>JAZHFQ010000233.1:0-1200000 GCA_038387885.1 Spodoptera picta | reverse complement strand
CTCTGAAGTTTAAAATGAGATGTGCGCTGTCTAAATTGGCAAAAACTGTTTTTATCATCACCGTTATAAAGTCAAGGCTAAATTGTGTTGCTCGATACAATTACCTTTTAGTGCAGTATTTTCAACATTTTTGTGAATCATTTATCATCTTATACACTGAAAAGTGTATTTTATTTTATGTTACGTTAGTGTTTTACGTTAAAATAATGAATTTCTCCTTTAAGTGGGACATTGAAGTCATGTTTTGTTCGTACAGTTATCCTTTCTTTTAAATCCGGATTACAATATATTCTCCGAACATTTTATAACCTGAAGCCGTATGTGGTATTACTGGTTGCGACATGACAGTCTCACATCCCTGGTGAAAGCAAACAGATTGTAAAGTGAGCGATTACGATGCTCCCGCGCACCTCATAAAGCTATTGTGGACGGAATTCATAATAAGTCCATCAATATTTGTAGGTGCCAATGCTAAAGACACAATTAATACTTGAATGTAAAAAACTAAGTTATCGAAACAATATTTATACAAAAGTTTCGTCATACGAACAATCTTTACTGATTAATGTTATCCTATTATATTATTCAATACTGATAACGTTATATTTCTGATATATCATCACAACTTACAAAGTGTATTCTGGAAATCTTTAACCGACTAAAATATAGACATACCACTTACAAGCCACGATCATGATGAAATAGTACACAAGACAAGAGTATTTTAAAACACATCACACAATACCTGGGTACTGTACGTAGCAATCCATTAAGAAGCCGTCAACTCGATCATGCGCAGGATTCGACGGCAAGGTCGAAGTTACACGACTGTGCACCGCGACGCTCAGGCAAACATTGACAAAGGCCCGGCGAAGCCCGCCACGTCTCTATTACAACGCACTAACGAACACTAACTAGCAAACGCCAACAATAAACTATTTCAGCAAATGCAAATACAACTTTGTCTTTTGTCATAAGAATATGAACAGTGCTCCAAAATACACCTATTGAGAAACACAATAAGGTGCCGATTGCAATGTCCTGACGACACACACTTGCAAATAAGGTGTGATTGACGGAAAACTAACGGTAGACGAAACCAAAGTTATAGATGTAAATGGGTCACAGGAAAAAGTGCTTTGAGACTGTGGTGTAGAATTGAGTTTAACTGCAGAAATATTGTTGCAATGTATGTATAAGTGCAACGCAACGAATGCAAGGTGACCGAGGAGATATTGAGTTTCTTCATAGATCTTAGAGATACAGCATTCAATATGAATGGAAGTTATGTATGCAGATTGCAACTTGCTTCAAGGTGAGCTCCTGGGAAAACTATGAACACTATTATTCACTGGCTCTATTTATTATAAAATTCATGACATTAATAGTCAGCAAAATAGTTCAGAGCAAGAACATAAACGACAAGAAACTAATTTCCTCGAAAGTTAATAAACGATTTCACACTACACAGTTCACATGAAGACCTTATGGACGAGACTACTCAAGATAATTAAGCGAAACAAGCTAGATGGATTAACAAGCGAAGAGAATATGATATCAGAGGTTATCAAGATGAGGTCTTGACCGCAATCAAACAAATGAAGTCATAATAGAAACTCAGAAACTGAAATGAAACGGCCTTGTTTAGAAACGATTAGAATATAAATAAAAGAAGATAATAACTTAGACATAGAAATAAAACTAAAAATATACAACCTCGAATATTGTTGTAAAATTGACCGTTATAAGATTATGACCATTTTTATAGATCTAATAGCTTAGATATGCAAGAACGATAAATAAAAGAGCTCAGAAGATTAATATTTAATGCGAAACTATTAATATAACAGTTACAATATCCATGAATAAAACTGAAGACGAAGTTAACATATCAGAAGGTTGACACTGAAAGGATAATACTCTAATCTTAATATTAGATATGTACAGATGTAGAAGTTATCAGAACTGATGTGGATGCTGAAACCGTTGAAGATTTACCCATCTTGTATCTTCTCATCAAGAACTAATCCAAGATTCCTTGACGATAGGATGAATACAGCTCTATTTTAATCAGGATATTTCAGAACTAAGCCCAAACAAAACCATTCCAATCTATTTTTAAAAGATAAAGCAAAATTTCGACTTACTAATAACACCTAAAACAGCTATTGAATCAAATTATGAATCCGAAACAGAGTATTACAAGTTTTAAAAGTAGATAATAGCATAATTAGACCATCTAGCTTCATAAGCTGATCATAATTCAATCACGCAACGCCATAACATACCAATTTGTGAACGACGGTTGCATATTAAGCCGCCGTAACCTAAAATAATTATGCCGGAACTTATTGCATGAACGAAATCATTAATAATAATACTGGCTTACGTATTTAACAATGAATGAATAGTTTTTTTTCTTTTCTTTTAATATTGCACTTTAAAGTTATATAAGTTTTAATTAATGAAGTCACATTGTTTGATGTTTTATGGTGGGAAAATCCAAAGTGAAATTCGTGCTATTGTTCAAATACTGAGTTGCTAAAACCGTCGATTCCTTTAGCAAACATCTTTGACAGTTGTTAATGGACACTTGCTTTTTAAGACAAACTGACGATTGGTCTAGTCACTATTATGGCAGTTGCTTCACGAAACATATTTAAGTACCTGCTAAGGCACACTGCAATGCAATACATGTCAGTAATTAAGACCAATTTTAAAGAGCCTTAAGACTCGTCAATCAGTGCCAATCACAACTCAGTTAAAAGAAAGAATGTAAAAATAAACGCCTGTTTCTGTGCCCAGGTTTCCTCAATAACGTTTTGGCAATGTTGTATGGCATTATATTCGAGTTTAAAGTCAATTGTACCGCGGTCTCGCTGCCAATTTACGGTGTCCTTGCCAGATATATTGGCATAACAAGAGGCACTTTTTGCCAGGAGTTGCGCAGTGCAGTTGCAACATGAGTAAACGAACAAAATGGCCGTTTAAAATACATATAAGCGCCAGCCCATCCAGCCCTCTAGTGACCTACTCACGAATTTAGCCGTTAAATATAGAACTAATCCTCTTTTGTTTATGGTTTGAAAAAAAAGTAAAGATGTTGATGAAGTTTGTATACCTGTTTTGTGAACTAATATGAGAAGTCTATTCTGGGGTTTTCTAATTTAGTTCGGTGTCTAATAAATCTAGTGGTTCTGATGTGAAATAATTTGTTTTGGTTGTATTAAGTACGGTTAGACATTGCGTAATGATTGGAGAATTAATATTGGAAGATAAATTGTTTTTTTAATTAAAAAAGACTTGTTGAGATACTGCTTTTTATAGAATGCCATTTTGAATTACGAATCTGTGTCAGTAATGGTCACATGAATTTAATCTTGCTTAAAGGAAAGATGTCTTTACGTCAACTTCGGTAACTGTATACCAACCCTTTGGCATTTACCCACGTTTCAGATTCATAATTTCGCCAACTTTCTTATTCTATCCGACCATAGTGCTGCAAATTAACCTCAACAGTGGGCGTAAGACCACAGAGGTTATATTATGGAAGACATCTACAATACCAGTGCAGGATTAATTAAGTGACAAAGACTAAACTACGTGAAGACGTGTTTTGTTGTGGATACCGGTAGTAGCGTGACATTTACAAAATAGTTTGTAGAATTACATTATTAGAAGATTTATTTAAGTATTTTGGGTATTCAACCATTTTTTTCTGTATTTTAGACTTTGAAGTTGCTTAAGGTTAACGAAAAACATGATCGAAACATCAGCAAATTATTTGAAGGAAATGAATTGCATTTCATGGTATTTTTGAGTACCTATTTTAATAATTACGCGGCTACTTGTAATAATTTCTTACATTCTCAATTTGATGTGCAATAAGTATTACCAGAATCAAAAGATTACTTTTGCGACCTTATTATTTACCTAGCTATCTTATTAACACTTTAGTTTACACTCTGACATTTATTAATCTTTGTCTTCAACGCTTAGGGCAGATAGCGTACTTTGAAGATCTGGTGTGGAGTTGCTGACAGGCGTAGGAAGGTTGTAGGCGAACAAGTCCTGTCGGGTCAAGTACATTGTATCTACTTATAACTTGGCTATACGTAAAGGTACTTAAGTACCGTTGCTACTTACTTACTTTAGAGAAACAAAGTTAAAATAAGGTTTTGTGAAGGTATTTTGGTTTAGGTACTGTGATCATTAGATCAATCACTTCACTTCACTATGTTTGTACTTATAGTTTATTTAAGTAATTATGGTATTTGGGTAGGTTCATCTTCTCGAACGCTTGATTCATTTCTAAAGTTGTGCGTTCATTGTTCTCTGTGTTATATCCCTCCATCTTGCCCTTGGGTAGGTTAGCATAGGTATAGTAAAGAACGAAATATTTTTGAGGAACCTTTTTGTTATTTCAAAAGAATTCGAGAATAATGGTGTGTTTATCGCGTGTAGTGTAGGTATGTTTGCGAAATTGTTTATTGTTATATCAGACATGCACAGGTGCAGTAATTGTATTTTTGCATGCCAAGATATAGATAGATGGTTTATTTTCAGTCGATACCTATTTAGGTTTTTTTTTGTTTGTATCTATATCTATATTTCTCTATTCAAGACAAGTATTAGTACTCAGGAAAACCCTTTACTGTCGTAAAATTGAATGGCTTTCTAATAAAGTTGAGAGAAAATCGGAAGCCGCAAACCGAACGCAACAGACGTTAAAAAAGTACCTAAAGCTTTCTATTCACTATATTATTAAAACAAAAAATACTTATTACTAAGTATGGGTACTAACTACACATTTATCTCACAGGACAGCATACGAAACCTTGACATGCAATTTTTATAGATTTTTTTAACTAAACCACACATTCCCATTTGCATTAGAAGACACATTATTCTATCTTATCTGTCGCCATTTTTATTTATTCCATTTTTATTTATAAATTTTTACAAAAATTTGTATACATTGTACCTAATAGTATTTTTTTTATTCTTATTATTTTATTATCATTTCAGTCTCAAACATAGATATAACAAAGAAGACTGAAAGTCTGAACGACTGAAGACTAAAAGAATAAAGAAGACTCTTTTAAAATTTCTGTGGTCTCAAATAACAAGAGGTTATCCATAATAAAATACTTAAATAAATAAAACTTACCGACTTCCTCATTCGTAACAGCAGTAGTAGTCGCAGATATGTTCATTTTGAGGCAAATGAATCACTATGATATAATGTAAGTCCGGTCAATACATCACTTTCACACCACTTTGTAATGAAGCTATTAGATAAAGTGTTAAGTCACTACTCTATTCAGTTTGACGACCATAGACATCTTATTAGGGTAAAAGCACTTGTATGCGTTTGGCTTTAATAGTAGGTACCTATTTATAGGGTGATTTGTGGACACTTATTTTGTCAATAATTCTTACTTATAAAGTATGTAATTTGAGCTGTTTATTGTTAGAAAGGTACGCTAAAAATGTTTTTGATAGTTTGTTTAAAACACGTGCCCGATAAAGAACGTTTTCCTTATAAGTATAGTAACCCACTGATGGAATGAGTCACATCTGATTCACAGAACAGCGAAAGGGTTATTTTCATAAGATTTCAACTGAGCAATCACAACTGAGCTAGTTTTAATTAAAAATTAGGCAGATGAACATTATACAATTCTTCAGTGTCAAAATATTATTCAGTGCCAACAACAAGTTCTTTCACCCTAATAATAAAACCATAGAGCAATGAAGCTATAGTTTTAAAACAATGACGCAACGTCACGAATTATTTTGATATTATCAAATCGAGGCCTTAATTGAAAATAATGATAGTTCTTTAACAATTGAATAAATTCTAGTGAACGGGTGCGCATGAGTTTCAGTTTTGAGTAGAGAATATTACATCATAAATCGTTTCTAGTAATGCACGCTTTCTTTATGTGTAGCAACATTAAAAAATGTAATGCAAAAAGCTACTTGCACTGAAAGACTGAACTGAAGGTTAATAAAATAAATAAAAGGCTCTTTTGAGAGCTTAGGACCATTTAAATAAAAAAAAAACATTGTCAGTTGCCATTGTCTAGCATTCAGTCAGATATTATGTTAGCGACACTGACACCATTAAATTCTAGTTAACATTGACATAAACAACTAATATTTATAAATGGAACACGTTCCAACTTCAAACTACAAGCGAATCAATCACTTCGAACAATTGTAACATTCCAGTATCAGAGAATTCAATGTTAGCGGTATCCAAGACGAACTAGAATGTCCGCCCGTCCCGTTAGTCTGACAAATGTAATTAACGGATTATCTGTAAACAACAATACAATGTCGGTTAATAGTAATTAAAAACATTTGGTATTTCTTGGACAGAAATACTTCTCTATTGGCCAAGAGTACATATTTTTGCTTCGGAAGCCAATGCAGAAGTTTACATTTTTTTCAGAAAGTGCAGGAAATGGTGATGGAATTCTACCTAAGGCCGTATGTGTAAATGTGATATGTCACAGTGATTAGCAGTCTAGCAGTGTGTGGAAGTGAAACTGTTGTATGTTACCGACATGTAGGTATGATAGAACGGGTCTCAAAGCCACTTTCCTACACGACACACAGATTCCTGTGATCAAATTGAAAGGCGTAGACGTTAAATATTAAATTTCTCTATTTAGATCATAATATATTTATTCTTTCAGACACGCCTGATAAAAGTAGTTAAACTAAATTGTCTGTGTACAAAAAATAAGGATTTGACCATAAATCAATGACGATCGAAACATAAAAATAACGGATTTTTTTTTAACGACTCGTGTAGCGAAATAAGTGCACAAAAATCATTCTTCAGCATTTAAGTAAGGCATTGAACTTTAAACTGTCAAACACCAAGCGGTCACCGGTGACCGCTACCTATTGTTCTATAATTGTGTCTATAATGACGGTACTTGATGAGTTAAAATATTTGCAAACATCAGCTTAAAATTATAATTTAACGACTGGCAATAACGCAAAAACATGAGTAATTTGCTGTTGACGTTGAGTCTATGATTACGTGTTTTTTAAATTTGTAATTCGATACAAGTCTAACTGGCCAGTTATTGAGTAAAAAAAGTATCGATTTGTAATGTCTGTCATGTCAATCGATTTATAATTTGTAATGAGTATCGATTATGATATAATTGTAGTCAATTGTGACAAGGCGATCTGTTCTGACCTAAAGGAATCAGATCAATGTCAGATGTTAATGAATAGTTATACTAGCGCCGCTTTAAAAGGTAGTATGACTTTTAAGGAGTGGCTGTGATCTCATGAGATGACTTATGTCTAACGAGGGAGTAATGACCTTCGATTCTTTTGTAAAGCATGACTTTCAAGGATACCGTGGTGGGAATTTCAAGAAGTTTTTACTTAAATGGCCCAAAATGTAAGGTTCTAAATAAGTGTGTGAGTAAATGAAACATTTTTCTTTCATAAATTTTACATATTTACTGGTTTTCTCACATCATTCGAGCAATTTACTCAAACAACGCGGCTCGCATAAATTACACAGAAAAAATGGAAAAAGACAATATCCGACCGCAAGAACGTAAAAGACAACTTTCGCGATGTGCAAAGAAATCTCAACTATTTGTTATAAAAATAATGCTGAGTTATGCAAAATATTGCGTAAAATTAAGTGCAACATACGACCTTTTAGCGCTGTACTTATAAGCCTGCAAAATGTTTGCAGACGAATAATTGCAATGCATATTAATCTTGATTTTTTGTTTGCTTATGTAAATGTCAGGTACCAAATAAGATGTGCTTAACGTCAGAACAAAGGTATAACAAAAACATAAAACTGCCAAGTGCGAATCAGATTACAGATTTGGGGCCAATTGCAGTAGGCAGTACAGACAGTATGCTTGTGATTAAAATAATAATGGTGAACATAACATTCTAATAGGTTTCAAAAAGTCATATAAAATAATTACTCTTTTATTCAGTAAAATAAATACAGTTATCAGTACGTACGATGATGAAAAAGACTAAAATGTTACAGCAAAAACTATTTTATAGAAGCACCAAAAATATCTACGTTTTCTATAATACAAAACAGATATGTATTCTAACTACACCAGCTTAAACGGAGAGAAATAGACGAAGAGAGGTCATTTGGTAACAGGATCCCAATTTGACACGGAACCCCAATAAAACATATTTGGTAACCTCCCATACTGTCTGAAGTGAACAAATGTTTCACAGATTAAATTGTATGCACAAAACCAATGCGTTCTGCAGAGGTTGAATTTCAAAACTTCAGTACTGACACACTGAAGCCAAAAATAAGTTCTGTTAAAGACTGAAATGCTTAGAATTGACTAGAAATAACAATTCAAGCTGAAATATTCATGTTTAATAACATTTGGATCGATCCATTATGGAATGCAAGTAATATTGCTTGGTTATTCGTAATTTTGAGAGCAAAATTTAAAATGTATAGGTCTGGTAACATAATTGTTATGAAATGTGGGTCAACCTCGAGGGACATAATACGAGTACTTGTGTAAGCACTTCCTATAGATACGTAAGTATACAATACATAGTGATCAAGCGAGCAATACCATCAATTGCTCAGTTATTCTGAATAATGTATTCTTAAACTTATTTACCAGAATGGAAGGACATCGTCTGGTTATGCACTTACTGGTGTAGTAAATGAGACTGATTGCACAATTTGCATAACAGAATGCTCTTAGACAAAACAATTACACAATTACATGTTAGAGACGATGATACTGCTGAAGTAATTCGGTAGGAGTAATTTTTAGTGTAATTAAAAGTGTAATAGTGTAAAAATAAAGTCATTCAGAATAGGATTACGATTATCTACAATTGCCCTTGCTACTCTTATTACTGCAGATGTATACCATAAACACGGAAATACAGATAAGGGTACAAGTCAATGTTAATTTTCAAACATAAGAAAAAATTGTTTGTTATTTAGGATATACGTGAATTTTTGATAATTTTCGTATCTCACTGTCTCGTTGGTCGAATGGTCGCAAGTGCGACTGCTGCGTCTTGGGTTTGATTCCCGAGTCAGGCAAAGTACTACTGGGTTTTCTAAAAAAAAATGTTAGTGGTGTACGGAGTTTGGATATGTTCCCGGTATATGGCAATAGGCTCACCCTCTATTACATGGGACTTATAACATACATACGTGGGTGTTACATTGTACAGTGGCATTAAGTGCCGTAATGTGCACTTCTGCCTACTCCTTCGGGGATAAATGGCATGATGTTATGTTTCGTATCTCACACTACTATTGCTTTATGCATACCATTAAAAGCAATTAGACATAAGATGTAATTCAATAAACATTATTCAGTAAAACAATAACAGTTCTATCAATAAAGAACTTTCTAAGGTTGTAAAAATATTTCCCTATAAATCTTTACGACTGCCATTAGAAATTGAAGTTAATGTGTAAAATCATAAGATACCTTTTCGTAGGAATCAAATTTTTCATTCTGTCTTCGATTCAAAGGTGTAAAGCAAGTTCGTAATATTCAAAAACAAGTTTTGTGTCAACATTAAGTGAAAAACAGTGAAAGTGATTATCTAATTCTTAAGGTACTATAAAGGTTTGGTCAAATAACATTTGGACAGAAAATAAAATTCCACAAATTCTTTAGTTAACCAAACATAACTAGAAAACCTTGCATCGATTTTATTATGAATTCAAAACATCGTGTCAATAGATAATGAATTAGTAAATATTAGATAATGTTAGTTTGAATATAATAGACATCACAATGTTTTCTTGCGAAGTAAGAATCATTATAAAAAGTACTCTTGACCCCTCGACCTTTAATGACGGTAAAGGTGAACACATTAAGTCTTAAATGGAATATCTTGATGTAATATTTATTGAGGTAACACCGGCCGAACATACCAACGATGATATAATAACTTTAGAAGCAAACACAATTAGTCAAACATTCAAATTGTTTAAACAAATCCACAATTATTATGTAACAGATTTATTGCGTTGCACTAATCTTAAACATTGAACGCATAATCAAATACTTCGCCCACAACGTGAACCATGAACATTACTCGTACAAGATCGAATAACTAGAAAATCCAAACTGTTTCAGAATTGTGCTCACAGCTGGTAATTTATAAACACTACGGACATTTATCGCCAAGGTCGATTTAAGAACGATGTAAACGTTGATAATAAAACGGTTTTCATTACAATCATAAAATGCAATTTATGTAAAATTAGGACACTGTTGCAACCATAACACACTGCCAGAAGCGAAAGTCTAATAGCCACTCATGCGCATCCAGTTTCACTAAACGAGACGAAATGCAAATGAAATAAAAATGACAAACTAATTACTTTATTGACGGTTATATAAAAATCCAATCAAATTTCATGTTTACAAAGAAATCGGCACTGTTTTGAAACTTGGTGTACGGACGCGAATCGGAAACGTAAACAGAGCTACAGCGCGGTCTACAGCGACAACCGACGTGCGTCGCTTCCACGACCAGCTGATACACTGCTCCGTACCTTTGAGCACGAAAATACCTTCCAACCGCTTCAAGCGGACGATTACCAACACCGTCTATTAATACTACATTAACAAATACCGCTTGAAGCGCTGTATTATCAACTTCTGTTTATCGAATGATATCACCTTGGTTCTACATATAAAAGTATCGTGTAGGAAATTGATGGAGTTTTATAGATCAGTTAATCCATTGTTTTGTGACAAAACAAAGGCTGAGGTCATAACTTGATCTGGTTTTGAGAAACTTTTATTATAATGAAAAAGTTGTGTATAAACCCGTTGTTGTTTAATTAGAAAATACAAAAGCATTATGAGATTAACAAAGAGAAAAGGATATGTAAAACAGTAACAAAAATGGGAACATGAAATGAAGACAATGGAGGAAATTTGTCTCTTTTGCGAAACAGAAACGTTTGACACTTTTAAGCACATCTGTCGGTTTCAAATAAAACAATAGAAAGTAAATTATTTCCGCACATCTAGAATAGACATAACATACTCATTTCATAACATATTCTAACAAAAACCTTTACAAGTAACATCATAACTGGTAAGGTTGCATTGGACATGGCGTGTGTCGTGTCGTGTCAATAGCAATAAAAATTCCAATAAGTATCTATCGGGCCTATGTTGATTGTTGATATTACGAGAACGCACGCAACCATAATTCACGAAACAAATAAAAGGAAAAAAAATTGTAATCGATGATCAAGATGGTATAGGGATAAAAGTGGTTGATTTACAAACTTAGATCTTAGGACCAATAAAATTAGCTGGATATCAAGGCTCCGGCTCGAAACAGAAGTAGGAATGGTGGTTTTCAAGTCAGTAATAGTCTGACACTACCTCCCGTCTCACGAAAGGTGAGAGAAGTATTTGAATGATTTTCCTCCCTCAAATATAATGGATGAAGTGTGTCTGTATCCATTTTTACTTATATATAACATACATCCGATAGTAAAGGTATGAATAGAAAAGAAATGCCCCAACGCCCTAATCGGACAATTTATATGAATCCTTCCACAGTCCAAAAGAGGTTCATTATGTGTCCATCATACCAATTAGATCTCCTTTCCCGTCAGTCTATGGCTACCTTAACTGCATTCCTAATGATTATACTTTCTTAGTATGGAATTACTGGTATTATGGGTTGTCTCCTAGTAATTAGTAAGTACTTAAGTAATTAGATATTTGCCCCTTTTTGTTTTGAAGAATTTCTGTTAATTTGTTTGTTTATCGCTATAGGATTGATTTGTAGCCAGTTTTAAGTACTGTTTGGTTACTACTAACAGCCAAAATTTTGTTTTTGTAGGGAATATTTATCCTTCGTATCATTGCTTCGGTATAAAACCATCGATCGTTTAAGATTGGATGTATTTTGTTCGTTAGGTCACTGGTTTTTTTTGTTAACTAGTTTTAGAAGTAGAATATTTAAAGAATTAATACCGAATGGTTTAGAATCCAGACCAAATTTTACCCCAGAATTTGCTAACGAGGTCACAAATATGTTATTGTAGGTTGTTCTTTACTTAGTTGGTTGTCCATTCCATATAAAAGAATGTTACTTTTTAATATAAAAATTAGAACGTAGCTGCAACGGTTCTAGAGGTAGAATATCGATTAGATTTAGAAACATCAATTTTTTTATATAATGAAAAATGTAGCAAAATTGCCAGTTATCTTAATTTCTACCCACGTTTCTTCGGCCTTGTTCAGATTGACATTACCAGTGCAAATATCGTATCTATTTACTAGGCTGACAATAGTTGGCTCCATTGCCAAAGAATGCATTATCCGCCATTTTGAATTACATCACACACATGTTCAACGAGTTAACCTTGTGACGTCAAAATAATCATACTGGCTGAGATTATGACTTTTTACGATCGTTTTGTGTAGGTACTTAAAATTAGAGTTAAAGTTTAGGTTAAAACTAATATAATGTGTAGGTTGGAAAAAAAAATACTGCCATTTAACAACTGACTTAAAATCATATTTTGATTTTGTTTTGCATATTTCCTGAGCTTCTAGAATTGATCTATTTATATGCTAAATTCCATCTAAATATATTCAGTAGTTTTGCGTGGGAGTTGCATTATCTGTTTCCTTGTGTATAAAATTTGTTTTCCATATTTCAACCTACAATTTGTGTTATAAAGTTGATTAGGTACCGTTAACGATTACGTTTATTGTTTTATAACAAAACTCCAACAATAGATCAGAGTGCATTGTAACACGGTTATAAATGGGTGATATCCTAATATCATTGTGTTATTACCAGATTATTCTGTGATATTGATCTGTATTATTTTGTACTTAAAGTCAAATTTCTTCCCCGAAAGTGAAGGTCCAGGTATCATGTTTTTACTTCCTATGCATATGTCACCTTTTATGCATTAGATGATGATGGTCCTTGCTATAGCCTTATTTTCATCACTAAGTACTCATCAATTACATTGTTAAATAGACCCTAAATTTCTTGTTAAGTCAAGATATTTCATTCATACACCTCAATAGCCTATAAGTGTCGACTGTTGAGCAAAAACCTCTTCTCACACGGAGAACATTTGAGCATTAATCATCATGCTAGATCAATGTGGATTGGTGATTTGACTTATAATTAGATTTCTAATAAGCCCAGGTTTCCTCACGATGTTTTATTTAACTGAATCTTAATAACATGGTACAAATCCACAAACACCTATTAGTAGACAATATTTTAATGCCTTTTTCCTGTTATATAATGACCGTGAAGTTGTCACAACATCAAAGTGCTAAATGTTTCTGTCATGCTCTATTACCCTGAAGATCTGAGGCTCCAAGAATATTTACAAGCCGTGGCCATTCAAAGAACCATTGATCCGAGTCACATATATTGTAGTTGTGGATGGATTTTTTTTTTTAAGGGGGGAAAATCATCGAATGACTGCTCCCGTCTGGGTGAGGCGGGAGGGAGTGTCAGACTCTTACTGACTAAAAACCACCCCGTTCCTTCTCCTGCACGTCGAGCCCCGGTTACCCGTTAGGTTCTCCGCGACTTGTGGATGGATTTAGCTATTAGTATTTATTTTTTTTATTATTTTTTTATTTTATATATACATATATATATATAATATATATATAATATAATATATATTAATATATATTATATATTAGCTAGACAAATAAAAGGGAGAAGATGAATAGTCCAATAACTGTAGGTTAAATAATGTAATGAGGTTTCATTTTAACCATAATTTGTTCAGGGAAAGAACTTGCTTCGTAAGAGAATGGATGAATTTGTAAATATTCTTCTGACCACGGAAACTTGGGATAAGAGCAGGAAGAAAAAGATGATGTTTTGTTTTATGTAGGTGATCCACACAGGGCGGTGTGGTGTGATCAAGGACAAGCGTTGATCTCAATCAAAAATTTATACTGTCCAGTAAACTGTTGATATATTTTTATGATCGAGAGATAGATCTGGTATTCAACCAAGGACTAAATTTTTGTTGTTATTTAACCAAAATCACAATAGTAATTTTAAAAAAATATTAGTAGCAATAACACATCAAATAAACTCACTTTTTCGAAGCACACAACGCTTTTTCAACTCGTGAACGGTAACTAATAATTTCGTGCTAACCACCATATTTGCTTTTCCTTGTCCTAACACAAGCTTATTCGTCAAAAAACAATTCGCGACTGATTCTAACTGAGGCTTTAAGTTAGGTACTTCTTCACAACAGTTATTTATTTCACTATTGACATACATTATGATGTCACCAATCAAATGCTTAGTGTACATAGACAGGATATAAAATGATGATTGTTCCCATCAAATCTAATGTTTCACACCTATTTTGTAACGTTTTTTCGTCATTTGACATCATTGTGTACTTATTACAAATCTAGATTTGGTAAGACAAACATGAAGTTGGTTAAAAGGAGTCTAGGACGATATTTTTGTTCTAAATATTTTAACAAAAATGTTCTAAATTTGAATTCGAACGGCGTTTTTGTTTGTATTTTTTTATTAGAACTGTAATTGTTAACAGCCAGTCATTGTTTTACAAACCGTTCTGTTTTTAAATATCGGTGGCATAGTCTATAGAAAGGAGGTTTCAACATCATTTTTTTACATAATGACAGAGGTGTCTACTTCAAAATCTAAATGCTTAAACAGTAATGCAACTATTAGTTCTATTTGTAAAAATTACCACATTAGTTGCAGAACCAGGTACACAGTATTATGCTAATAACTGCATTATCTAGTCTACACACAGTCTGCCAACTGCAAAGTTTGCATACAGGTGTCGCAATGTAGATTTTGGGGTTACACATGACTTATACAGTTCTTGCAACTTTAATTATCACGGCATAGACATAAGGTTCAGAATCCCCTGCTCTTCCCACGTAGTGGACTAAAATAATATTTATTTTTGGGACATACATTTGTTAAAAAGAAAACAAAATGAACGCAGGGGTAACTCGTTCATGTTGTATTTTTAGATAATGTTGTACACACGTTTATAAAGCGTTTAGTTAAGATTTTATCTACAAATAAACTTTTTAAATGGTGGCTTCAAACTAAGTGCTTCAAGACAAGATCAGAGGTTTTTTCTGAATGGTTATTTAAGGATACACTTTAAGTACATGCTTACTTGTCACTTTTTACATTTGAAGTCACTAGTAGTAATAGTATGCAGTCTACAACTGAAATACAACGCCATCTGTTGGTGAGATCAGAAACTATTACTTAAAACTCGACAGCGAATCAAATAAGTGACTTTGTTCGTCAAGGCACATACGGGTCTCGCAAAAAAGGTAAGAGTGTCCACACTTTCATAGTTAGCGAGACCGTTCCGCTTTCGTAGGCAGAAATAGATGGAGACGAACGAATGCGCGTATGATCGGCCGGCGTGTCGCCGTTTCCGGGATTCAGGGTTGTCACCGGTAATAGATATTATGACGAACACTTTTTTTTTCTGTTAAAGGAAAGAGAGTCCTTCACATTACGATTGTAGTACTTACATAATATATCTAAAGATATATTGTAAGGTTGGTTTGTAACATAACAATTTGATGACACCGTTAAAAAGATAACATGAAAGATGACGTCATTGACTTTTAAGAAACTGCAAAAATCTCAAAGTTGCTTCATCATCTCTCAGAAATTATCAACGGTGAAATTTTACGCATTTGTTTATTAACAATACAATAATGTTAGGATCAACCCTATTATAGACCATAAACGCCTCCACATTTGTAACTACTATTTGCATGTTTGTACTTCAAAGGAGATGTTTAAAGAGAGTAAATTGTGTCCAATCCAGAAAGGTGTGGAATTAAACCGTTTGTACTGAACTCATGGTGATTAGGCACAAGAATATTCTATGAACATTATATTTAATAAAAGCTAAGGCCGTTGACAGCTGGTCAATTTCTAACCGTTTTCAAAAACGTCAACCATTGACATTTCGAATGATTGTATTGAATCGAGGTCAATACTTTGCTAAGTTGGTACTCGTTTATTAATTGTTGACATTCCATTGAAAGATTTTTTAGATTCTATTCACTGTATTGTAAAAATTTAATATAGGTAGTAAGAAAGTACGTGTAATATAAAACCAAACCTGATTACTTTTACAAAGCATCGATACCTTAACAAAACGGTTTCTGTACAACACAATTTGCAAACCAGACCAGCTTTTGGTATAATTTAACATCTCTCAAGTTACAAGTAAAAAAAGAAAAAGAAAAAGCAAAGACGTCGTCTGAAAGTCCAAATATGGCGTCGGGCCTTGATTGCGACCGAGATTGGACAATAATCGGCGGGAGTTCGTTCGGAAACCGGTCGTAACATGAGTAACTGCGGTGTATGACCACCAACCGTCAGAAGTTTTGCATGGAACAAGAAATTCATGCCTGCAGTTGCGTTCATAATGCAATTGCATTGTCTTGTCATGTTCTTTTTTTAAATTAACTTTTATATGGTTAGAGCTGTCAACTTGAGTGATTTTAGCGGTGACCATTTGGCTTGTTTGTGACATTATGTGCAAACTTTGACGTAAAAATGACTTTAAGACTTTGGTGTTCAATTTGTGTTTTGTACTAACCTCTAACGTCACGTTGCAAAGTGGAAGAAAGTGAGCCGCTTGCCAAGGCCGCGTCTAATAGGTTGATATTTTCCCGGCAACGATTGACGATCTCCGTCTGTGCAACCAAAAAAATAAAGTTTGCAAAAACGAAAAACAAAACTCAAAAATAAACATTTAAGTTATATATTCAAGTGTTAACATATATTACACAAACTTAGTTATTAAATTACAACTAACTCACTTTATTATTATCCATCACATTCTTCGTTTTTGACAACTGACAACACCGTTCAATTAATTTTATTTTTACATCGTGTGTGTGAGAAAAAAAAAACATGCAGCATCATTGGTTTTATTTAACAGACTTGACTTTATTTTTTGCAAACAAAATACCCAAGCTATCACAAACTAAACGCCAAACATATTAGAAAAGCAGAAAAAGGCCCACTGCAATGGTAAGGAAAGAATTTTGAAACTTTATCTATATGTGCTGACTTAGATCATGTAGATCTGTCTGTTGTGTAGTATTTAGAGTAGGGTGTTAATTGACTGAAACTCCAAATTGAATTTTTAAAATTTTGCATTTATTTTTCAACCATTTATACAAAGATCACTTGGTTCTTTAACATTTTGTAAAAAATAAGATCAATTAACAACCTATCCCTATTCAACATAATATTAATACATGTACAACTATTCCGTGAGATGTAGGAGTTCAGTCAAATCACAATTACAAAGAAAAATATTAATATTATGCCAAGTTTAAACGTAATATTGATACAAAAATACAACCAAAGATTAAGTAGAATATTGACAAAGTAACATTATCGTTAAGTACGTAAAATTATATCACTCAATGACAAGAATTCACGTTATTCAATAACGATGCACCAAGTCTAGTAAATTAAATAATAAATTAATCAATATTTGAGCGATTTAAAATGATCCCCATTTCCGAACTGACTCGAAAACGTCAAATGTGACATCTGTCAATTTGACATTTCAAGTTTTTCAGACGTTAAGCTAAATGATTGCGAATGATTTTAAACCCAAGCGTTCATTACCTCAGCACCTAACTTATACACTAATTATTCAATAAATGTAACGCTTTCCCTAATTCGCTGAGTTGGCCTAGCACCATGTTATCACCACCAAAACGATGAGGATGATTAAAAAAAGAAAAAATCAGGCAGTTAGTAAAAACTACACAAATCACAATCACACAACAAACGATGTTAGTAGAAAGAAAAACTCAAACATTTAATGGAAATGAATTAATTTATGTATATGTAAAAATAGGGTCACATCATGATAGTTTCACTCGTGTACTAAAGCCAAAAATACTGATCACATTCTAGTATAAAATAATTCTGAGCAAAAATATGTAAACCACATAATATTTTGTGAAACTGTCACAATTTTGATGAAATAAATTAATAAGTTAGTAAGTAATATATCCATATGTATACTGCGATGGTCAGACTTACGTATTCACTAGCATTTATAGATTATAAACTATAAATGCTGCAGTTTGTACATTAACTTTAATTACAACTATTCACACTATAAGTACTCACGTCATATATTGGAATGTCTATAAGAGATCGTAGTTACCTACCTATGCATATCTGCTTACATTTTTACATGCATTTGTAAAATGCAGCTAAAACAAGCTGACAATTGACTATCAGAACAAACGTAACATTTCCTATAAATAACTATAAAAATGAGTTCGTTGTCAATGCGTATCTATAGGCACGACTACGTATCTTTCGCGTCTGACGATCGCAGCGAACCTAATACGAATACTTACATAAATAATGATAAATATCACACAAGCCCAAGCCATATGTCATTGGAGATGTATGTAAACTATAACTAGGACGGAGAAGGCGGCGACGGCCAGGCAGAGCCGCGCGCGCAAGCATGCGGGGCGGCGCGTGACGCACGACGCGTTGTCGTCGCTGTCCGAATAGCTACTACTGAAATCGGTATCGAATTGTGTCCTTACGTAGTCGAAGGCGCGCAGCAGGTCGGGCTCGGCGTCGTGGCGCGCCAGCAGCGCCTCGGCCGCGCCCAGCGCCGCGCCCGAGCGCCGCACCAGCGCGCGCGCCGCCGAGCCCTCCGAGCCCGAGTCCCAGCTGCGCCGCCTGTGCTTCGTGGGGCTCGACGACTCGTCCTCCGACTCCACGCTCTCTGTTGATCGCCGCCGCAGCTCAGACAATGCGATTTTCTGTAATTCCGACTCGCCATTGTCTGTCCTCCTCCGCCTGCCCAGCGAGTCCAGTATATCAGGTCGGTTGTTCACCTCGGTGTACTCTAGCGAGCTGTTTACCTCGTCGCTGGTCATGTTTGAGCTGTGTCGTCTGCGGCTGAGAGCCTGTACGTTGAGCAAGTCAAATTCGGGAGATCGCTTACTGTTTTTGCGTTCGCTCTCCGAAGGTTTGCGACGACGGACACCTTCACTGCTTTCGATGCTAGTGTTGTTTCTGGATCGCTCGAGACTGTCAAGGAGCGATTTCTTACGCTCAGCGCTAGACATGGACTTCTTAGGTTTTCTCGAGGGCGTTTCTATTGGAGAGTTTCTGGTAGGTCGCTTGTGTCGTGGGAGGCTTCGTTCTCTAGATACATCGGACGGAGGGCGGCGGCGACGTGTGCCACTGGGGCTCTGGTCGTTCTCGGGCTGCGCGGACAAGCTGGAGCAGCAGTCAGACTGCGAGTCGAGGAAGGCGCGGTAGTCGTCACCGAACTCTAGCAGACGTCGCGCTGCGTCTGAGTCTGGAGCTTCTGAATATGGTTCCGAGTTGTACTTTTCCTGTAAAAGAAAACCAAAAATGTTAAACTCTTTCATTTTTGTCAGTTCATTAAAAATCCAAAAAAGTAACTTCAATGAATGTAATTACAAACCTGATAGAAATCCCATGCCTGTTCAGAGAATGAGCTATGTTCTTCGGTTCCAGCAGTCACACTTTTGTCTATATCGGAGTCCTTGTCAATAGATAAGTCCCACAACCGACTGGGGTCTCCTAAACTGAGGGCTATAAAGTTCCTCTCCCTCTCAAGGCTTCGAGCGAGTCGTGGCCTGACGGGTCCTCCAGCTGGGCCCAGTTTAAAGCTCGGGGCCACAGGCTCGGCCTCATTTTGTTCTGGAA
This sequence comes from Spodoptera picta, assembly GCA_038387885.1. Lineage (NCBI taxonomy): Eukaryota > Metazoa > Arthropoda > Insecta > Lepidoptera > Noctuidae > Spodoptera > Spodoptera picta. The sequence continues at coordinate 1,180,194 of JAZHFQ010000233.1, read as the reverse complement.
TGGCACTATCGGGTTCCCTAGTTGAGATGTGGGTCTTTTCGATGCTCTTGCGCAGGTGGGCGATTGTGGCTAGCTGTTGTTTGATCAGTTCCTCGTCGCTGTCGTTGCCTGATGTCGATGTTGTGTCGAACCTGATGAGAAACAATACAGTTAAAGATTCATTTCGCGTCATATTATTTGAAGAAACTAAATAATCTTGCTTTTACTTATTGGCCAGTAATAACCGAAAACTGACTAATCCAGTATTTACTTATGCACAAACCTGCTCTTCCTGCTAGTAGCGGGGTCACTGGCGGCACTCCTCTCATTCTTATCTTCTATCTCTGGGCTCAGTCTCCCACAGAAAGAGAGAGACTTGACGAGTCTCTCTCCCCGCCGTACCGCGGTGTTGTTGCGTCGGAACTTCAACCTCTTTCGTCGTAGCCAGCCGTGTTTGTCGCTCGCTTCCACGCAGGACGTGCAAGCTTCTGTCATCGTGTTCGTGCTTGATACGTGGCCCTGTGTGGGGAAAGGGGTGAATTTAATTCGAGGGTCTAAGTTTGTTTGATCATCTTGACTCGCTCATGGCTAATATTGTTTGGTAAAAACTGTATCTACAATGCAACATACATAAAAATGCTATCGTACGATGAAATCATCGTAGGTAGCATTAATCTTTAAAAATTTTCAAGTCTCTTAAAGAAGTGCTTCAGAAAAAGTGACAGGAATACTGGAAAGAATGTAGCTTCTGTGATTTACAATTTAATGTCACGTAAATAAGCCAATACCTGTACAGTGGTTGAACTTCCACGGAGTTTGGAGTTCGAATTTGCTGGAGTAACTCTTTGTGGAGACGCGAGTGTGTTCAAAGCAGATTCAGAGATAGACATGTTGTGTGACATAGCGGCAACGTCGCCAGCTGTGGGCGTGGCCACGAGCGATGCGCCGGCGCCGCTGAGTTGTGATAGGCAGGACACAGACCACGGCCGTGCGCTGTTGCCAGCTCGCTTCTTACGGAGTGTTACCTAAAGCGAGAGTATGCCTCAACTATTTTGTTATGTACAATGTGTTTAGAGTTAGTCAATAATGTGGGTCAATCACAGTATAAGACAATATTAATAATATAATGACCCTTCTGGAGAAGACGTTAAGGTTAAAATTTATAATTTACATAAGATTTAAAGTTATTTACTGGTTTTATAGTTAGCACTAATATATCATTTAGTTGAGAGTAAATTAGTGACAAGTACACATAAAGCGTTTACGATTTTAGTGTTTATTTATCGCTAGTAAAGTTTATTTTACCTTGGCGTGGTGTGTGGGAGTTACAGTGCAGGTAGAAGTGCTCATATCCATGGAGGAGTGAATGTTTCGTTCTTCGGATGTCAACGAGGTGTCCACTTCACTTTCAGTTGTGTATTCTCCTGAGGCGTCATAGCTTTCTGTACCCTGGAAAAAAACAAAGAGAAAATTATTGAAAAATGCATGCGAAAGAAACAGCCAATTTCTTGATCAAAATTGATAAGATCTCGTGTTCAAAGTCGCATGGGTCTATGAGATCGTTTGGATAGTTTCAATCGATTTCTAGTTTCGATCTTACAAGTGATACATAAAGGGTTGTTAGCTTAGGCGATCCCTCACGCTAAATAACCCTTAGTTAAGAGATGGCTAAACTGTCTCCGTTGTTGGTCATTTTATGTTCAAAACTAACCTGATTGGTATCACTCTTGCCTTCCGAGCTCTGGTTCAACCATTCCTTGATCCTCGACATCTTGTTCCTGCTCACATTCTTCCCCTCTTCATCAAACGACAGCGGCTTGAAGCTCCTCGATCCCTTCTTCTTTGACAGCGCCTGTTTCTGCACCAATTCTTCAGCCTGATTGACCAACCTCTCTATGTCTTTACACCTTTCTACTCTAAGCAAATCTGGTGTCGAGGACTCTAGCTTCGGTTTCGGAGAAGGTGGCTTATCTTTCTTTTCATCTAGGGGTAGTTCACACTGGATCTCAACGGATGACGTCATTATATCAGTGGAATCTTCATTCCCAATTTTAGCACCACCGACGTAAGTCCATTCTTCCTCGCTAGACTCTTCCTGTGACTTTTCTGTTTCGATCATTTGTCTGTCGGAGTCTGTGTCATGGTGTCTAAAGTAGAATGTAGCTAGATGTTTCGATTTGCGATCGGTTTGATTAAATTTCGACGTGTCTACTGGCTTTTTCCTTTTAATTACCGTTGGAGGTGTCTTTAATTTATCCTCTATATGGACGTGTGTTTCCAGTCCTGTGGAAGACGCTACTGCTTTAGCTTTGAAAGTAAATGCCGTCATCTGTTTATTTATAAATGATTGTGCATTTAAAACAATAAGTACAATGCTATTATTTTATTATTTGAGTGAAAATGACAAGCGTTGTTCATTGATGTTGTTTTCTATTCATGAGTACTTGTTTTTATTGTCTATGGGAAATGAAGCGAAAGGGAAATACTTCTGAGTTATATTTATTTACTAATATATCATATTATTATAAGAATAATTAGTAGGTAGATTAACGCAATATCTGTGACTTACTACACTTATTCAATTGCAAGCAAACTAATAGTAGTGTCGTTTGTGTTTATATTCAGAAGCTTTAAAATCCAAATTATCTCAACCAAAATAACTACTTCTAGCAAAAGGTCAAGCATCTTACCATCCACATGATCTGTAGCAGGCACAGTCTGGTCCGTGGTCCTCACCGTGACGTCACAGGCACCAGGTACTCGTCTCTCGTCCGCCATATTTATGTACCTCGCTCTGTCTAACTCCGACTCGCAGTCCGACCCGAAGCCGCGCCACGTGTACTTTAACACATATTCTTGTTCCTCCTGTAAAGAAGAGAAAGGATTTGTAAGATTTGTTTGAAGACACTTCGTTTAATATCCTACAAAATACAAACAGCTTCTGAGTTTCAAAGGGGGCTGAAATGGAGAAAATGCCATATGGCATTAAGTCCGCCTTATGTACCTTATTTTGTGTGCATTAAAGAGTTAATAAATAAATATGATGACTCCTCTATGCAAAAATTTAACGTGAAACAAAGCTCGCTGTATTTTGTCGAGTGCATAAAGCTACCGAAGGGACAATCCCTTTTCCCAAAGGCTGCCAACGCCTGACTACCCAGTGTTTACAATATGACGACTCAAGTAACTTAAGTTACTATGAACGTAAGTTGCAAAGACAAAAAGGATTATATCTCTCTCTTTCTATTTCGTCGTGGTATTTTTTTACTCTTTCTATCATTTTAACCTTTATTTTTTTTAACTAAGCTTATTTGTTTGGGTTATAGTTAGTTATTGGGATTTGAACCTCTTCTTGATGACAGATCGATGTGATATTTAGTACACACTCTTAATCTAACTATCTCCTTTTTGGAAGAAATATTAATGGATTTTTGGAAGAATAGAGTTCATTAAAATCGTTTAACATAAAATAATTGTGTATTTGTTATCTCTGAACTCACCTCTGACGCAGATTGTCTGCTATCCAGCGAGCTGTCCCTTCGTCTCGCATTGACTGGAGTTCTCTGTCTGCGTGGGGACCCTCGCCTGCTCAGGCGCGGCTGCTTCAAGGCAGGTTCGTCGTCACTGTCACTTGCAGCCTCTGCTGATATGCAGCCCTGGAACAGAAGGAGATGGTGAATTAGTTTAGGTAGAATGTACTTAAAATTTAAATGATTTTCTGTATAAATATGGAGGATAAATTGTCGTCAAACTGGATGTAGTTGTTGGTGATTGAATAAGAGAGTAACTTCTATGCAGAATAATCAAAGTATATTATATATATTTCATTTCTGATAGACAGAACAAGCGAACAACTAGAAACTCATTAACAAGACCATTCGCTACGAATAATCATACTGATAACAACTTTATTCGTTTCTGACTATAGTTCAAAGTCCTACAAACTTGATCCCAAAAGGCATAACACTCCAATAGCGATCACACGCTCATACTCAAGCACATACTAAAACCAAGCATAAAACTCATTTAATATTTACAACTCCCATTCGTACGATATCCAACCAAATCCATTTAAAATTTATTTATGACCAATAAAAGTCATTTTTAGATCCCTACGTATTCATAAACGGCCACAAAACGGTTGATATTAACCCTTAAATGAGCCGTTATGGTCTAAAGTATCCCTATACGAACTATTAAATGGGTCATCGGTTGCTTAGCAACGAGAAATCATAACAAAGCATGTGAGTGGAATAATTTATTTGCGGAGAAAGGCCACGTGTGTACTAACCCTTTAATGTTTGTGTGGACTTAAATTGCACTATTGTTTTTAATAAAGTACTGTTTTGTCCTAAGTATTATTTGGTTAATAAATGTCACGTTATTTTCAACAGTGTTGTAATGTCAAGCCACGTTTGCTACATTTTAACCAAAGGTTAAGATGATATAATTTACGTTAGTCTCTATAAAGTTAATAATTAACATTTAGTTAATTGTCAACGAAAAACCTTTAGCATTAAGTACGTGTGAGTATTGCAAAATATCCCAGTCACTTATATGAATAACAATGTTGAAATATTATCGGAAATTCTGAACTGATAATAATATATACGGACTTAGGTTATTGTTGTAAATACTGTGGTAATTATTCTTATAATTTCGAATAATAATCTTAAAAACCTAGCATAAAATCCCACACGATTCATGTCTCCAATAAAGGTTTTTAACATTGATCGTCACCCTATCGCCATTTCGCTCAATTACTTCAAAATAGTTAGGGATGAACCAATGAATCAATTTTCTACGCAGCTTGGGGTCTCTAGTGTTTGCAAACAGCGCCGGGTGGTTGATTGGACCATTGTGTTTGTGTTGGTGAGAAATTGCAAACCACTATTAATGGCTGCATGGTCTTTTTTGGAGAAAGGGGAATTGCATTAAATGCATCGTTTGAATTTTTTTTGGTTACGTGTGATTTTTCCATGCTGGGAGTTGGAGTGATTTTAGATGTTTCTTAATATTGTAGGCAGTTTAAACAACAATACTGTTTTATATTTGCAAATGGAGAGGTAATCTCTTTAACCATGTTCATAGGTTTTCTTATAGCAGCTATAGGCATTCTACAACACAATGCATTCTAGGTATACACTAGATAACTTCTACCTAGTCATGATAAGTAAGGATTAACAATATCAACATTTGTCTGATAAGTTTCAATTTTACTCAAGATTGGTACTTGTTTATATAACTATCGTGAGCTTACTAAATAACTAAAAATCGCGGGTTACTCAAGTGATTCTACTGAGAAAAGCTCTACTAGTTTCGAACCACAGAGGGGTTCTTCCTCATGATCAGCGTGCGCGGTCGCGGCGATGTCCCAAAGCCTACTGTTTCTCAGTATATTCACGTGAGTAACTCGCGATTTTTAGTTAATTAAGAGTGGTACTTGCTTACGGATTGACCAGTTTATATTGAGATGACCTCTGTATATAATAAAATAACACACTAATACTTCTTAAGAATGAAAATGTCTCCATACCTGATTATCGATCCTAGCAAGACAAGCTTCCAGATGACACTGCCACTCAATAGCCCTCAAGTACAGCAGATGCCACCGTCTCTCAAGCGCTCGCACAGCGTCTCCACCGCCGCACAGCCGTACCACCGAACTCACGATCCGACCGTGGCATTCCACGTCGCGTTGCAATACCTGTGTAAGAACAAAATATGAAGGTATAAAGAAAAATACAATACTAAGGGTTTCCGAAAGGAGTTTGTCAAAAGAGTCTGGTCGGTAAAAGAAAATAATGACAACCAATCACAGGGCTTGATTTGAGATTTGAATGACGATTTAGAATCTGGTATTTTAGTGACTTCTGAGGCACTATGGATTTTTGTGATCACCCGTTTCTAAATAAAGATCATTAATGATGATACCAACTACACATATTTTAGAAGCAAATAACTAAACATAAGAGCCATAACAAACACAATGTTATCGATACTCATCAAAATAAGAATGCGGATCTCGTAATAAACAAGAGCATAGTTTCCGATACAAGAATTGGTTGCGTAACACAGAAATAAGACTTGAAAGAAGCCGGCCCTAACTTTTATAAAAAGAAGAAAAAAGTAAGTTTACACAATAAAAGATCACGGTGTTACGAAGACCGACCAATCAAAATTAACAATGGCTGTTGACACAATAACTCACAGCCGATTAGTGTGAAAAAAATAAATTTGTAAATCGAACAAAAGGCGAACGTGCTCTGGCTGTGGCGCACGCGCCTCTGAGTATGACGGCTAATATTACGGTGTTTATTCAACAATGGAAATATCTTTGAAACATGGAATTTCCATCTTTTTCCTGTTTAAATATTTTGAAAAAAAAAAAATAACTCGTCTTGTTACCGACTCGTGGACTTAAGACGCGTGAAATCGAAATATATGCTTGTCATGACCGTTTGATGTTATTAATTCTATTAAAATTAAACCTAGTATCAGCGTTACGTCGCATATTGTGTGAGACAAAAAACTTAGTGAAGTTCTGAGTCAACTTGAAAAAACGAACTAACACTTTACTATTAGAATTACAATCATCACGAACAATCTTCTCAGATAACACCAAATCTTTGAAGTGTTAAGTTGTAAAATGACATCACAAAATGTCGACGTAGCAACTGGCAACATTTTCTTAGTTGCAGTGGAAATGAAGTACTATAGATTGGATCTGATGAAAGAAACTAGTCAGATACCATGTAAGGCTTTAGGTAAAGACCTAGATGATATTAATGGTGTAAGTAATATTTTAGTATTAAGATAGGACTAAAGATAGGACAACGAGTACTAGGAATTTTGGTTTAGGGATTTTATGAGGCTGTTAATGTGTGATGACATAGATCAGGAGTTACTTTGAAGCAATGTAATGTCAGAAGTTAGAATGAAAACATCTTTTTAGCTGAAGATGAATATGAATAGTGTTGCTGAAGAATTGTGTTTTGATTTAGCATAGTAGGTTTTAATGCTGTTATTAATTCAGCACCAAATGATATGTGAAGTCAAACACAGTTCAATGAAAAATCCAGTAGTATCATTTTAAGTTTTTTTTATGGAATAGGAGGCAAACGAGCATACGGATCACTAGATGGTAAGCGATCAGCGCCGCCCATGGACACCCGCAATACCAGAGGAGTCACAGGTGCGTTACCGACCTTTTAAAAAGGAATACGCTCTTTTCTTCAAGGTTTGAAGGTCGTATCGGTTCGGAAATACCGCCGAATTGGGTAAGCAAGTTCAATTTGAAAAAAATACACGCTGTATGCATCTCATTCAATGGAAAATTAAGCATTACCCATGAATGCTATATAGTATCATTATGGCTACATGGTTCCCCTAACGTTGCATTCATTTAAATTACAAGATAGATACCCTTACATACCAAATTACAAATTTATTGAGATCGTTGGAAGTCGTTTCAATTCCGATTGCATGGGAAAACGGAATCGGATTGGGAAAGTTGTTAGAATGTCTGTTGATGTTCTTAATTCAAATCAGACATAATTTGTTTGAGAATCTTCCTTGTTAGATGATAGGTAATGATTTCACTGAATTTTGTTGCAAATTGAGACTGGATAAGTTATTGCACTCAAATGATGCTCTTAATGCTAGGAGTAGTCGCTACAGTTTTGCTTGGCAATCTGGCATCTTACATGGCTATATTTGGGAAAGACTTATCCAACCTGTACGAGCATCGCCACATGATTTCAATTGTTTTACTTTTTAACTTATTCTGCTATACTAACATTTTGCCGAATGCGCGTTATTGGTGCATTCATGACGCAACCTACCAATAAAATTATGTTATTTATAGCCACACTAATTAACTAATGTAGTACAATAAATACTCTCTTCGAGAACGGATACAAAAACAGTAATTTTATTTCTGTGAACATCCCGTCTTCGTTGACAACATACTACACACAACAAACACATTTCTCTGTACGGGCAAACAGCTCGTACATTTTGGTCCTTCGAGCCGGATACCACGCTACTGGAACAACAGCCCCGCAAGCATCATCAGGTTCGTAGAATCTCTATTTACGATAGCGAATCGGTTTGACCGGTCTTCCACAAGCGGATCGCCCCGGTCGGATTGAGAAGGCGCATATATCGTACATAGTGATTTCTGCTGACCCGGTGACCATAACAGGAACCACGAACAGTAAGCGATCCGGAAGCTATTTGAAGTAAAACAGAGTGTTCAATAACATTTATATAACAACAATGGACACTAAACAACAAGAACTCCTCAAGCGGCAGCAGATCATCGCCGAAGGCATCAGGAAGATTGGTATCAACTTTGGAAAAGATGGTCCAGACCGTAAGAATACCACTTACATCAAAGTTAGATTGGATAACCTGAAGGCTCTCTGGAATGAGTTTGAAATGAACCACGGCGTGTTGCAGTTCTCTGAAAACCAGACGCATGAATACTATGCCAGTAAAGCATTTGACCTGGTCAAGCTTGAATATATTAACACACAACAGAAATTACAATCTTGGCCTACATATGTTGCTGGTGATCAGGATCAGGAGGCAGTTGGAAGTCCAGGCGAGCTCAGCAAGAACACGGGTGTTTATTCCAAATCTGATGAGCTCAAAACTCAACAAGCCACTAACTTTCGAGCCTTCTCCCGCTTCACACGCAACTTAAATATTGCTGACATCAGTGAAAAATGGGACATTGAAGACAAACTCAAGACTCTCGAGTCCAGATGGAAGGTGATTGATGATGTCCATTGGCAACTCGACAACATCCTTGTTGGTAGCGACGTAAACTACGAGCTTGAGTTCTCAAAGTATGAAGATACTTACGAGTCAACAAAACGCAACCTTAATCGTAAACTCAACCTTGCTGTACAACAACGCGACAGCGCTCCGAAGATAGAAATACCAATTTTCTCTGGTACCTACTCACAATGGCCTACATTTTTGGATTTATACACTGCTGTTATTCATAACAACCCTTCCTTTTCCAAGGGTCAGAAGATGCAACATCTAAAAGGGAAGTTGAAGGGAGAAGCTGAGCGCTTGGTACAACATTTACCTGTTTCGGAAAGCAATTATGACTCTTGCTGGGAAATTCTAAACCACAGGTACAACAACCTGCAGCTGTTATTCTCAAAGCAGATGCAAACCTTGATGAGTCAGCCTTCCATTCAACATCAAAACTCTCACGAACTGAAGCGCCTGCACGACACGAGTCTAGAAACGGTGCATGCCTTGCGCAACTTAGGAATTGACACAACCACGTGGGACCCTATTCTGGTGCATATCTTGTCAGGAAAGCTGGATTCCCAAACTCTTTCCGATTACATGGAAGCAAGAAAACATCCCCGAGAACTTCCTAATTTTCATGAATTTATTGAGTTCATAGAGGCCAAGTTTACTGCACTGGAATCTGTGGCAAAGAAAAGGACCCCTACAACCAACAACAAACAATTCCATGCGCCACTGATGGCTTCAAAGAAGGAATTTACTACTTCAACATTCCAACGGGATGCGTACAACAAATACAAGCATGCTCCCAAGGCGAATCATACAAGTTCCGACAGAAATTGTCCTATTTGCAAAACTAACCACATTTTACTACATTGCAAGTCATTCCAAGAAATGACACCGGACATAAAAATGCGGTCAATTGAGCAATTGGACATTTGCAAGAATTGCATGTTTTCGCACAATGGAAATAAATGCAATTCGCGTAAAAGATGCCGAGTATGCAATGACCCACACCACACGACGCTACATGATATGCTACGCGACTCTTTCCCCGGTCAACAACCTCTCAACAAGGCCAATCATTATAACAAATCATCAACTTCACAAGGAAAATCTAATCACGTGTCAGGAGATTTTAACGAAGTTCTACTGGCGACGGTACAAGTTAAGGTACAAGCAGTTGATGGAACATATATAACATTACGATGTCTTTTGGACCAAGGTTCTCAACTAAATCTTATAACTGAATCTGCAGCGCAACGGCTTGGTCTACCAAGAAGCAATCAAAACTCTACTGTGACCGGAATAGGAACTCTTGCGTGCCACAGCAATGGCACCATTAATTTGAACTGCTCATCGATATATGAGAATTACCAATTTACAACACAAGCTCTGGTCATGCCTAAGCTACTGAACAATCTACCTAATTATTCCTTTGAAAGACAGGACTGGCCTCACATACAGAATAGAAACCTGGCTGATCCACATTTCAACTTATCACGCCCCATTGACATTTTACTTGATGCTGGAGTTTACGCAGATATAATCATGAGCAACATCCTTCGAGGAAACATACATGCACCTATTGCGCAACAAACGAAACTCGGATGGGTATTAGTTGGAAACACAAAGACATTCAACTGCCATGTAGTTGTAAACTCCGAGAATATTTCACGGTTTTGGGAAATGGAAGCGCCAGCAGAGGACTCTCCCCAGCTGATTTCTCACATGCACTATGCGCATTTTTTGTCCAGCTGGGATTACGTCACAGACTCTACGTAACACAGGAATGATCACCTTAGCGACAGGATGTATGATGCGCGGTGACAACCATCTGATTCACTCACACTACAATCTGCAAAGTACGTTGGAAATAGGAAATTAGGAAGACATCTATATACCAGAAACAAACATAAATTATTTACTTACTAGTAACAACAACATTGGAAACTACACGGACTTCAAGATTGAGACACACGAAGAACAATTTAACAATATAAAGAGAAAAATAGAACAGATCAAGGAACAACAGAGTATACAAACCATAAAATCAACAGATGCAGAACAACATCATTACGTACTGTATGGTTTTATTTCAATCTGTGGAATTGTTTTCTGCATATGGGCATTCTACAAGGTGAAAAGAATTTGTGTCTGTCAAAATTCAACAACCAAGGTCCACCCTTCAAGACACAAGGAAGATATTGAGATGGTAACTGTGGAAGACTCCAAGATCTCGAGACCGGAAGGAAACGAACCGACAACAAATCAAATCACTGGACCCCGACTTCAGGCATGTCCCAGAGTCATCAACAGGGTTGACAATGGAACATCTCCTATCCCATTCAGCGGTGAACAATAATCAGTTTAAGTTATTTATCTTACTTTTGATTTGTATAATTTGTAGGTGTAAAGTGTTAATTTCTTTAATTTTTGTGGTTGGTAGGATGTACGAGCATCGCCACATGATTTCAATTGTTTTACTTTTTAACTTATTCTGCTATACTAACATTTTGCCGAATGCGCGTTATTGGTGCATTCATGACGCAACCTACCAATAAAATTATGTTATTTATAGCCACACTAATTAACTAATGTAGTACAATAAATACTCTCTTCGAGAACGGATACAAAAACAGTAATTTTATTTCTGTGAACATCCCGTCTTCGTTGACAACATACTACACACAACAAACACATTTCTCTGTACGGGCAAACAGCTCGTACATTTTGAACTTCGTCTACTTTGGTTCCGATCGGAACTCACGCAATTCTCATGTTGTACTTAAAAGATCTCATTTCAATAAAAACACTTTTGTAAACAGCATATGAAAGACACATTTCATTACTTCATCGTATTCCGAACTTCATATCATTTTGACTCTTAAATAGGAAAACGGTATTTTTGGTCAAAAGTCGTTCTGCCGCCTCATTTCGCCTTAAAATGAAAGGGACAGGTGATCGAGACAGGTGGAAATAAGAATGGCGTGTACTTTAGTATCACTATATATTTTATTGCTTAAATAGGTACCAATACGACGCCATTGTCGCCCACACAAAAATAGATACATTTTGGATGTTCATTAACCACTTATGAAGTGATGATAATAATATTTTTTTCATTTATTTTCACACGCAATCGAAATTTCGACGGAACTCGTAAAGATGTGGGCGTATGTAAATTTTTATTTTTTCTAAGTACATGATGTAACTAAACGCTGTGGATGTATTACGAAATGTAATGGAGATATTTTGCTTTAATCAGAATGTAAGGTATATTTAAAGTATACCTACTTGTCAACAATAACATAATAATAATTTGAATCGAAATGCAAAGTCATTGGTAATTTAAAACTTGCGAATATAAATGGAGGCTTCTGATTGGGCGCTCAAAATGTTACCGCCAATTTGTAAAATGACAGAATGTAAACACTCTAAATTATCTGTGGTCACAATAAATGCAACTATGGCGAACTCAAGATGAACGATGTCATTTGACCTTTTCGTTGCGATTCAAAACGTGATATGCCGATTTGTTCAGTTTGATCTCTGGTCCATTGAAACGTCGAAATGATTAGTAGTATCTTGGTGTATTGAATACATGTTGATGATGTTATAAAATGTATTTACAAATTGTTTGTTAGGTTTCACAATCATGACACAATTAATGTCTTATTCCAAAGTAATAAAGTCTATTTTGTAGTTTATTAGTTACTGTTCAAGTACAATATGGCAATTAAGAATTTAAGCAAGGGCTTGCTTATGATTTATTACAGTACAGTACTATTTTGGCGTTGTAACAAAGCGTTTGTCGTGACTTCGAAATATGTTTTCTATCAAGATATAATCAAGTAGTTAGTCGAGAAGTCAGTTCCTCAGTCAGTTCTTGTTTCTATGCTGGGTTTTGAAGGACAGAATGCATTGCCTTGTTAAATTCGTTTTTTAATTTTGGTAGCTACATGATTTATCGAAAATTATATCGATTACATTTTTTTTGCTGACAAGAACAAAATAGGAGTGACAGAAACGGATTTACTGTCTATGGCCAAGCAGTGTTGCTACGAAATAAATTTATTTAATAGAGAAAATAAATATGTACATGTTAAGTGACAATTTATTGATGGAAAGGAGTTATCTATCAGTAATAAAGTTTTACTAGACTATTACCATAAAGAAGCCGCCGAGATGTAACTTTCGCTAGTTATTATTATAAAACTAATAAGTATTAGAAACTTACTAAAAGTTGCAACTGGAAGAACATTTGGCGGAATAAGCACGCGTACATTTCACCTGGTATACTGTTAGTCTCTCGAAGATGAACCTACACAATAATGATCAATATAACTCCACATCTAGACCATGGGCATACATTAAAGGTCTAAGTATTATACTTGACATCACTAGGCAAACTGGACCAATGTTACAAAATTTATAAAACAAAAGTAAAAATCCTATTAGTAATACTTGTCCCTATCAAGTGAAACAAGTGAATTTATTTTTGTTAATAGTCTACAAAGCAGTACTTTTACACGTAACTTTTAAAGAACTAGATGAGGCTGACATTTCCTAGCTGACTACTCTGAAAAAAAAAAATATGAGTGAGAATGTATCATAGATCAAAAGTAACCTTCACTCTGATTAAGACGCTTGTCATCATTCTCTCTTCAATTATAAAATAGAACCGATTATTTCAATCCATTAAACAGCTAACCAACCAATAACAATATATTAGTTTCAAGCAACATATTTCTAACCCAGTTGAAAATGGTGTCTGATTTCAATTGACCAATCCAGAAGCGCTCACTCACTAACCGATGAAGCCACGGTAAATCAGTTCACCATGGCGATAAACTGTTCAATAGGATTACACAACTTAGGAGCTTACCGTTGTGCTTAGAACCACGACTTTTATTTTTTATTACCAGTGTTGCAACCGTTTTGCTACCAAAATGGCGTTTTTTGATAGTTATAATATTAAGAAGCTGTTGAATAAGAAACTGTTAAGGATGAAGGTAAAAAATTGAGAATGGTTGATGGTGATGAAAAGATGGATAAAATTATAATTGGATTAGCTGGTCACGATAACGATTTTGGCTGTTGTAACATTTCTATAGAACTCAAAGTTATAAAAACGAAAATAAGAAAAGACACAGATGTTTAGGAAAGATTTTCAGCAGATACCCCAGTTCATTTTTATTGGGAGCTTTTTATCAAAGATGCCGTACCTTCAAATGAAATTAATTGTCATTCCTAACCAAACCCACATCAACCCAGTTCTCTATTACCTCACAATTATGACATCACTCAGTATTTACTTTCGATATTACAACAATAGCCAAATACGTTTCCTATGCATTGTGCTGACAATAATCATTGTATTCTACGTCATCACTACCAGTTGTACCACCGTCATCAACCAACAGGTCAACCTCTTCCTTTCTGTCAACTTCCTATATTTAATATTTGACTATCAACTTTATACTTTTCGTTTAAAGTCGAATATTAAATGAGAAAGTTATAGAGTGGAGTTGCTTTACCTGCTGGTGTCTGTACAATAATGGCTGCTTTATCATGTCGCAATTACAATTCTGATGTTTGACCCAAAATCAGACATGTTTTATCTCCATAATTGACAGTTACAACCGAAAGATTTCTTTGTTTTGTTCTTAGTGTTGTGACATTGTATTCTATAGTACAAGTTTATGATATTTAAAAGATTGGTGCTTGATTTCTGTAATGTTGTTGATTGTCAATAATTTGATGGTAATTTATTGAATAACCGACATAAGAACACAATCTGTTTTAACTCGTCGAGTACCGGTTTTGTAGACACAATTATAGAACAATAGGTTGCGGTCACCGGTGACCGCTTGGTGTTTGACAGTTTAAATAGCAAAGCTTGATACTAATCTGTTTGAATATTGTTTCATATCATTTCAAATATTGTTTTATAGTATTTTGAGTTTCAAAAGTGTGTTAGAAGCTAAAATTCTGTAGTACTTATAAACCCATTAAAAAGCAATTTCAATATTCGATGACCAAGAATTTCTTCGATCAGATTTAATTTCTTCTACAAAATGACTTAAAGTAACGCAAAAAAGTGCGTAAGTATAGTTTTTTTGGGCACAAATTATAATTAGTAATCATTGGTTTCAGTGGAACACGTGTTAAAAATAATTTCGGAGCGACAAGATAATTGTAGGCTTTCGTCAGGCATAATGGTTGTAATTACATTAAAAAATTAACAAGGCCAAATGTAAAGTTATTCAAAGTCGGATGTAGAAATGGCTTGAGGTCATCTTTGTTGGGCCTATATTAACAAAACAGTGATGATGAATCGTACACTAATATTATCAATCATTAATCATTATACACAAGGAAACGAACTTAAAAAGATAGTTAAGAATATAAAGGATATTTTGAAAGTTAGAAAGATATTAATACATTGGACAAAATGAATACATACCAAAATGATTATACTCAGCAATGCTACAAGTACTTAGTTCATTCACTGCATGTACAGTTCGTTTTAATGGATTTCTAATTGTTGTTAGTAGCACATCGTACGATTTATAATTACTAAGGACACCAAACTCGTTACAAATACTGAACACTGTAGTTTTATCTTAATTCATGCAACTTTAAATTCAAATTAAACTGCGGGCGTAAATCATTTCCGAATCGAACATCCTATACGGAAACGATACAAACTTAATTTACCATACTATTGTTCTTTATGTCAAGGCAATAAAATTGCAAATTGATTGTTCTAACTGCACCTCAAGTTTACGTCAAGGTCTAAACAGCGCATGCCGTCGGAGTCATCGTCCGCTACCGACGGATTTAGCCGAACGGTAGACGGAAATAGCCGAATGTGAAGAAATATGCGCTTGTCCGCGTTTCTGCAAATGTTTAAGGTGAGACGGGGTGCGCACGCGCGGTCAATGGCGGACTACACGCGTGTTTAATACAGATCTTTTAAACTAGTTTTACGGTAAATAAGACTTACGTAATACTTCAGAACTAAAACATGTTTATCTGTGAATTACCATCAGCATGTTTATAGAAATGCTAGACTTGAAGCATTTAAGAATACTGGACAAAGTATTAAAATTCGCAAGGACCGTACTAAGATGCACAAAGACACTTTCAAGAATAATAGTCAAGAACACGTAAGCACGTACAATCGCACAGTTCACACATGACTGCAAAAAGCGCTGTTGAGACCTTCCACGGGTTATGGGACATTTGCAAGCACCGAAACAATGCTAGAACCTTATGACCTATCACGTCTGACCATAAAGAGACGCTATAAAAGCTTTTAAAGTCTCACTCGATGATACGAACATATCAATGAAAGGAATCTCTGTACGGTTTAAAGTCGATTGATGTTTCGCGCTAAGAATTTTCTAGATTTTTTTGTTACAAACCTTATAGAGAGAAAAGTCAGCCGGTATGTTCAGAATGGTCAACAATTTCACTTGACACCACTGTATGTGTAAGACAATATGCCAATACAACTTACTTACTTATAATAAGTGCGGGAGAGCCATGCATCGGCACGAATGGGCCGGCTCGACCGGAGTGATACCACGGCCTCACAGAAAACCGACGCGAAACAACGCTTGCGTTGTGTTTCGTCGTGTGAGTGAGGTTACCGGAGGCCCAATTACTCTCCCCTTCCCCAATCTCCCCAACGATCCTCAAACTCCTAATCCCCAAAAGGCCGGTAACGCACTTGTAACGCCTCTGGTGTTCCAAGTGTCTATGGGCGACGCCGATTGCTTACCATCAGGTGATCCGTCTGCTCGTTTACCGGCTTATGCCAGAAAAAAAATACCAAGTATTTTATTGATTTAATGCAATTATCTAAGCACAACTACATAAGTATTAAACACATTGGTTAAAAAGTATTTTAAAACTCGTCTGTGAATATTAGTTGTTGCAGCATGGTTTAGGTTAAAACGAAGCGTGATTTTATCTATTTTAATAAACACAATGAACTCTTTCGATCAAACCTTGACTTATTTGTTAATAATAGACAAAATAGTCATTGTTCGTTCATAGCACGTGCACTTTGTAGTCGGCGATAGGACAACCGACAGTCAAGGTCTCCTGAATTCCTAGCTAATTGTCTTAAAAGCGTATCGACGTTCACGACTGAGTCAGAATTATACACAGCTAATTCACAAAGCCCTGAGGTTTTGAGGCTCCAAAATTCAGTATTGTTTCGTCTGTTTTATAAATGTCTAATTCCATCTTCGTTCGGAAAATTGAAGTCACCTTTTGAGTTGTTATTCGAGGGAACAAGGCCGGAGCTAAGTTTAATCGGTTTACAAAGTGAACTGATTTAGATGATGAAAGGGTTAGCTGTACAAGGTAGGTAAAAGCAGACAGTGTTAGAGAATAAACAATAACAAAAGTATTAGGTGTTTGAAGCGTCCTTAGTTTGCCAATTACAACGAGTTACTTAAAGAATTGGTTGTATTTGAAGTGGTACTTCTATATCGACCATTATATTGGATTAATAACTGATGCAAGAAAGATGCTCACGAATGATTTTACAAACCTAAAATACCCTAGAACCCTGAACCCAAGTAACGCCTCACCTCCAAGCCGGTACAATATCCGAGACCAATCACTCGCAATTATGTAGCTATTTATCTTCAACTTTGAGGTGCCGCAGTTAGAACCGTCGGCAGAGAAATCAATTTAAAAGGTGCCGTTATAATATGGGTTATGTCAACGCAAAAGGGACGAACGGACGTACAACCGGATTGAAGCACGTAATTTTCCCACTACACCTAGGATATTCTCAATTTACTGTTAATCAGGGTTGGCTTGTAAAAACCGGTGAGGGTCTGCGCTTTGAGGTGGCGCGCCAATTGAGCTTTAAACTTTATGTACAGTACATTAATACTTGATAGAAATGGACTGTGTGTTCGATTGGCAGTTGTAGCTTGATTAACTTGCGAAGTCTCCATGCACAAGCAATTCCTTGCTTAAAAGGTGATCTCCAATTATTGTATCAAATGCCTGTTGTAATTGAAATCAACTATTTTATTTTTATATTAACTGTGAGGATATTGAAATACAACTTAAACAATTTGGGTTGGGTAGAAAAGCTTCATTAAAATTTTCTACCTTGAATTCATAGAAAGTATTCCTTACTTTGGATAGTATTTGATCCAGATTGCCGTTCATAACAGTAAAAACTTTTGTCTAAATTCGATGCTTTTCCAACCTTACTGTATTTGAGATACTCTTTTAGTCTAGGCTATCTTCTTCATCATCAATTACATACAACGTTAAGATCATAGCAATATTATTTAATTACAAGCATTAAGTAACTCATTCTCAATTATCTGCATTATCTTAAAGGGTGTTCCTGATTAGTTGGACAGAATAATAGTTTGTTAAAGTTCAAAACCTGTCCTGCCAACCCTGATTGTAATCCAACACGTAGACATATTAGATTGAATAGACAGATATGTTACACTAATCCTTTGAGGAACAAGTTGTAACAGACTGGCCAGTATCAATAAGGGAGCTTATTGAAACTCGTGGTTTTATCAGTATAGGTTGAATAAGAAATAGGTTCTTCCTAGAGCCATTAGTCCTTTTTTGACAGACAGACTCATTATAAAATCTTTTTGCATTGTAAACATTCACACGCTCTGCTCAGCTCCTATTGATCGTAGCGTGACGTTTTATAGCCTATAGCCATCCTCGATAAATGCACTATCCAAAACAAAAATAATTATTCAAATCAGACTTGTAGTTACAGAGAATAGCGCGTTCAAACAAACAAACAATAAAACAAATTCTTCCGCTTTATATAATAGTATATAAGTATATATATAAGATAAGAGTATAAGATAAAGACTTGACAAAAGCCTTATTTAAATTGATAGATAAATGACAATTGGATAATAATAACTTTACTCAAAAATACGCCACTTAGAATATTACCGCGCAAAGTGGATGGCACTGTTTATTTCACATGGCTATGAGTTAACTGCTCGTTCCTCTCTCTCGACCTGTCATCACCTTCATAAAGACAGCCTCGAATGACTTCCACTCAACACTTTGTCGTTTTTAGGACAAAGTCATTATGTTTTGGTGTAATCAAGAGAACAATAAGACGCCAACGATTGCACAATGCGAATATTTCTTTACGCTTATTGCATCTATTCTATTCCATTTTTTTAACACTTTCCGCAAACGGTACTCTTGGTATTATGTAATCTTTGACACAATAATACAACACTGGAGAGTATATACTGTTTTAAACTAAACATTTTTGTTGTATGGCCATTAGCGCATCAAGCTATCCTTGTCAATTTTCAACAGATTATGAACTTTATCGTCTTGTAATAACGCTGAAAATCATTTAAAGAACAGGATAGCTTCTCGATGGTTGAATTGTAAAAGAATGTCGATACTAAAAACAAATAAAAACCAAGACAAAAACAATACCAAATCACTGAATAGTTCCTAATTGCTTGAACACAAAAAATATCAAGATTTTAATTGCTTAGTGTACGAATAGTTGCATTCAAGGTTTATATTGATGAAGCTGGCCCGAAAAATCTATTACTCTTTGTACAGTAACAGTAATCAACATTTGAGTCACAAACTCACAAACATAGGTTGTCAAACCGCCGCCATCTTCCCACAGCCCGTGTAATTGGCGCGAATTAGCTCAGATTCACATAATGCCGCCATTACTAGCAGAATGTTGCCAGCGTAATTAAATAAATGGTCTTCGTCTCTTCGCAAAGGTACAAACAACGGCACATAAAGCTAACGTAACCTGTCAAATATTTTACTACATTTGAAACTCAATTACAAGAACAATAAAGTTGATAATTGAATGAAGATAGTGTGTAGTTTGATTTGATAGTGTCTAGTCTGTACATAAAACATGAGCTGTGTGGTCCATAGAAAGATTGAACTACGATTATAAAGCAATGACATTATTAGTCTGGCTCCAAGGAAGTTATTAGGAACTAGTTGCGATAATAATAATTATTATATTAATTGAAGGCTGAAATAGACAATAAACAATATGAAGTACCGACAAAGAACTCATAAAAATAATGGTAAACAATTTTATTTGTACCCTACAGAAATAACAAACAAAAATTTACAACATTGTACAAAACTATGATTCTGTAATATAGATGGCGCTATATGTATTTTTAAGAAATTCTTAGGCCAGTTACGGCCATTCAAAAATTGCCATAGCGGACGGTATTTCACGTCCACACGGCGGGGTATTGGTAAAGTTTTCAACTAGCAATAATCGCACCTCGGATTAACCTCATTGGTTACGATATTGCCTCTGCGCAAAGTTAACTTTGTAAAATTTCGCCTCCGACCCAACCAAATCGCGGTAACGAAACCATAGCGCGATCTATCTCGATCCCAACGCCATCTATCGAGCTATGGGGTAGTTTTTGTCGCCGCATCACTGAGTTCTGGGGACTCAGAGGGGAACTTTTACTAGGTTGTATCGAGTTTATTTTTTGACTACAACGTTTTACTAAAATTGTTGAATACTTGATATAATTGTAATAACACATCAAAGTATAAGTCTAATGGAGTTGCAAAATTCGGAAGCTATAAAAGTATAGCGGATATCGAAGTTCAATTAACCAGTAATCATTTTTAATTACATGGTAGAACAAATTGGTGGTCTCTATGAGATTGGGGACAATTTCACGCAAGAGCGGTATCGTTGAAACAAAAACAGAACTACTAAATGTACGGGAAAGTTTTTACAATGGATTTAGAAATTAAAACTAAAGTGATGCAACAATAGAGTAATTAAGAAACTTCTAATGAAAATGTAAACATAATGTTACATTTAATAAAAACAAGGTTTTATTTCGCTATAAAGTTTTACTATGTGAATTTGGCTGCTTTGTATTTCCTTTTCCGAGTTTCCTATACTTTTCTTAATTAAAATCTGCTTCCATTATAACATTTTGTTGTACAAATTTTTGTTTCCGTTCTTTCCGTCAGTATATTACAATTCAACCGTCCCAATTTAAAAGAAAAGGTAATCAGTATTCGATATTTGCAGACTTTTCAACGGATCTGCTATAAAATAAGCGAGCAGAGACTACTAAAGTGAAAACAAAAGAACTTAAAAACAACCCACAGGTGATCTAAACACTAATAAAACTAGATACAAACATACCAAACACTATCATCCAAATCCCAATCAAATTCGTTCCAACGACATTAATATTATGAAACATAAAAACAACATAGACCTTATTACGTATAAAGTGAGAAAGAAAGTCTAAATCATACGAATGTCCGTCAGACAGCCATTGCGAATTGCAAAACAGTCGTTTCGAGGGAGCACCATGGCGAATTAAAATAGAACCACCATTAAGAGGTCATAGTGACGTAAGAGAATGCTATCGAGTATCGATAACAAGTACCTGCGTTAGGAAAAGTAAACGAACCGTGAATGAACGCCGTGAAATTAGCTATCTTAGATTGATGTAATGGGGACGATGTGATAGGCAAAAATTGGTGTACAGAACCCTGAAATGTTACTCAATTTTGAGTTGCTGTTTAGTAGTTTAGATACTTTATAGTGTTGTGTCTATTGACTGTATTTGTGAGGTTTACAAACATGACTTTGGGCAAAAAAATCCACAGACAAATGAATTCAATCAACTGATATAGTTTTATTTTGCTTCTGTTAGTAAACGAACAGATATGTATAACAGATTTCAGAGTATAAAATAGAAACTACAGTGTTACAATCTGCAATGTCATACACATTCGCTGTCGAAATCACAAACAAACCGCAGTATGATGGTGGATTACGAAATATAATGACTCATCAAAATAATGGGGTTGAGAAACTGAGATGTCCTCGAGAGAAAACAGCGAGAAGACTGCTGAAGATTTAGACACACAATTATAGGAGCACATTATACTAAGAAACTAACTAAAGGCTAACTTATTATTTGTTATGATATTTTAGTCGAATTACACACTGATTGATTTATTGGTATCAGACTTGCAGAATTCGTTAACCTTTTTGACAATTTTCATATTGAAAAAAGTTACAGGTACAATACGAGACAAATGCAGACTCTGTGCTATAAAGAAGAATGTATTAAGAAGAAGAAGTTGAAAAACTCAATCCAAATAATACTTTGTAAAGATCTACGCCAGATATTATGAGGTATAGTGCAAATCCGTGGAACTGGCATTGGACATTTCCGCGTATCGGACAAATGTAGCTAATTCAAGATTTCGTGGAAAATCCCGCAAAATCTTCAGCCACAAATTCATTGAATTAATAAAGTTATTAAGTTTTAACCTTCCCCTGTAAAATTGGATCTATTGCAGATACGCGGCCTTTACGTATAGTAGATTTGCGTATTTGCACTATCCCTGACGATATACAAAAGTTTACAAAATAAGGTATCTAGCGATAAGAGATGGCATACCACGACATCATTAACAAAAACCCATTACTCTACTGCTCTAGTTTTTCCTTAATTTCCATAGACAAACAATGCAACATGTAACCGATTCATTGACCCAACACACCTCCAACTCATTCAGTGTTAACTTGTTAATCTCTATTCATAAGATTACCATATTACACAATATGCTATGGGACTACTAATACGACAATTTACATATTCAAATTAGTTTGTGAATCATTTGTGAATGGATGACGACAATTTTGCGATGACTTCTGTGTATCGTGATCGGAATGTAATGTCAAAGTTAAGGGCTTTATGGTTTTTGAAGAAGGAGCAAGGAGAGAAACAAGAAATTTGGATTTATGACCACTAAATAGGGTTTTTGACTCAAATTGATGGGATGATCTCATTATACTTGTAAAATAGCGAAAAGTGAGTGACAAATGCCTTTCACTTTGAAAGTAAAACTTCTAGAATTTTGTCAAACCAAAATAAATTCTATGCAGGTTGCTCCAAATTGGTCTATTCCTGTTAGAAGACATAGGAGGCTGATGTTCAGCAATGATAGTCTTGTGCAGTCACATCAGTGAATGATGATGATTTTGGTGATGAGAAATAAATTCTAAAGTGATTTGCAAAACTTTTCGGTTCCAGATTCTAAACATAAGTCTACTAACAACCAGGGTTCTATTTCACTTGTGTTCGTGACTAAAACAAACAAAGCAGAAGATAGTCGGAATGAATCATTTCAGATGCATAATTTTAGGTACCTTTGATATGCGTTTCATCTTTGTTTATGTCCACCATCCTGTGCAGCAAGCGGTGTGTTATGAATCGAGTTATTACAAATTACAGTTCATATTCAATTGAGAAAACTACCAATTTCGGTGTATGTGGCTGAGTTATTGTGTGTTTAAAAAAAAATAAAACAACGTAGTTTCAAATGTTTTGGGCTTTTCCTAATGACATCTGCTATACTATGTTATCTAACATCAGCTAAATATTAATTTGGAAAAGCAAAATAAAGCAGTCCCTTTCCATGTAACAAAATCAACGTATCCCTACGAAATAGTTTATAATTGCAATTATGCATTTAAAATATAAAAAAAAGCCTTATTAATATATGCCGATAAACTAATTACGATAAAGTTCCAGCTGTAGTTATACTGCTTTATCACTTGAGACCGTTGCAAAATGCACAGCTGCGCGTGCACCGCTTCGACCCTATACATCGTACGCGCACATTTCACAATGAACCACTACTGGATCAAATCTTATAGCACTTTGTTTACACATTATGGCGGGAAATTGTGGTATATGAATTTGTTAATAGGTAAACATAAGGTGTATACAAATTGACTGTTTATTTGTACAAATGTTAATGAAAAAGATAGAATAGTTCCTGATGATAATGATGTTTTTAGAAGCAAATACTTAGCTAGTTTATGAAACAATAAAAAGGGCAATAAAATTGCTAACAACAACAAACAAATCTATTAGACAACAAAGTGCTATGAACGCAAATGATAATCAAAGGATAAAACGCTACGATAACCCTTTAATGAACAACCAATGAAAATGGTTGATATAATTAAAAAAGAATACCAAAGCTAACATTGTAATTTCCAATTTACGTCTCATAATAAAATTATCCATAAAGACAATAGAGAAACTATAATGAATGCAATAAAAAATCAAATGTTCTACAGCGTCTAATCATAGCTCCACCATGGTGTATTACAGAATTGCATCGCGTATATGCGCATGGTCGGTCATTACTGTGATTTGCGGCGCCGTGGTCATTGTGGTATCATTGGTTTTACAAACTTACTGTTTCATTTGACATTCCTTTATATTATACATTCTCTAGTACATTTTAGTTATCAGAGAAAGGCTTAAGAGGTTTGTCAACTGCATTATTAATGTTGTCTTCAGTGGTAATTGTGATATCACTTTCTTGATAATATCTTGATCTGTTGTTGTGTAAACTATAGCTGTTGTAATTACCTCTAAATAGTGTAAACACGCCTACGTTTTGGATGAGTATTTTAGTAGCTACTCAAATTTTGGTGACGTAAAAGTGAAATCGACAATAATGAAAAAAGTACACATGTAAAAATATATTTGCATACTTTATCGCCATTGATATGCATCAAACTTTTATTGGTTATGAAAATAAAGAAGTAAATATAACCCAAGAAGCCATTGCTTCACGTTAATTGCACACTTCAATTCTCAGAAAGATAAAACGTATAGTGAATTAAGAAATTTATACGAAACGGGACAATACCGCAACGGCAGTCATGAGTTACGCATCAAGTGCAACAGACGGAGCCAATCAGATAAAGTTTATAACTCCTCTGTTGTTAAACATTACATTCATAATGTACACAGCAGAACAAGACATGGTCTGATGTAGTTGCTTTCTTTACTGAACACGTTCCTTTACGAAAAGGAAGATTACGTTACAAAATTTCTATTTCACTCCCGTGTCTCCGAGAACTGTCATATCCATCGGCACTAGTTATCATATGTGGATTTATGATTACATAATCTCGATTTGCTAAATAGACATCATATTTATTTAAAACATCTTATATTAAGAGTCTGTGGTTTTCATATCACACACTTCCAAGGAATGAACAGCTTATTTGTTTCTACTTACGTAATGGCAAAATATTTGCCATTAACCATCTAAGTAAAGTCAATAAACGACCATACCTCAATTCTTACATAACAGTAGCTGGACAGGCTTCCAATATTTACCTGCAACAAAAGAATAGGAACCATTAGACTTTCTATACAAAATCTGAAGTGGAAACAGTATGACCTCTTCATCTAAGTTCAAGAACCCGTGGACACTTGAATACAGTTCAAGTACGTTTGTAATTGAATTACTACTAAAGCCGCTCTGTTTGGTTGTGACATTAACAGCTTTGGAATAAAACAAGAAATGTATAGGGAAGTATTTGTTTGGAACGCTAAATTGTTGCACAATGGCGTCCGGTGCTTTGGTATTTTACGTTTAAACAATAGTAGTATGGAGCGAACAGAAATGTATGCTTCTGTAATGAATTGTGTTGTTACTGTTTGTTTGTTTGATGAACAAATATTTTTCTTTGTTTAAATTTCTTTTTCTTAACAATGAAAATTACTTTTAGCTATGCAATTATTCTTTTCATCATCATCTTTGAGTGATATGTAATAAAGTTCAGTATCTGTTTCTTCTGGTTCTGTCCAATTAATCATTTCTAAAAGAGTTAAATAACATACAAGGTAAAACAATAAATACCACACATCGTCCTTGCTTTCAAATAAATTATATCGACCATTCAGAGTCAGTAGCTCCAAATTACCTTAAATTACATACTTGTTCTTTTTCAGGTAGAACAAAATTGGTATTTACCTGTGATACGTAATGGTACAATCGATCATCTGTCTAATAATAAATTTTATTACGCGTATAATTTACTTGATGATGAATTAAACGAAAGTCTATCCATCACGCCACCCGATCAAGTGTAAGTGCTGAAATCTAAATCACAATGATCTAACCGCCATATTATACAATCAGCAATTATACTTTGCGGTTTCTAACATCGGTGAATCCAGTGATGGGTGAAAAAATTTTTTTTTGTAGTTCATGGTCGGCAGGCGGTACTTAAATCTTTATTAGATATGGCAGGATGTTAGCTAATTAGGTTCTTCACAACTTATAGTTGAGGAAGTGTTTGGTTGTAACTACTACTACTACAGTCGATACTTTACTTAAAAGTTTATATTTTTTTTCAGTCATTATCGTCCCACTGCAGGGCAAAGGCCTATGTAAAGCTTTTTGCGGCCAATCCTTGTCATAGATGTCCTATTCGTCTCTATCACCTTGTTTGTATAGAAAACTTAAAAGATACTACCATAATTTGTAGTTCAATTTAAATTAGAAATCTCAAACTAGTTCATATTATAATTAAAGATCCAGGAAGCAACAGATTAAATTATAAACTGAAGATGTATTACATAAATAACGAAGAACCTTCGCACAATAATAACACAAGAGGAAACAGCAATTTGCGTATGACTGACGGTCAGACAGACAAAGCACTCGTACTAATTGTTCCTACGTAACACCAGTATGAACCAGATAATAATAACGTAATTGAACATTTGAAGCTTGGACCTTGAATTACTCAAGAACAAAGAAACATGAGTAATGCAGTAATGCTTAACATTGTAAAATTTATACTATCGTTCAGAATTGCAAAACAGTTAATGTAGTTACAAATATCGAAATGGACGGTGAAGGTGTAAGATATACCAGTTTTAAGGGTCTTGCTAAATGATACATGGTGTCATATTGCTAAAACAAATATGTATAATATTCCGCATTTATTGGTAACATAATTAACAAAAAGGCTATAGTTTTTCCATAAGGTGAATCTATTGACTAAAAAATTCCAGTACCTATATAATGGTTTTCTTGTTGTAACAAACATATGGCTTTTTCGAGAGTGATAAAGTAAAAACATGTACCTCTAGACATGAAAGATAATCATGTCTAAAACAAAATCGATGCAACCCAAAAGAAAAACCAGATACATGGTCAAATTAAGAATCAACATGACAAAGAAAGAAGCCGATGAGCCTAAATAAAAAAACAAAGTTTACTATGACAACACTATCATACTAATCTCAACCCACGACACATTCCATAGTAAAGCCAAAAACGGTGCATAGTAACGCCTTATATGACATAAATAGGTGCCAAAGATGACATGAACAGGTTGTTCAACTCGTATGAAAATAAAATTAAATCCTATCATCATCCTCCTACATTAAGACTGAATCATTACGATACGTAGTGCCTCCCACGTGGTCCCACGTGCTATCGAATATTCTCTGCTTATGGTAATCTACAAGGTTCAAGATATGTTTGTGTATTTTTGATGTAGGTCGTAACGCAGACATAGCCGGTATCTTTTGTAATACATTTGCATCTTGATTAAGTAATGTTGAAATAGAATTAAGACTTGGTTTTGGTTTCTGTTTCAGATTTTCATTCTTTACAGCGTCTCTGGCGATGTTTATGCATGTGGTTCCTATATTGTTGCTAGCTAGCTAACTAGCATAGCTGCACTGACGGACTGGCTGACAGACTATTATTTATTTTGTATTTGTTGACGTTTCAAAAGTACCAAATTATGGTTTAATTGAAATAAATGCTTTGACTTTGACTTTGTTAATCTAGTGGTCTCATTAATCTTAATTGCAGATATTCTATGTTCACACTAATTCCACATGCAGGAGCGAAACCAACTTGTTCTTAAAGACTTAAGACTAAAGTAATAAACTAGAAGAATGGTAGTTTCCTCACTACTTCATTTAAATTATCTTTGGAGAAGTCATCCGTAGAATATATTTCATTAAGAGACCTAATGCTAGTAATATAAGAACTTTATAATAGTATGCTAAGGAAAATACCCATTAAAGCAGATTTATAATTTACTCAAGCCTTTATGATTATTAAAGTTTAAAACAGAAGTGCATCAACGCTGACTTCCTGATTTAATTTTAATTAGTGTTAATTACTATTGATACAGTTATTAATATGCAGAAGGATGTTACGTCTTTAGACTAGTATGACGAAAATAAACCTAATAATGAAAGTGAGAACTGTCACGATACATTACCATCTTAAACAGGCGAAGAAACAAGTTTCGCTCATTTGAAATGTTACACTTTTTGTCAACGAACTGAAATATAACATTTATGAAGGAAGTCATTCAGATAAACACGACAATCTAGTTTCTTCTTGCGCAAAATAATCTGTTATGCATGCAATTATTCTAGAAAGACTAGAAAATGTGTGGTTTTGTAACGTACCAGTGCATAATATTGATCTAGCATTATATTCTAACAGAAAAAGATAGATCAGAAAGCAATAAAAGTCGCTCGATGGAATAGGAATTTTAATAGAAAGTGCGTGCTCGCACTAAATAGCCGACTAAACTAAAACGACATTAAAGATACAAATAGATATATCCAACGTTCTACAAAAGATTAGAAACATTTTTAATTAAGTTCTAATAACTTCACAGACAATTTAACAGCAAACGTGTCTAGTACAACGTTACGCAAATTAAGATCCGTTATTAACAGTAAAAGATAGTGAGTGGCCGGCGAAGCTACCTGGCTTGAATGTGAGGCTTGAGGCAATACCTGATGAGGTCAGCCTCTCAAAGGAACCTATTGTTCACTAGTTCCTAGTATGAATATGCTAAAGCTAGATTGTAGATAGTGGTATATAGACGAACAACATGCAGGAAATGGGTGAAAAGTTCTGGGAAAATCGGTAGATAATCTTTACGGACTAGTCGTTAGACTTAAGTGGGAAGACAGTTAAGCTAACACGGTTATACCTGTGGGATAGAGAAACCAGAAAAACACTGTGTAGCTGAGGATACAATGGATGGTGAAGTTGGTTAAGTATTTGTTTCATATCCATAAGTTTACGATGATACTGATTTTGTGTTTGAAATTACATCGTACAAGGAGAAACAGTTAAGTAATAGTTCACTTGACATCAATAGTCACCAGACCGAAGGCATTATCTCCAAATGATTGATTTGATTCTGTATTAAAATGCAATGACCGAACGATGTCTGCAGTAATTTATGTTTTAATTTATTTGTAACTAAATACACAATGTGAAGTGACTTTCAGATTTAAAATCAATACTGAGATAGCAATTCAGCTATTGATACAAAATTCAAACAAACAGTTGAATGATTTGTTACGTAGGAATAGAATTGCGAAATCCACTTTGGGTTATTCAAATGCTAATTGTACAAATACAGCCACACCAAATAAGGATAATTTGAATTTAGATAAGGTTTACGAAGCAAACATTGTTGCGTTGTAAACCAACGATATACTTAGCAGTTAGTCTGTGATGCCAAGCGTAGCAGACAATCTAACGACTGCAAGAAACACGGTGACCAATCTCAAGTGTTTATGAAGTACTATCTAAAGTAGCTGATCCGTTAAGTAGAATCCAAGCCCCAGTGAAAAATTACATGTAAAAATATCATAGCTAAAGGCACTTAGAGACGTCTTCCACTTAGAACGAACTTAACTAAACAAACTGTCTTAGACTGCTGAGAGAACCGTGAAGGGTTTATTGTAGTATATTAATGTCAAGTGGTAACAAGCCGTCTGTTGGAATTCAGAATTGATTGATTATCACAACAGCACATGATAAAGTGATGACGAATACAAGATTTACACAGCATCAGATAAGCACAGACAACAAGATAAAGTTGAAACAAATAAAATGATGAGGTCTGAGTAAGTACTCATATAAATTAGAGTAGAACTGGATGTTCGTGCGGAAATACACAAGTCTGTTATTAGGTTAGTCACAGACGTTTATTCTCATGATCTCCTTGTAGCAATTCTAGAGATTTACTAGTTCCCTACAGTAACGCGAGTAGGCGGAGCCCAGATTCTAAATCATGAAGCCACTTAGAACGTGGAAGACAAATTGAGTAATTTTGTCTGTTTCAACATATCTATATTTTGCGACCAAATTACTTTGAACTCTTGAAAGAAACACGATTTGCTTCAATAGCGATTTGATTCTTGGAAGGGGCGGGTTAAGTTAAATTGGTTACGCTAGTAGTCAAAGGGCATTCTCGATTTACGAAGATGGGACAAGGGATAGGCAAAAAGTTATGATAGCATTATCTATAACTGCTAGTTGTGAGTCAACTATTTGTGTTAGAATAAGAGGTGCTTATGTTCTGGCGTTGAGTTACGGAAGTTTGAACAACGGAACGAGTACTCTTGTGAGTTTGTGATTTAACCTTTGAGTGTTATTATTTTGCATTGAAATGTCTTTGATCCAACTGCATTCGATGATAATCTCAATGAATAAAAATATACGCATGATGTCAGATTAGAAAAAATACAAGTGTTAGCGTGTTAAACACAATTTGAATCACGCAGGAAGTAAAAACGACGACCTTGTAATGTCGACAGTTAAATGCGCTTCGAGTTTTGTTCGGTTCTCGTGAGATCATCTATAAAACGGCTATAAATTATAAGGTCATAATTTTGCACGGTACATAAAATCTTGTCCATAAAAAACATACACAAAGCATGCATGACCTAAAAAAATTTAAGATGTTTATAGAAGTAAAAAATATTTTGTTGAGTAATTGTTTATCAGCCAAAGGTGTTACAGAAGAAGACAAAGATGATACGAATGGCGACCATGATAACCTTCGAACAGAAACACCAAAATGGTGTTAACAACATGATATTCTTGCACTAGATAGTATTATAAGGAAGTGTTTTTATTGCTAGTTAACAACGGAGTACTAAGAATGAGATCACCGCCATGTGTGAGTCATTTAATCTATTAATTTACTACGAACATAACTTGTTTCTGGTTGTTGAGGCATTGACCTATTTAGGGGTCTATTAGCTACCCCTTTGTGAAAAAAAATGTATGGACTTGCTTTTGTACTTTTAAATACACATGTTATTTTTGAACGAGATAAATGATGATAAGATGAATGAAGATATGACACAACTTGAAATAATTATTTGCAATTATTTAATATTTATCGTTAACGAACCTCATGCTTCAGCTATTAATGCATACAATTTGAGTAAATCCACCACAATTATCAGCAAGAGTTAAATTACAAGTTGAAGCTATTTAAATACATAATTATAATGGTCAGTTACTTATCCAGTTGGAGAAAGGAAAATTTCGATCCAGAAAATAGATTATCCAACCACGGAAGTTTAACAAATCGTGCTGAGTTTTATCAATAAACATAACTCAATCTATTTAGCTGTAAATTTATTGGGTACAACACGAATAATTTCAAAAGCACTACAGCGATGTGGTAATTGGGAACAAATCACAGTACGTGCAGACAAATTAACCCACATCTTGCATGGTTTAGGTTGACGCTAGTGTGATGACGGTAGCTGTGGACGAACCGACGGACATAACGGGATGAACACGTGCTCTCGATACTGGAAATATTGCATCCGCCAACATTATTGTTTGTCTACTAGTTATACGAGCTTTAATTACCATACCGCCAACTAAGCTCCTTAATTCAGAAGCCGATTACACTGATTATGAATCAAATAATAAGCGCAGATATGCTGCAGACTTTAATAAAGCTTTTGATGATGATGAAGATGATGTAACGGCTTAATGTTTATGTGAATTTGTTTCAATAGTAACATCTTTGTGTTTCTCGTCGTCATTTGCTAGTGTGTTGATAATTCCTAATTTGTGACGCCTCATACAATGAAACTGTGACTAATCTAACACAGACAATTTCGTAGGCCGCATTGTTATACTAATCAAAATCAATTGGTTGATTGAAACTGTATATGATTTCACGTGAGATCGCGTTCATATTGAATTACTAGCCTTTGACTCTCAAGCCTTTGACTGCCGACAAAAAACTGTTGAAGGCAAATCCTCCGCTAACATAGGTCTCCGGTGACTTACGCGGCGGTTATCGTGTTAATGACAGCAATAAATGAAAATGATGCTGACAGGTACTCGTGAAACTGCAAACTTCACGAAACAATTCAGAAAAGAAGTTATTTTAGTTTTAAATTATTTACATTTTAAGTTGTATATATTAATAATCTCATAATATCTATAAATGTAATTAAAAAATTTGAAAAGAAGCAAGTAGTTTAGTTATATTTTATAGACGTTTTGAATAAATTACTAAGCAAAAACCTGAATCAAATAACAAAAGCGAAAACAGATATCAGAAACACAAAAGACACAACGACCCACGGCGCAGGATTCAATGGGGTACTCGATTATCCTTTCTGAAAGCCGACGATAAGGCTTGATAATGGCGAGCTGTTACTCACAGATAAAATATTGATCGGCGATTCAATAAAGCTTCGTTATGAAGTGCGACCTACCGTGGTGTTCGATATAACTGGAACGTGCCGTATTAAGGCCAAGAATGGCGAAGTGCAATGGAATAAAACCAGTTTAGAAGAATATCTGTTTACAGTGGCCTTTTATTTGTATAAAGATACCCTTCTCGGAAAGATTTCGGATTGTTTTGTATTTATTGATTTTGTTTCGTTTGGACAGGAACCGAGTGTAACATGTCTTTGCTTTCTTGTATCGTTAAGGTTAATTGGAAAGGTTATGCGTGAATCGTTGTGAACATGAATCTCGTTGTTCTTATGCATAATTCAATCAAACTCACTTCCATTAATTCAAAGTGATTTGCAACTAATTTCATGTATTGTAACAATATTATGAATTTCTTTGTCACTCAAAGAGCTTTACGTAATATTGTTTTTAGCATATGGACAATTTGATAAAACAAATTCTTTTACAAGATACTGTGTACATTTGACATTGACATGAAATTTATTACGTTAATCAGAGAATGCGCTGCAGATATCATATCTGAACATGTCTGTTTTTCATTTGACTCATTGTTATCCTTTCAAACAATGAGTTTATTTCTATGAAACATATTTTTATCTTGTATGTATTAATTTATATAAATATCGACGTGTGTCAGGGTGGCAGTAGCAAACATTACTAATACTTTGTTACACATAATTTGTTGGATAATTCCAGTTTTTCATGGGAACTAAAGCCTGTTCCATTACCGGTTTCATATCACAGGATATGTTTACAAGCGGTATAAAAACTTTAATGTATTGATAAACTATGTTGATTACACTAGGTATCATACACTCTATACGCAACAATAGTGCTATTACAATGTAAATATTTGCTTTCACACACACAATTTTCATTTCCCTTAAAGTATGCCGTATATTTGATTACACGAATATCATATCCAATAATACTTGTTCTACCTATATTAGATTTTTTTACATCACCTATCAACAACAGAAAGCTGTAAAGAGCCAACACCATGACACAGGTTTATTCAAAATCGATTCTATCGATTGCAACATAATCGATATTTGAATCGATTAAATCTAAATCGATTCCTCATACAAAAGCTGCTACTTAACGTTGTAAATCTGTTAATGGCATACGTCATTCCGACTGCATTACGGCCCTAGCTGCATTAGCTTCAACACTTTCACGTTGTCTATCATTGTTCGATGCCTTTACAACATCAAGAGCTAACAGCACAACACCTCTATTACTTCTTACAGGGCCGACACGTAAGTACATACAAGGAATTTGATGTTTTATTTATAGATATCTCCATCTATTATTTTGTTAAATATCTTTGACGAATCATATCAAATAACTAACGCATATTTAAAATTAATAACTTAATTCTAACACAGGGAAATTCATGAATTTATTTACGGGATAGTAAAACTATATATTAATTGAGTATTAATGAGAAAATGTGCTTATAGTATAAATCTATTGACTTTGTGAAATTACCAATCCTAGTGCTTAGGACTGAAGCCATTAGTCAATGTTCAGGCTAAATATAAAGCTATTAATTACACATCAACTATTAGCATATTTGATTAGAGATAAATCTCTGAAAGTGAGTGATTCTGAACCAGCAAATAAATTTAACGATTGGAACGTTAAAGCTATGGGCCACGATGGAGATATATTTCCTAAAGAAATTAAAGAGAAACCAGGAATAAAATCGCTGATGAAAGGAAGTGGATTACTTGTGACAGTGGTTTTAGCTAATGCATCGCCGGCAATTAATGTTTACGATTACTATACCTAGAGCTAGATAAAAAGTGATTGTGAAATTGGTTTTAATGAAATAAAAGTATAGTTTGAAAATTCACATAATGACATGGGTAGACCTAATGATCTAAAATGTATGTAAGGTACTAAAATAAAAGGAAAGGTGATTGACACGGTAGGTCAACGATTATGGCAAAAAACGTCCATATTTACTTAAACTACTAATCAATATGCAATAGAATGGTTACAAAGGTGAAGATGTCATTCAAAACGATGTAAGACTTCGATGCGATAATAAATGACGTAATGTTTTAATAACAGAAAATAATTGAGGAGCGTACAAAAGAAAGTGAATAGTTTAACGAAATGGTTTGAAAACGACAAACAGACGCCTAATGGTTAGATAAAAGGCTTGAGATGGCTTTCAAGAAGTGACCAAGCATGTTTGGATTGTTTTAAATTCCTTTCAAGTTTTGCCTTTAATGGGAGGAATAAAAGGAAAAGTGATCAAGGAAGAGATAGACAACAACGAGGCAGCCGGTTTTCAACAGAATTTCAATAAAGAGCAATCGTATTTTAGTAAAAATATTAGTTTGCATTATGAAATCACAACTACAGTTACTCCAAAAAATATTTCAAAAGCAGATACATAAATCACATAATTGTGTCACGTGACTTAGTAAACAACACATTATGTTACATGAATTTCTCTATGCTTTGAAATATTTCCAAAAGTTTTACCGACAACACAATCTTTATTTGTACTTATTATAATAATTACTGAACTAAAGTCCATTCCATGTCCAAGCATCGGATCATAATGTTCTGAATTAGCATTTTGAACACACGAGTTACCATAAAAAGGCCTATCTACTTTATTATTCAATTATTTTCTGCCGCAGTAGTATAAACTATAAAGTCCAGACAAATTCTAGGTAATGCTAAGCATTTACTTGATTGACAGTACACCTTTAAGTATCAATTACTTTAACGGCCAACCCATGTAAGACTTCGTAAAAGAGAAAGTACAGATTTACGAGAGAAGTGCAAAATTTTACTGTAACGTCATTGGGTAATTAAAAAATATTTGCAATAGCGACGATGGAAATGGATAGTATGATTAGGATCTGTTAACACTAGAAGGGCCAGGCTTCATGCTATACCTTCAAAGACCGCAGCGGTCAATTTGACGGTACTAGAGATTAAGTCAGAATACTTATGAAATTATTGCATATTTTGCATTAAAATAAAATAAAAATAATATAAATGTATTTGCATTAAATTGAGTAACATTTGTAGCAAGTATCTAATAATTTTTAAACTGTTTTCTACATTTTACACAAACAGGTTTTTTACAGATAATGCAGTTTTAACATATTTTTTTTTTACAATTACTGTTGATTTGACATTACCGCCTCTTATTGTTTTTAGTAGATGGTACACTTGTTTTAGAATTAGTTTCTTGATGCTGTGTCATAGTTGAAGTGGATTTTTTTCACATACTCTTCACGTAGTACGCTCAGTAGTTTAATGATGAAATCATGACGAGAATTTTTTATTCCTAGTAACTTTTTGATAAAGAATCCACGAGTTTATAGCTACTAAATCAAGTATATTGTAAAATACATGACAGGCCAACCCCGACTTCCAGCTCTTACGGTGTACTTGGGTGCCATTTGATCGCTGATGAATGAATTTTGTTGTACCTATTGTAAAATTCAATTGTTTCAGGCAACTTTTTTTGTCAGTACCTATATTTATGTTCAGGTTTTTCTTGATAGACAGTAAGGGTTGTATCGGTAACGGTTTTCATTATGAAGGTTTTATATCTTGTAGAGGTAGTATGAGTACCTCTACAAATCAGTGGTAGTTCTCGTCTTGCACACCGCATTGTTCCAACAATACTAGTCTTCGACCAATAGTGTTTTAGCCGAATTTAGTGATGTGATAAAGTTGTCAGAGGTTACGTTTTGGCCCTAGCTACGACGTCCCTCTACACTGGCGTTTGGAGAAACAAAAGTCCTTTCTGTGCCGTCACTTGCCACACGACTGCTCAGCGAACGGAACCAATGCCTAATATAAAATGTAAACAAGTTAGGTACTAAAAATTAGTCAGAATTCAACCCAACATAAATAAAAACAAAAGTACCCACTTCAGTTTGAAGAGATCGTTGTTCACTATTCTTATCGCTGTCTTTATATGTATACCGTCACATTGACGGTGCGCGGTCTTAGTAGGTATTTGTAATCGAAACTCAAATACAACATATACTTATATTTTTATAAATATAGATTAAGCCTTAGAATAGTAAATTAGGAAAAGTCATAAAATATTAAAAGGAACGAAAACATAGTTTGCAAAATATTTACCAATGAAATTGTCTTGCGGTCAATTTGACTGCCTTGGTCTTTCTAGTGTTAATAATTTAAAATTTGATTACAATTGAGTTTGACACGAATATATTATATACTATATATATATGTACTACAGCAGATAGTATTAAGCCAAGAAAGCCTAACGAAGCCTTAGAATACGACAATGAACCAAATAAGCGGAACAAAACATCATTTGTAACACCAGCTCAATAACAAACAAAAGCCGGCAGATCTAACACTGGAACCTACCACATATTATTTAATGCAACATAGTTACATGATTTACGACTCGAAGGGACAATGTACAATCGATTTTATTGTTACCGCATCGATAAATCCATTCGAGTTATTAGAATTAAGAGTGGAATCGCGAGCATCGATTTATGCATCACGTTGTACGGAAACAATTATTGCAGGGCCTGAGCTCTTCGGTACGACAGACATGAAATTGTCATGCTCATGAGTATTGGCAAATACTACGTTTGTCAGTGTAATGGCACCATGATTTACTTTCCTTCCGTCAAGGGTAGGAAGACATTCGACGGAATCGATTTTGATGTAATTATGCTAAATGCACCGTAGGTCAACATACTAAACATAGGGTTTACTTAATTATGTAGATATTCCCATTAGGTAAGTTAATGGTCAATTTTGTATGTAATTACTGATATATGGTATAGGAAATTGGTAATTTTTAGTCGTTATGGACATAAAAGTAATTGTTTAATCATTGTCAATCGTCTATGTTATTTCAAGGCGAAATCTGGCACTTTCTAAATAACTAGTAGCTGAAATCCTAAAAATTTCACATTTTGCAACACTAGAAGTGAATGATACTCAAGACTTTCTTTCAACAAACTTTATTAATCATGTTTGTCAACAAGTTTAAAGAGAGGAAGCTTTAGGAACAGTGTTAGTTTTATCTAGGGAAAGACAAACAGCAGTCGAAATTGAGTCGACAAATGACACACGTGATTTACGATACCCTTCCTGGTAAACACCGGGAATGTTCGTTAATTTACGATCCGTCGTTGACGAGCAGCCATCTTTTACCAACTCTTATCCTCTTTTACAACTATGTTGCTTCACAATGGAAGCTTTACACAATTTTATGAGCGTATAATCACTGGTTTTCATAGTTGAAGGTGTGTAATTAGTATTTGTCTACATAAATTGTTGGTGAGTTTCTTAGAATTTTTATACATGTGTACTACTTTTCTGGTGTAACAAATGAACTTTGTAAATAATGGCTATTCTATAGAAGAAAAACTTCTAAACAACTATAATAATTTTACACATAACGAAGAAAATAAACATCGTTGTTGAACTTTCATTTGCGGATACGACAGCCAAGAAAATAATCATAGGCGACATAAAAGTTTGTAGAAAATCAGAAGATTAAAAAAATTCAGCTGCA
Organism: Spodoptera picta; assembly: GCA_038387885.1. Lineage (NCBI taxonomy): Eukaryota > Metazoa > Arthropoda > Insecta > Lepidoptera > Noctuidae > Spodoptera > Spodoptera picta. The sequence goes on along the minus strand of JAZHFQ010000233.1, from coordinate 1,142,468 downwards.
GAACAATTTCTATGCCATAAGGACCATAATATCAAGAGATATAAGGTTATGAACCTCAGAACCGTTACAATGAGGATCATCGTGGATTTTATGGAACACTTTAATAATGTTTATTATTGTAACAATGACACACAGCACATTGGAGACAGAGAATAACGGAACATATAATGAATGTAATCGTGTACATGTGAACTTAAAATGCATGATGGTGGTACTGTTATCCATTTCATTAATATCTATTGTTGCAATAATTGACTAATCAAATCCGAGTGTTATTAGATAGATACAAATGTGTGGTATAAGGCTAATGTTTGGGAATGTTCTTGTATTCAGATTTTTATTAATTTTGCATCATAATATTCCATTTTAAGGAAAATTGTAAACCATCAAGCGGAGTATGTAAATGAATGAAAATGCATGAAAGAGGAGAAGTTCGTAAAGCAGTTAGTATACAGATTGTTAGTAATTTGATTAATCAAGCAGTTATATAACCAGTCATTTGTCCTCCTAAACAAGAAGAAAGCCAAGATAATTTCGTATATGTAGTTACGACTGATATTCACAGAATCCAATAAAGTCTTGATTAAATCTACGATCAAATAGATCCTCCTACCAATCGCAGTTATAATGACAGTATCTCTTGCCATTCCTTATACAGTAGGAGGTGCTGTCCATAGACTATCTTTGGACTGTTATGAAGCACAGGATGGAACCAGCAATAATTCCACAAGCTACTGATCTCAATTAACCTTTACCGACCTCAAATTGATGAAAACCGCAATTTCTTTTGAAGATTTACTGTTATTATCTGGAAGTTACGCAACGCTTTCTTACTTATAATTAAACTGTTATTTAACAAGAACGTTACTCTGAAATATATCTGATAAAGTTTCTAAATTGAGATTAACTTCTCTGAGGCCCGGTTTGACAGGTTCCTGTGACATCAGACCGACACTCACATAAATAATTCTGTCTTATTCATTTAGATAAAAGTTTGTTAGAAGCATAGATTTACGATTAGCGATAGTGTTGTTTGATAAAGCTTAATGTGCGAATTTTTTCGTTTTGTGGCCGCCAGTTAAGAAAAAATGTGTTTTGTAATGTTTTAAGGTTAGACTTTTATGGTTATCTTGTTCATTTTTCTCACGTTAATTAGCCGAGACAGTAATGTGAAGTTTTTAGAGAAATAATGTTTACTTCTTTGGTCTTTTGTCCACATTAATTTCATTTATACTCAAATCATACTGCATACCTAATGGGATTACATCTATTTCTATTACGTTGACTAAAGTTACTACAAAATAAATTTATGCGAAAGATAAACAAAACGAAACTATACTCATAAGTTTCATCTAATCATCATTACACAAATCCACGAAATGAATACAAATCCTTCAAACAAACTAGTGCTTCGTGCGCAAGACCTCGTTGCAATGATTTAGTGTGAACGGAGTAGCGCGTGCGCAGCCTCACTCGGCAATCATCGGCGCGCGTCGGGCTGTCTCCGCGGTCACGAACTTCGTTAGACCATTGTAAGGAAGCGGAAACCATCGAAACCTTGAGTGTTACCTCAAAATGGTTTAATGTATGAATGTATTTTATTGTGATATTCTGATGTAAGCTTTTATTCGGGTTTAAAGATAAATTAGGCAACATGAAAGTAATGTTACATCTACTTAGTTTTGATCCTATAGAGTTGATCGCCAAGAACTAATTACAACATTTACTCACAATTAAGTAACATAAAATAAAATCTGTACATATGTATAAAATGTACAAATACTTACATGTTGTAATCGATGCTAATTTGAGCGACATATGAAATGCGTATGCGCCCGATAAATGATCTTTTTAGCATTGGTTATTTTGCTTACAAGGTTTTATATTAAATTACATACAGACATTTAAAGCGTGGGAATATAATATGTAGATACATAAAAAAATTAGTATTGTTTCAGGTTTCTAGTAAAAAGTATGATTGTGTAGGTACTGTGTATAAAAACCTGTAGTTTTTTTAAATAACTTTACCCTGCCTTTAAACTTACTAGGGTTATCTTTATCAAGTTTATCATATAGTTTTATGATAACTAAACTTAGATGTTATAGCTTGCTAGCTTTAACATCTAAGTTCGATTGTATTCCCTAAAACGGCGGGTAAAGTGTACAAATACACATACATAACCTGACGCCTCCCATGCAGGCAGAGACTATGGAGTTGCTACTACAATAATTATTATGTTTTCGGCTTACTCACTAAACTGTTTGATGAGGAACTCGACTAGTTTCAAACCATGCTAGAGGCTCATATTATCCCTGCTCATTAGTGGCAGCGCGACAGTCGCAAGTCGCGGAATGCTGCTCATGAATATAAGCCTCTAGCACGGCTTGAAACTAGTCGAGTTCTTCTTCAAAAATTTACGTGTGTAAGCCGAAAACATAATAATTAATTTAGTATGTTTGACGAATGCTACTAAAATACATTTCTTTAGAATTAGTCTATGGAGTGACTGATGCACCTCAACACTAAATGACTGATTTAACTATCAAACTAAGACCTTAAACTTTGCAATGAAGGTTGGAACTACTACAAATAGAAGAATTCAACATTTTAATTCTCTCTATATTGCTATAACCACTATTTTGACGTCGATGCGGACGAAATTTTTTATGCTTTCTGTATAAAGTAATGTTTATTTTTCTTTTATTTAATTTTTTCCTTTAGTTTTATTCTGACTTAAGTAATAGTTAGTGTTTATTTTATATAAGTTCATATTATTTGTAAATAAAGATTATCAAAGACCACTACTACTCCTTTCAAACATCTGTTGAACTTGTCTAGAAGTCGGACAAATATAACCGAATACGGTAAGTATGGAACTTAATTTTAAACTGTAGTTTATACAGGACTATTGCAATTACTTTAGTTAAAACAGTAACCTTGTTATTACTTTTAAGGAGTTGATTAGTTAAACTATGTTTATGGACTTTGTAATATGTTAATAGTTAATCTGAATGATTTTAAAAGTATTTATTACCTAATAGTTCAATTAGACGAATGTTCATATTAACATTTGTAGCTAAACTAGCTGTTGTCTGCGATTTCGTCCGTGTACAACTTTAGAACATTTATACCTATGCATGAGTATCCCCATTTTATTTTAGTTTAATATAAGTCTGTCTGGTATGTAAATTAAACTATTAGGCAGTACCCATTGCCAAACCGTTGGCCATTTTTGGTAGTATAGTTATTCTGTTGATTCAATTGGATCCTTGAAAACCTATAGGCGGAAAAAATGCGATTAGACGCGGCCGATTGTTTGGTTCTCAGGTGATGTCACAATTATATAACATCACGCCTTTTATTTCCTGGAAGGAAGGCAGTTTCAATCTAGATAGAAATAGTTACTTTTGCCCACAGTCGCGTATGTTACTATGATGATAAGCGATGATGCAGCACAACGATGGAGCACATCCGATACGCAACCTATTTACTCGAGACTTGAAGGCACCCAGGTAGACTTTGAAACATTAACTCTGTTAAGGGATTTCCCACCCTAGCAGTAGTGGTTATAAGGAATCGAATTGAAGGGAAGTTAAGAAATGTCTTTCGCATTGCACTTACCTTTAACTTAACATATTCAGTGCACTTTTATTAAGAAGTATACCTGTCGTAACGGTCATTAGTACGGGATTTCGATTTACTACAAAACGAAGGCATAACAACAAAATGAATAAAGATGGCGCGCTTCAAGAGTTAATTGTGACGTCATGTCCGCCTAAGAGTGGGTGAGATTGAGTGACTTTCAACATCGCACAACAGCAGGCACTCTTGGCTGGGACTCCGAACGAACAACGACGCACTAAGAATACTGTCGGCCGAATAATGATTGCAATCATTAGAATCAGTGCTGTGAAATTGTCATGGACATTATATTGTTTGAGATTATAACGGTGAATATTATTACAATGTAAGTGGACTAAACTTTGATGTATTTTGACCATTTGTAAACTTTGAAAGGGACTGAGACCTCTGAGTTTGTTTCGGCGTTTCTTCTCAGAATAGTCCGTAGGAAATGCCGACTTAATTAAAATGCGAACATGTAAAGGTGCACTGACAAAAGTAAACGTTACTTTATTTACGAAGATTTAATTGTTTTATTACTGCATAAACATACCTCTACCGATATATATGACGAAGAGGGGCTCTCGCTTGACATCGCCCACACCATCGTCCGACATACCAGTACTTATACTGTAATAATAAGTGTAACTAATCGAGTTCAGAGGAACCTAGTTTGAACAAAGCATGGTTATGACTTCGTAGTAAGGATGTCATAAGTGTGCCAGGAGTTGTACTGTTTGAGGAAACGTGGAGGTACTAAAGATTAGCAAGTAGGCTTTGAAGTCATTGGTTGCCAGTCGAACAGTTTTGTATATGTAGTAATAATATGGAATGTCTTGTTTTTATAATACCTATCGTGAGACATACTAAATTAATTAAAAAGGCGAGTTACTCACGTGAATATACTGAGAAAAGCTGTACTTGTTTCGAACCACAGAGGGATTCTTCCTCATGAGCAGCGTGCGCGGTCGCGGCGATGTCGTGCAGCTCACTGGCCGGCGTTAACGCTCGCCTCGGTGTTGCCACTTGCGCTGCGAGCCTAACGCGCCCTCTGTCGGACTTTACGAGCGTTTGCTTCCATCGAAGAACCCCTCTGTGGTTCGAAACTAGTAGAGCTTTTCTCAGTATATTCACGTGAGTAACCTACGTTTTTACTTAATGGAACGTCTTCTTGATAAAGTTGTTAAGATCTACAGCTAAATGTCAATTGAATTTGACTTTGACTGCACGGTTGGGACTTTCGCTGGGCAACCGGCTGCCGTTTGGTAACCTGGCAATTTTTTTTTAAAAGAGAACCAATGAAAATTTTTCAAGTTAGATACAAGAGTCCGGAAGAGTAATTGATGAGTAGTTTCATGGTGATCATGGAGCTGTTTGGACTTAACCAACTAATAATAAATCGTTGCATTAGCAAAACATCTATATCAGTCAATCTGAGCTCAAAAAATTTAATGCAAAGTTCGTTTTATTACTAGCACAAAACCAGTGACACTATCATGGACACTATAAAAAGTATATCTTCCCAAAAATAAAAGAGTTTAATAAAAACCAACCGTAAAAACAAAACTATCAATAAAAACTGTGCCCATCAAATCTTTGCCTATAGAAAAAAGTACATAAAAAGCAGTGATTATAAAACTAACCCCGCTTTGAGACGTGTGGTATGGTGTATGGGCCACCCTCTTGATATAACTGTTTACACAACATGGCACCCCGTATGGGATGCGACGGAAACATGAGATTTATAATACTTGGCATAGAGTAATGTAGATGTACAGAGGTCTTCTCTGTACATCTACATTCTCTAGATTAGAGATTAGTGTATAAATAATCGGTATGATGGTATACGTTTTATTAAAGACCTTTATGTTATTATGCCCCAAATTGTAACACACTGAACTAATGTTATCAGGATAGTAATTAAATTTAGTCTCTATGTTTCGAAACGAGTGATGGATTATCAAGAAGACAACTAAATTATAAGTCACATTCCTAAACATTCATAATCACTTAATCACTTCATAATCAAAGTAATTAGGTACCCCAATCATTGATATAATTAATCACAACGAATTTCACACAAGATTACATATTTAATTCCTGCAAAAATTATCACGAACAATCTTAAACGATTTCCTTTGAAACCAAGTTTAACATTTTGAACTGCATGCAGACCAATTAGAGCACTGAACGTTATAGACGTGTCGATCGCATATACGTTAAACCAACGCGCACTAGACACTGTTCCCTCTGAACTTCTATGTACTCTATCCAAATTCAATCAGAGACAGATAATGAGCCTCTCATCCGACCCGACCCCATGTCTAATCAACATCCGAGAGGGACCTCATGCTCTAACACATCACAACATGCTTTTTATTCATTAGAAAAAGTAACGCGTATTACCATTACATTATAGGAGGATCAATTCTTAATGGGATAAAATAATGCTATTGGAATACGAATAGTACTTCTTTAATTGCTTTTTTGAGTAATTCGTGTTGAATACAAGGGGTGATCCCTTGTATTCAACACGAATAAATAAAATAAAAATAAAAACAAAAAAATGTACATCTATCTATATAAATAAAAATGAATTTCCGTTCGTTAGTCTCGCTAAAACTCGAGAAAGGCTGAACCGATTTGGCTAATTTTCATCTTGAAATGTTCGAGCAAGTCCAGGAAAGGTTTTATAATCAAAAGGTGAGAAAAAAATTTTAAGCGTCACGAAGTTTGCCGGGACAGCTAGTTGAATATAAAATGTTGGTCCCAATGATGTTTTAGGATACATAATGATTGTCTTTTGTAGACCAGAGTCCGACAGTAAATTGTCATGAGTTGATGATAAATTATACCTACCTACTTATCAGTCTAATTAAGCCTATTTTAAGATTTGATTTGTTTTTTAGATACTGTACGTTCGTCATTTAATATTCTAACTAAATCTTAGCTTCCTATTGAAAATGTTAATAGTCCTGGTAAATCAAATCTTCATTAAAATCTCGCAAAATAACTATTGAAGTGGAATCTTCCAATAATATTTATCTATCAAACGTCATAAGTATAGATAAAAGTGAATGAGATTTGAAAACGGATAATTTTGGTCTTGTTGTCACATCAGGTCATTGCGCCAAGATATATTCATCGTGGAAACTTTACAGAGAAAACTTTGGACGATTTATGAATAAATATGATGAAACTATGAATGAATGTGTAAGACGCGCAAAAACTTGGCAAACTCACAAGATTGTGGACAGTATTTGAACTCTCCACTAAAATGATGTGGAAATGTCTATAATAATGTGGAGTGTATCCACATTATACACGAAATGTCATAGATATTTTTACATACGATACATTTGTAATGAAGATAAAGCATTCTTAACAAGAATTAAAGGTTTACGAAATTGTCAATCAATATACACAAAAGTGTATCGTGTATCACTTTTTTTTAAGTGGGGAAAATCATTGAATGACTTCTCCCGCCTTGATGGAGGCGGGAGGGAGTGTCAGACTCTTAGTGACGAAAAACCACCCCGTTCCTTCTCCTGCACTTCGAGCCGGAGCCCCGGTAACCCGTTAGGTTCTCCGCGACTCGTGTATCACTGGGAGCCTTATTTCTTTTGGTTTAGTTATCCTTTAGTCTTTTATTCCAGACATGACATCAATAAACTAAACAATATTGATTTCGTTGCATAAGACCAAACTCAAGAAAGACTATCTACTTAAACTCTGAAGATCAATATCAAAAACGTTGCAGAATAAGGTTTATAATTATTTCTCAATATCAAATTGTGAATCAGTAAAAGTGAGGCTGTATCTTAAAAGGATCATTATTATTAAAAAGGCGATAATATAAATAATGAAACATTACCGGATGCTGACGCTTCAATGACTTAACATGTTTAAGAAATCAAACAGAATAATATAAAGTCATTAATTATTGCTCAAGAGGTGTTTTTTGGATGTTAAAGTATATGGACTTTAAGTACGTAATTGATCCTCTGGTAACCTCACTCACACTACGAAACAACGCAAGCGTTGCTTCACGTCGGTTTCCTGGAAGGCCGTGGTATCACTCCGGTCGAGCCGGCCCATTCGTGCCGAAGCATGGCTGTCTCCCACACTTAAACTCGTAAATCAAGTTTCAATTCTCTATCTACCCACGTCAGGTAACAATATGAAGCATGCAATTTCACAAATAAAAATCTAGATTACTTTATCAATCGCCGCACATAACTGGAACACATCATAGATAAGTCAACTTGTGACAAAATGATTGATGTTCTGAACATGTCCCGTCACAGTGAAACCGTACCGGATGCGGTTTTAGTGAATAGAAGAATATTTGATGACATATCATTAACTAACGCTTATTTAACCCTTTTCAAAGCGACGTTTGATCCTGTTACAGATTAGACAATAGAGATGATAGGATCAGTTGATGTAAAATAAACCTAAAACTTCATTAGCTAGCTTGTGATTTCCTTTAACAAAGGGAGAGGTATGAAATATACACCTTTCAGTTGATAAATAATAATAGTTCAAGGCTTTAGAAGATGAGTGTATTAACATACAATGGGTGTAAATCCAAAGTCTGTGCCATATTACCAATTTTGGAAGGCAAAAATTTTGTTCTAACCAAAATCGACGACTCGCTGAATAATGGAACCCAGTAGCTAGTCACGCTTCAACAGACATTAAAGATCAGAGAGGTAGACAGATTTAAAATATTCCCAAACAATGAAACTATCGATTGTGATGCGAAGGACACACAGAATTAGAACCAAATAAAAATTATCAGCATCAACAAAATTTTCAACAGAATTTATGTAAGTGATTTTCAAGAGTATCAAACGACAAACAAAACCTTCAATTTAAAGGTTGGATTACATATTATTGAACATGTATTGAATGGACATCTGTCAAGTGACGTAAATGAAGAGAACAGATGCATAAACAATATTGAACTCAATGAGGGAGAACCCCCTTAAATCGAGCGGAAGCACTTTAAACTCCAAATTATTATAATGAATGGGAATTTGTTAATAATGAATGGTCCGTTGATGTAGATGTTACAAGCGCTTCTGGTGGTCATAAGGGTTCTAGATTGATCCCCGGACATGGGATTAATAGTATAGGGTTATTTAATTTCGGAAATCACAGAAGTGGAGAAATCCAGAATTTCCTGACGACCATATGACAAAATAACATTGGAGTAAAAATGCAAACCATTACAGATTCAAAGCAAAAGCCTCCTAGCAGAATAAACTTATCAAACTTTAAACAATGCCTAAACAAGCTGATATTATTTAAAATTTGTCAGTGTGGATTGTATAATTCTTGGTATCAATGTTCAGTAGATGAAACACAAATAAAGTTTAAGTACAATTGATAAAGAACATACTCTCGATTCTCCATTGCAATATACTTACTAACAAAAATATACATGTCTGTCTTTGCCCTTTTGTCATTAAACCAAACGATACGAATTCTGAGAAACTATATTTTTGTTTGAATACAGAAACAATGAAGGGACGTGACTAACTTGTGAAGTGATCTCACAAAGTTAACGATGATAAAGCAGCTTTGAGAAAGTGTTAATAAAAGGATTTTTATCTTTTTGTCTTTACGTAGTGGGTTCCTAATGCAATGGTAAGAAAAGTTAGATGAACTAGAGGTAAACTTGGAAATATTATTGGGCGACCTATTTAAAAGAAACTAGGGAAGATAACCACTAAAGAAGATAGCTTTGGAAGTGAAATCGAAATGCTTAATAATGTAATTGGAGCAGACACTGCGCATCAAGAAAATGAAAAGGAAAGCACTAAAAACTCATATTAAGTTCAAAAACAACGAAACGACCCATAAATCCTTATAAAACCACAATGGAGCGATAGCGAAAGCGGAACTTTAAATCGATTCACAATTAGTAGTAAAAGTTGATCGATAAAGGAATAAAATAATCGATATTTAGATACTAGGCCAAGACTTAGGTCGAGTAATCGGAGCGAGACATAACCTCGAACGTATTTGAGAAATTTAGATCATCTGAATGACCTACGGTGATAATTGAAATGTAATTTACTCTCATTACTGTGCGAAATGTTCTAGAAGTTATTTCTGTTAATGATAGTACAGCTATATTATGTTTAACTCTATTTAAAGTTAGTGTTTTGCAAGGCTTTCTATGTTTAAAGCTTTGTTTTATTGCTAAACATAACATCTTGCCTGCGATTAGTGTAAATGTGACTCTTTAGTCAAATTACGTTTGTCACTGCTGATATATTAAGTTCTAAATCGAATAGAATGGTACAAATGAAATTTTCAAAAGACCTATTTTATTTGACATGAATCAGCGCTTTTTCAACAGTCACGGTGTGGCTAGACAACAGATAACTAGTTTATTTGTTTGATAATGCCTATACATATTATTTGCAGCGCTATTTATCTTTGGCACAAACACGTGGTTAATGAAGATTAATTACTTTTTCAGATTTCGATCTAAACAAATCAGTTTTTGTTTCATCCGTCATTATTTTAGCTTCCGTTGCCTTAATTAACTAAACCGTTAGAGCGTGTTCTGAACTAAATCCAAATGTGCATTTGGAACGAAATCCATTTACCTGTTTCAATACTGTGAAACTTTCAAAGTATTAATTTCAACTAACGTTGGTATGCTAAACAATTCATTTAGTGTCGAGTTGTGCATTAGTTGCGCGCGCGCAGCTGAACAAATGCGCGCCAAGGCTGGACAGTTCGTGACAGAGCCCCTGTGAACGAGTAAACAATTCATTCGGTATCAGTTTCTAAAATCGTTTTATTTATGTTGTCCTTTAGGCGCAAGCGCACTTTATAGACGTCATTTGGTTATAAATTCAAGCCGGTAACTTTGTTACGACAATCGATTATCGAGACTGTCGTAAATATTTGGCAAGAACATTTCAAGGTGCTTAGAAATGCATTGCAAGTGTTATTGTGAACTGCAGATATGTTTTTTAATAAAACCACAAACGACGGTGTCTGGAACATTATATGACTATTTTATCTCGTTTCGTTAGGTACTAAAAATTGAACAATTTCATACTCTTTATTGTCACAATATTTTATTTTAATGTAGAAGCCATTCTTTACGTTTTAAAAATCAAATTCATCACTTTTCAAATCATAACAGCCATCTTTTCCACACGTCCACACCAAGACAACTCACTTCCTTTCAACTTCAAAACTCCTCATACTTTAAACGCGTGATTAAAACTCCATTCTTCATCCTTTGAACATAAAGACGTCAACGTAAGCCGTAACATTATCTTTTGTAAGGATTATAGTAAATTACACTATCATCTTCATTCTTATATAGGGTAATCCGTTATTGAGGAGACGGGCACGAGCGTGAATAGGGTAATCCGGAGTTGTGATGTAATCGTTATCCCTTTGTATGCCACTTCCATCGTCAGCTGTAGGCGTATCTTCACTTCTTATATTTTCTTTCTTTTTATAGGGTTAAGGGTTGTATAATGTGCTTTGATAGAAGAGCTTAAAGTTTGTTCATCACTATAAGTAGTTTATTTGACTTCTTTATCAGTTTGGTTAAGTTTTAGGTTTCTTAGATCGGAAACAAATACGATAACTGCCGCATAGATCACCGGTGACCAACATGACGTAAGCAGTTTTACCTTTAACTACTTTCAGTCAGCAGTAAAAGGCTTAAGTTTTTTAAACCAAGTCATCATTAATAACAAATACTGATAAAAGTGTCATCGTTAGACTACTGTGCATGTTGTGACCTTAAAATATTGTGCATTTAAAATTTATTACAATGTAAGTGCTTAGATATAAGACCTGATGTAGCAACTACTGGTTGTCCATATTATAAATAAATAAATTAATTCCTCTCCATCTATTTGAATCTCAAAAACAAATTGTTTGTAAGATTCTACCAGTCACAACGATGCTATTTATAAAGATCACGCGATCAATATTTTTAAATACAGGAGGGGTTCTATAAATGATTAATTATTGCCGCCCTGCCATATTGATGCTAATGATTTGCAATATTACATAACATATTGTAATGTTATTGATCGATAAAATTCAATACATTTTGCCATTATTATAACTGCTACGGTAATAGTGTAGGAACAGCTAATCGATATGTATTCTCCAAATATGGGGTCGTTGATCTATAGTACTGTGGATAATTTATATCGATAACAATACATGTGCCTATAAATGGGCTTAGTTCAGTTACCTTAGATAAGAATTGTTTTAATAATATCGTGAATATTGGGAATTGTTCTGTTTGAATAGATTAGGTCCTAATGAATTAATTTTGGAAATACTAAAAGGTTATACAATGGACGATAATGAATGTTACCTCATTCCTAATTGTGATATCACTTCAAAACAACGGATGATGCTTTACCTGTAACAAATAAAAAACAAAAATGAGTATTGCTAAATATTGTTAAGAAAAAATCGCTTGTTATCGAAAATAGGACTTTAAGCTCAGTACAATAAGTCAAAGTTCAAATAAAACAATGCTGTCGATGATGATTTGAAGATTACAATAACTGTAAACACTTTGTATCGAAGAATCCAGATTTCGCGTCAGCAATTTTAAAAAGGATACCTAAATCTATTGGAATATAAACTTAAAATTGTTAGCCACAAGATCCTAAATCCAATAAGGATAAAACACGAATAGTAGTTCAATGTGAAACTAAAGTGCCATAAAAACGATTTAATCATAGACTTGGCGTTAAACTCGTGAATAGTTTGAAGCTAGTTACAGATTGTTTATGGTCATCATTGTTCTAAGTAGTCGAACAAAAAAAATTGCGATTGGCAACACTAACGAAAAAAATATTTGATCCAGATCTATTTGAATTAATTGATAGTGTAGGTGATATGGATCGTGTTATTAAAAACTATGATTGGATTGAATTTTGTTGTAAAAAATTCGTTCGATTGTTTTTGAGATTAAATGAGACTTCGACTCTGATGTTCAGCAATAGTAATTAACTCAGCTACTACCTGTATACAATTTCATGTATATATTTCTATATTTCTTATGTTAGTTTTAATTATTATTTATTTTCGACCTAGTTATTTATTATTTGCTTTATATCTATATACAGTTAGTATACATTAATTTAACCATGATTCCTATTTCATCTTAAGACCATGGAGCTAGCACCAAAAACTGTAACAGCTTATGTATCTTTGGCACTTCAATACTGTTGTTATGAGTAGAAAAGTCTAAAAATCCTCTCCACCTCTAAATAATATATTACGAAACCAGGTACATAACATCCATACATAGCAACAGAAACAGTAATGAATATAGGTATCATTCGTCAAGGCTTCAACCGAGCCAAATAGTCAAAATTAATTACCTCCATAAATTTAAAAGGTGAACCTATTCATATTTCGCAGATTGATTACAGACACAAGTAGAGCATTTTAATTTAAGGGAAAAAACCAGCCCACCTGTTCTTTGTCAGATTTCATTGTTATATTTATAAAAAGTTAGATTTTTTACAGTTGGCAACACTTGCGGTCATTGACGTGGCCTTGGATGGTGTTGCAAGATAAAAAAAAATTAAGTGGACACGATAAATCGATTACGTCACCGCGTTTCGACCAATAGTTGCACACTAAATTTTTTATTGTAGTTCTCGGTAAGAAGTTTGTTAATGTGTTCACAAATATATTAAAGTTAAGTGGCTTGTTTGTGAGCATTCGTTTTTTACAGCCGAAAAGGAAACCCCCAAAAGCGACTGGATCACCAATAAAATAAAACAGTGATTTCATTCTCAATATTCTAGAATATAAACGGACAAACTATTCAATGCAAACCGCATAAAAACTATAAGATACTTATAGACAAAAAACCGTATACTTAAAATCTCCCTACACCAGGATACCAACAAAATGAGTAATGCTTTAAAAATCATGTCATATTCAGTTACATGGCCAAGGCTAACTTTTAACTTCGGTAGTCGATATTAAATTTCATTCGAACAAAAACATGTTAATTTTTTGCAATAAAGAAACCCGTTCGATGCAAGACTTTCTCGATTATAATGAATATCGATATTTACTCGTTAAGAAATTAGGACTCGTTACACGGTTCCTACTCGACTATTTACAGTTAAGGAATTTAGTCGAGTCAGGTAGGTGTGTGGTTTCAAGCCAGTTTACCAGTGATTAAATGAAAACAAAAACTGCGAAAATATTTTAACATGTAGGTATTAAGTATAATGTGTCTTTTATATGGTCATTGATCACTAATTGTGGATCTGTAATATTCGAGATGTTGTTATTAAGGTAAAAATCGAATAGTAAGTTAACAATAAAACATTGATCGAAACGAAAAAAGAAAAGGATTACCTCTTCTTATCCAATCGAACAATACAGAAATTAATTTCCAATTAATTGGAAACATTTTAATCAAAGCAATAACTGTTTATTGAACACTTATTTTATCACAAAACATGAACCAATAATAACTCACAAACGCACATCAACAGCAATGACTACAAAAACTCGAAACACATCCAGTTCGCATTTAAAGGCAACACCTTCCCTCAAAGTATTCGATGACTTTCTCCGCAAACGCATTTCCAATCGATTGGGCAGCTCGAGAATCGGTATCGATTATCGATTTTATCGTTTATGCACACGAGATAAGTGTCCGATTATTAAATAAAAGATATCAAGTTTAGTGCGAAACATGATTTTTCTTGCAAAAACACGCACGAAAATGGTAAAATATTTGTTATCAATTAGCACGGTTGTTTAAATAATAAACGACCTAGATTTATTTGCCAGAAGTGTTCGAAAATTACGCGTAACAACGGAATGGGTTTCTTTTCTCGATTACTACGATTTCTATTTGAAATCCTCTTGAAATCGAGATTTCTAACTGTAAAGTAAACAGTTCATAAATATTTACTTTCAAACTTTTATGTTTGATTGACTATTTCAATCATAGTAGTATTTTCCATCACTATTTTAAACAATGCCGTTAAATACCACTTTGTCATTGTTTTAAGAATGTATTTCTGCAATTAAGCATTGTCTGTCAATTTGACAATCAAAGTCAATCAAATGCTAATTACCATACAACGTCAACACCCACTCGATTACTCATAACATAACATAATTATCGTCGGTTTTATTGACAAACATACAGACAGATATATGACGTAATAATATAGAAAAGTAAGGTTTAAGTTGGTACACAAGTAATTATCGTATATTGGAAAAATGTAAGAATATCCTTTCCGGGATGTTAAATGTAGGATCTGTCACCAAATCAATCTTGGAACTTTGAATTCAGAACTAAATCATGAGTTGCATTTTTTTTTATTTTTAAGAAATTAAGAACCTTCTGCTAACCTCTTTAAAGCTTGAGTTTCAGTGTCATAATGATTGACAGCACTATCACCGACAATAAAACCTAAATAAAAATATGGGCAACAAACTGATTAAACGAATACAGAACTAAATACAGCATGCAGAGTGTAATTTCCATTTTTACAAACAGACGTATCGTACGATCACCCGTAAATTAAATATTATGTAACTAACAAATAACAAATGACAATTACCGAACAAAGTTATAAAGAAAAACCTTTACGTAATACATGGTTAATTGTCAAAACTATTATCATTTCTTTTCATATGTGGGAATTACTTCAAATGACGCGGAAATGTTTTAAAGTTAACATAGGTACTTGTATTGTTTTATGAAGATTCCAATAGAAATTATAATATTGATGATTCTTGTGACGATAGTGGAGACAAATTGTAGGTAGCTTGAAAATGTCTAAATTAACAATATGACACCATGGCACATTCTATCAGAAACCCCGTTGAAGAGGAAAAACACCAATTTCAAATATAAATCATCGTTACTATTATGTAACTCCAAAAGAAAATGAAAACATTGAGCACAATGGAAATTAGTGTCAATATAAAATATTGCGATCCGAAATCATAACCACATATGATAAATAGCCGAACATGCAAACACTTTCAATTAAACTACTGCAACACTAATAACTAAAGACAAATGACTGGTCAAACAAACCAGGAGTTAATTTCACACTATACCTACTATTGCACGTCTGGTCTCGTTACGATCTTTGCCGATGTTTGCCGAAGCGGAAAGAACAGACATGGCCGTTTCACACCGAAGTCACTGCTACTTGTAATAGGATCAGGTTGATTAAATCCTACTGCTATTATAGAGGCGAAAGTTCGAAAGGATAGATGAATGGTTTATTCAAGAACTTACTGGACGGATGTTCATCATGACTACAGAGATAATATTACTTGTATCCTAAAAGGAAATATGCACGGAATGTAGATATTATCAGGGTTGGCATAAGAGAAACAGAGATAAAACGAAGAACAAATTGATAGAAATGAAAAATGTAAAGAAAAATATCCACTAAATAACCTTTCAAACAGGAAAAACTCGAATCGAAGTCAGTGTATATCGATTCAAATCGATTTACGTCGTATCGCTATTCGTAACAAAAACGACCTTATTTTTTGTGCGCATGAACAATATTTAGACTAACCTTCATTGAGGATGTATTGATGCGAACAAAGACTAAACATCACTATTTATGAGTTAAAAATAACTGAATTATGTGTACCATGAAGGTTCAACTATTCAGTGGCCTTAATGTACCAATAGCCGATGAATAAGTTAATGTATATCGCTTTTATATTAGACTTTCATGTCTGGGACATCGCAAGGGTGTCTGATTGATAATTTGAGGCATACAATTCAAAACAAAATTTATGATCAATAAAAATAACCTTTGGATTAAAGATTTGGGAAAATTAGTTAATCATTCAATATTAATTTATTTATTTATTTATTTCTTCTTCACAAAATACATCAGTGAATGGCGGACTTAATGCCTTAAGGCATTCTCTTACAGTCAACCATAGGGAAGTGCAGAGAAATGAAGTGGTTGATGCGAAGCCAGAACACAATTGAAAAAATAAAAATAAAAGTTATGTATATGTATACTACACACATAAATAACCAATAAATATATTAATACAATATTTTATAAATTTAGTATTTATAGTAAAGCAAGAAATGAAAGAAAGCTATGGTCAATGAATTCATTGGATTAAAGAAATGGGAAAATAAGCCAATTATTGAAAACGAAAACTTAACGAAGATATTTACATCAATAAAGAAAATTCTCGACAAATTAATGCAAATGAGAAAAAGTCACACGTCGCCCATTTTCTTACAAGCTTTAGAAACTTAATATCAAATCTTGGACAGCCAATAATATTAATATTCAATTTCATTGAATATCAATATGGCCAGACCAATGGGAAAGTGTGGATATCTATCCTCTTTGTAAGGTTACAACAAAATAACTAACAGGAGGATATTATCGCCATTCTTGGCAGTAGTTTAATAATAATAATTGCAATAGGATGTTATTGAGTTCCTGGATAGAATGGTCCGCGTTTAATTTCCAGTTTCAATCAATACGACGGTACTTACATCTGTGAGTGCTGTATTAGCATTATTTTCACATATTTTACTTTAGTTATGATGTGGTACTTTTATATATCCATCGACTGCTTTGCTTCCAAGCTTTGAAACTCCTAAGCTTTAGATAAATTACCTTGAAACATCTTTACTTTCTTGAGTTGGTGTATCATGTTACTTTTTTGGGTCTTTGCCTAGATAAGGTGTTTAAGTATAATTAAGGATGCATTATCAGCTGTGGCAAATAAAAAACCATCTTAATTACTGTAAAAGTTTGAGATAGAATTAGGCAGTTCTCAAAAATTGAAAGTCAGTACAATATTGCATAGTTGGTCAAATTCATCAGCTCCAGTTCCTGTCACTTAGTTCTAAAGACTTGCCAGTTTTCCAGCCATATGCTCCATTGCTCACAATCCAGTACTAACATCTCATGACACGTCTGTTTATCGATAATTACTCTCACCAAATCGTTCACTTTCTACTCGAATTATTCTCACTTTGCCCGAAGCAGTACTAAGTACCTAATGCTAAGTATAGCAATTTCACGCGTGGAACATATAATTTTGTACATAAATTGACTGGGATTGTGCAACTGTGAACAAGTGGCTGATCAAGTGGTTCATGTACACGAAGTTGATTGATCGTGTTGAGAGAAACGGTCGAATGTGTTGCTCGATGCGTTCGTTGTCTATTTTCATTGTGTTCGGTTTTATCATGACCAAACTTGCTTTTTCATAGTTTTTCGACCATTGTTTGCAAAGGCACAGTCTTGATATAAAATTCTTTATCAAACGCATAAAAATGGTTAAAACATGTTTTACTACCATTACTTAATTCATCATCTGTGAGGAATGGAACTATCTGTCACGACAGCTACAAACATTAGTTGTTGAGTAACATCAAGCAACAGAATAGACGTCATTTGAAATTCAACAGAAACTTATTATTCATGTAAAAGTCACGATGAAGTCATTATTCATCCTTAGTACTTAAAGACAATGAATAAAAATACCAGCGAAACGTTTATTGAGAATAAGTAGCCCTTAAAGATGAAATTGCAGAACAAAATCACCAGCATATTTATCAAACAAAAGAAAACCTTATTGTAAACGACTTATGGTTGGAAAATGATGTACGTTATACTTTGAAACAGGCCCAGAAACATCCGCTTGCGCAGGTGCCATCACACCTTGCGCATAAGCCGGGAAGAAAAGAAAAAAGCCTCGAACGACAGATGTTACTTGTATAACAAGATTTCGCTTAAAAAACAAATTCCTTGCTTAAAACCGTGATTCCGTATCAGAAGTCAAATAAAACGGTCTAAACGCAGTATAACCAAGTTTAATTAGGAACATCGGAAATAATAAATCTCGATAATGAACGAATAGTACAGCTAATTGCAATTACAGCACTAGTCGATGACGTCAGAAGTGCGAAAAACAAAGCTAACGTAGCATTCGTAAACGTGTTTGTAGACAAAACAGTGTTAAGTAATGAGATGGATTACTAGAAAAGTATATTTTTAAAGGCAATTATTTACTAGGCAAGAAAGAATATTGCGAAGAAACTGCAATAGCAAAAGAACTACAGCTTCACGTAGTTCATTCAATGTTTGCTACAATCTATCAGAGACGTAAATATTACAACAAAGTTTTCACCTCATATAATATTCACAGTTTGTCATATTTCATAAAAACATATTCATAAAAAGTTATGCAAATATGATTTTCACATCTTATCGTAGTTAATGGTGTCAAATAAAATCGAATTTATGAGTGCAACCGATGGATGCGTGGGAGTTGAAATGTGTATGAATAAATCGATTTTTAAAAGTTGATCGATATTGGTGTTTCTGGTTTGTATTGTTTGTTAAAGTTCATAAGAAAAAGTTTCGTAGTTGGTGTTAAAAACGACAAAGAGAAATATAGATTTTGAAGTTAAGACTTAAAAATAATAAAATACTGTAAAACTAGAGTACTACTTTAATTGCGTAAAATGAAAATTAAAGTAGAACAAATAACGTCTGGAAAAATATAATTTATTATACCTCTAGTAAAATTATGCGAAAAGCTACTTCCCAAGAACTGAAATAAGAATTAGTTTCGTTTATTCCTTAGAGTTCAATTCAAATTAATAATCGGACGGCAATTTTCAGAACTAGCTTCATCTTATCAAACGATTTTAATTTCTATTTTTTCCACAATAAGGCTTTCCAAGTAATCATTGAGCTTCAAGTCGTCCATGAGAAAGATCTTGTCCATTAAATCAAAGCTTGGTGACAATTTTGTTCCGAGAAAGCAAAATGCTTCTTGATTATCTTATTGTTCTTTAGATTTAGTCTTATCTGCGACAAAATCACTTCTGTCACTTTCTAATCTTTTGTTTACTTTATGAAATATTATATTTTTGTTGGAAAGTTTTATTTGTGGGTTTTAATTTTTAAGTTATAGTTCTTATTTAATTGCTTTTTATGTAACGTTTGTTTTGTTATCTATTTCGTGTGTTGGTAAATTTTGGTCATTTGCGTTTATTTGATTTTTATTTTTATCATGTATTACATCATATTCCCATTTATTTGTCTTATGACCTAAATGTTAGAATGATAGTCATTATTACGCATTGGTAGTAATTATTACTACCAATGCGTTTGCGCATTCGAAAGGCTTGAAAGATTCGGCCTTGTTTTTTTCTTAGGACCAATTTTCATTGTTGTTCTGTAAATAATAAAATACCTTATTATCCCTAAATGAAGTGCATAATAATGAAGAAGGTGTCGGACCGTTTCTAAAATATTTGTATAAATTTTATTACAGTTGAAAACGATAACCACTTTCGAACAGCTGCAGTAAGCACTATAACATCATTAATTCCTGCATTAATTAGTATTAAATGTTATACAAACAAAATTACCGACCACTTGGATTACAACTCCTGCGGCGACGAGATATAATTACATCAATTAATATTATTAATTATTATCATTATGCAATGATTACGAAAGCAGATTAATTAATATTAATAATTGAAGCTTTATTAATAAGACCACACACATTATAGTTGATATTGATAAAATTATGGCTACTTCAGAATCAAAAACAAATACCAATGGCATGTTTAAGGAGAAATTGCTTTCAGCAATAAAAATATTTAATGAAGGATGTCGGTAAATACGCAATACTAATATTACGGATATTACACAACAACTTTAATGTTTATTTTTGTTTCTGTGGCGTTATCTGGAGATTTTACGATTACTCAGAAAAGATTATAATGTAAAAAGTAAATCACAACTTATTGAATTAAGCAGTAAAGTCTACTTTTCTTTAACAAAATTCAGGCACTAAAATAAGATCTCAATTGACAGATGAAGAATTTGTTAAGGAAATAATATCTTCATTTAACAATACTGATAAATCAGAACCAGATAATGAGAAATTAACTGCTAATGAACACAAACGCACTCGATTCGATCATGATTGACCTTTACAAAAGCATTAAATATAAGAGTACCGTTAGTTTAAATTTACGCTAGAAACCTTGGCAATCAGTAGGTAGACAGGTAAGATTTACTGGTACTAAATTGGTTTAAAGGATTGACAACCATAATCCTCTAATGAGAAACTCCGTTTAAGGGGTCTAATGTCTAATTGTGTTTACGATAGAATTTGCCAAAGCATAGAAGAAATATTTCATTCATCGAGGAATATAGAACTAACAAAGGCTTTGGACAATGTTAACTAAGAGGCGTATAGAAATTAAATATCTTTTATACATATAAAAAATGGAACAGAAACTGAAAATGATAGCATTGCGTTAATTACATAAAGAATTTATTGTTACTAACAGCTTACGTATAAACCAAAAGAAAGTTATGAAATAAAACACGTGTTTTTTGTAACATACATAGTGAGAGCACACGTTTTATAAAAACATGACATGAATCATGGAAAGTTATAAAAGTTAATAAGTTACGCATTGCTAATGATGGCTAGAAAAAGTACGATAATATCAACGCAATGGTTTTTGTGAGCGTAACGTAATTAGAAGTAATTAAAGCTGATATGAAGATGGTTTTGGATATTTTAGTGATATGTGAATATGAATATGATCGAGAACATTCGATTGATAATAGAATAAAACAGGAACCATTAATACATATGTCTAGAGAACTCTATACAACAAAAGAAAAGACAGTAGCAATTGGACGGCTTTTCTCTGATTCCCAATACAATAGCGTTCCTGACGAGAAATTAATTGAAAACAAAATGAACAAGACTGATATGAGAGAAAAGTATACGGGGTTATTTTAAACAGTGACACGAGATAATTAATCTAAGATTAGCAATCAATCAACGGCCGTGTTTTAACAAATAGTGGTGTACTGAGTGAATT
Source organism: Spodoptera picta (assembly GCA_038387885.1). Taxonomy (NCBI): domain Eukaryota; kingdom Metazoa; phylum Arthropoda; class Insecta; order Lepidoptera; family Noctuidae; genus Spodoptera; species Spodoptera picta. The sequence goes on along the minus strand of JAZHFQ010000233.1, from coordinate 1,120,914 downwards.
TCCAGAGAAAGTGAACGATAGCTGAAGCAGAGATTAATATGATGTCAGAACCGTCAAAAGCCTCACTTTTAGACGTTAATGAGGTGGAATTACGATATTTTAATACGCCTGTTAGAGTTCGAACGTGAATCATAGAACAAGCTGAACAAAATTGATTCTAATGATAGATTGGCCCCAAGGGTCATGGATTGTAAAGTTTCGTAATCCGACATAAGAGATAAAAGAAACGTTCGGCAATTTAGCAGAATTAATGATGAATTTTTATTTTTATTGGTTTGTGGTTTTGTTTTGAGGACGTAATCATAATTGTTTGGATATTCAGGATCTAATACAGAGGTAGCTCTTAGGTAGTCTCAGTCTCATTTCAGAATTTATTTCTATTATTCTGCTGCTTTTACTACTATTATTATGTATTACATGTATTATTTAAGCTATCAGAATATGCACTAGATGAATTATGTTCTAAAATTATCCATGCGTAATATTACCCATTTTTACATCACACATGGCTTTCCGAATGTGATCGATCACTACACGTATTACTTCCTCCACCTTGTCATGTATATGTCGAACTGTCATTACATTAGTTAGATAACATTATTGCATGTTCATCAATCATATATAAACACTGTTTCCGAAAGGCTTAGGTCAACTGGTGTCACTCGGGAGAAATTATTTGCTAAAGGATGAAGTCAAATATTCAAATTGGTCATGTTGCTCTGAGGTTGTGAACTGTTCCGTAATAGATTTAGAGATCATTTGGTTATCGTTTATTTAAATGTTGTATGACATAATGGTTATTTTCGAATGAAAGGGTAGTAAAAGGCAGTTCAGTTACATCAGAGGGAACATGGTTATCCTCTACAGGTAATGTACTACTGATACTAAAAAAGCGGTTAAGCACAATTTTCTGTCAGTCCTGTTCCAACTACTAGATCAAATTAACTTTTGAATGCAATAATCATCAATAATTGAAATCAAACAAAATACGGAAGTTAGAGAAAATTTGCAACAATCACGGAAGAACATCTCAAATCAACGCTCAGAACCATTAGTACTGAAAACTCGTTCATAATAGGGCTATCAAAATCGAATAACATCATACGCACCTCTGGATAATGCTCCAGGGGCAATTTGCCGGCACTTTCACCTACGCACTGGCGGAAACACTGACTGCTTTCCAAAGGCACGGACAAAAGGATGCTTTCCTGAGTGGAATAGTGTAATTTAAGTCTCCAGGCGATGTTGGGAAATGGTGAGAATGGAAGTGGCGGAGTAGAAAATAATACAGATTTGTAGCTAAGAATTTCTTCAGAAAGAGGGAGAAAGATGTTTCTTTGTCAGTAGAAAGTCAATTTAGGAATGGTGCGAGAGAATCCTTCCCTTTATTAACTTAATAGACGTTCCAAATAATAATGCCAAACCTGATAATGTAGGTACTACAAGATCTCATAACAAATGAAAATCATAAGCGACATCAATCCAAAGTAACAAGAACATACAAACAGAATTAGCCCATCTCAAACTCGATAACGCTTCATTGCAACTGACTTCATAAACCGAATGTAGTTCAATCCACTTTATACGTTAGCCGAGAACGATCATAAATAAATTAAGCCCTTCAAATATGTTCACCATTGTACAAAGATCAAAATAAAAAAAAGAATCTGGAACATTTCCAGCGACCTTGGGCCTCTTAAGAATGGTCGACTCACGCGCAGCATAATTTTATAGAACGACCCACTTTTGTTATTGAAAATTGCGATTGTCCGTTTGGGAGTTCGCTTTTTGATTTAGCAATGTTTGATGGGTTTTTATAGATATCTTATGTCATGTATTGTTATTTGTTGATTTCGTAAAATAATTTTATTAGTGAATCAATGGTCAAATGTTTGCCATTAAGGAAACACATAATTTTTCCATTAGCTTTTTACAATGCAATGTCATTTATTTTTATAAAATCGTTAACTTTTACTATTTAGAGGTACAATTCTTGATTGTGTAATACGCTGATGTTTTCTTTCAGTGCGTTCTAAATGTTTGTTCAACTTCTTGTTGTGTCTATTAATTATTCGGCATTGACCTATTTACAATGTGATTCACACATTAGAATCAGGCGCCATGATGGTTTTTTCGATCCCATGATGTGTGGGATATAGATTAAGAAAAACTTCAACGGTAGAAACTGGATATTTAAATTATTTGATGGACAAACAATGAAATTTAAGAAATATTATCTCAAATCTTTGACAAATTATAAAACTATCTCAAACAGTTGCGATGATTTAATTAGAGGTATTGCGGACAGTCTATAATCCTTACCAATATATTCTAATCAACGTCTGAATAAAGTAATTGAACACCACCCATTTCGAAAGTGCAAACATGAAGTGATCACTATAAATGAACAGAAATCAAACATGCCGTAATAAATAAAATTAATATCATAAAACAAGGTCTCGATAACGATATTAAAAACAGATGTTTCAAAAATTGCAAACTAGGTCATCTAGATCGTGTGAGAGCAAATTAGTCATCCCCTAGAAGCAGTAGGCGTATAAAAATAAATTAGACCACCCAGGTTACTGGTCAATAAAGTATTATTAATAGACCCGAGCATGCGTATAAGTGGATGTTGATTACTATCATGATTATTGAGCTAAAATTGATAGCTTTGATGCTGGCAACGAAAGACATATAAAATTGTAAACAGATAAATCAATAGTGGCTTTAAAGCAACAAAATTTAGAGAAGATTCTAGAAATGCACTTAATGCAATAACCTGTATACGCGCTATTAATATGATATAATGATATTATAATGGACCATAAACGTAATATTATATCACGCTTACATGCAAATCTGAAAAAAGATGAACAATAACATTCGAAAGAGAATAACAATGAAATCTATGACGATGCAGATGTGGTAGCAACAAAAACTTTTAACTAAAATGTTTAATAGCTAGCTGTTAACATGGAGGAAGTTTAAGGACTTATGCAAATAAATTGATGGTTGTTTTAATATCCGTATTAGTCAGTGCTACTACAATTTAATATGGGAACGTCGAAACTTGAAAGTCAATCAATTGATATGATTGACGGTTCAGATTATTGTTTCTGTTTATATTTTAGATAAGAACATTTTTCGGTCTGACTTCTAGGCGTATCATGTTCAGCGGAAAAGAAATCTAAGATCACGTCTGATGTTTATGTTACCTCCGAACATGATATGAGTTTTGAATTTTTTTTAAGCCTGTTTATTAATCTAGCCATAGTAACTGTAATAAAACAGTTCCTTATTCTTATCACTATCAACTTCAGGACATAAAATACAAAAGAAGACAAACATTCAGTAAGTGATATAGATGATGTTGGTGTAAATGGTACGTGATTTATTTGGAAAACTGTTTATTATTCCATTGCAAATTAATTCATACTTTGTGATTAAGATTGAAGGAAGGTAACACGTAAACGATCCAGAAATTGCAACAATTGAACGCAATGAATCTACCATTATTGGGCTACCTAATAACAGCAGTAAAACCCTACAACAAAACCGTCAGATCTCAATCTAAACCACTGGAAAATTAACGATTTCTAATTAATATAGAATTACGTCAAATTACCTATCAAACAATGATTGGCTCAAGGAAACTGGAAACTATGGAGTGTGAACTAGTTAACGAGAGAAGATATAGTATAAACCATAATTATAAGCTATTAAAATATTAATATTCTATTCAGGAAGCTATTGAGAAAGTAATAGCCGGTTAGCTTGTTATCAAGCCCTTGGATATTGATTGAAAATGGGTTTCTGATAATGGAAATTATGGTGGGAAGGTTGTCGGTTGTCGGTTCGGAAGCTTGGGATACGATGTAGAGGAAATTGTTTATACTTTATAGTTATATAGAAATATCTAAAGAACTTTGTGGGAATACAGAATACTATTGGCGACGACGATTCAAGAACGTATCACGGAATTGGATTATTTTTGATTGCCAATTTCTCAATCAATTAAAAATGATATAACCGAAAAAGTAAATTTAAATTGCAAAAATACCAAAGACATTTTACGAGTAACTCTGATAATAAAAAAGTGATAATTGGTTAAGAAGAAATAAAATGAACCAATTAAAGAATATCTAGATTACAAAACCAGAGCGCAACAGAAGCCTTTGGGCCACTTTCACTTCAAAATCAATAATAATTGATTAGGAAATATTGGAACATCTCCTGCCCACAAGACGACCACCGCCTTACGTAGTAAAAGTCCAACTGGGTAATTAATCACTGCTATGGTAAGAGTTCCCACCGGCGCAGGCGCCGCGCCTCAATCACTGCCTCAACGAGATTGATAGAGGTGGATAACGCTATTCATCACTCTAAAACCCACTCATGAGCCTATGCTAGGCGCTGACTGTCTGATTTTGAATGTAGACAATTTGACGTTTACTAAATCATGACATGTCTAATCATTTAAATTGTACTCATGTTTCATAGATTGCGTCATTGCTGAAGTTATAGTAATAGAGGTACTAAGCCACTCTAGCAAAGACATTTTTTTTTTTTTTTTTTTTTTATGTTTGATGGGGCGACGTTTGACCACTATCTCGCCTGGTGGTAAGCGATGATGCGGTCTACGATGTAGCACGTCGTCCCATAAGCAACCTATTCACTCGGGCCTTGAAGACTCCCAGGTTGTACCCTTCAGGAAATACAGACTCTGGCAAAGAATACCACTCTTTAGCAGTACGCACAAGGAAGCTTGAAGCGAAGCGCTTCGTGCGTGTGGGCGGAACATCTACCATGAAACGGTGACGCTTCGCCGATTGTCTTGTGGTACGATGATGGAAAGGACTAGGGGGAATCAAGTTGTGCAATTCCCCTGCACACTCACCGAAATGTATCCGGTAGAAAACCGAAAGGCTTGCAACCTTACGCCTGTGCTCGAGGCTTTGAAGCCGAGCCTTCACAAGCGCATCATCGTCGATGAGCCTCTTGGCACGCCTCTCAATGTGCTCTAACGCGTCCAGCTGATATTTTGCCGAGCCGTCCCAAAGATGAGAGCAGTACTCCATACAGGACCGAACCTGTGCCTGGTACAGGCTCAGCAATTGTTTCGGCGTGAAGTACCGTCTCACCCTCCATAGGATACCCATAGGATACCCAACTTCCTACCAGCCAGTTGCGCTTTTGACTCTATATAGGAGCCAAAGTTGAGTGTGGGCGTCAGAGTTACACCAAGAAGCTCAAGATGATCGGTCATCGGTACGGACACATTCCGGAAAGTAGGAGTCAGCGGAAATTGACTCCGTTTGGCGGAGAATAGACACGCCTGGGTTTTGCTAGCGTTGAACCTAACCAAGTTGGCGTCACCCCAGTCGGAGACCGCCTTCAAGGTCGAGTTCAAACGATCGACCATGGATTCTCTTAAAGACTGGATCTGTGTTCCGCTAGTCCGCGCACTGGACACATACCTTTCAACAACTGTGCTGTCATCTGCATACCCAAAGATACCGGGCTTAAGCAGGTCGTTTAGAGCAAAAAGAGCGTCGCTGAAAGTACTGACCCCTGAGGGACGCCGGCATTAATACCGAATTGGTCAGACGAGCAGCCATCGATGACTACTCGTATTGACCGATCCCTCAGAAAGTCTGCTATCCATCTGCACAGACCAGTAGGAAGTCCATATGCAGGAAGCTTGCCGATTAGACTGTCGTGCCAAACCCTGTCAAAGGCCTTCGAGACATCGAGGGAGACTGCTAATGCCTCCCCGTGCCCCTCTATGGCCTCGCTCCATATGTGAGTGGCATACGCAAGAAGGTCCCCAGTCGATCGGTTACGTCGAAACCCGTATTGCCGATCGCTGAGGAGATCGTTACCTTCAAGGTATGCCAGGAGTCTATTGTTGAGTACACGTTCCATGCTCTTGCAGAGTATGGACGTGACCGAAATAGGACGGTAATTATTAGGGTCGGCACGACTACCTTTTTTAGGCACAGGCTGTACGTTGGCCAGCTTCCATGCAACCGGTACTAGACCCGTCTCCAAGGAAAGGCGAAACAGACGTGTCAAGATTGGAGACAACTCAGGCGCACAGGTTTTTAAAACCAGGGCTGGGATTCCGTCGGGACCACTGGCCTTGTTCACGTCCAGATCGCGTAGCGTCCTATATACCTCCCTCTGTCGAATGCGAATTTGCGACAAATTCGTCTTGCATACGCTATTAAGAGAAGGAGGCAAGGCGCCACCAGTGTCAAGACGCGAAGATTCCTCAAATAGAGAAGCAAATAGATTCGCTTTCTCTACCGCAGTGTGAGCCAGCGTCCCGTCAGACCTCAGGAGCGGAGGAAGTGAGGAGCGACAGAAGTTCGATTCAACCGCCTTGGCCAGGGACCAAAAAGCTTTACTTCCCGCTGGGTAGGAAGCTAGTTTGTTCCCTATACGGCCAATATGGTTAAATCGAGCCATCCGTAATGCCTTTTTGCATGACTTGGCAGCCCGATTAAAGGCTCTCTTCTTTTGATGAATGTCATCAGCCCTACGGCGCCTGGCATCCGCCCATGCCAAGTATGCCGCCTGCTTTTGCGCTTCGGCACGTCCGCAGTCGGCATCGAACCAAGGACGGGACCCACCAAAGGATGTCACGTCCGAGAATGGAATGTAGTATTCCATGCCCTGGCGCAGCACCCCCGTTACGGCTTCCGCACAAGCTGACGGGTCATCAGAAGAGAAGCAAACGGGCCGCCAAGGATAGGATGCGAAAAAAGATCGCATCCCATCCCAGTCCGCTGACTTGTATCGCCACATCCGCCGAGGTCCTCTGGGACTCGGATCTGGTGGGGAGTGTGTGGATACAGATTTCACCAGACAGTGGTCGGAGCTACCTAGAGGTGATGAGACTGTCACCGAGTAGCGATCTGGATCAGTTGTCAGCAGAAGGTCTAAGCAATTGGCAGTGTGCGTATCGACATCGGGTACCCTTGTGGCTTCCTGGACCAGCTGGGTCAGGCCGAGCGAAAGCGCAAGTTTACGCATTTCCCTTCCAGCATGGTCGGTGCACTGGTATGGGAATAACCACTCCTGATGATGAGCGTTAAAATCCCCCAGTAACACCAACTGGGCCGAAGGGTACGCCTGTCGAGCCGCATCCGCCGCTTCACCGAGATATTGCGCTAATCTGGTCGCCTCCAAATCTCCGCTGTGCGACCGATAGACACAGGCATAAAGAATTTTCTCCATGCCTATGTCTGCCAGTATCCAAAGGGCAGAAAAACTAGGGTCCTCAAGGTTTCGGAGACGCCGGTAACAGATGCCGTCTCGGACGTATACGCATACACCTGCATGCGGAACAAAATTGTGCTCCAGGGAAAAACCTGGATAGTTCAGGTAGGATACGTCCGACGGGCACCTGATCTGGGTCTCCGAGAGAAACAAGAGTGTAGGGTTCTCGGTCTCGAGGTGGTGATGGACCGCATTGACATTAGAGTGCAAACCTCGAATATTTGAGAGGTGCACTTTGAGGGAGAGGAGTGCAGCCGCTGTTGAACCCTTTTCTTATTTCTCGGTGTCATTGATGTAGAGTGGAAGGTTGCTGAGAGGATGGCAGTGAAATGGTCCCCCACGCAGGCGACCCCTCGACGCGCACCGCAGTTAGCCACACCATTGGGAGGCCAGTCTGGAGACTGCGGGGACGCCCGAGCCCCCCCACGAATATCCATCGGGCCCTCTCCTCCGGTCGCCAACCGGCACGATGGCGTATCCATGGGATTTTTCGCTAGATGGCGGGGCAGCCTTTCACGTGTGGCTAGCACGCTAGTTGGGCCCCCAACTATCTGCGGTCGGCCAGCGGTGCACCGTGCCTCGGATCCCGCTACCCTCCGCGACTGGGCACCCGGTGTAGCTACACCAGCGCGCGTCAGACCGGCCAGTCTACAGTGGAACAACCATCTCGACCCATCCTCTCATACGGCGTCACCGAGCATCGTGGCGGAACACGGCAGGGCCGCTTGGCGACACGCTTTTGCAAGACATAAACAAAACCTTTTATATCTTTGTTAGATGAATATTATATGGAGTATCCTTCAATAATACCTTTACAAAAACACAATAAACAACGAAATAACCTTGATGATTGAGAATTCATAAATATTCCATGTTCCCTTGCTACTGAAGCTACGTACTGAAATGTTTAATAAAAACCAAGGTCTAAAACATAATAGAATGACTATAATAATAACAATGAAGATTGGTATTGTACTTAATTTGTTGTACTATTACGTGTACTACGCGTAGGACAAAAAGAAAATGCAAAACAAAGTCTATCCTTGAAAACTAGTATAGATAATACTGACATATCTAAAGATGCTTAAATTAAAGTAGTTAAGACAGAAAGACGAAGCATTTTTTTATGGAATGGGAAGCAAACGAGAAGTTTGATCACCTGATGATAAGAGATCAGTGCCGCCTATAGACACCCGCAATACCAGACGAAATACACGTGAGTTGCCGGCCTTTTTAAAATGATTACGCTCTTTTCTTGTTAGTTTAACGGATAAGTTCAGAAATATCGCCGAAAACCGATCATTCCACACTTTCTCTGCCATGCCATGAAAGGAACAATATAGATATAATTGGGTAGAAGAACATGCAGCAAAGTCCTAATAAATCTAGATACCCATCACCTCCTATCATAAACGACACTCCATACAACACAGAACACATGTCAGCAATACAACAAATAGCTATTGTAGGACAGTAACTTAAAATGGATCAAGAACAGCTAATTTTGTAAGCGTCAGTCAAGCTTTACAACTGTGAAACCGAGAGAAATATGACTGTATGAATTTTGTATGATTTACAAGGCATTGTGTGAGGTAAGGTGGCTTTCGTAACGTTTGTTGAAGATCTTGAAGCGAATTTATTTGATGTTTATGTACAAATTACTGTAAGTTGTTGTATAGTTGAGACTTGTGATATGTATAGTTTGATTAATGATCTATGTTAACGGGCAAGCAAAGCCTTTTATTCCTCATCGAGATTTTAAATGATATCTATTGATAAAATGACTAATAGGTAAATAGATTTGGAAGTAGAAAAGAAAGATAGATTTAAGTTTTAATGTTCATTTGCATCAATGAATGATAGAGACCTTAATTCACAATGGACCAAAAATTTGTTTTTTTACCGCTATCCCGCCTGGTAGTAAGCCATGATGCGGTCTATAATAGAGCACGTCGACCCATAAGCAACCTATTCACTCGGGCCTTGAAGATATCTAGGTACAGGGAACACAGACTCCAGGCAAAGAATTCAGCTCCTTTGCAGTACGCACAAGGGAGTTTAATGCGAAGCACTTCGTGCGTGTGAGTGGGACATCTATCGTGAATCGGCGACGTGAGGTTGATGACATAAAACTTGAAAAGTATGCAACCATTTACATGTAAAACATGATGAATTTCTAAAAAGCTTTCAAACATCTGTCTTATAACAATCTTGATCAATATAATCACATCTAAGACAATGGATATATGGTATATTCGATTAGCCTAGTAAGTTGTTAGATGACCCTACAGATAAATTCTTCCGTTCTCATTTGCCGACAGAAATTATAGGCTTGCAAGCAACTATCTTACTTTTACATATAACAATAGAACGGATAATTGTATAGCAGTACTTGAAGCTAATAATTTCGTAATTAATACTCTTGCTTATTATGATTTAATTATAAATGATCATAGAGTTTTCAATCTGTCGTGGGATAGATTGGAGGGAAGATCTGTCCTGTTTGCGCAAGAGTATAAGAGCTATGAGATTTTCTATATAATGTTTTAATTATGTTGCTGTATTTAAGATATTCATATCAAGTAATATTCTCACCAAAAATTCTCGTTAGTAACAGCACCCTGATCGTATCAAACCAGAGCTTTCTACGACTACAAATTTTAGTCGTATGAAGATGAAAATGCTGAGAAAAGCGTAGTTGTAGCACATAATCTCGTCAGTGCAATAATGAAAAGTACAACAAAATAAGGGAAACAATTATGCATTTAAAGTGTGGTCTCCTACACAATGGACAACTAGCACAATATACATCTCATATCTGACATAGAACAGTGAAGGTAGTAGTAGATAGGTACCTTGATACTTTTATAGCTCTCAAATTTAATCAACCGACCTTAAGAACAACATGTAATTTATTTCCATATTCCAGCTTGATGTATTGCTACAATTTAAAATCTTCTATCGCGTGACTCGTCAGAAATGTATCACGCAAGCGTTTAAAATCATAATACCATATCCCATAACTGGGCTATTTAAAATGATGATCTAAACAAATGGTTGCCTAGTGGACGTAAGTGAGAGTAACGGTTGGGGTAGAGGTATCAGGGAGATGGTAAGTACTGGTGCAAAACGTAGTGAGAAATTGTTCATGTTTCAAATTCTATATTACGTAGGTATGACTTAGAATATTATGATTAAAAGTCAAGTGCATTACTAATATATTCCACTAAGTAAAAGCTGTCTTTTAGACCGGTATTCGAGATGCCACGTACAAAAAGTTACTGGCTTGTATTATATTGGACGTGAGTTGAAAACACGACTAAAACTGGCCGATTTATTCTTCGTTTTACTGACGAAAATTAGACACATTCTTACCCATCAACGCAAAAGGCCTGTTGATGTATCATGTCCAAACAAATTCATAATAATTGGGACCAGTCCATCAGGTTGTCACAAATCAACTTCAAAATCAGCTGTAGGTACTTTCTCTTTACATTTTTCAATAACCGCTATTACTTTAATAACATAATCGTAAATCGTTTGAATAAGAGCAATGTATGCTAATTACGGTGCGACGACAAAATTAAATGTGATGACTTTTACTACAACCATATTGATATGTAGCAGAATAATTTGAACAACGTTTCATACATAAATTAATATCGAGTTTAATAGACTTGTAGACTAGAAACTTTAGTCATTTAGCAAATTGAATGAAGAATGTTATTGGCAACGAAAATATGATCGTATTAACGTCTAATCTAGTGAAGATAAATAAGGATTAGAATAATTAATTATTGCTAAATAACATTCGACGACAATTTAAGCTTATTAAATAGAATGGACTAGTAAGTAATAAATTGTATTAAAGCAAATAAACATTCATTAGTAGTTTAGAAAATTAAATGAAAGTAATCAAGTAATTAATCGTCAATTTTATCGTACCACGCAAATATTCAGCGGCGAATACTAGAGTAAATGTCACATACGATACATTGAACAAACTAGATCAAGTAATTTGATGTAAGTAACACATACTAATTGTGAGTGATAGTACTAGGGGAACATAGCTTAAGGCACATCTTGATAAGTCAAGGAATAAAACATACCTGTCGGCTGAGGTTAGAGTAGACGATTAATTTCAAGAGTGGGTGTCACACCGAACAGTAACGCCTTCACAAAGATTTATTTACTACGACTTAATTGACTAAGGAATAGATTAGATTTAACAAACGATTGCAGATAAGATCTTGTGTCTGTGTGAAAAATTGATGTGGCATATCGGTGTAAGGTCAATGCTTTATATCGTAAATCAATTATGCAAGGATTACGTGTAAAAATGACTATAAATAAATAAATTATAGAATAACGTTTTAAGTAACTGGCGACCATTTTAGACAAATGCATTGTGAATCGGACACCTAATCCATTTGTCATTAACAGAAAACGAGGGTTATATTTAATTGCCCAATTGGCGTTCCATAGTATCTGTCTACCCCCATATAAGACAGGCGTATTATGTATGGATGTTTGTAGGAAAAGATGATTCTTAGAAAAATATCACCACCTTGGTGAACCACTAAACAATTATATTATGCTTCGGTGTGACACACGCCTCCGTTTCAACACCGGTGACTACCAGTCAGCGAACGATTCATTATTATTGTAATTGGACACGAGACACTAGGATAAATAGCTTGCCTCTGGTTAGTATCTCAGTTAGGAGCTACTACCAATCGAATGTAAACCAAAAAACGTTTATGTAAAGTACATTTTAGAACGATCTTTGATTCCAATGTGAAAACATTATCAATCAGGATTAGTGAGAAAGTCATTTCAAAAAGAGGTTGAGTTAATTTGTTATTGATGTGTCATTATTTATTAAATTTGGTTCTAACCTGTGTTGTTGTCTCATTAAATATATCTATACCTCTGGTAAAATATGGCAGTCCTTACCTGGAACAAAATAAAGAAAAACATTAGATACATGCTAAATATACTAAAACATTCTGATAGCACAGTTGACTAACAAAACTAGGTTATACTGCTCAAAAGCGATTACAACGCCACCTATATCGGACGCAAACTGTTCAAAGTCCCATTGAAACCTGTAAACATTACGAAAATTATCACGACTTTTACATTTGGATACAGACGTTTTTTTTTATGGAATAGGAGGCAAACGAGCAGACGGATCACTAGATGGTAAGCGATCAGCGCCGCCCATGGACACCCGCAACACCAGAGGAGTCACAGGTGCGTTGCCGGCCTTTTAAAAACGAGTACGCTCTTTTCTTGAAGGTTTGAAGGTCGTACAAGACAGCACAGCCTTTTACAATTCGATATAGACTTACAGAACAGTACTACGTGTTGTGACACTGTATAAGATATCAAACAATTTCCAATCCACATATCAGTTAAAACTTCAAAAGAATACCTTCGAAATGATGCAATGTGATCGACGATCTGCACCGAAATTGCGTCATTATTATCATCATCAGTGGCGTGATTTAACAAAAACCTTACAAAGACCACTATGCTCTAGTGGTTTCTGTAAATACACTTCCAAATGTTTTATGTTATACGAAGACTATTTGCAGCCTTAATTACTTAGAATTTGAATTTTGCATCTGTTTGTTAAGGTGTTGCTGTTCTCATTTATGAGTCGCAATTGTGGTTAGATTTCTTCAAGTAGTTTTCTTAATGTTGAGGATCTTGGCATTTGACTTCCAAGTCGTTGTCCCAGTATTGAGGATCATACCTTCTTTGGAAGCGTTGGAATTGACAACAATATGTTTGTAGAATGTAGGATAATTACTCAGACACCTGGATCTAAACAACAACTGCCTTTTTGGAGACAACTATTAAGCATGGGTCTTTAAGGTCTATCTCTTAAGAAAATTGTATTTCATGGTCTTTTAACTTCACCAACTCCTACTAGAGTTCGTTTAAAATAGAACTGCAATGCATTACTTGAAACTGAAGTACGTAAGACTCCCCAGAAACAAAATGTATTTCCTACACAAAGAGCTCTTTTAAATACTAAAACAGAATAGTTTTAGGACACTAATGGCCTGAAGTGTGTGGCTCCAAATGTTCCGTTACGTCCTTACTGCTTACCCACTGGGTAATAATAGCGAAGTGCGCCAGATGTGGGCCCTCCCACGGTTCAGTGTTGCCACCTCATCAAGATATTTAGATATTGTCCGCTAACGAATTCGATTTTAAAAGTAACGGTCTAGGAGTTTATTGTTCTCGACCTATTTTGTTTTTGTCGTATGGATGTTTGATTGTTTTTTTTATAGAATTGATGGTGCGAAGGATCTTTTCGTATCATTATACTCTTATTATGTTTGATGTTATTTAAAAAGTTGTATGTTCTGATGATAATTGATTTGTTTTGTCAGAACAATTTGATTATAGGTGGTGTTAAACCAATACAGATGACTGCAAAGTGAACTTTCTTTTACGTGAAAATCTTTCTATATCGTCATTTGTATTTCAGCTTAGCTGTGCATTGCAGTGCAGTTTAGTTTACTAATACATTACAATCAATATATATTTCAGCGACTTTATCACCAATAACGTTATGGCCATCAATTTTCAATCATAGGCTTCCGAACCAATACCCATTTTCTAAGACCATATAACATTTTCCAAATGATTGGCGTGTTTATTCAGCTGTCACATTCGAACCATAAAGTGACCGGTTATTAACATGCAAATAAATATAACTAACCAATAAAACTGACGATCAATTTAAATCGAAAGTTGCTATAATAAATAATGAGTTATTTTAGGTGAAATTCTGCATAATTTCACCAAAGCAGGTCGATAATGTTTACGTGTTGCTATCGTACTGATAGACTGAGATAAAGGTGATAACGGCTGTAACAGATTATGAACACTCTACATATTTTATTATAGAAATTACCAACGTGCACTCAATGGAGGTAAATATTAATATTAACATGAAGCTTATTGGAGTCGTTGGTGTTAATATTAAAGTGGATAGAAAATTGGTTTTTACTAATTTTGTGGTTACAAGCACAAATATTGATAATACTGAAACTATTTCTGCGACTGAGATATGAAGTGTTACGAAAAAAGGACTAGAAAGTAAAGCCGCAGATAACCCAGAAAGTAAAAAAAATATGCCAAACAACGTAGGATTAAACTTTGATCCACACGACAATACGTCAACAAGCGCCAATAGCATTTACATACGGTTTTTGACACGTGCACCGAGCACGATTAGCAACTCATTAAGATAGTGTAATCTGAGTAATTCCCTAATTTCGGACTTAGAACCATACAAAACAACGTCAAAGCATTTGACAGGCTTCAAACTAACGTCAGAATTTCTTAAACCCCAAATACCCGTTGGGGAAGCCGCAAGCCAAATTGTGCGGTTAAATTTTAAATAGCTTTTAACATAGTCACACTGTAATTAACGTTTTAGTTGTAAGCTAGAGTTAATTTCACATCTAGACTGCATATTGCCTAAAGGCAGTATTCCACTATAAGTTTAAACTGACGGATCTATGCTAAATTATTGCAGGAAGTTTTAAAACAATCGGAGAAAACTAGGTTGATATAATAGACAGCAAAGCAACACTATTGGCCTGAATACTTCTGATTAAATAAATGTATTAGAGAGAAGACAAGATTAACTGAAATCGGTTATTAATATAGGTCAAAGTATTTTTATACAGAACCAATAGCTATGAATAGTCATGAGGATTAGTAAATACATATGCGAATGCACAAACTTTGATAACATAAACGAATAATTTGCAGAAGAATGACATAACCACAGTCCGCAAAAAGGTAAATAAACTTAATGAAGTAAGTGATTTGCAAACAACAAAATCAAAATACGAAACCGAATTTCATCACTTTGAAAGAATAGAAACTGATAAAACCTTGAGAATACAAACTTCGAACATGCAACTTGAAGCAAAAAACTTAAGTGCAAAAACTAACAAAGAATCAAATACAAACATGAGGAACATTATTATGTTTAGTTTTGCTACTACGTCATCACTTCGCAACTGAGGTATCACCTGCGTTGTGTCACGTAATCATTGGATTTATGTTGTAGACAGTAAATCCTCTATTGTTAGTTTCCATGTGATATAGGGATCCAATTTCTCAATCTTGCTCTTTATGCTGATAAAAATGTATCTTATTGTTTAACAATAATGTAGGTATCAGAAATAGAGTTATTTGTAAGAGACGATTTGCTAATGTAGTTTAAAATCGACACTTGACTTTAAGTTGACCTTTAAATTGTGTATAAATAATTAATCTGAAACACTTTTGACTAAGGACCTAATTACATAATAACAGGATTTATAACAAAGAATAAACAAGATTCATGACTGACATTTAAACACATTTTCCTTTTAAGTCATGACCATACACATTTTAAACAATTGTGGGAAATATAAGGCAAAAAATACACTATAAGTACAAAAATTAACTTTGCGTCATCTTGTGAATTTAAAGCTTTAAAATATGTGTTATTCTTGATACGAATACACAAGTTAAATGTTCAATGATGATAATGATGTTGATGATGAAAAATACGTCATGAATACATTTTCTGGATAGTAAATAGATCAGACTAGAGGAAAATAGAATATAAATGATAATATCAAAGTACAAAATAGTAGCAAACTTAAGTAAGACAATACTAAACCAGAAACCGAACACGATACAGCAGAGATTGAAACGCAATTGTTAAACAATGAGCAAAGAATACTTAAAATAGACATTGCAAGCGCGCAGTATCCCGCTGCAACGGGAAGCAGGTCACTTTATTATTAACGCGTACAATTAAGAGTTGCTACGGACACTATAACTGACAGGTATGGGCCAGTAGGTTCAGGAAAACATGAACACTTAATTTTAGACAGTATTATTATTTGCAAGACTATGCAAGATATGTGGCTGTGATAGACTGTGCAAAAATATTGGCTAAATCTACACATTAGTTCAGATTGCCAACCTAAGTCTGTGATCACAAGATACTGTGATGATGATCAAGGAAGTAACAATTGATTGGACTTATAAGTAAGTACATAGTTATGGGTCTTCAAAATGTTCTTGTTTAGAGAAACATATTCAGATAAAGAGAAATAAATTCAGGATGGGTCTAGGAGCTTTTAACAAAAATCGTTATTTTAGTGATACTTCTGTGGTGTATCTCAACAGTTTTCGAGTTCGTCATGAAACAATAACACATGCACGCAATATGGTGCACATTGTGCTGGAAACGTGGAGTGAATGCGGTGCATGTGGGGCAATTCAAGTTTATTGGAAAAGTGCGATAACCTCTTTAACTTAGGAACATTCTTCTACGTTTTATGTTTTACTAGTAGTTGTAGGAACGCATGCATTGCTTTTGTTATGGAGTGAAGTACACTCTCTCGTATAGCGTGGTCTTGAATGGTGATGAAATGCCTTTGAGTTGGTGTTTCGAGTCGGACCTCATCATTCAAATTTTCGTTGTCCATATCGTTTGCATCGGTATTCGAACTGTGGGTGTTATCTACTCTTTCGGGACAAATATTCATGCTGTACTTACGTAGGTTACGTTAAACACAAGTGTCTTGACAACATCCCACCTTTTCCTTCCGGATTAAATTTTGACGCCGTACGAGCAATATCTCGAGACCAATTTGTTTCGTCGTTAAAAGCTTCCGATCTCTCAACGGATACAACACAATATTTCGATCCTCTCATTATCTGTTTGTAAATTAAGAAAATTTTCACGTTCATAATCAATAAGAAGCCACTTCAAATAGCTACCGTTTCTTCGTCACATTAGAGTGAGCTAAATTTATATTTCCGCATAATGAAATTTGAGTGATGTGTGTTGACTATTTCCAAAAGGAAACACTAATGGAAGGACAGTTTCCTTTCTCAGAATGACTGCGTTACTCCCGAGGTATTTCGAGAGTATAAAGCGAACCCAAGAGTGAACGAATGAGGATAAAATGCTGACTTGAGGAGTTATATGATCTAGTAATTTGTTTTCATTATAACTGTTGTAGATTTGTCTTCCAATTTCATCTTGGATTACCGTATGCCGTATCTATTTATGTCATGGAAAATAGGATAGGATGTAATGAAATGACAATGTATCATGATTATTCTGCTTCTGTAGGCTAAGCTTCGCAAGTAAAACTACCGGTTCTACGAAGTACAGGAAATGGGAAAGATCGATAATAATTTCTTCAACCAATCGTTTACAGTGTAGTCGCGATCGTACTTAAAATCAACGAAGTAATCGATTATACCAGATGTCTAATTATAAATTGTTATTAAAAAGTATTACAAAGAAATAACCCAGCAAGATGAAGATATTATGTAAACTAGGAAGATTAAGGTAATTACAATTACCACATATAATAAGATTTCAATCATACTTTCTTCCATATTTTACTACCAAATACTTTTCTGACAGCCGTCTAATTCTTAACACGGAATGCTTCGACGAACAATTTTTTATTGTAATCTGGGCATTTTATCGGAAAGCGTTATAGT
Source organism: Spodoptera picta (assembly GCA_038387885.1). Taxonomy (NCBI): domain Eukaryota; kingdom Metazoa; phylum Arthropoda; class Insecta; order Lepidoptera; family Noctuidae; genus Spodoptera; species Spodoptera picta. The sequence continues at coordinate 1,103,073 of JAZHFQ010000233.1, read as the reverse complement.
GGGGAGTTTTATCGGAATATTGTTATCAAGCATTTCTATTTATGTTGCTCGCGCCTACGACCATACACTCACGTGGGCCGATATTTGGTTTCTGTATTGTTACGATATTGGATATTGCCGTATCACTTTTTGACGTTAGCTTTGAAGATAAACTCAAGATTATTTTGATGTTGATAAAGGACGCTGTTCACTTGGTGAGACGTTTAAATGGGATGACTTTGCAAATCCTTATTAGGTAAGAAGACCATGACATATTTTGCTGATTTAAAGGCAGTACAATAACGTTTGTTTTGAGATCAAAGTATGTTTAAAAGGTTCATAAGAACTGTAGTCGAACGATAAAATAAGAATGCAGTCATCACACGTAGAATCTACGGAGATGGAAGAGGTTGATTAACCAACACAAATTGAAACCATCAAAATCTAGGCCACATCCTAGAAAAACAATCCGACCAAAATGAATTTGTCAAAGATAATGATCATTGAATGACAAACGATCACCTGAATGACAATTAAAACAAAGAAACTCGAGAGCTTTCTAATTGCTTGGAACAGCTACTAATTTAGATTTATGGAGATTTTTAATTCACTCCGATGGAGCAAGGGAAACCAATCCTTGTATGGATGGTAATAAAGACTAGGTGGCAAAGGGCTCTGGTGACGAATTACTGGGCAAAAGACCAGTGGGTATGATAAATGGTGTGTGTAAGAAACGAGCTATGTTCAATACGAGTAGGGGGACTATAGAGGTAGATTGCCGTTAGTTGAACATAATATTCAGAATTCATTGTATAAAACGACAGTATTATGAAGAATGACCATAAACAGTGAATAGCCCCAAATAACTAATCACATAATTTGAAACGGTACAAGAATTATGATCTATGCCATTGTGCACGAACTATTTGTGATATAAATACGAATTACTCTACTAATATTACTAAAACTAATCGATAAATATAAGGACATATTATCATTCAGTAGATACGTATTTTACAATCTACCTGGCATTTTGTTATATTTAAAGACTAGCTTTTACCCGCGGCTTCGCTCGCGTCACATAAGGATAAAAAGTAGCCTATGTGGCATATACCAATACACACAGCGCCATCTATACCAATACGTTTGTTTTCCCTCAGGAATATTTTTCCGGGATAAAAAGTGCCCTATTATTTAATCCAGACTTCTAACTTTACGTCTGCAAAAATTCAAAGCAATCGGTTTAGTAGTTACGGCGTGGAAGTGGAACAAACAAACAAACTCAGTTTCCAATTTATAATATAAGTAAGGAAGTAAGGATTTTTTTTTAAGGGGGGAAAATCATCGAATGGCTGCTCCCGCCTGGGTGAGGCGAGAGGAAGTGTCAGACTCTTACTGACTATAAACCACCCCGTTCCTTCTTCTGCACGTCGAGTCGGAGCCCCGGTTACCCGTTAGGTTCTCCAGGATACCAATTTTCTTCAGAGACATAGGTGTCAAAGACATGTTTTAGAAACTTGCCCAAAACTACAATACGAGTTACTAATCAGCAAAAAGAAAATGGCAGAGGATATCGTTAAATTAATAAAGCTGCCGACTACATTGGACATTACCAGCTGTAGTACTCACTTCTAAACGATTAAATCATTAACTTAGCGACGGTTTCTCAGTACAGCTTAAGTTACAAGGTTAAAAAGGTCAGGGCGAATGACCTGACTACTTTTTTAATCTGACTTTCCCTGTATTTATCGCAGTAAAGCACGCTATTTGATTTACTGGACTTAGTTAAGTAATTACGTGCTTAGATCTTCGTGTTAAGCACTAATTATTTCAAGTTATTGTTGCTATTAGTCGGCCATTACTGGAGGCACTGTTTATAAGGTTTCAAGTGCAAAAACTTAAGTGTTGAGTTAACCTTTGACTGTTGAAGTTTTGCGCTTTTTTCTGCATTCCATTTTGAACTTTATGTGGTGATTAAAAGTTTAGAGTATGTTATGTTTAGAGTATCTTCTTTGTCACAAGTATTAAACACTTGACATTTGATGGTCTTCCTGGGTTAAGTAAGATTGTGTTATGAACAGAATGAAGTAGGTATTTAGGTAACTTTATTGATTAATGTTGTTTAATTGAATTTGTAAAAAATTGGACACTATTTTTTATGATGAAGCGATTGATTACCTCCTAATGAAGTAGACACGGGTGATAGAAACATTAATATAACATAACATAACATCACGCCTTTTATTATTTTGTTTGTCAGTAATACTTTGTCCAAACCCGAGACATCTTGCCCGTGGGATTGCGACGACTCAGCCAACGAGACAGTCATAGATACATTAATATTACATTTAATGAGAGTGGACTATGGACCTTTCGGGGAACAATTGTTGTTTTTCCACCTTTGCTTTTAACATTACTTGCACAACTGACTGCATATACAGTACAGAAATTAAAACATTCAAGCAATTTACCAGAACGTGTTCAGACAACTCCCTGTACAATTAACATCGTGAACATGGCCCTTTGCGGTAATTAAAAAGTTCAGACGCGCGCACATCAACCTACACTCGTCTGTCAAACTGTAATAGACTTTATTTGTTTGTGTTAAAGTACACAGTTGATTGATGGATGAGAGTAGGTTGATATGCTGCCGTTTTTATACATGGTGTTTTGTTTTTTGTAGATGTTATAGTGATGGAATAAAGTAGAATTTTAGTGCATTATCGTGTTCCAAGCATTGTTCCGTTGCGATGTTCATTTGTGAATAGATTGTATGTGTAGATACGACTTTTTACTTACCTTGTTAATTTCTATGAAATAGGGTGACGCGACGTTGGAAATGATGTGTAATTCATAGCAGGATATGATAAATCAATTGTAATTATAGGTTTTAGTTTCATTTTTAAATAGGTACATTTTTATTGTAGCGTTAAATGTGCAATGTGTATGTTTTATATATTTGTATGTTATATATGTGTATGTTTGTGTGCATTTGTGGCACAAAACGAGTTTATTTTGCTCAAATAAAAAACTTTAATTCATCTATATGTATACTATCTATACTAATATTATAAAGAGGAAAGATTTGTATTTTTGTATGTTTGTAATGAATAAACTCAAAAACTACTGGACCGATTGCAATAATTTTTTCACCATTAGAAAGCTGCATTATTCAGAAGTAACATAGGCTATATAATATCACGCTAGGTCCTATAGTTGTGGAGCAGTAACCAAAAATGTTTTAAAAACGGGGGAAAAGTATCGTTTCTGAGGCCTTCCGTGGCGTGCGCTGAGCATATAGTTAAAGTTATACAAAAATGCTCTTTAAATGAATTGTTCATAAATAAATGAAATAAGTAAATGAAGTCCGGAAAAATATTTTCAAAAGGTAAATACTTCCTAAATAAAAAAAAAACTGAGAATAAATAAAACGTAAAACTATGTAAAAAATTTTAAGTCCCCCCGTGCGAAGCCGGGACGGGCCGCTAGTAATAATATAAATTAAAACTGCTTAAAATATCATATTTTAATTTTTTAAATTTTTATAAGAGAGTATTTGAGTTCATAATAGGTAAAGGTTGCGTCCTCTACTACCTCTATATGTTTATATTATATTAAAACTGTATTAAGACTGCCTCGTTGGCCGAGTGGTCGCAAGTGTGACTGCCGCGCAAGGGGTTTCGGGTTCCGATTCCCGGTCGGGCAAAGTACCTACTGGGTTTACCTACTGGGTTTTTAAAAAAAATCTCAGTAGTAGCACGGAGTCTGGAAATGTGCCCGGTATATGGCAATAGGCTCACCCCCTATTACATGGGACTCAAAACATAAATAGTGAAAAGTGGGTGTTACTACTGTGTGCATCTCTGCCTACCCCTTCGGGGATAAAAAGGCGTGATGTTATGTTATGTGTATTTAAACCAGTCAAAAACATTAAAATTCACAGATAAAAAAGCAAGTGTTGACATGTTTCTTTAAAAAAAAAACAAGCGTTGACATGTTTCCTTTTAATCTTTGACCGCAATCAAAGGTAACACATGATTGAAATTACGTCATCAAAACCTGCAATAAAGAAATAGATATCTTAAAAGTACTGATACAGTGCTTATCTCACTGATATTGGGAATATCACATAATATCTTATACGTGGTGTGGTAGATGTTGCATGTTTGTACAGATAGCTACATAACTATCTACACAAAACCAGTATAAGCTGATCGTCGAAAGTGCGAAAAGATCATACGAACCGGGACCAGGAAAAACTGGTGTTGTATAACTTGATTTGTAGCCACGTGTTCTAAAGAGGTTATATATTAAACGTAATGAGGTCAAATAAGGCTGGGTAGTGGCTCGATGTTCTTTTTTAAATCGATATGTCTTTCCAAAGCGCTTTTTTATAGATTAGTTATTTTTTTAAGTTAGTGGAGACTGTAGACAATCTTCATTGACTCTAGTCAGATGTACCGCATTTCAACTGTGATATGACCGCAAATTGCAGTTCGGATGCAGTTTGTATGCTGTCGTGGCCAACTACAATAGGGTAGATGCGTAATTTCTATTTTAATGTACATCTGGTAGATTATTTTAAATCATTAGACACGTATTTTTTATTTTCTTACAGAAACGAATACTTTCGATGATATATTGCTTTGAAATATCACGTGACGTCACTTCTATGTACATTTTATACGAAGAAATGACGTTTTAGCCCCACTCTTGAACTTTGATTCGTTTTATCTAAGTATTATTATACAACAAAATAAAAAAATACGTGTCTAACGTTTTTTCATTACCTAACTTACGGACTAAATAGATTTTTTTATTTTCATACCCTGTCATCATCCCAATTGAACTGCAAACCAAACGTGCAGTCCGATTGCAATTATATTGCAATCATGACGGAGTTTTAAACTACGAGCGATTGCAGTCGTGTCAATTGCGTTCAAACTGACTCCGAACTGCAATTTGCAGTTGAAATGTGGTTTGTTTGTGCCTTACAAAAGAGTTTTGTTTTGATCCTTACGCTTGACGGGGCATGTTAGAGATCGTAGCTACGAAGGTCTCAGTCAAAAATATAGACTCTTAGTAGACTCTTATGAAGAGGAGGACAAATGTTAACATTCGTCCAAAAAAGTATGTCGTACGTACCTCAAACTACATACCTACATATGAGTATTTATACAACTAGAACCAAGAGTTATAGTGTAGGTGTGTGTTCGCGTGACTACCACAAGGGGGCCGCACCCGCGTGCTATTACTAGTCGCACGATGAATATTGTAACACACACCGTGTAACTAAGGGAACATGGAAAGAGTTGTAATTATAGAATGGAATACATATAGCACTTCAAATGGTGATTGAACTTGAGTTGAAAGTAAAGGTCAGGTCCTTATTGTGTCTTACGTAACTATTAAAATCTTTAAAAAACCTTTTTATGTAAACTTTTAAAATGATATTTCAAGCTTTCTAGCACCACACATGCACATCGCTTGTTATAATTAAATTAATTTAAACTGTCAAACACCGGGAGAACACCGGTGACCGCAACCTATTGTTCTTTAATTGTGTCTATAACGACGGTACTCAAAGAGTTAAACACAAAACGCACTCGCGTATCTGTTATTGGGTGCTCGTCTCGTTTCAAGCCACGACCGGGGCTCATAATGATACTTTTCGAATGCTTTCATAAAGGGACTGTCACAGAAACGACATCAACTTTTGCATAACGTCAGTTTGGACTTAATAAAAAATGTGTTGTATTATGAAAAGACGGGAAAAACAAGGATGTTATGATGAATTAAATTTTGAATATTAACAAATACTTGACAGTCATGGCGTGTAGCATGCTCGTCCCAAGGGAACTGGTTTTCATGTACTCCCCGAGTTTTGCTCGACCGTTCCCTGGAAGTCCAACGTTTTGTCACCTTCATGAATATTGTCTTACATGTGTAACACTATGAATACTAAATGTATCCAAGCATTTATATTCACGTTTAATTTTAAAGTTTTGGAAGATTTTTGTTTCCAATATCGTTGTTTAACACTTCCCAATGTAAATGTAATGACGTGGTAGCCCGAAGGTTTGTGACGACCACTTCTCATACATTAGAGTGCAGGTTCGAAACCTACCGGCAAGTATCAATGTGACTTTTTCTGAGTTATACGTTTTTTTTTGTGATCGGATCACCGGTAAGCAATCGGCGTCGCCTATGGACACCTGGAACACCAGAGGCGTTACAAGTGCGTTACCGGCCTATTTGGGATTAGGAGATCAAAGATTGGGGAGATTGGGGAAGGGGAGGGTAATTAGGCCGTACTTTCTAAAATTATCTAGACACCACTGACAAACTGTGAATGAAAACATCATGAGGAAAGCGGGGTTTATAAGGTTTAATTATAAGTTTGAAATCGCCAACCCTCATTGAGCGTCGTGATTAGTGCTCAATCCTTCTTCATGCGCGAAGAGGCCTTTGGTGAGCAGTAGCCACATATAGACCGTTGATGATGATGAACACTTCCCAAATAAGTTATTGTCTAATTGATTTTAGGTTCTTTTTTTTTGGTTTCTCTCTTGTCAATAAATGAGTTTAGAGTTTTGTTGATAGTTTGACACCCTTCCGATCATTTTTTTTATTACATTATTCCTTCTTAAATTCAGATTATGCATAACTGAGAGTTGAATGAAAAACTCAATAGATAACCCTTTATTTTACTGAAAATAGGGAAAAGTGGGTGTTACATTGTACAGTGGCATAATGTGCACCTCTGCCCCTTCGGGGATAAAAGGCGTGATGTTATGTTATGTTACTTTACTGAATGAGATTTCATCCAATAATTGACCACCGATGCAAGGAATTTTACTAGATTTTCTACCGTAACTTCTTATATAATTATCTACGCAATTTTATTAGCGTTTCTTGCAATTAAATGCAAGCACTAACCATGCAGTGTAAACGGAGTTATAATTCTTTAAAGAATGAAGTCATAATTATTGCTTATCAAGAATTCAATCCTTGTAATCTATTTATATTATCTAATTTAATGCGTAACGGTAAGGTAAATAAATGTATCCTAGCCAATAATCAGACTTGTTTCGCCTGTAGGGGTAGATTTAATATAGAGGTACAATATAATAATTACTAGCGACTTCCGCGCGGTTTCACTCGCTCTGTTCTGCGCCTATGGATTGTAGCGTGATGTTTTATAGCCTATACAGCCTTCCATGATAAATGGGCTATCCAACACAAAAAAAAAATTTAAATCAGACAAGTGGTTCCTAAGATTAAAGCGTTTAAACATACAAAACTCTTCAGCTTCATATACTTAATAGTATAAGAGTACGATTTAGAATTAATAAATAAAAACGTGTATAGGCGAAGTTATTGCCTTAGGCATTGTCTAAAGTCGACCTAATTTAATGATACCTATTTGTTACTTACCATGTTCTACAATTATTTCAACCAGACCAACATATTACGATAATTCGCTTCATTCTAGTCTTATCTAAAAATGTTGCGATGTCTATAAAAGGCCGCTAAGTACAAGCACTGTAATAATTCTGTAAACATCATCTGTACACTAAGTTGCAATAAACGGTGTGTCTTTGACTTTAGTAGGTAGGCCCAATTATCCGCCTCCCAATCTCCCCAATTCCTGAATCCCCAAATATCTTCAAACTCATTATCACCAAAAAGCCGGTAACGCATTTGTAACACCTTCGAAGTCGCGGAGAACCTAACGGGTTACCGAGGCTCCGGCTCGACGTGCAGGAGAAGGAACGGGGTGGTTTTTAGTCAGTAAGAGTCTGACTCTCCCTTCCGCCTCACCCAAGTGGGAATGGCTGCCCATTCGATGATTTTCCCCCTTTAAAAAAATAAAAAAGCACCTTTAGTGTTCCAGGTGTCCATGGGCGGCGCCGATTGCTTACCATCAGGTGATCCGTCTGGTCGTTTACCGTTTACCCATAAAAAAATTACCTCAGGAACCAAATTCACAACCCTCTTATTTAACAATCACGTTTACGATCACCAAAAAAAAACACTTCCAAACTATAATTCATAGGGTTGGCAATAACAAATGAAACCAAAACCGAGTCTCCCTCTTTCTTCGATAAAAATAAATACGAAAGCAATTTGAAAAGGACAATTATCACGCCTTATTTTGAGGGGTGGCCCTAATGTGGGACAAGGTACAGGTCATTGAACTTAGTTGACTATAATGAAGCTAATTGTGACCTATTTTTGATATTACCGCCGTAAATTCTTCGCGAGTTTTATTAGAGGTGAATGAAACTTACGAGTGCTTGTACCTTTGAACTGTATTATGTTTTATTTATTAGGTTATAAGGGTAGTTTTGTATTGATCAAACACATTGTTGTATAGGATCAATAAGTAATATTGTAAGCAAAAAACTGCGATTGATTTTTAACCCAACTGTTTGTTTATTAACATTCAAAATCAAATGATTCGCCAATTTTGATTGACTTAGCAAAATCATAATCAAATTCAACTAGAAATAGAACCAATAAGTAATATCGTAAGCAAAAAATTGCAATTCATTTTTAACCCTACTGTTTGTTTATTAACATTCAAAATCAAATAATTCGCCAATTTTGAATGACTTAGCAAAATCATAATCAAATTCAACTAGAAATAGGCGAAATCCTCCTTTCAGATCAGACCATTGAAACAGAAACTCAAATTCTAAACGCAGCGATAATATTCAGTAGTTCGACTATCAGAACGACCATATCTCATGGTGTTGGACTTTAATACTATTCGATTGACACAAAACCAAATCAATGGGACATATATCATTAAACCAGTGCCAGTAGGCATTGCTACAGATAATCAGATTAACCTGGATGTGTGACTATGAATTATTCGCACTAATTATACTTAGAATGCTAATATCTAGGTTGTATTTGATCTCAGATCTAGTAATGTCGTAAATATAAAAGTTTAGGTATATGTTGTGGGGTTGTTTATCCTTTTTATTTATCTGTATATGTACATATACATATACAGATAAATAAAATTGGATTGTCTGTTTGTAATATTGAAATAACCGTGTTTTACTACATACATGTGAATATAGATACATACGACACATATACCAAAATAACACCTTTTACATTTTTTGTGTGTCTGTCTGTTTGTACTGGCTAATCTCTGAACTGGCTGGAACGATTTTGACGGAGCTTTAACTGGCAGGTAGCTTTTTATTTTTTTATGGAATAAACCGGTAAACGAGCAGACGGATCACCTGACGGTAAGCAATCGCCGTCACCCATAGACATTCAGAACACCGGAGGTGTTACAAGTGCGTTACCGGCCTTTTGGGGATTAGGAAATTGGGGATTGTTAAGGATTCGATGACCCATAACTGGGCCTACGATAACTTCACTCACACGACGAAACACAAAGCAAGCGTTGTTTCACGTCGGTTTTCTGTAAGGCCGTGTTATCACTCCGGTCGAGCGTATTTGTGCCGAAGCATGTATACATAGGCTACTTATATTTTAGAAAAACGCAGACATGTTGCAGATGCCGCTAGTGAATAATAAAATCAAGGAAAATCGTTAATATTTAAGACATTTCAATTCGTATACTTTGTCATTCATAGACTGTTTCCATGAACCATGCATGCATCACAATAAATTAGATATAAGTAATATAATTATGAGTAATTAATCATTCCCAAGAATTTATGCTAAGCGAATAGATTTTCGTAAGCGATAAAATGCTACATTAAGTCTATGATTTTCCTGTAATTATTATAATATGTGTATTGAATTACAGCAACGTATGCTTGCACACACAATTGCAACACATGCTTTATTGTTCTTATAAAGAAAGATTCTACAATAAGTATTTAAGAAATTAATACACACCTCAACTTCAACCATAAGACACGATTACCTTTCAAATAACATTATCATAAAACTAACAGCTTGCAAAATATTGCAAATTACGGACAGTCAACGCCATTGAAACAGAAAAACGCGATTTTCATCCCTATGAAATCACTTTTAAAGCCGTATCTCAACTAACACGCATAAATAGGGTCCCGCTATAATTCGATATGATTGTAATTTGTCGGCCACCGTACTACAAGGCCGTAGAATTGAAATCGCCATATTATAAATCTCACTACTCGTCTTGTTCATGATTAACACCGGGTCACTGACCGCGCAATTCAAAATGGACGGCGGTAAATCGTGGTTTTTCAAAATGGAATTTATAGCCAGCCAACAACAATGTGGTTGTTGAGGCTAGTTCAAAGTAATGCTGGATTTTATTAGCAATTCTTCGGTTAAAGAAAGCGCGAGAATTCATGATTGTTATTCAATAACCACTATATTTTCCAATTTTCGAGTTCAATGGCTGAATCAATTTGAGAATGGTGAAAAAAGAAATGGCGGCAATTTCATTTCAAAATTGGAACGCGTTTATGTCAAACTTAGTATGATGCAACTATTTTTTATTTTTATTTTTTTATTTAAATTAAATAAGGTTTTTATGACTATTACACAAGTAGATAAGAAAAGCGTCAATAACAAAAATGGAAATTAAATGTAGTTTCCACAGCGAGAGATTCGATTCTCACGTATTTTAAATTCAAATTAGTTTCGATAACTTAAACAAGATCGTTAGATTCATTCATGGTGTGATAAAATTACCTTGCACGACAAATTCAATGGTGACCTTCGATTACCGTTGGGACTGTGACAAATCTCATGGTTTTAAATTGTAAAACTCATGGTCGCTGTCACTACCTACGCTAATGGGAAACTACGAACGCGGTCACAAACAAAATTGTAACGAGGAAAAGTTGTTCCATTATTGTAAATGTAATTATAATTCTAGTTTTGTTATGTATATTAAAAACCAAACCAAACATTGGTTTTACTTTTTCAGTGTAGAAGTCAACAAAAATTTTGTTAATTTCAATATGAATATTCATTTATAAATAAATACCTATGTATTTAGTCATAACACACATCTATATAAATAAAAATGAATTTCTGTTCGTTAGTCTCGCTAAAACTCGAGAACGGCTGAACTGATTTGGCTAATTTTGGTCTTGATAGGTTCGTGGAAGTCTAGGGAAGGTTTTTTTGGGCTCGCTGCCATCGCAGCGGTAAGTCCCCTCTTTGAGGAGTGGCTTGAGAGACGCTACGGCGTCCTCACCTACCGCCTGACGCAGGTCCTCACCGGACATGGAACTTTCGGGAGGTACCTGTGTCTGATGGGGCGGGAGGAAACGCCCGGGTGTCATCACTGCGAGGACCGCCCTGAGGACACGGTGGAACACACGGTGGGAGAATGCCCTTCGTGGGCTGAGCACCGCCGTGTCCTCAGGGAAGTGATCGGCGATGGCGACCTCTCGCGTCCGGGCCTAGTGCAGGCCATGATGCGGAGCGAGGGGGACTGGGATGCCGTCTCCTCCTTTTGCGAAGCAGTGATGCTAGCTAAGGAGGAGGCGGGACGCGTGAGGCAGCGAAGCGCTGCCTCCTCGCAACCCAGCCATCGCGAAGGACACACCGGGCGTCGGGGATCGCGAGACGATCTCCGGCCACCGTAAGCGCGGGCCTGCGGACGGCGAGCATGGGTGGCTCCCCGTCCGACCAGAAACAGACCCGAGCGTACGGCGCGTCGCGTTCCGCGCGCGCCTCAAAGAGCCATCAGACCACCACAGATGGGGCCCAATACGGCCGATGCCGATTCGGAGTCGCGGAGAACCTAACGGGTAACCGGGGCTCCGGCTCGACGTGCAGGAGAAGGAACGGGGTGGTTTTTAGTCAGTAAGAGTCTGACACTCCCTCCCGCCTCACCCAGGCTGGAGAAGTCATTCGATGATTTTCCCCCCTTAAAAAAAAAAAAAAAAAAAAGGGAAGGTTTAAAAGGTGAGAAAAAACTTTTAGGCGGTACGAAGTTTGCCGGGTCAGATAGTAGTTAATAAAAACTAGTCATAACACATATAGTTAACATAACTTATCGCAAAATAACTTATAGTCTGAGAAAAAATGTTTGAGAAACTTTAAATTGGAAGTTATATACGTCACAGAATTTCCCACATCCACTTTAAACCATGATAATTTCCCATGTAAACCAAAACGTATGTTTATCTTATTTTCATTATACCACCAAAACATGGAATACGATTAGTAGCTTCGTCAAACAAACTGTCGAACAAATATCGGAGTCCTAACCTTTATTTGTTTTTCCACGGCTACCATCATACTTTAAATACAGACAGCAGATTAAAATACACGACTCTGTCAAATTACTTTATACCATATCACTGTGTCATAAAGTTGAGAATCTATCAAAGATTTTATCATTTTTGGGTACGTTGATGTGCAAGGTATAAGAAAAAAGGTCAAATATGAACGACGGTACCCAAAATGTTATGTGTGCACGCGAATCTGTGCTTGACACAATTTTTTGGATTTTTGACAATATTACAATACATTAATATGAACTTTCTCTATCAAAACAAAAGATTATTGTAGTTATAGTATTGTTTTGTGGTGGAAATAATCATTAGAACATTTGCTAGGTCTTTATTTTGATCTAAACTTAGTGATAGAACTTATATTTTGAAGAAGCACGAACATTATCTGTTTTTAGAATTTTATTTTCCATAAAAAGAATTAGGGTAGATGCCAAATTTTTATTTTAATGTCCGTCTGGTACCTACATTATTTTAACTCATTAGACACGTATTTTTTATTTTCTTATAGAAACTAATACTTTCGTCGATATTGATTTGAAATGTCGCGTGACGTTACTTCTATGTACATTTTATACGTAGAAATGACATTTTAGCCAACACTCCTAAACTTTGATTCGTTTTATCTAAGTATTGCTTTATTATACAACAAATTAAAAAAATACGTGTCTAATATTTTATCATCAGTCAACTTACGGACTAATTAGTTCTTTTAATTTTCATACCCTGTCATCATCCCAATTCACTTAAGATGTAAGAAAATATAATAACTTAAAATTCAAGTATGAGTATGCGGGCGGTACATTAAATATTTTTTCTACTAAAATTGAATTATTCTAAATTACGAATCAACTCTAAATCCCCAATCCATTTTCCACACAACAAAACTCAGTCGTTCAACATATTATGATTTTAATTCCATGTTGTAAAGGGCGAGGCTATGACCACAGGTACACTAAAAGTTGATACTACTGGACAAGGCGTGGCGAGGTTAGCACCATACCATAAGCCCAGTTTTTTTTTTATACTTTATAGGTCAACGTTTAACCACCATCTCGCCTGATGGTAAGCGATGATGTGGCCGACGATGGAGCACGCCTACCTATGAGCAACCTGTTCACTCGGGACTTGAAGACACCCAAGTCATATTTGTTACTCTATGACGAATGGAAAAACCTACTTTAAAATGGGCTAGTGCCAAAAGACTTCGGGTAACTGAAGAATCGAGTCCAAGGATCAAAGTCACTCACATTCTTTTTAATGAAAACAAAAACTATGATAAGTCAAAACTGCTAAAATATTTAGTCTTAAACCTCCGGGCCACCACAACATTAGTCTAGAAATGCTTAACTTATAGTTTGTTCGCGTTAAGAATACAGTGAGTCATCAGAGCAACTGTAAGATAAAGGTGTATTGACAGTGGTGTGGAATTCAACATAACATCATCACAAGTTTAATCCCTGAAGGGGTAGGCAGAGGTGCACATCATGCTACTGTACAGCCACTTTTCACTATTTATGTTACGAGTCCCATGTACCTCTAATTAGCCTATTGCCATATACCGGGCGTGTCAAATTCAAACAAAGTATATTTTAATTATTATGTTATCGGCTTACTGACGTAACTGTTTGACGAGGAACACGACTAGTTTCAAGCCATGCTACCTTTATAAAAATATATTTGAAAAGGTGAAGCCTAATGAATTTACACTTAAAAGTTTAAAATCAGTTTAGGGAACGGGGCTAGGCTCACGGACAATGATGACTTATCGCATTCTTAACACGAATGTACTATAGTTAAATAAACTCATAGCATCATTGAAAACACAATGAACTAAGTATTAATTGAGACTACCAAAACCGTACAAATAATAGTTTGATCATACCTATACAAATAGTACATAGAACCGAAAGTGCAGTTGCGTTTGCAGCAATCAGGAACGTATTAACATAACATATAAATAACAAAAATCTAATTAGGAATGTGCTAAAAAGCTAATAAATAGAAGTATAATCTTCCACACATGTGGATTAAATCATTTGTAATCGAGTATTACATGTTTATTCGTTAATCGAGAGGAAATCGGCCATTAGTCGTTTCCGCATATACCTCTAGGTAGTATTAAATTCGAAAGACCATATGCTATTTAAAAACTATATTTAAACTAGAAATTAATAATCTGTGGTCGTTATTAATCTGTGATTGGTTTATTGAACGAAAGGGAAAACTTTCATTCGTTCTCATGTGAATGTAATAATAGATAATTAAATAAAGGATAGTTTAATCGATTGCTGTTATTATTTAGTTAATTTGTATGTTTAGGATGATGAGCTTCATATGTGGAAGTGAAACTATTTAACGTTATATAAGTTAGTTAATGTTAGAGGAGTTTTCCCATGGATTTGTTAATGAAGTGTCATAATATTGAGTAGGCAATAATTACCTGTAAAACGAAACTATTCAATCATTAGGTTTAGGGTTTCAATTACCCAGAAGTTTGATAAATGTGTGAAAAGCTATATGTGCAATTGTCATTCTTTTTGATCCTTCTTTCAATTTTTATTGTTCATTAACATTGAACATTTAATATTCATATGCGGGCGAATAACTTTAGCTGTTGATGGATAGAAGAGACACCAAAAAAGGGCTGGAATAATTTAAGTACCATCTATTAGAGGAGAGCAGAGTAATGTAAGTTGTAATAATATGAAGAAATAAGGTTGAATTTTAAACAACATCATCAATAGGCTATGACAGTCTACTGTTACCTTATACGGCTCTTCAGGTTTTCCATTCTCCACTCTTGCCAAGTGGATTGGAGATCATGAAATTTAAACAATATTATATTTTCCCGATTACAAAATAAATAGGAAAGCATCTACAAACAACTTCAAACGTAAACTATCTTAGTATAAACACAGGGACGGAAGCGTAGGGACACGTGTTCGATTCCAGCCCCTCCCTCGCTTCCTGAAACTCCTCATTAAACCAAATGTGGCGCATGTCTACATTGTTGTTCTTGTTACAAATGTAACGAGCTGGTTTTAGGTGATTTGTTTCTGATATTTGTTACTGTATTTATAAAAGGTTGAAGTTAAGTCGTTTTTCGTCGTCGTAAATTAATTGTTATAGTTTTTGCCGTGAAAATTGTAAGAGAATTTCGGTACTGAGCGAATCCTTACGTATTGTGAGAATCTTGATAACTAAGTCACAATTTCCATATAAGATACACCAGGATGAGGCTTTAAAACAATCCACCACTGACATTCAAACTTAAAAAATACCTCAAAATCACGCATTGCTATTCAACGTGGCAATGCCGCCATTTTTCTGGGAATGTTCCCCAGTGACAGTGATGGGAACGAATTCTTTGACGCCAACTGATTGTATTTTTTTTTTATGACCGCCTCGTTAGCCGAGTTGTCTACTACTGAGCAAGGGGTCTCTGGTTCAATTCCCGGGTAGGGAAAAGTATTACTGAGTTTTTATTTAAGTCTCAGTAGTTGCACGGAGTCTGGAATCGTGCCCGGTATATGCCATTGGATATATTTTTCTTCTTTTTTATTCACTGTTTCAGTTTTAATTTAAAGTTGTAAATTTTTTTATAATTATCTTATTTAAGTGTTATTTGTAAATAAAATACAGGTCTTTACACTACACATAAGCACAATAGTATGTATACTTACCTATATGGTGTGATCAACACACACAAATTCCAGAGAACATGTTTCAAAACAATTGAAAGTCAAGTGGTTCGATACTTTTTAATCAGATGACAGAGCGTTATATTATTATGGTACCTACATAAACAATCGTGGAGAGATCTCGTTTCTTGCATCTCAAGTTCTCACGCACCCGTGGGAAGCACAGGATACGACAGACAGTAATGAAGTACAGAAGGTTTATATGGTGAAGACGAAAAAGTTTGTAATATATGAAAATTATTTACTTGCAGAAGAATTGATACTGTTTTGTTCTTGTTGTTCAGCTCTGGTTAAAACTATCTATAAAAAGACTTTTGGCTTTAATAGTGATGATTTGTTGTTCTAGATTTGAAATAAAAATGAATGCACACAATGATAATAAATCAATAAACCTTAAGACACGTATGAAATGACAATATTGTTATATTGCGTATGAAACTTTATAATCTCATTCGGTTTCATTAAGAATGTCTCAATGTCGTACAAAATACAAGGTACAGCAAGTTTACGCAGTTGACTAAACTTTTTGGATAAGCAACAGTACTTCTGAACATTTGACTATCATTGTGGATCTTCGTATATGTTACACATTACACACAGAACTGTTACAAATATTGACAGAAGTGCACATGGAAGGAACGATGTGTTTACTCCTATCCCAACAAGGATAGACGATAATTGTTTAATAGAAAAAGAAATGTTTTTCATTAAGAAGCCCTTAACAGATCGATCGATATCTAAAATGAAAGCAGTTAGTTTAAGTACATGATTGGACAAGGTTGTAAAACATTTAAAAATCGTTTAAACGTTCAATAAAGGTTTGAATTATAAATTACGAACTTTTTGGGCCACTTTATTTTCTCAGTTCATTCATTTGTTGTTTTAATCTGTGGTCGCACAACTATCGCTCATTCACTACCATAGATTAAATAGGTGCATTTCGAAATCAATTTTTTTTATTTCAAATGTTTGAAATACAGTCAATAGCTATATTATTACTTGATTTTTATCAACGTTCACACCTATCAATTAACCTCAAATTGAGCTGCGTAACGAAAGAACAATTTTGCGTTTTTTGAATG
The DNA here is from genome assembly GCA_038387885.1 of Spodoptera picta. Lineage (NCBI taxonomy): Eukaryota > Metazoa > Arthropoda > Insecta > Lepidoptera > Noctuidae > Spodoptera > Spodoptera picta. The sequence goes on along the minus strand of JAZHFQ010000233.1, from coordinate 1,086,072 downwards.
CGATAATGCATGGTGTAGACAATGGGAGCGGCGATGTCAGTTACCGATTAGTCCTAATGTGTGGACGCGGCATGCAAAGTCATAGTTTATAGACCGTAAAATTTGTTGTTTATGATAAAATAAAATATTGTTTCTACCATAGCTAATATTGCCATGATGTCATACTATTATGAATGATAAGTACGATTTTTATTGTACACGAAAACACTTACATTAGAAAATCTTCGGTAGTAAAATATTAATGTTTGGCAGACGCTTACCTGAAACAAAAATAACAAATCATTAGAAATATGTATGTATGTTCATAGCACAATCAAATATTGAAGTAACTACAGATATATTTTTTGAAAGTTCATTAAAATAAGAATAAAGACTTAAATATTTGCTGCTTAATTCAAATACACTAATATTATATCACAAATTAAAAAGTTACTTCATAACTAATTCCTGACAAATTCTGAATATAAAATAATCAACTGAAGATCACTTGTCACTTCAAATTCAATTTTGAACAACGAAATCAATTACAAGTAAAGTAAAGGGCACACGTCACAACTACTTTTCAAAATGAACATCTTAATAACAAAAGTTAACAAAAGTATTATTAGTCTAACCTTTGGTCTAGTAATTAACTAAACATTTTAGGGTCGCGTTACAAAAGAACCATTTTGAGTGACGGCTAATTTAGACAACGCTTTTTGAGTTCATTTACTGCAAGTTATGAGCGAAAGCGGGTGATTGACGACAATGCATTTATTTTCACACATATTAGGTAATCGTTGTATTCGAAGTATGTATGTAGTTTTATTAATACGATATGGGCAAACAGGGATCACTTAATAATAAGTGATCAACGCCGCCCACTGACACTCGACAACAACAAAAAAGTAACGAATAATAAAAAAAAATTGACAGCTTATTATAGAATACGAAGAAACGTCGAGTAAATATTATAATTCAATGAGTGTTTGTTACGTAAAATGGCTTGCAATTAAAACTACATAATATATATGTATATTAAAATCATTATGCACCCATATTATTTACACACAGAAACTTTTAATTTACATGAAAAGACCAAAAAAAAATATCTAATCCACTTTTCCTTCTCCGTCTTACGTCAGAGACCTTACAATTAATAGTCTTCTTTGATTAATTCCATATTCAGTTGTTTTCTTAATTCAAATTCTATTATCGACCTTCCCCGGTCTCATCTTCACACTTGCACCACAAGTTGATAAAGTGACAGTTAACGTCTCAGCCGTGGCGATGCATAGCCAAATGTTTTCCAAGCGTAGCCTAGCTCGTCGATTCTACTGGGCCATGTTGAGACATAGTTGACAAATAGGTCAATAACCTAACGTCAAATATCTATTACGACATTCACACTTCATGGGCTGGTTTTACATTTCAATTTTGTTTTTTTTTTTCTATACTTTTTATATGTCAAAATGTGTAGTTAAGCGGAAAATTCGAGATGATCTCGACTTGGTTGGCTAATTTTAAAAATAGAATGTGGATAGATATTGTAGAAAAAAATGCATGTCTACATCTATTGGATCGGCATCTACATTACCATAATGTTTTCATTCCCTACTGGATATACCATACCATTGACGTATTAGTTCAGTGTTCAATAATATCAAAAAGCAAACTTCTACGTAAGATAATATTGACAATATTGTAGGTACTAGTCAATTAAATTGGGCAGAAGTAAACACACACACACACAATTGAAAAAACCACTTAATTCAAAACGTGATATAGACACAATATACCTACTACAATCAATTACCAACTTTACATCCATATCGATAAAAACCTTAACTTTTTGTCGTAATGGCCACAATAGACTGTTTGTCGCCAGATTTATTTCTAGAACATTTTGTTTAAGCCGATTTGATTTGCTTCCAAACCGGATACAAAGCCATTAAGAAACATCAAAAGAAAATTCTATATTTAAAAGCAAAGCCTTAATAGATTTACTGAACGGAAGATTTAGTTTTGACACTTATGAAATGGAACTGCAGTCGTAGGTAGAAATTGAATGAATAAAGAAATTGTTTTTTAAAACAATTGAACAGTGTTTTCCCAAGTCCTTTCACTTTCATGTCTGAATTTGACAATAGAACTTGGAAATACAAATGTCAGTCATCAATTGTTTTCTGACTCAAATAATAACAAGCCAATGAATTTAATAAGTGTTAATAAAGATGGAATGATAACAAATAAATGTCAACAAGACGGACTTGCTACTACCTAAACTAAAGATGAAAAGAATGAAGCCATAGAGGACATCGCAGACACTGAGAATATAAGTCCATACCGAGTCACATATACACGACGGAATATTATTTCTCACAATTAAAATACCGTCTGCGTAAATAAGATGGTTAAGTAAGTAAGAAAGCAATAAATAACAAATACACACATTAAAGGCTAGGTTAGGGCATCAAACGATCCGATTGGAAATCTAATCGCATGCACAGCAAGCCATCATTTGAAAGCTACACGGAGTCGCTTTCGAACGTCTCCATAGATTAATTAGCCCGTTAGTCTTTGTACACATGATTATTAGACAAAATTTAATGTGAGAAACTTGTACCTTGAAAGTGAAAATATATGGAGGTAAAGTTCAGAGGATCATGGAGGCGGTATTAAAATGTTAGTTTGAATATAAAATTGACAAATAGTAATGAGCATTAGGTGAATCTCATATACGGACTATACGTATCTCTATTGCAATTAACACAAATGGCTTTAAGTGCTTTCTCGAACATGAATTACTAAGCTTTTACTATTTATGTTCACCTTAAAACAATCATAGTACGCCTCATAAGCAATAAGAAAGTCCCATGAATAACCTTAAAAAACTGCCGCGAGAGAGAAAAAATAAACGAGAAAAATCCCCAATCACCTAACAGTATCGCATTAGCTATAAAATGTAATAGAAGTGACTTGTTAGCGAAAAGCACGACTATCATTAAGTAACCCACTTCCCACCGACCAGCGGCACGTCAACCTGCTGATACACTTTTGTTTTCCAACATAGAGGACACCAAATTACCTGGGAAAATATTGGCAGACAGGCAGACATAAATAGACATATAACGTATCTTAATTTACATATATAAACTAGGTAGAAGTGTAATAAACAAAGCGAATTTGGGTGCATAGTCTTACTCTATAAAGACTATTCCAGTCATACTCCATAGAGACAGTCCAATTGAGGCATATATTTTGTTTCGACTTAATGAGAACGGAACAAAAATAAGCCGCTTGCAATCAAAAGTCGCACTAGTAGTCAAAGAAGCAATAGTCATAGAAATAGACGATGAGAGTGTAAAACACGAAGCAATTAAAACAAAAGGTAATTCAGTAGCAAAACAAGATGTAAGCACATAGGCTTTAATTTTAGAAAACGATAATTAAGCACTTAATATCTTAAATGATGGTGCGAAACTAAAAACGATTAGTGCATCTAAACATATCGATTAATTAAGATCGCAATCGGTAGAGATCTCACAAGACTATGAATATTCATCAAATGGAATAAAGCAATTAACTACCGAATTTGGACTCAAATTAATCCTAAAAGAGTAAAAAAATTTTGGCAAACGGAATCTTAATCGATAGTTTAGAAAAGAAGCAGCATTTCGCTGCAATTAATACCTGCGTCATTTCTAAGCGATCGTAATGAGACGAACTGCCTCATTGACCCAATGATACTAAAAGTGAAGTAAAACTTTATAGTAAGAAGTTTTGGTTCGATTTAGAGTAGAAAACTGAAGTGCTTTTACAAACAGTTACTTTAATTTTCTTTATATTTTCAGATTTGGATCTGAAATCAGATTTCATCTCCAATTTAATAAAAGTGCAAATAATATGGCCGGAGAAGTTAAGTATAAAGGAAAATAAGCGCATTTTTATGCATCCCTAATCATAGGTCTTAAATCTAAGCTCATAGAAATTTACACAAAGCACATTAAACAAAGGCACATCCCACACTACCATTAAACGATCCATTGAATCTAGCTGCTAATTAGGTATTACATGCAGCCTGAATGGCCATGTATGAGACTTCATCCCATTCAAATGTTATCGGATAACACTTTAATTAGACTGATGTAGAAATCGTGTGACGAGCATGAGAATTAGCTGTCAAAAGATTAATTAAAATTAACAATATCTGCTGGAAGAGGAAGAGGGTATTTCTCTAGGTTACGTAATTTTATTGCGGGTTAAAGAGCTAGGTAGGAGCTTCATGCCTAACAAGTTTATCAAGTACTAAGCGTAGGGCGTAAAGATGGTAAATAATATTAATATTGAGTTCGATGTTCTACTTGCAAAAGGTAAATTCTGCTTATTATGAATAACTTTTCAATTCCTGCAAAAGTTTGCTCAGTTTAATTGACTATTTCGGTTCTTACCTAAACAAGACCTAATCAGCAAACAATTTTTGCAATAAACAATACATTTAAACATTATCTATTGGACAACGATACCGCATTGTAATTTATGTAATCAATCCCACATGTACTGTTTTAAAAGCATTAACCTGAATTATCGGCAATTAGCCAAACGTAATCAAATACTGACATTTCCTTTTCAATATGCACGACTGATATATTGGTTTGAGCAACAATATTGATTGATTTAATTGTATTGAAATATAGAGAACACGATCAGTTTGTAAGCCTACACTGCAATTTCAAAATCTTAAGGCCTCGAGGTTTAGCACTACCCACTGATGTCCGTATTAGGTGAAAAATACAATAAATCTAGGAAATCATTTCGGTTGATCATCAAAGTTGACTCAGTGCAAGATTTGCTTATATGAACTAAACGTCTTTAGAATTAAAACAAACAATTTAAATTATAAATCTTTGACTTGTAGCACTGGTGGTTTGAATAGTAGCACTGGTGATCATACTAATGAAAAATATTTATCACTACTCGAAGACAAATTGCAGCTACCCTACCATTTCTCGGCCGTTTATCTTAAACCAACAGGTTCTCAGCAAATTACATAAAGTAATGAAAGTCCTTCATCACTCCCTGTCAGAGTCCCTGCAATCTGCTTATCCCTATCTATTGAGCTCATTTCAAGTCGCCGAGAGGGCACTATAACTCCAGATTTAATAAAATTCAGGCACGGAGAGAGCTATGTAAAGTGTTAGGGGCCAACGTTTGCCTAGTCATTATTTTGTTAGCGATTTCAGAGAAAACACTTGGAAATTTCTGATCAAATTACTAGTTACGGATTTATGAGCAGTCGGACAGATAGTTACGTACGCATTTACTGCACTTATCAATTTTCATCGTTTACATGTTCTTTGGTCGGTAACTTGTATTTTCTTACTTGATTCTAGGAATCCGGTAGTAATTTTGATTTAATTTTCTGATACATCGTGTGCAATATTTCAAAGTGATCATTAAACATTACTATAAGTGCATGTTTGTAAATTATTGTAATTACTTCTAAGATGTATTTGTTACAAAGGAAATTCATTAATATCTTCATGGTATTCTTCATCACAGAACATAAATCCTGGAACGTTTCCATTGGTGTAATGTAATTTCTAAGCAGTTTAATAAAATACTGCTATCCTGTCAAAACGCCTACGGCTGTATTTAGATTTTCATTTTCCCTTTCGTTACGAGAGTCACTTCTTGCGCAAACAATTTCCTCACTGGAGTGTTGTTCGATACATTTAACAAGGACATTAAAGTCCCGTGTATTGTAACTCTTATCGGCGAGGTTTCGACATATTCTGAGGCTTCGTAAGACAAATCGTCTCGCCTATTCTCCTGACACCAGAACAAGCGGTTTCTCCTGATAGCTCTAAGATAAGTTCACTTAGACTGTAAAATACGTCTAGACTCAGTTTCTGTTGTATTCAGGTACTTGTTCCTTCCACTACTGAATCGGTTCACACATTTCCATTACCTTGGTCAAAACTTTTGTGAAGTTTCGTAATAAACGTTTTATTGTGATTGTTACGTGACCGCAATGTGCAACGGATGTCAGATTGAATACATCACTTAATGCATTACTTTTTAGATTGGGGAATAAGTGCCCACCCATTGAGATTGTACTGCACAATTAGCAGGCAAAAGATTTTTTTAATCATCTCTGCAGTCAATATTGTGTTACGTAAGTGGAGAAGTTTCTAACACTTACGTTACGAGTAAATCACTTAGCTCACATTACGTAGATAGTATCAAACATGAACAAATTACTCGCAATTCATTATCATATTCACATTTTGCAGGAAACTTCAACAAAATGCTGGTATGTCCTAACAGGAAGCATGGACAGGCCAGTTTAATAGCAGAGGAAGCTATCAAGTTGTCGCTGCTACACTATTAGCTACTGAACCGATAGATAGATTTATGTAAGCCCATCGCGACGAAAATAGACGAACGCCGAACGGTCCCACCTTCGGACGTCCTGTCCACAGCATTTAAATACCTAAATGGTCGGTATGATATTTAACGATGATAGTCTAATTTTATTAGCAACTGAAAAGGCAAGGAAATTAATGATACGGATTCAGAAGATTAAAATTGTTTAAGAAAATAAGGCATTTTTGGAAGTTCAGTTCTATTTGAAGGTATGGTTGACATTAATAACTTTAACGATTCACATAACATCACTGAATGCTTAAACGATGGTTAACATGAGATAGCAGCATTATACTAAGAAGGGAAAAATGTTGATCACAATGAACCAAATTATTGGACATCACGCAGAGGCCAAAACAAAGGGAAAGGCAGGCGATGCTTTACAAAATGATAGCTTTGTAGTTCTAAACAATACACTCCTACGCTTTGTAACCATATTAATATAAAATTTGAAGCATTCAAAACGAAGACCCACTACAATAAAATGTTAGGGTACCTCAAAAGCCCTTTTACTACTCAAAGAATCGTTGTTAATGAGAATCCTACGTGATTTTTAGTAAAGTTTGCTCATTAAATAGGCATGTTTACTAGCAACCTATACCGTTCAGTGTACTCGAGTATTTGTAACGGAAAATACACATATCATACACTTTTACTGGGATGACGAAGCGTATACACAAAGCTTTTCTAACAGATTCTAATATCTTTGCATTAATATTTGTGTGTTGCTACCGTTAAAGTGGTTATCATTAGAATAGAATCGACACACAAAATTATTTATAAAACACATATCCTGGAATTCTAATTCAGCTGTGCACGAGTGCGTGAGTCTAACCCACTAACGAGTTCTAAATCTAGGCAACCTATATAGAAACACTCAACAAAATGGCTGCATTTCCTCAATTCACGTCGGCTGTGATAAAAGACTAGAGTTTATTCTTTCGATCTTTAATCTGGTTGCAATAAGTATTACGATTGTGAACGCTGCACCGCAAAACTTAATTAATGTTAACCGACTTTTGTAGTCACGCAATCTATTCAAGGTAAAAATAGAAGGCTGTGTGAACTTAACCCTGTTATTTGTGAAAATCTCTGTTCTGAATCATGGAGATTAGTCAGTTGTGTATTCACTGGCAAGATGCAAGAAATAGACGGATCGTAATGTACTGATATACTCGACGACACGTAATATTTTGTGCACTAGAGTGTGTGAGATCATGGAAGATATTAATACTGAAGTTGAATTAATGTATTAGTAAATTGTCAAACGATATTAGACATAAATATATATGGTGGACGAAATACGAAAGCGTAGAGATCTATTTCGCATAACACTTCACCGCTATAAGTCTAAACAAATTGTTTTATAAACAAAACCGCTTAATTCTCACTAAAATCACAATTAATTTTATCTTCGTTTACAAACAAGAGCACATTGACTTTACAAACAACCTAATCTTAGAAACAACCCATATTTATATCATAAAAACTGTTAGTCTTCCCTTTGTCTGTCAGATTTAGTCCACGGCGCCAATGTTTGAATATGATAAAGAGTGATTCGGTCTACTGCTTAAACAAACACCATGTTTGCTCATTACTATCACAACAAACATGGGAAAAGATAGCTGACCGTTACATGACGAAATTGAAGGTGGCATGTGAAAAAAAATAATATCGCCAGAATCAATACAGAAAGTGGGATACTAGTACAGTAGGAAATAAAGACAAATATTGGGACTAAAACTATAAAGTCGATGATTTTGTTTCGCCCCAACCAAGGATACAATTACTTCTTAGCGAAGTAAGTTTGAAAAGAAATAAAAATTGTATTAACTGTTATTGTTAGATTATGAGTTATGGCTTGAAGATAAGCAATGAGGTAGCCACAGATAAAGAAGACTAAACAAAACAAATGGCTAATAAGTACCGAAATAGAGTAATAGATAATATTATTTATTTTGTGTTAGGAATGGTTTTGAAAGTTTTAGGAGATGAATCATGGAAAAGTGACAAGTGTAATTTTGGGTGACGATGTAGTTGGTATTTTATAGGTTGAAGAAACAGGTTAAAGAGTAGGGAAAAAACCCTTACTTATTTAGAATTAGTACTATTTAATGTTAATGAAACAAGAAAACAAATCTAAATCAACTTAAGAAGAAAAATAAGACGATAACTGTCGCAAATATTTAACATATTCAAATATAAAACAATACATAATACAAAAACGGTAACCCTATTAGGCAATCATTTAAATCACGATATGGAAATCAAAGACCTAGATATGCAAGTGTTATTCTACGTCTAAGTTACAACTGGTAGTAACAATACCTAAGCTCAGTCAAACGAGGTAAATAGGTTACGACAATGCTCGTATCGACCGGTAAGCAATCGCATATTGTAATCTCTGAACCTGCGTCACTGATGTATAGGAGTTTTAGTGCATTTGCGTGTCAAAGGAGCGTAGAGAAATTGTTGATAGCAAAGGACGGAAAAGCAAACGTAAATGAACTTGAAGAGAATGTTTGGGAAAATTAGTTCAGGCTGATCTGTTTTACAGAGTTAATTCTGAAATTGGGACGATAGACTTTTCCATCTTCTAGACATTTGTGTAATCACCTCTCCGTTCTAAACAACTTTATGTAGACCGTTTGCTGAGCCACTTCGATTAAGTCAATTTCTAAATCAATCGCAAAAACTGGACAGATTTGGGTTCCAACGGTAGGAAAATATACTGGAATGGCCCAAAGGCCCAAGTGACAATGTTCTACTAACTGTTGAAAGAAAAACTTGAAATGTCGAACAACGTGTCAAGTCAACAACTTTGTTGGAACCGATCGACGTGACGCAAAGAAAAATATGAAAGAAAGATTTAAAAAGAAAGAGAAATAAAAACAAATCTGTTACTAGCGGGATTTTAATGATGTAGAAAATGTTGTTGCATTGCTCTCAGACCTGGGTCAGAACGTTAGCTTACTTTAAGACTATGTCGCGTGTTGTAGATGCATTACATTGCATTGTGTCAAGTTTGTAGCGAGAACAAATAGTCGTTTAAACTAATCCTAATGGTGTAAAATTTAAAACCTATTGCCTGAAATATATACTCTGATATTACTATTTAGCCTAATAAAATTCATGTTCGAATGTCTGTCTACTCAACCTCGCAACTCACGACAGCGCAGCGTACCTTTCAATATGGCAAAAAATTACAAATGGGCATCAAATGAAGTCGACGGACGAAAAGTGTGACCATCAGAATGGTCTGAAAGCCATCAGTGGCACGCACATTCGACAAAAACTGACCTAGTCTTGTTAACAACTGACTGCAACAGCATAGCGGTACATTCAGATTACATTTAGCGTGATGCCGCTTTCGGTTCGCATTGTTATACGCTTTTTAGTTCGCGGGTAGATCATAACCGCTGTGTGGGTGACTCAATCGCTTCCACGAATTGTGTGCGGTGAACAGAAATGATGAGAAGACTTGCTCTAATACGAAAGTACATAGGTTTCCGTAATTCTGCATTCACTGTTGCGTATGCATCATTATCTGCCTGTTTATCTGTATCTCTTTAACAACCGAGCGTTGGGTGTTACGTCTCGTTAATAAGCAATAAGCAAATGATAAAATAGTAATTATAAATTTAAAAGACAGTCTATCACCAGTCAGGATCTTTTCCGGTCACCAATTTCAGAAACTTCGAAATTGGATCAATCAGATCAGTGTCGCAACGGTAACACATAGATCAATGCATCAAATTAAATCACCGATTCGAAAATATCGCAATATCAACATACGTATAACTGAAACGGTTATATCACAAACTCACGCATTCGTTTCAACCGTTTAATTTGAAAGTAAGCAGTAATAACCATAACAATCATAACCTATCACTCAGCTCTTAAAAGGCCAATTGAACAAACAAGAGGTGAATTAAAATGTAAAAAAGGTACAAAATGGAGTTTAAAAGAAAACAAAATAAGTAACAACGAAACAGTCGAAGAATTGGGGCGTGAATAGATTGTTGCAATAGGCCGGATCTGAATTGGAAGCACGCACATATACACAAATTACAATAATAAAATATAGGAATACAATAATATGCCAAGAAATAACTTTGAAAGTACTATCTGAAAGCATTTTCAAGAAACAAATAGATGCCAGACTTCATGTGAGAGAAAAGTAAAAAACAAACGTTTTAAGACTACATAGAGCTGTGTTTTGATTTTCTCTTTTATCTTGGGCACGTTAGACCCAAATCAAATAGCCGGACTTAGGTTGAGGTCACCCAAATATTTACACCAATTAGTTTAACATCAATATTGTTCTATTTAAAAAAGAAATTTGTCTTCAACTTTCTTCGTAGCAATGAATCTGAAGATAGTAAGTAGTGTTATCGTGAGACTATGCAAGTATTTTCATGCATCATTTGTTAGCAATCGGTGTTATAGTACCTGAATTTAAAACAATAATTGGATTTGTTAATCAACTAGCAGATGGAATACACGACGACTTTGGCAAAGAAAAACAACAAAAAAAAATAGTACCTACTCAAATTTCTATCTGATAAAATAATACTAAATTATTTTTCTTCGCAAACTCTTTTCTACTAAAGAAGAACAAATTCTAGTTTTGCTCGCATAATGTTAATGAGATTTGAGACACGGCTAAGTTCAGTCTAATTAGCATTAATTAATGCGTCTGTCTGAGTGTTAATAGCCACAAAACACTAACTTTTGCATGAATATATTATTTTATCTGGTATTCGGTTGAAATGATATTTAAACATATTTACGATGTCATCAATTTTGTGTTTTGCTTAGACAGAGAAGATATATGCATTTAAAAATGTACAGACACCATTTTAGGATAAGGCTTGTCTATAGCGTTTTTCACCATTCATTCATTCTTTCCATTTTTGTCTTCTTTGGAGCTCAAACCTACGTTGACCTCACCTACAAAACCAACAAGGCAATCTTAGATTTAGAAATGAAATCAAATATTAGGTTTATAGGAGAGTCTAGTAATTTATTCCGTCTAGACAAAACCCATTAAAGATGCTTGAAGACAGCATTATCCCCCATATAGAGACAACTCAATAGTAATGTCCAATTCTATCATATTGATGGATCATGTAATTTACAACACAAGCAATTTGTACTATTACTATAATGTACTTAAATTTTTTAACATTTCATTAAATACATAGATCCTTAGATTTTGGCAAGAGTATGTTTTTTTAGTCTATGTAAATAAAAGTGAATTTTCATTTGTCACGCTAAAACCCAAGAACGGCTGAACCAATTTGGCTAATATTGGCCTTGAAGTTTTCGTGGAAGTCCATAAAAGGTTTAAAACGTGAGAAAAATATTTTTGGCGGTACAAAGTTTGCTGGCTCAGCTAGTTTGTTAACTAAATAAATTCTACATGCAAGTTATATTTCCAAATAGATGAAGAGCTTTAGGTGTTCCATAATGTTATCTACAAACTTATAAATCAAAATAGTTCAATTATCAAGGTTACGAGGTCAACAAATCAATAGTTTAAATCGAGTACGAATCGGATAGGACTGAAGTTTAAATCGCAATTTTCTTCCTGCTAATGAACTAGTAAAGTAATCGATTAAGTAAGTAAAAGGGAGAATCGAATAATCGTTAAAATTTACAACATAATTGCAGTCGTTAATCTGTATTCTCTTTTAAATTGTTTTAATGGTATCGTTGCCCTTAATATCTATTTTGGGTAACTTCAAATTAAATACTTTTGTTTTATAGGCCTGTAGATCTATTGAGTAAAGATTTATTAGTTGTTGGTTCGAAATGTGTGTTATTAGGCGTACCGTGCTCAATTCATTTATTACTCAGTTCAAATATAATTTCATGTATAGCTTGAAGCGTTTCTTTCTTGTCTCTAAAATCTTTTTCTTTATCTTTGTTTATCGTACCAAAAACGATTTCTACATTAAAATCTTCAACATCTTCATTAAATTAAAATAAATTCACATATTCTTAGACAGCTGTAAAATCTTATTGGAAAGTTTATCATGAAGATAAACGTCAGCTGTCAATCAGTTCATCGACTATCGCTAACATATGGGCACTCCATTTTAGGGCAATCATTTCATAAGGCGTGTCAAAGAAAGTACCATAAAAGAGCCACACAAGCACACGTAGAATAAATTACATTTGATGGATGTTGGCCAATTTCGTGTGTACCGAGACACTGATTACCTATGCATGTTGTATTGTGTTCAATAAATTAGACATTACCTATAAAGATTCAATTTTTGTGGTCTTTCATGCGTTTTTTTTATTAATTAGACCTGATTCATCATCGTTTAAATCAGATCATGTCTACTCCTGATCATAAATAACCAATTTAGGATGTAGGTTATTTAAGGGAAGCCTAAATAACCTGCATTCTTCCATCCAAATTTTAATGTCACAGTAAAAGCAGTCCCTTAATAGCTGGTAGGAAAGGTGTGGTATCTACTTCGCTTCCCGTTTGAACAAATATTTATTATAACTTCGGAACTACACGTTAAGGTTCCGGGAATAGCTATGAACGTCAACGAAATTAAACTTTTGTCAGGTACAACATTCAAAACAACATTTTAACATTAATAAAAACCACATCCAGAACTTTGCTTCTGATCTGGAAGCAACAGGTGGTTGTCCATATCAGAGCAATCAAATGGCTGTAGGTAAAACTTACCTAATAGTTTGTATCATCTCACTAAACGCGAAATGCTCCCTTCCAGTGTCGTGGTCCCAATGGTGAAGTTACAGTACATCCAATAGATTATCATACGGAACTCCTCAGAGATATAAATATTTCAAAAATATATTTGTACTTCGTTTATAAGAGCACTTGAACAGGTCACTGGTATTTCGATTGTTCGTCTAAAACATATTTAACGGTCCTTTTGGTATAAAATATTGAACAAACTAGTTCCTTACATGCAGAGAAACCGTAAAAATGTTAGTTGGATAAAATTCAATAGACACGAGACATTCCAATGCCGTAAAACATTTTTATCGAAACTACATTAACGGACATCATCCTTAACAGTCTAAAAAAGGAGAAAAAAGCAAGGATGCGGGCGTCTTTCACCGACATGCATTTTAAATTGAACCTTTTGTCTCCGACATAAAGGCTAAGTAATGTTAATAAAATTAACACAACAGGCTGTCACTCCGGTTACTTTATGAGCAATGTTTTTGAAAGTTAATTTACTAACAATAGGACATAAACAAGCCGCAACCATGCTACGGCTTCTAAGCGATCAAAAATATTAACGAATAAAAGAGAAATCATAACTTGGAGCTGCAGTAACTTCAGAATAAAATAAAAACAAGATAAATAAAATGCAATGAAATCAAGACAACAGGCGAAAAACACCGCAAACAGCTCATAAAAAGTAGACGACCCAGATAATTTTAAAGCTCCGAGTAATAAAACTGGCAATTAAGTCGAGAAATGATAAAATAAGAAAATGCACAATGGCGGCAAAATGCTTCTATGCGAAATAATTGGCAAGTGTCATAACAGTCGAAAGTCAACGTTCGGTTAACAAAGCAGAAAATTAAACACTTGAAACTGTGGCTTTCAATTCGAGGTGAGTCATCAACGCCAGTTGTCTATTTAATGACGTATTATTCAATTTCACTAGTTACCAACTGGTCGAGAGTTCTGATACAATTAAAGGAGTCTCTCAGTTCAGTAAACAAAGATTTAAATACTAAAAGGTTGTCCGTATCAAAAACAGTCGTGGGAGTAGGTATCTTTATATCTCAAGTGACCGCGAGACTGAACTTCATAGACTTAACCTTCGCTGTCGCAGACAGTCTCATGTCAGCGCCAACCGCAAGTACCATAGGTGACGTTCACCGATCCCCAATTTTCGCTTTCTTTCATGGAAGCAATAAATATCCGCGTGACAAGTTGGATACTTGCCACCTTCAGGTTGCGTAACTGATGGTACTCGCAGTTTCGATACATACTCTGTGAGTCACAGGAAGTGTCAGATTAGAACCGGTGGAATTGTAATCGAAAATAGACAAAAACTACATAGTTGCCACAGATGAATTAGGTAATTTGAAACTAGATTGTAAGTTTCTGTTAGATAAGAGAATTCATGCAGACAAGGTGCAAAAAATGCAGCGAATGAAGTCACGTATAAGAGAGAAGCGAAGCGTGGAACTCGCAGAAAAATAACAAAATTCAAAGCACGATTGCTATGAATTCATTCCACGATGACAAACTGAGAGACTAATAAGCGAGCAAATGTGCAACAAAGGTAGTATTACAGTTGCAATTAGTAAATTTCGCTGTAAATTAATGGCGTCAGTAAGACTGCCCACACATGACAAGATGTTTACATTAGTTATGTGCAGTTAACTGTGATTAACTAGTGTTTATAAATGGAGATTGTAATATACTGTTAACTTTGGTCATGATGGGACGGTTTATGCAAGATAAACAATTACTTTATGCGGTAACGGATTTCCACATGCTGTTCATGCATTCAAGTGCCGACTCCTGCTAATACTTTAGTAATGAGTAACAATGATAAACAGTACACGACTCAGTTGTTATTAATCAAGTATTAATAACTGCTGACTATGTTAGTCACCAAACAGTCTGCGCTCTAACGCCAGTTAGTGACCGGCTAGATATGTTAATTAACGCAACAAGCAATGCTTTACAAGGTGCGCGCAGGATTCTAGTAACCTTAAAACAGAAAGTCTGAATGCATCGATGTCGTATTATACGGTCAAGGTGAATCAGTCTAGCAATTGGACGGATTAGCCAAAGATGCAAGCCATTAATGATAATAATATCAAACTAGATTATGATAAGCAAAAGTAACTCGACTGATTACATTTTTCAGAAGATAACAATTTATTGACATCACAAAAAACAAATGGAAAAATATAATGATGACGTAAGAAAATTAACACAAGTCTTAACCTTCGAAAGAATACCTATAGATGCGTCGAAATTCGTTCACGAGAAAGACGCCCGCATATAAGTCAGGATAACCACAGCCAAACCGCACTCGCAAACTCGTTTCGGTGCACTATTATTATTAAAGGCTCGTGCCAATATACGGGCAGAAACGTGCTCCAACACAATACAGTTAACGATGAAATATAAACTTAATCCATAGCATAATTACTGCAAATTTTTATACCAAAAGGACACAAAACTCAAGACGTCTCAGAAAAATCACACGATGTTACTTTTCATTTGTTTTTAGATATTCGCATTTGTAACATGCATTCACTATCACATCCATTAACAATAAGGCACTTGTCTAAACGTTAGGTTATAAAAACAGTTCAAAAAGTGTGTTAAAATAAATTCTCCGAGTTGAGCGCAACGAACTGCCTGCGTCAGTCGGCCGAGCGCAGAGCCGGCGACTCGCAAACTGTTCCGTTCCGTTTCAAACTAAACATCAACGGCCACGCGGAGTGCGCCCTACCTCTCTGTCTCCCTCACTATCGACGAATCCGTCAAGTGAGAACGAGACGGCCTCCAGTCAAACGTTATTCAAGTCTTATCGCAGGATAAACTTTACAGCGACGTGAATAGTTTCCGAGCATTAGCCAGAGAGGAATGGGGCGATTACTTTTTTTGTGTATTTGGCAGGACTTTTTTCTTGTCGAATGTTGGATCGGTTTGAACTTCTATTTTTGTTATCGGAACGCGTTTGAGCGGAACGAGAGGTACGAGACAAACTTTATTCGAACTACTTTGAACGGAAACAAGGCGATGAGTGACCAAGGATTCTCGGAAGTCTGGATATAATTAACACGTTGCCTCTCTGATAGATGCAGTAATAGTTCAACAGTTCAAGGCCAGAGTGAAGGCATATTTTGAAATTGAGAACACACATTATCTATGTCGACTTAAAATAAAAATTTAAATTCAGATACACGACTCAATATTGGTAAAATCTTGAGAGGAGCAACTCACAATTTTTGCTTGGTGTGCAGCATGCACATGTACTTAGTACGCGCTGACCTCAATTCGCATCTGTTATCTGAACAGATCTCCTATAGTTATCGATCAAATAACACGTCATAAATAAGGTATTCACTGGAGTTAGATCATCGTAACGAATGCTCCTAATAGCATTAATCATGTTAACAAAGAGGTAAATAATAAATTAGGTTTTGAGGAAAATAAATAAATCGAAATGAACCAGAAAGCAAAGTTATGAAACATTTGTAATAACATAACAATACAAACATAATAAATGGACGCATAGAAAAAATGTTATTATTGGAACAATTGCTTTGCAAATTGAGTTACGTAACACCAGAAATGATAAACATTTATCAATATTAGTTTCATCTACGCGTGGAATGACAAACTTCGCCTAGATAGCATTATATTACATAAAATAATGTCTTTGACATTACTTATACGGAATTGTATTTCGGTGATTGTCCAATGAAAAAAATCTAATTGTAGGAAGTAGACACAGCAATATAATAAATGCATTTGCCAAAATAATGGCATGCAATACACAAACATGCAATATCGATAAATTAAAAGTAATGAACTGAAATCGATCAAATGCAATCAATTTCAAGTATCAGTACGGATAACCACAGCACTGGAACCGTAACAACAAACAATACCAAGATCAAATATCATAAACAGATCATCAAAATTAAAAACAAACCTTTGTTTCCGCCCATAAAGAGTCTTTAAACACATTCTTCTAATTGCATTTCCTCTTACATCTTCGATTTTGACGAATATGGACATTAAACAACATATCCGGAAAGGAAATCTCGTAAAAATCATTATAAAAAGTACTCGAGAATGTCGCGTGGAATTGTGTGAAAGAGAAAAGCGTAATTGGCAATCAGTTGGACGGCTTTCTCTCACAATACGACACATATTGTGTAGGTTGCGGAAACATCTTCGGGGCAAACGATGACCATCCAAATCTTCAAATCTTCAATACAAATTATAATGACTTTACCAATTGAATGTTTCTGATTAGCTCTTTTGTTAATTCTATTATCACATTGTTGCAATAAACGTTTGAATAAGAAGTAATTTGTGGAAATATATTATGAGAATATGGTATTTAGGTAGTTTCGTAATATGCATCCTCTCTCACAGTCTGAGGCAATAATGATGCGATCACAACATAAACGATTATCTAATACAGTACCATTGATATCGTTACCATCATTTTGACGAAAATCATTCTTCAGATGGTCATATATTTCTCAACAAATATTATAATTGTTACGTGAGTTTGTATGTGTTGATTGCTAAGAGAAGGGCTTGATACATAATCTAAAAGAGATCTGTTTATTACGAAGGGATATAAAGCTACCAAGCATTATTGTTAATACCAGCCACTCAGCTTCTCATGGCTATTGACATATGAAACAGAAAGTTTATGCATTTTTAATGGCAGCTTAATATCTAGAAATTGAGGTCAGACGCATTAAAAAAGCAGTAAATAAATAAAAAGAACAATGAAACATTGTTGTTAGTTATATTAACACTGATTCTGTTATGTTAAATTAATCAAAGAGTAATATAATAATTTGTGGCCTAACTACAAAAGCATCAGATAGAATTTACGTCATGCCAATGTAATAGAAATCTTTAAAGTGACAGAAAAAGATTTAACATAGCACTTTCTAACAATGAGAGCAAAACAGTTCAAAGCAAAAGATTGATGCTCCAACACAAATCTGGATCGAAACACAATGAGAGCCGATTGTCGAAAGAACTGCCGAACTTTCTACAAGCCCTTTCAAGGTACCAACAGGGATTTAAAGAAATAAATCAGTTTCATATAAACAGAGAAGATATTTCATGTCTGTAACAACACCACTTTAATCCAAATCAATCATTTTTGATTCTGAGCCACTGTAATTTTGTATAAGAACATGAAATTTTAGATCAATTGAATATCACTCATCGTAGTGCATCAGAGCAGTTACATAATGCCAGATAATTCTATTGTACACTGATATGCGGTTCGATAAACCAAAAGGAATGTGATTTCATCATAAATCACTTTGAAAGTGACGAAATAATTGATGTGCTTGTTCACTTGAAGATATATGGGTGCAGACTTAATTTTCTGCACAGTAAATATGTCACTGTCGGTGAATACCTAATAACATTTTTGCCACCGTCTCGGTGATTAATAAAGTTATTTTAGATGTGTGAAGACTAAAAAAGGATTACAGTTAAAGAAGTATAACAATGGACAAGATTTGAAAAGCGTAGTCTTGTGGCGCGTGCGTGCGTTTCCAACCAAAGGAGAGAAGTAATTGATTTTTAATGGGAATCATCCAGCGAAAGTTTCTTCACAAATCGTGGAGGATTTTGGAGAATTTGTAAGGCCTTAAAATATTCATAGTTAACTAGATAAGTGTAATGAACATTGTATAATTCTGCCTTAGTAGCTTACGGGTTTAAATTATGTTTAAGTTGGCAGCAGCTGAATTTGTCTTAACACCATCAGCTTCTAGTCAGTTGGACCCACCTAAACTTTCTCATTTACATATTTTATGACCAACACCTGTGTATTGTAGCAATATATCAAAGGAAACTGACTACGCTTCCTTAAACAGTGGTAATGGACGTTATCTCTTCATTTATATCGAGTTACAATTATTAGTGTTAGCTTCCCGGTATTGAACATTGCGTACTACTACCAAGCTTCCGTGTTCCACCAGATAAATATTGGATGTGCCAACAGGAACGCAAGGCTGATGTATGGAAATTGTAACTTTCTAAACAATTTTATGCATGCAAATTGAGGATTGTTGAGTGAAAATATACGGCCCGCGGTTCTCTGTTATAGAAGCTGCTGGAACAAACATTGTGGATAACTTAATATATAGCATGGGGGATATGCCTAGTATAAGAGAACTTCAAATTGAAAGTGTGCTAGAAAATTCGATCTCTTCTATAAACCCCAAAATTACAAGATGGGTACCACAATCAAACTCAAGATCTTTGTAGAACCGATAAAATAGTATATTTATAAAAACGTCTGGTATTACTTTAGAGGCTAATAACATTGCTATTCTGATTATAGAGGTAATATCGTTAATATTATAAAAAAGATATCGGAGATCTAGTTCTATCATTAGCATAGAAATAAAGTATAATATTTTTAGGATATAAAAACTAGCTCTAAAATTAATAAATTCATGATAAAATTTATCTATTTTGATTATAGTTTCAAAATCTTTCTGTTTCTTTTTACCTTATCGAGAGATTCTATTACAATCGGTTTCGAGAGATTCTATTACAATCGGTTCGGTATTGAAATTACATTCTGCCGAGCCCCTCTTAGCCCTACCCACAAGGATAAGCCAAATCGTAAGTTCTACAATCCATAACTCAGTAAGCATAGTTTCCGTGAGATCGAAGCACATCTGCAACGCTGTTGCAAGCCCCGCCCACATCATGCCCACGCGCATATAACGATGCACGGATTTAAAGGTCTCACATTAATACTAAGACTGTGTAATTTGTTTTCTGTGGTTTATAAAGGTTAGTGAACATATTGGCAATTTGCAAATTATACTTCAGAATCCGGCTTCGGCTCAAAGTTCCTTTTTTTTTTCTTTACCCGTTTTTACCACAACTTGGTCTACAACCGTGTCCAAAGAATTGGATGAGACAAAAATGTCTTAGAGTTTCTTGCATCACTGACCAACGAACGCTTAATCAACCGTATCGTTGCCATTTTCTATATTTACAGCAAATTGCTCGACACTAGGAAACATATCAATCATCAAATCAAACGATTTCTCATCTAATCGAGAATATTCTGAGAAAATCGGTTCCTATTTTCCAATAGATTTCAAGTGGCCAATTTGTATAGATAACAATTCCTTGGATAACAATAAGTTGCTTGCAAACGTTTCACATTGGAACGGGGACCACGATCGAGGTGGCCGCGGGCAATGTCGCGTAATTCCTCGTTTCGTGTGAAGTGACCCGTGCCTTACCATAAGCGACTATAGGGCTGGTATAGAAGGCTCGCTTATAAGGAAAGAGCAGAAATTACACCATTGTTTATTGTGGAATTTCGTTTTAAATTGAGCTGTTTTCTCTAACATTTAATAAATATTTTGTCTGGTATACTTATGATATTCATTAACTGTTCAAAATTTTTGTATTCATCCTTGAATAACTAAAACTATGTATGTATCTCAAAAAATCTGTAATATTTTATACTTTTGCTATCTGAATAACATAATTTCCGAACAATAACATACATTAAAAATGTAGTAACAATAGCACATATGCAGCTATGCCTACATTTGCAATTTCATTGTCAAATTCATTTGCATCTTCTAAGGCATCTCTATTGCAATTAACATCGATTGCATCTTCCATATCGATTTCAATCGTAGGTACTGTACCTTAGTGTTGTGGGGTAAATGTTATAAGTACATTATTACCTAATACTTTGTTACGGTCAATTCACACCCCTTACAAAAACTTCTTGGGCCAAATCTACATTTTCCCCATTCATGGTTACTAATAAAATCCCTAAAATAAATGCGGGCACATACGCTCCAGCAATAACGCTACATACGGATAGCCCCCACAATTACTCCCACCACAAGATTTGTATATGGGCACCCGGCAATTTAACGGGTTTCCATAAAATTAGGGAAACAGGGTCGTAATAGCTGGGTGTATGTATAGCATCGATCTGGTGGGCTACGGATCAATGAACACTGATCGCAAGTGCCAACCGACAGTTATTTGAAGGGTTACTATTAAAAAGTTTGTAACTGAATTGTCTATGAGTTTCCTGTGTCATTTTGCTGTCACACTTAGTAATTGGTTGATGTCTAGATAAAATAAATTGAAGGAACTAAATTAAATTATATATGGAGGGCAATAAAGACGTTGAGTATAATTGTCAACCCTAAAATCAATTAACTCACAACAGAAACCCTTGTTACACTCAAAAGACTTAATCAGAACATTGATTTGAATAACAATAAGATTTATAATTAGATTTTTATCAAAGAAAACATTTATAGAACAGATAATATACGCCCTACAAACGATTATCTTAGTATTACGGTCGTGTTGTATCTGTGGTTACCATCGATAAACATTGGCTACACAATAACATAGCTGTCATTGTTCATAGACAACCTTTTGTTCGCAAGTTTCTGTCATTTGGGTTCTAAGGGTCTGTGTACAATAGGGTGTAACAAACTGTAGATAAGATTAACATTAAGTTTTTATTAGGTAGCATCGTCACAGTCGTTGGTTTTTTGATCACAAAATGTCTGCTAGAGGTTCCATACGCTACATAAAACGCTACAGTATATCACTTACTACATAGTATAAAACAAAGTCGCTATCCGCCATCTGTCTGTCCCTATGTATGCTTAAATCTTTAAAACTACGCAACGGATTTTGATACGATAGTTTTTAATAGATAAAATGATTCTTCAGGAAGGTTTATATGTACAATACATGCTTATTGCACCCGTGCGAAGCCGGGGCGGGTCGCTAGTGTATAATAATTAACAATATGTTTAAAATAATTGTTCACCCGCTATAATAACATTTTTGTCAAATAGGATTTATAAATCGACAATAGGTGGATAATAAAATGGAAACTAGATTAAACATCTTACGACGAAAATCATTATCCTGAGTATATTTTCTTCCGTTCATATCCTGCAGACAAATATTGTCTCGGTCGACTTTGACAACAACAATAATTACAGAAATGTTCATTTAACACAGACACGTCCGGTGAAAAGTAATTGGCCAATAAACTCATTCAACTATTAGATAGTCTTTATAGAGGTAGTTTGAGCACTTAAAGCCAATTAATTAATAAGATACGACAGGGTAAAGAAACAAAAAATAAAACGAACACATAAAAACGAGCTTGTAATACGCATATAAGTACTAAGTTTAGACTTGTGCTTCTTTAATATATCTGTGCTTGTGCCCGAGCCGGTGAATAATAAATGTAGTATGCCCAACTCTGTTATTATACTAAGATTTCATACTAAGTAGACGCACTTATAACCTCAAAGTAGTTGGACATAATATGTCCATTAAAAATCAAATCAATGTTTCGCCTCATTAGGCGCCACCTTAAGAACGCACAAGTACTTACCCTCAGAATTAAACCGACTGGTCAGTTACTCAACTTACCTGAAACAATAAAAGTAATTATAGTATAGAGTAGAGATACCATCACTACGTTACGGGTCCCATGCGCTTGAGCAAGTGCGTGGGCATACAAAGGAATGGACATTGATAATGAATATTCAATTAGATAAAACACAGTTTATTTGTAATCACAATAAGTGGTATTAGGAATTTTCTATGGAAGAAATTCTCGCCATTCATGGAGATAATTTGATGAAATTATCGAACCAATAATAACGGGTTTAAATGGATCGTTTACATAGAAAAGATTTTACGTGTGTGTGTGTGTGTGACTTTCAAAGCGCATAAGATTGTTTGATTGCAAATACAAGAATTCACTAACAAGACAGAATGCTTTCCGATACATTAAATTCACTCATAATTCTGAATCGTAAGTAATTCTTAATGTTAATTATGTATACAGCCCTATATGAATATGGCACTAAAAGCTATGACAGAATAAACAATTAAATTACTTATAGAATTGACATTGACATTCAACAAATTATATAAAAGCTCATGTCAATGCTATAAATTGACTTTGATTTTCATCTAAAGTAACAGGCGTTTATGCCAATTGCCTATAGTAACTACAACGTTTTTGTAACTATTTGTGAATCAGAGTAACCTACTTCAAAATTAAACCATGGAAAAGCCTTTGAATAGACCCATTAAACAACTAAATTAAAACAATACAATAGTCGTTTAATTCTCCATGGTATTATCAATAGGTTGCATAATTCCTATAAACTAGAGGTAGGTATAAGGCAGATAGCGATACGTAATCGACGCCTGAGCAATCGCTATCCCAAGGCGTAGCTCCATCCATCACTGGTAGGGTTACCCATAGTTAAAGTACTGGGATATTGACTGATACTGTGTATTCAGCACTGTTATATTATTAATTTTAGTTTAGGTGATGCTTCCCAATAAGTTCGAAGTTACTTTTATTTAATTTTTTTAAGATTAAATTTATTCTAAATTTTTTACTTTTAAAACGGCCTCATTGACAGAGTGGTCGCTAATGCGAGTGCCGGGTAAGGGGTATTCGGTCCGATTCCTGAGTCGGACAAAGTATTACCCTGCTTTTAAGAAAAATCACAGTAGTAGTGCACGGAGTTTGGAATTGTGCCCGCTATATGGCAATAAGCTCGACCTCTATTACATGGGACTCATGACATAAAATGGTAAAAAGTGGGTGTTATAAATTTAACAACAATGAAGTTATTGAAAAACCAAAAGAAACAATTTTTTCCTAAATTAGTTAGGAAGTAAAAGTTACAAATTGCTTTTCACCGTAATCGTTACCTTCAACCTTAACCAGTAGACCACACATGAAAGCCCTATTGGCGGTCAATATGAATTATGATAGCACATTTAATTTATCGAGGTACCACATTCGATTCCGTGTTAGTTTCTCTTGTCACATTGTCCGATGGATGGATAGCCCCGCCCGTGGGTGCGTCCAGGTGTTCAACTATATTAATATGATTATTAATTTGTACGACACCACTATTGTCACGTTTGATGGCTGTATTTTATATGGCGATAATAATTTTCTTTATATTCGAGTTGGTGTCTTTGATATTACTGATATGACTACCAGAGGCAGCAAGAGCAAAGTTGTATAAGTATTTTTGCTTATTAATTCCGATTATGAAAAATCTATAACATTTGTTCATACAAAAGCAGTTTCTAAACATCGAAAATAAGGTCTATAATGGAATAAGTGGAGTGCGGTCACCGGTGACCGCTTGGGGACTTGGCTATGGTTTGCCATCTAACACGTATATCAATTAATGGCGTTACATTATTCATTAAAACACTGAGTTGTGCTAAGAATTGTGCTAAGAATTATGCTAAACTATTACCTACCGTATCTTGTTCAGAAGACATTGTACAAAATCCAAACAACACCTTATGTAAACAAAATAATCACTAAAACAATTCTTAACACTTGGAGAAAAGACAACGCGATGCACAATACAGCCTGTAGTACATGTAGTAAGACCCTATTTAGAGGTATAGGTAAACCGCAACTGATCACTTTAATATTATATAAATATTCCAACATATGTACAAGTCACTATTCTGCCTTTTAAACCTCAGTTGATATTCTACTTCACTCTATAAGGTCTATGTCCCAACGAGGCATAACGAGGATAAGAACATCTAGACATAAAATGTTAAAAAACTCCACTACAGTGTCACTTCTAGCAAATTCACGTGATTAGTTCTAATTTTTTAAATAAACACTAAAAACACGTCTAGTGTAGTCTAGACTGTTCCACCAGTGTTATGCAATGGATGATGTATGTGCTATAACTACATATTGGTTTACTACAAATATGCTACTAGTCTTTGAACGACCGTTTATAACAGTTTAAAGATTTTAGAAGTAGTTACTGATATTCATCATAGATACAAGTATGTGTACATGTCTAGAATTATCTAGTATATTTGGAACTGGACTAATTCGACTGCACAGTGGGTGCGGTGGTTGGGCAACTGGGTGTCGCGCAACGTGTCACGGGTACGATTCCCACACGGTACAACTCATTTGTGTGTCCACAGATTATTGTTCCAGGTCTGGGTGTCATGTATACTTGAACTTGTATGTTTGTAAACGCACCCACGACACAGGAGACAGTCCTAATGTAGGGCAAAGTTAAAAAAAATCCATGAAACCACTAGAGACAACAATAGTTCATGTAATTTAAATATATTGTAACTTTTCATTCTGCAATTGCAGATACCATTAGTTAATTTCAAAAACGAACCGTACCAAACAAATCTTCAAGCCAACCAAACGTTAAAATGTGCAGATCTTGCAACACTACCCTGTCTGGCACACACAAATCCCAAAGCAAATCATCAAGAGCGCACATCAATCGTCACACGAATTCAGCAATACGCTCTCAAGAATCTGCAACTCACGTAAGGGTCTTAGGTCACATAATAATTCTTATGATACTTCACGTTTGAGTTATTTCAACAGTCCCGGATTTACCATGAGCCCAACGCTGTTTGGGAGGCCCATTGAAACAAAGTCCATTTTTACAGGCACTTGTTTTGTGAACCAAATAGCTTTAATTATTTAAATTTACTTACGTGTAATCAGGTACCTAAGACGTGTCTAAACTGTCTTCATCCCTTTAAGGTTAAAGAGCATGGTTTATGTCTTTCTTAGGTATTACAACATGTACCTACCTTTAAAACATTATTTTGCTTAACAATAACAATAAGGCAAGAGTTGCATTTTTTAAGGACTGTTTACTATTGCATTGTCTTTGTCTAGTTCGGCCCTGTATCTCAGCATAAAATTATCTTGTACACCACATAAGTGGAGAGGTGATAACTGTTGTGTAAGGTGATCTAACATTCTAACCAATACGTGATTGAGGGTGTGGTTGCATTTACTGTTATTTGCCTGGATCCATTCGTACTGGACACGTCTAAGAATTTGTATCGGAAATTGATATAGTGGAAAATGAGAGAAGTGTTGTGGCATTGATATAGATTAATATGGATTTTATAGACATGGTTTAAGATGGAAATGATGATTTCGAAGAGAGATAAATAAAATTACTTTTTAACAAACTCAACAAAGAGGCAAGTGATACTGTACCAGTCAAATATACATCTAATATCTGCGAGTAATATAACAAACACAAGAATACATAAGATTTTTAACAACACTGCTCTCAGTTTTGTTAGAAATCTTATATATTCTTGTGTCTACCTAGGGCTCTACCTACACAAACAAATCTGACAGTATGACACTTAGACAAAACCCAGACAACAACATTACTTGAATAGTTACAAACAAATCCACACTATTCACAAGTTAACATAAAGACCATAAGGCGATGACTATCATAAAGTCAGACACTATATATTCAACAAAGTCTCAATTTCGAAAGCGTATGAAGATTTATAACCTCGGTATTCACAAAAGGATAGCATAGGTACCTTCAAAGAAATATGAACCATTTGTCATAGCAGAAGTTCCTGTATATCGAAATATTACAATCGACCATTGTTTAGATTTCGCAGCAGATATTGCAACGTTACAAATCGTAGGCAAACATACTCGCGCCGCAGGAGTGAAATTTCATATAGGGTTGGCGATAGAACTATGATTAGATACGCAACGACTTAATTCCGTATATGAAACTGATAGCATTTGAAATTAAAAAAGAGTGCAAATCTTGAAGAGTTAGAAGCAATCGAGTTAAACTACAACAATTGCGAACACAGCAAGTAAGGCCGACACGTAAGCTACATAGGTAAATTTAACAGAATTGAGAAAATAATAATAATTACATTATCTAAACTCATCAACATCAATTTAAAGAAATTCAATCATAACAGGACTCCCAGACTAAAATCAATATTTTGACGATCGTAAGACAAAACTTTTTACATGTATTTAATTTTCTTTATTATCATTATCATCGGCTATACCTATGTAAGTACGCAATAAATCATGCTAGACAGCCCTGGTGCAAACAGCCATAAAGTTGCCATCAGCGACACCTCGAGGTGGAAGGTAAATCACGGGGTTGAGGGCAGCAACTTTCCAACATGCATTGTTACACACATACTAAACACGACATTTACTTCATCATTAGAAATACTCATGTTTCATACGTGAACAACGACTTTCATAATAAAACAGAAGATATTGAGGATGAATAAATAGTAAGTACTTTTTGATAAAGATGTAATCGTGACGATGTAGCTGTTGTTCTGATCTTTATGAAAAGTAATGATAGTTTTCCTATATACGTGGATTTGTTTAAGTAGCAAACGCACTTACAAATTACTATAAAGTGGTATATTATTTTATTTAATATGCTTCATGCACTTGATGTCCAATAGGTGGACTTGAAGCCGCAGGCATTTTCTCCCAGTCTGACCTTTGGGTGATGCAGAGAAGAGTATAAAGACAAATAAATGCACATATAAACCACTTTACTGCCGACTATAGCATAAGCAATCAACCTAAAGAAACTACTATTCAGTTATACTTTTCACCAACACACTCATAAAAATCACCAAAATAAAAAAAGAATATCGGAAACCAAAATATCAACACCGCTTACATAAGACCGTCCATTTAAATCCGGACATATTGACCTTTATATTGTCTCAATTTACTCGAAACAATTTCACCAAAAGCTGCCCACAGTCGAAAATAAAGAAAAAACAGAATTATGCGATGTTAATAAAGATATCACGTATTGTAACGTAATCGTCTTTAAACTTGAGAAAGTAAGAATATAAGAATGATAGTATCTAGATGTATTTTATAAATACGTGAAACAAATAACAATTACATAATTATTATGAAGTTTGCGAGCAATATGTCGTGGTCTACAAAGTTTTATAACAAAATAACGGTTTGATACGTCAAGAGATACATTATGAAGCAGTTCAGGTAGTTTTAAAGACAAATCGTGGAAAGGAACTGCCTCGTTGGATAAGGGACTGCATATGTTGGGTAGGTAATGTTATGTAAAGTTATTTTTATTCCTGGATTTCAGCTCCTTGCCTAGAGCTTATAACAATTGGAGAAATATAGGTCAGTCCCGTTACTCTTATCTGCCTGTCTATTATTTCGACAAAAGAGAGGTGTTGTGTATGGTTTCAAAAAACCGATCATCATCATCATCATCCACATTATAACCCTCAGATGACCACTCCTGAACAAAGACCTCCTGCAATTACTTAAATTAAACATTTTTGCAAATCATGTTTTTTACATTATGACCACGTGCGACAAAGTTCGTTTTAAAATATACCTACGATAACATAAATACTGAACAAACACGAGTACAAAAAGAAAATAGCAAAATAGAAGGAACTGTAACATAGTTTGTACGCAAACAATGGACAATAAATAGACAAACAGGGAATACCAAACTTATGACTACACCATAACCGCGCGTAATTTAAATTCTAAACGATACAAATAAACATGTAAAACTTAGGCATAGCAAACTTAACAGTAATGATGGTTTAAATAAATGAGCGAATATTACCCTCATGAAACGAAATTATTATAATATTTTTAAAATAAAATTTGAAATTATAAAATCTTGGATTGCCAACGGAAAACTGTTGAAAACAAATTCTCCACTAATGTATTCCACCAGAGGCAGCTAACGTTTTAATAAAACTGTCAGGGAGTATGACTACTGAACATATTTATATTACAGATCTACCAGATCAAGAAAGAACAGCCACAATATTATGTAATGGAACCAAGAACTATGACACAAACCTGCCACAAGAAGATAGCGGAACAAAAATCCACATTAGGACCACAATCACTAACTATAAAGATGTCAGGAGCTCACTCAATAAAGTAAACAAAAACAAGGAAGCCACTACATTGAATACTTTAATATCATTTGCATATCGTGTTTTAAGAGCTGGAGAGAAAATCCAGCACATTGTAGGAATAAACGAGTCGTTAGGACAAATCGACGACGAAAGGTTGGATTAAAACATTTCACTAACCACTGTTGGTGCTGCAACTAACTGTTCTCGAATATTCCAGCCAATTAGATCGGGTTGATTGCTGAAACTGATTTGTTTTGTTATTGATTTTACATAAGGAACTGGAATTTGTGTCTGGCTTTTCTTCTTTTTTACTCTGAAAATACATTTGTTTTTAAGCATTGTTGAAATATTTTCCAAACTTCTAGTCAATAATTTTCATATCAATGTCAAATCGGCAAAGAATATTAATAGACGTTTAAGATCAACGGAAATATACAACAATAAAGTTCTTAGGAAACACGTAGGTGAATAAGCTAGTCCAAGAAACAAACACAATTTCAAAACACAACGAATAATTTCAACAATCCTAAATGTACACGATCTTACTGTATTTGCCACACATTGCAATATCAAAAACTAGACAGTTTCGACAATAGTGTGGGTGATCTAGAATCCGTAGTAAGTGTTGCAAGCTAAAACGACGATCGCGCCACCGATAGCCTGCGCTAAGGACGCTGTCACGACCAACACGAACACATGAAACCTTCCACACTATACTTATTTACTGTCTACTGGCTTATTATCTAAATAAGAATGGCAAGAGTTTTGATTACGTCAAATGTATTTCGTGGTTTATTCGCATGTTTTCGTGGTTTATTCGCATGTAACCACTAATCAAGAAAGTGAAAATATTTTGAATTTAACTCTTGCTCTGAAACAGTTTGACAGGAGTTCAAGAGCGAGATGTTAGCAAATACATAGTTACAATAAGTGTACAGTTAGGTTTCTAAATGCAAACTATGTACGATTTTCAAAACTCCACCAGATTCGCTACTACTAACTACTTACTGTGATCTAGGCGTATTAAAGCTATCAAACCGATATCAATAAATCATTAAAATATCTACAAAGTTAATCTGATTGCAACTGTTAATTGCATTAATAGTCACGGCAATAACTTTAAATTAGATAACAACTTGTTAAATGTTTTTCAATTAATTCAATCGCTTGCTATTACGGCACTTTTCTTCAATAAGTTCATAATCGATAAGTGATTCGAGCGATCGAGAGAAATTAAGGACTTTACAGTACTAACCAGAATACATTCGTTGGGAGAGCTTGGATGAATGCTACTAATAGAATTTCCAGAGAATTCAATTGAATAAATAGTATCACTCGATTCAATTCCGTCAAGAATCAGCATTAAGTATTATTACATCTGAAATATATTATTAGATTTCAAAACGTAGACTATGTCACAATCATACCAGTCAAAAAGCTTAGAAGACAAAATCCAAACCGTCTAGTTTTGTTATCAACTTATGAAATAGTCTTTCTCGTACAATTAAGATAAGACTAATGCACAGTGCAAGAACTTGTAAATTAAAAATAACGATCTTGAAGTCACGACAGGTTAGAGGTTTCTCAGTAAAATTTACATAAATACCATGGATAAATTTCGGGTAAAGGCAAGGATTTCAACCGTACCCCAGGAAAGATATAACGTACTATAAAAGTGAAAGTTAATAGCGCATTACATTAGATTATATTCATCTACAACGATAATAAGGCAGAAATGAAAACAACTAAATCTTTAAGTATTGATACGGATAATTTAATACCAAGGAAATACTTTAGATATGTTAATAAAGAATAAATTCCAGATAATGATAATATTAATCCACTTAAAATGAACGAGGAAAATGATGATATCATTCAAGCTGTTATGGACCTTGTTAATTACGATCATGACGGGAACGATAATCAACAAGACAAGAGGGCACAAGATAAGGGAGAAAGTACTGATGTTGAGGTCACAGGGTAATGTGCTGAAAGTAATACGACCATTACATGGAAACATGACGACGGCCTTACAAATCGCACTCCGCAATCAGATTGTGAGGCTCCATGCAAATATAAACACTGTTGTTCCTAGCCGTTGACATTTAAGACCAGAAATACATCTCGTATCTAAAGTTTATCGGTAAAAGTTAGCGCCGTGTCGTCAGCATTATCTGTGAATCGAATAGCAATTGATAGTGCTCACGCTAACTAAACTGTTTTGTGTTTATATCGCAATGGCCTTTCATTTTAGGGTCGACTTAGCTAAAGCGACACTTCTAGTTTTGAAGGAATTCGAAGGTTAAGATATCTGTTTTCCATCAGGCAGATAATATTGTCTGTAACTTTAAGGACATACAAATACTTAAAGCTCTTAATTGTTTAGTCTTAACTAAACAAGCTACCGTTCTTTGCTTACTCAGTTACACTACGAATGATCAAAATAATAATGTAATGAACAATAAGTCTTTTTCTTTTATGTGGAATAAGAAACTATCTCGTACCTATTATGACAATGACATTAATTTGAATTCAACGAGAATATATTTACTTCTATTTACAGATAGCTATTAAAACCAAAACCTGTCATATTCAAGGTTTGTTAGACATAATGCACCTTTCAGATTTCTAAGTTAAAATACACCTACATGAGAATCGTATCAAGATTGCAAAGGGACAATGATAGATATTAATCCATTTCCCTCTTACTTTCACAATACGTAGGCAGATGGACAAGTCATTGTAGAAATAATTATTTATAACAATCATGGCTTTATAAAGAAGAAGACAGAGTTCAAACAGCATTGCAGTAAAATTGAGGAAACAATTCTAAAAAGCCGTTGTTTGTGAACCCATTTCTTTGTAATAATACTAATTTTATGTCACATATTAACCATATATAAACATATAATGAAACTGAATGTTTGTTAGTTTATACTCGGTAATCATCCAAAGTTACTTTGCACTAGACTCTAGACCATCTCCTACATTTTCATACGTATGTAACTAAGTTAGCACCGATATTTTTATTTCTATACAAAATATAACATCACGCCTTTTTATCCCTGAAGGGATAGGCAGAGGTAGGGGAAGGCACATTACGGCACTTAATGCCACTGTAAATGTAACACCCACTTTTAACTATTTATGTTATGAGTCGCTTGTAATAGGGGTGAGCCTATTGCCATATACCGGGCACAATTGCAGATTCCGTGCTTCTACTGAATTTTTTTTAAAAACCCAGCAATACTTTGTCCAACCCGGGAATCGAACCCGAGATCCCTTTCTCGGCAGTCGCACTTGCGACCACTTGGCCAACGAGGCAGTCATTTTTATTTCTCTATTTATAAATCTCGTTATATTGTAATATAATATATATAAAAAAAAAAAAAATATAAAAGAAAAGTGGGTGTTACATTGTACTGTGGTAGAATGTGCACCTCTGCCTACCCCTTCGGGGATAAAAGGCGTGATGTTATGTATGTATGTTATAAATCTCAAAATAAAGGAAAATTAACCATTCACTAGATTCTCCTCTGCGACTTTAAAAAACAGAAACCCACAAGGAAAGCCACAGCACAAATGCTAGTACAATTCTAACGGTGTAACATTAGCTGGTACTGAACCATAGCCATGTGACATTGCCTTGCGTGCGCGCGCACATAATAATTCTCTTTTTAAATAACGGCAATTTATACATGAATAAAGGAATATCTACCGAATTCATAGTTCACTGGTTATTGGTGTCAGGTGGTAAATAGATGATAGAGGTAATTATGATTATTTTTTTAACTGTATTTTTCATTAACGTGACCGCCTATTTTAACCTATCGTACTAGTCTATTGATAAAAGCAGGTTACTTCTACTAACTCCCTACCATCAGGTACTAAACTTTTAAAGCCTAGCTCTTTTGAGTATGTAGTACACAGTACACAGCTACTTATCATTATTGTAAATGTCATTACTATCCGCCGTACTCAGAGTCATTTAATGGCTATTTAACCCAGTCCTTAGTAATTGTTTTTGGAACAAAATCGTTACTAAGGAATAGTATAAATAATCATTAAATGTCTCTGGAGTATCGCAGTATATGTCATTACTATGTATTGGCGTTTGGTAACTAATTATTATAGTTGCAAGCAATCAGAATGCCTGTCTTAATAAAATTGAAGCTTTAGCAACATCAACGCTTCAACGATAGATTACGCTTACAAACAATAATAATGTCTATCATAACAAAGAGAAATAATGTTAAAGACTGGCCTATCCTTCCTTCCTTGAATCCATACACTGTTATGTATAAATCTCCATGTAGGAAATCCTTTATGTGAATAAGATTCAAATTATAAACTGGAATCGAATGGTCTTATTCATAAATTAAAATCGTTAAGGACTTGTTATCGTAGAAGTTTATCTTGTTAACGTTTATTGGCTTATAGCAAGTCTGTGCAAATGACTTAGTGTCTCTAGCTATAACAGCATCATCAGCTAAGTAATGAAATATCAGTAGAGGAGATATAACTTCAGAACTCCTCATCATCAACATCACATCAGCCACAAGACTACCGTCCATTGCTCCCTCAATAAAAGTAGGTCAAAATAATTTATTTCAATTAGACCAGGAAGGCATTTTTGAATGTCAACACAAAATTAAAAGAGTAGCTATTTGCTAATTCCAATGTGTAGATTTTTATGGAGAAGAACGAGCAAGATACTCCATATGTTACTCTTTTTCAATCAGGTTTACAATACAATTCTCTAGTTTGACTTCAGATAGACCGGTAGCTCTTAATACCCTAAACAGAGCTCTGAATGTTATCTAGCACAATCATTAGCCATTTTGTTATTAACAAGCAAGCAAAAGCAGAAATGAACAACAAATAACAAACAATAACACATGTCCCATTCTTATTAGATCACCACATGCCCATAAGCAATGCAATTAAATATTTTTTTACAGTACGACTTGTCGAACACCGACATATAACAAGTCATAAAAGAGAATTGATGCAGGCGCGACAGGAAACGCATACAATTGGTAGCACCGGATATTTGTTAAAAGGGCTCGACCTTGCCCAACAATCGATAAAAGTAAGGTCAATTGGCAGGATTCGATGGATAAAGTTGATCATCAATGGAAAATAGACATTATGGCCACAACAGAAGACATAGGTATTCATGAAGGCTGATGCTGATAAAAAATAACAAACGACGAATACTTACTGTAACAGTATTGATTGCTTCTTCAGATATTAGAATTAGAGTGAATAATGAAGTTGTGAAGAAGACACATAAGTCTATGCAATTTTAAAGGAAAATACAGCAGAAAAAAAAAGAAATCATTACACAAAGAACATAATTTAAAATCGAACAAATCAGTCATTATAATCCTTCTACGAATACAAGTATGCACGAAGCAACATCAATACTAATAACAAAGCTCATAAAGTTGCGTGCCTTGAAAGCTAAGCCTGCAAAATTATAGCAATCTTCAAACGGCCATAATTCTTTATGAAAATGAAAATAAACTGAGATCTTATAACTCCACCGGGAAGAAACTAAAGCGAATAATTGTAAGCCAACGTAATTGTTGGTTTTCGCTCCGAGATTATAAAGGATTATAAAGTGGCAAATAGTGCGTTTCAAGGAGTAACTTCCAGGAGTAGTGCAAATTACAAAATAATTATCTTAAAAACCCGTTTCAGGGTAATATAATGGCTGAGCAAACTGCATCTAACGATACACTTCTTGCAGACTCAACGTTTGTTACAAACTAGAATCAACGATTTTATGGCTGGTATAAACACAAACAGCTTAAGGAAATCCTGATATTATCTAACGTTTCTTCACTAAAGACACAACACTTACTAATTTAATTCAAATCAGCCAAATGTCACGAAAGAGGTGTGACTAACTACTAACAAGACGTGTAAATCATAATTACTACTCGATATAAGCACTAAAATAAGGACCATGAACCGATCCATACAATTTCCTAAACGAAGTATAACACAATTATATATCAATTAAACTTCAGCTAGTGATTACAAGAACTTTCCTAGTTCACGTGCCGTGTTGTGCAACCCGGCTTTGAATTATGGAGTCACTAATACTGATCAAGATAACTCGAAAGCAAACCATGGAGTGCTGAATAGTGCTGGAAAATTTATAGCCCCAAGTGATAATATGGCAGAACAAACATTAATGGAAACTGATATAAATTATGCGGGGAAAGGAGGAATCTATGTTAAAGACAATGTTTCGAAGAAAGGCAATGTAGAGTACGCATTAACTGATAATTCATTTAAGTGTTCCGTCCTTTCATTCAATTGAAAATTTGTATTAAAGCTTACAATGACGCAAGAGGAAATATACTCGTTATAATTTATCCGGCAGGCGATTCGCACCGACCGTTTGATTAGTCCATTACATGTCCAGTATATGAGACTTAACTAGCGTTTACTTAAACGTAAATTAAATTTAAATTGTCTACTGGAACG
Source organism: Spodoptera picta (assembly GCA_038387885.1). Taxonomy (NCBI): domain Eukaryota; kingdom Metazoa; phylum Arthropoda; class Insecta; order Lepidoptera; family Noctuidae; genus Spodoptera; species Spodoptera picta. The sequence continues at coordinate 1,050,611 of JAZHFQ010000233.1, read as the reverse complement.
CCTGTTATTTTATTTCACTTTCATGGATAATCGCATAATCACTACAAGTAAAACGAATCTAGATCGTTTTATCAACACGTTGCCTTCTAAGTTCAATACCATTAATAATTTCATAAGACTTGACTATGGTATAGATAGTATCCATGCTTACATTCACGCTAAACGAACGCAATCGGACAGATCTAATCGAGACATCGTCTCGAAACAATTTATTTATAGGCTCATTAGAGAACTTAGTTCATATGCTGTAAAAGCTCTTTTAAGAGCCCAGAGAGCATTAATACCCTTATAATATGCGATATACAAGATAACTCTCGAGCAATTCGTAATTTATTCAATTACAACCTGTGTGCCTTTCTCAGTAGGACGAAAATACTATGAACAATTTTGACAAATAAAATAATTGCTTGTCTTCTATGCAGTAGTACATGTGCTTCGTAACCTGCTGAATAATTCAACGCACGCATAATCGATATGCAATACGATACCAAGTGTATCGATTTCCCTTTCAGTAAAATACTAGTTGTATTCAGTGGAAAATGCCATTCTGATATATCCACTGAGTGAAACGTAGAAAATAAAGATAGCACCATTGATACCATAGCTGCCGCAGTATTTGACTTTCAAGGCAATGAAATCATCAAGTGCGTTGAAAGAGAAGGGCCTGTTCATAATGAAATAGAACAAACACAATAAATTATTATAAACGTAATAGAGCAAGGCGTAAACGGCGTGAAAGTTTAATTAATTAATGAAACTGAACCTTAAAACGAGTTGCCAACAGTTTACAAAGACAACACAAAATACGTTCATGTTCATAATATAGAAATTGCTCGGTATATTTACAAAATTGCGTTTGCTGGTTACGGAGGTGATAGCAACAAAGCAAATGGATATAACATTAAGGAATAAGATTGAATTTCAACTGCTGAACGATCTCCGTATAGCAAAGTTGTAATGGAAGGTGAGAAATTAACTAACGGCTAAGATTTTAATGTTGAGAAAATACGTAGTGGCTCAAGAAGTAGGAACTTTCACAGATTTGAGATAAGGCGCAGTTAAAGTCAAAATGACAAGCACAGACATCTCAGTTAACAGTTGCGTTTGAATTCTATGGCGGACGAAGAAAATAATGGAGGATTAAGAGGTAATCAATGGATTATAAATATTTATGAGGAAGTTTCTATGCGTAATGAACCTAACATAACTTCGGTGAGAGTGATAAAGATTCATCTTTGTATCATCTATAAGTAATATTAAAGATAATGTAATAATCAAGAGAATGCCTACACAGTATTAATAAAAGTATGTATATAAAGACACATCTACGTATTTATAATACAGGCACTTTACATAATAAATATAATATTCGTGTCATTACTGAAAATATTTAAGATCGAAACACTCAGCACTAATTTGCTTTAACTAAATACATACGAAATCCTAATTATAAATGCGTTTACCGACAAACAAGACAATGAAACACAAAGTGTAATTAAGGCATTGGCTGCCAATAAAAAACTATTGAAGGCAAATCCTCCGCTAATGTCGGTCACCGGTGACTGCCATGGCGTTTAACGTGTTAATGCCTAAATACAACATAAGACGATGGTTATGCTTCAAAAACATTAAATAATCATGAAAGTAGAAATTGGAAGCGATAATTTCCTAGTAGAAAGATATTGAAGAGAATGTAGTGGCTTCACACGTGACGGGTAGCTCATATGAAGTGTCTGACCCTTCAACCTTACATGCTAAGTTAGACGAAGCTTACCTATAACTAAGAATTTTACCAATGAAAGGTTTTATAGAGGCAGCTTAATTTTTGTTTAGGTTGGTAATAATTACTATTTCAGTTTTAGTAATCCTGTATCCCAAGCATTTTTATTGCATCAGCTAGCAATGTTTGGATTATATAAGTAGTTATTCAATCCAATCTATTTCATACTATGGTAAAGTTTTGGATGCCCCTCCAGTATTTTTTATTTTATTTTGTAACCCATTATCATATTGTAATTTAGTATTATTATTATATCTTGTTTTTTGTATATTTAATTTCTGTTATTATCGTATTGTAAGTACATTCTTTTGTAATGCTTCGATGAATTTTGTTCTTTTCTTTTAAGTGTTATTTGTTAAACATTAATATTTTATATTTTTGTAAGTATCTATATTTTTATTTCTATAATCTTTGTTTTGTTATAATAAATGTTTTTTTCTTTTTTTCTATCTTAAATTTACACTTACATATTACCTACTAGCTCTACTCACCATAAGTCAATATCATACAGTTAAATCTGTAATCAACTCCGTGTTTAAATCGGGCGAGGCTCATTACAGCGAGCTAATGTTTCGTCATATTTCTGCGCAGTATTAAGGCTACAGCCTGGGGGCACTAAACAGGCTATTGTAGGGGATTTTTGCCACAATATGTTATCAGAACTGCGTACTACAACCACTTTCGCGGTGCTTTCTAAATCCCCTTGAAGATTAGCACGCAAGTATACTACCGGTGTCGACACGGAAGTTTTATTGCCCGTGTTATTGTGATTGTGTCGATAAAAATGTGCGAGAAGTATGGACCATATTAGTGCCACTAGAGTTCTGATGTTTCTGTCCATATCGCAATCTAGGAAGCTTGCTTCCTTTCCCATGAGTATAGGAATTTTTCGATTACATTGCATGGAAGTATTTTGTTTGTTTTAGTGTGACATGTCCTAGGAGTTCACTTACGAATGAGTTCAATCAACACTACACCGCGCTGTATAATCTTTTTGTAAGTAAATATTCTACCATCCTACAATTTATAGGTGAGACAAAGTCAGTGGAACCATCGTCCTTAGTTACATTTTATAGACCAAAACACCTTGCGTTCACCTGTGCGCGACATTTAAACGTTGATAATATCTGTACCTCCTTGATACCTACCTAAAGGAACAAGAAGCTATAAAACTAAACTTCAATAATTTATTAACTAAACCATCGCAGCTTAAGCATAAATACAAACAAAATGAAACATAATTTATTCTAACAAACAGTTCAAATTCGTGATTCATAGTAAATCAAATGCCGACGATCTGTCCTACTTTGTTCGTCCTTTAGTCTATAGTAAATCTTATCCGCGGGCATTATTACTGAATGCTACTTTGCACGTAGTATCTCCGGCCACCAGGGAGCGCGATGGCGCGATACTATCGCGTTGACGCCGCGGGAGAAATATTGCGCGCGAGCAAGCTCACATCTGGAAGTCCCCGCTACTATAACACTATCGAGTGCAACATTTCAAATGCATTTTCAGCATCCATTGCTGATTTTGTAAAGGTAATTTTCGAATGGTGAGGTAGTTAGCTCAGCAATGTATAGCAAATTTAGTGTGTATGATTTAGTGTGGTACTTTACTAGTAAATTCCCGTACTTGTAGGTACGTGCCTTATTGCAAGTCACAAGTTGTGAAATTATTCCTTCGTTGCGTGTAGACATAACAAATTTGTTCAGAAACAATATTTTAGCTTCCCATGACATTGATTTTGTTCCTAGCTTTTTGCTTTATTTCTCTTTTCAGATGCAACTTTGTTTGATGTAGCTGTAACGAAATGTTTTAACACGATCTTAATGAAAATGTTAAGATTAATTAGTGGTTTTGATTTGTAAGCCTAAATTCATTTACTTTAATTGTTTGCTGTTCATAATACACTACAACTAGTAGTTATTTAAACTGTCAAACACCAAGCGGTCACCGGTGACCGCAACCTATTGTTTTTTAATTGTGTCTATAATGACGGTACTCAACAAATTAATGCCTTTATCACCTTTATCTTCTAAATCAGAAGTTCTATGAAAATTTTTCTTATTTTCTTCCTTCCTATACCACCACTTTACCGAAGCTTTTCAGCACTAAGCATTAAGGACATGAGTGAAACCACTAAACAGAGTTTAGTTCTATATTTCAAAAGTACTTTCTCCAGCCAATCAGATAGATGACCATCTCTTACGCGTGATGACACAGACAGAAATGACAGAATTGATAGAAGTGGCATGTAACAAGACGAAGCCGGTAGATCTCAAAATAGATCGAGCCGTGTCGAACCAATTAATACTAATTTGTGATCTGATACACGATACGTGATTTGCGAATCAAATTGAATTTAGTTTCACACGTTTATTAGATTGATATGTTGATATTACAGTGTAATGTTTAGTGTAGTATGCTGTCGTCTGTCATGTATGTTTTTGATCTAAGAGGAACAGACTATGGCAGGTTTTTATATCCTAGTATTTTTAGTCAGTAATAAACAGTTCTTATAATCTTCTCCAAATTAATGGTCTCAATGGATAATGCTCATGACGAGCATTATCCATTTTCGGGTCATAGATATTTCCTTGTTTCGCTTCATACTGAGGTGAAATTTTGATGGTTCTATGAAATTGAAGAATATATTGAATCATTTACTAGATCAGGAGATCAGACACTAGTACTTAGCATCAACACTTTCTACCACTACACCAACAAGCCAGGTCAATTTAAGCACTTTTTTATTTGGTTAAGTTGTTACATAACTTGATATGATCGTAATGAATGTGTGTTCGCTGTATACAAGTAAGTTTAATGACTCCACTTCAAATTTTAATAACCAAATCAAACATATCCGGACATGTTACATTATTACAATTTCAATAGAAAAAATACACCAATTTATATATCAGACTCTCTCACATTAATCATATGGGTATGCATAAAACAAACTGCGAGTGCGCCTGAGGGAGCGAAAGTCGCTACCGAAGTGAGCCGAGGCAGCCCGACTTTAGCCGATCTTACGCCGCGATAAATTCATTAATCACTTGCACTGCCGGCCGAACTAAATGATACCGTTTTCCTACACTTACACCGCCTGCCAGATTAACAGTTATTGCTTTCCTATATCGCTGTTAATAATGCAGAATTAGTTCGCGTCTCGATTACAAACTGAGACTATTCGTCTTTGCATTGTTCCGCGATTGTTGTGGGGAAATCTTGGTATTGTGTTTAAATTTATGTTATAATATCTTTTGCCATTTAAATTTTCCAACTGTTATAGATTGAAATGTCATATGGCATTAAATTATGTACCTTATTTTAATGTATATAAAAGAATAAATAAATAAATCGCTCGGGGCAGCATTTTATCCAATTGATAGCTGCGGTAGGCTCTAAGCTCGACCTTTTACACGAGACTCGCAATACTCGAAAAATAAGTGACTCTTCGATCAATGAAACCGTCATATTACCTCAACATTTAGTAAAGGTTTGATGTGATTACGGTTCCACTGACAGCAAAACTATTAATTTTCTTAAGGCTAATGGAAAATTTCTTCTACCTAACCCTTCATTGCATTCTCCAACAAAACATTACCTTCCTTTCTACATCACTAAAAATAGCAATTTTCCTTGTATTTATGCGCAATAACAAATGATGTGTAGTTTTTTTTTAAGGGGGGTAAATCATCGAATGTCTTCTCCCACCTGGGTGAGGCGGGAGGGAGTGTCAGACTCTTACTGACTAAAAACCACCCCGTTAAGTTCTCCGCGGCAAATGAAGTATAGTTAAAGACATATCCAATACTTATCTTCTTTATGTCTAGCAAGTAACTGAAATAGTTGAGCGGTCCAGCTATATTGCAAATGACGTCCGTTTCTCGTCAGAAAATTTAACGATCACTCATTTGAATGTACTTTTAACTGCGCATCCAAGTCTTTCATTGGGTCTCGCTCGACGTTACGACTTCAATTTGATTTAATTAATAGCAGCATAGATATAAGTCTTTAAGTTCCATTCCAATTAGACGTATTGTAATAAAAAATTGTATGACAAGGGCACGGACCAAGAATCCGTGTACAATTAATATGTAACACTAGCTACTTCCGCGTGGTTTCACACGCTCTGTTCAGCTCCTATTGGTCGTAGCGTGATGTTTTATAGCCTATATTCATCCTCGATAAATGCGCTAAGCAACACAAAAATAATTATTCAAATCAGACTTGTAGTTACGGAGATTACCGCATTCAAACAAACAAGAAAACAAACTCTTCCGCTTTTTGAAATAGTTTTTTTTAAGGGGGGAAAATCATCGAATGATTGCTCCCGCCTAGGTAAGGCGGGATGGAGTGTCAGACTCTTACTGACTAAAAACCACCCCGTTCCTTCTTTTGCGCGTCGAGCCGGAGCACCAGTAACCCGTTAGGTTCTCCAAGATTTAAAAAAAAGTTCGATTCCGACTTACTGGACTGAACATGAGAAGTCGTATTTTTTTTAAACTTCCCTAAAACAAACAAGACAGATGGCCTGAAATACAGATGAGTTTACAAACAAATCGACACGATTACTTTAAAACAGCGTGAACTACAATTTCCCATAATGTCTCAAGTAGGCCATACAATGATTAATTGTTCGCCCTAAAAGCACATCCAAACACATTTCTAATTCTTTTGTTGTATCAGCAACACACACTTTTCTCATGTTAAAAAACAATCCACGAAGGTGTGTAGTTAAACTTGGATTTACGTGTACATACCAAGCTAAAAGAAACCAGGTTAACATGGTCCCGCTTTGTATGACCTTTGCTCACATACGACGGTCAGGTTATACTGGATTAGTACAGTTTGGTGTGCAACCATGTACTTCTAGTCGTTAACAAAGGGAAATAATTTACGCATTTTACCGTTCGTAATTTCCTTTGCAACGCAGTGTAATCTGTTGGATTTTAGTTCGCACTTAAATGTAATAGCGACTATCTTACATTCATCATTTTGTTGTAACAGTACGCAGTTGAACTGTCTCATGCTCGGATTCAGAAACGTCACTCGATTCAAAATCAAAAATTCGACTGCACGGTTGGTGCAGTAGTTGGGCAACTGGCTGCCGCGCAACGTGTCGCGGGTTCAATTCCCGCACGGAAAAACTCTTTGTGTGATCCACAGATTGTTGTTGTCCGGGTCTGGGTGTTGTGTATGTGAACCTTTATGTCTGTAAGCACCCACGATACAGGAGAAAATCCTAGTGTGGGGCAACGTTTTGAAAAAAAAAAAATTAAGTCGCGCTTAAGTACTTCTTTTGTCGCTATAAATTCTATGTGAAGTGACAGAGATAGCACTATATTTAAGTACAATGTAGCATTGAGTAGCCTTTTAGATTTCGGGCGTTAGACGGAAAAAAATCTTCCTAATAAGGAAAAGAAAAGAGAGATGTACGTATCTCTCTTTTCTTTTCGCATTATCGTAGGTCATCGAAGACTAGAAATCCTAATCTAGATAAACCCAAACACATGCAAATGCCACAAATAAATTGTTTAGTGTGAAAACCAATATTAAACCAAGTAGCTATTGATTCAGTCACTGCATCATCCATTATGTAATTAACTTTAAAGTTACCGTTAATAAAAGAATATTCAGTTGCATATTAAGTATCTTGATTTATTGCATCGGAATACCCAATTACATTGTCAATACTAATTTCTTCATGATCAATGTTGAACTGGTGGTGGTGGTGGGTGAAATTTTTAAACCACTTTTTTCTCCGAAGCAAGAAATGGCGAAGTTAAAGTAATTTTAAACACAACAATTTCAATATGAGGAGAACTCTCCTCATATTGAAAGTTTCGTTGTGTAGAAATTAGATACCTCTAACGTATTGACAATGTAATTGGGTATTGCGATGCAATAAATCAAGATACTTAATATGCAAAAAAAAATCTTTTATTAATAGTAGCTTTAAAGTTAATTACATAATGGATGATGCACTGACTGAATCAATAGCTACTTGGTTTAATATTGGTTTTCATACTAAACAAAAATTTCAATATGAGGAGAACTCTCCTCATATTGAAATTTTCGTTTCGGTCATAATATTGGGTTATAATTTTATAGACTTATTATCCGCCAATTGACATTGAACAAGCGTGAAAATTACTATTAATACCATTCCTTAAGCAAATAGGATTCCTTAAATGGCCTTCATTTTCTTTAGATTTTTTGACAAGCATATTTTAGCCTGTGAATTTTGAAAAACTAATTTTTCTCTTGCTAATCTTGCATTTCTGTATAACAACTTCTACGCAACCCACAAGTAATATTTAACATTAAATATTATAGCAGCCGATGGATTAAATACTTTATTTACTCTAAGCATAATAAACCCATGCACTGCGTCACGACAGACCAAATATGGCGGCCAGTAAAAATATGTAAATAAATAAACTTTTACCAAAACATTGGCCTTTTATGTCGTTACACTGATTTTTTTTTGTTTCTTTGATGAAGAAATTCTCGTTTCATTCATAAAAAAAACTGGGTGAAGATTATTAAATGTGGATAGTTATAAACTTTGGTGTTAAATAAATCTATTTTTACTTTTATGAGTTAAAACAGTGTAATTATGAATTAAAAAAAGAACAAATTTATAATCCTCTGCACCGGTACCAGTTCTTTATTGTTTTATTTTTTCGTTTTATTTCGATTTTTCTTTTACATAAACCATCACAATAATAAAGCTTTATGGGTCGTATGTCAGTATTTGAAGAAATACATGTACAACAGTTCAATTCCAATAACATGAACTCTATACCTACCGATTACCGAACCACACGCCATTACTCTTTATCTCTGAAACACTGGTTTCCTATAGTTTCCTTACAAAACCGATAGCTCACAATCAAAGCAAGCAGCTATTAGCTGAGATCGATGGCTCCAAATAATAGATGGTCATGTCACAAATTGACTAGCAAGGGTTAATTGTGACAGCGACCCGGCTTCGAAAGTTGCCGCGAAACTAAGCATTAGTCAATAGACAAACGGTACGCGAGCCCACCACAGACTAAACAAAAATTATGCACAGATTATAACGTGAAAATTCTCTATGATAAAGTTATGTCTATTTATTGACATTTATAAAAAAAATATATGAAGTAGGTATTTATTGGATATATTGAAAAACAAATATTTTATGAGATTTTGAATTTCATTGTGAACATTGTAGTAAGCATGAATGATTACTGAATAAATAAAAATATTATAAAAACTAATCATCTTAACGTCATGACAAGTAAATATTAAAAAAATATTTATGTTTATTCTGTCATGAAGTACTTATTACTTTACATGTAAAAAGTGTTAACACTTACTATCATACGAATAGGAATCACGCTTGTAATGGATAGACAATCACGTCAAGTCCAGTCACTTATTGACATGCTCTTTGACACTGCTCGCTTGGAACAACAAACAGTCACTTATCTGCCTTGAATAAATACTCTTTTCTCATCTTCTCGTACCAAGTCGCTTGTTCTACAAAAGCACCTTAATACCTTAGTTAGTCAATTAAAATTATCTAGCTATTCGCAAACACTATAAATGAGGCAGGCAACAACTAAATATTAATGGCTAATGGCGCTACATAGTTTCACAATGTAAGCTATCTAATAATCGTAAAACAGCCGTTTTAATTAAAGGGAAACATTGTTTGCGGTACGTAATAAATATAATACCTAGTTACACTAGTCTATGGTCCCTGCTGTACTTTATAACGTATCCACAGTTATGATTGGTCAGTAATTTCATGTTCTATTTATGAACAGGTGCGATAAACATTACTTTTAAATGCTTAAATTAGGATACATTCAAACACATTCTAAAATTAAATATTTTAGAGTTTTTTGACCAAAGAAGGTAAGACGGGATGCATCAAGCTGAGGTTTCGTTACGACAATAATGACACTACACTTAAACCCATACTTCAACTTCATGCCTAACATAAGTATTCATTTCATCAAAATTATTTTCCACATAACAAAAGAAACGAAGCAAAGGAAACCGCTATTCAGCCTCTACTCTCGGGCGTAACTCTATGGTAATCAGATAAGGGCAATTTGTACGACCATAGATACGTGATCGCAGATGATCTGATGACCTTTGCTTACGGCGCTCTCGTTTAGCGTAACTTGTGATTTTACTATCGTTCGTACAGATTTATCAATTTTCTTTCACTTGGATATTTGTAGAATACTGTCGAGTGTATTACGTAGAAGATTTATTCCTCGTAGATCAATTAGAGGTCGTTTAAGCTTCTGTTCTTAGAGTTATCCAGTTGTAATGATTTAAGTATCAATAGTTTCAATTTATGTTATTTAAATGTGAAATCAACCGGCTAAGTACCGATATTACATTTTATAGAACAGGAGCATGAGTGTTCTAGACACCAGGACGACGAATGTCTAAAAATACTTAAGTATCTAAAAAATTACCCAGGTTAAAATTTCTTCATTTTTAGCTGTTCTAAAATAAAAATTAAATTTAGAAAAGTCCGCCTACACGCGATTTCCCTCGCATCGTGGGCAAACATACCCAAGCATCAGATAAACGCTAATTTGTACTGCCACAGATAAATGATCTGCGATGATCTGATGACCTGCGCACGAGTCGCCTTAGTTAAACCACGTTAAACGTTACCTTTGCTTCCTATCACGTAACGATCATACTATTTGTCAGTTAACTACTAATACTAATACTTCCGAAGGGTGAAGGAATCGTGAGTAATATGGCGGCCATGTCAAATTCTAGATGTCTATGGTCATATAATGACAGGTACCTAAAAGGCGGATTTATGAATTTTTCGCGTTTATGATTCTTCGTTTCTTTTTTATCATTGATACATAGTTACGTATCTATTATTCTTATTTTATTAGTGCCCCATTGCCGAATTTTAGAGGAAGTTACACGAATAAATTCGAAACTAAAAAGGTAAAAAGATAAATACAAAATAGCTATCAAAATAAACACCATTAGACCAGATTAAAACCACTACATTTAAATTTACAATGTAACGAACGCCTACACATATGGCTTTACTATCTTCAAACACCATAAATCCATAGGGCACACGACCACAAAGAACTCTCGCTCACGAAACGTCGAACGTAATTAAGGCCATCTCTCCATCGCTGGCTGATTTATTATCGTCATTAGAGCGTGTTCGAGTTGTCACGAAGACGCCGTCGATACACCGCAATGGATCCGTTACAACGAGAATAAATCGCTCGCGATACTGTATTGAGATGTTCTATTACGCAATGGTGAGTAATAAATGGTGTTTTTGTTTTGGTAGTTGCTAAAAGTTGGGAAGGAAATAGGTAAGAAAAGTTTTCAATTTTTTCTTTTTTTTTTGTTAAGGGGATTGCTATTGCACAGTGTAACATTGTAAAGGTTTATGAACCAAGACTACTTCGTTGGGCGAGTGGTCGCAAGTAGGACTGCCGGTCAAGGGGTCTCAGGTTCGATTTCCAGTTTGGGCAAAGTATTACTGTCTTTTTTTAGATCTCAGTAATAGCACGGCGTCTGGAATTGTGCCCGGTATTTATGGCAATAGGCTCACCCGCTATTACATGGGACTCGTAATTTAAATAGTGAAAAGTGGGTGCTATACTGTACAGTTGCATTTAATGCCGTAATCTGCACCTCTGCCTACCCCTTCGGGGGTAAAAGGCGTGATGTTATGTCATGTTTACGAACTAGTTTACACACATTTTAGGTAACAATGCAACTCACAACACTGTTTTAGTTGTTGAAAGAAAAAATATAAAAAATAAGGCTAAAAATAAACGACGTAAAGTAAGTAAAACATGAAGAGTTATCATGTGTTTTTTATGACTGGGAGTGTGGGAGAAGCCTTTTATAAGCTCTTAGTTTTTGAAGATTTACCGCCGTAATCAAGAGTCATTTCTCTCTACTATACTATACATATTTTATAGACCTTATTTCCAATGTTTAGAGACTAGTTTTGTATGAACAAATTTAGGGGATGATTTTCAAACATTTTCAACGGTTAATCCCTACTTAACACGTTAAACGCCATGGCAGTCACCGGTGACCGACATTAGCGGAGGATTTGCCTTCAACAGTTTTTTATTGGCAGCCAATGCCTTAATCCAGTCCTTAGCATTTATTTTCAGAACAAAATCGTTAATAAGGAATAGTTTAAGTAATTATTAAATGTCTCTGAGTATCTTTTTTTATAGAATAGGAAGCAAACGAGCAGACGGATCACCTGATGGTAAGCGATCAGCGCCGCCCATGGACACCCGCAACACCAGAAGAGTACGCTCTTTTCTTGAAGGTTTGAAGGTCGTATCGGTTCGGAAATATCGCCGACGACAGATCATTCCACAGTTTTGCCGTGTCAGGCAGAAAGCATCGTGAGAAGCGCACAGTTGTGGCCTGCCAACCAACTATATGGTGGTGGTATCGCAGTAAGAGTAGGTAGTAAATATGCCTGCAACATGTCTGATTTATTTATTTATTTAAATCCATGACAAATTATTAAGTACTGTTGACAAATTATATTAAATCAATCCTACATGGTTCAGTTAGTATAACTTTAAATCAAAATACTACTTACATAAACTTCTAATCAAAACCATTGAAAATCTTTAACGTTAATGTTATATTAAATAGACTGCCTCGTTGGCCAAATGGTCGTAAGTGCGGGTACGACAAAGTATTACTGGGTTTTAAATATTTCTCAGTAGTAGCACGGAGTCTGAAATTGTGCCCGGTATATGGCAATAGGCTTACCCCCTATTACATGGGACTCATAACAGAAACAGTGAAAAGTGGGTATTACATTGTACAGTGGTGTAATGTTCACCTCTGCCTACCCTTTCGGGTATAAAAGGCGTGATGTTATATGTTACGTTATATTAAATGTTTTTCCTATACATATATCACCAGTTCCATTTTCTGGTAACGACAAGAAATTGTATAACAGGTATGTACTTCACAGAACCGCGGAAGGCTTAACGGGTTGCCGGGGCTCCGGCTCGAAGAGCAGGTGTAGAAACGGGGTGGTTTTTTGTCAGTTAGAGTCTGACATTTTCTCTCGCCTAACCCAAGGCGGGAGAACTCATTCAATGATTTCCCCCCTCAAAAAAGGTAAATACTTCATTGTTTTGTTGTGGCTATCTACATTATATATTTTGTTCCCTGTTATTATTCATTATAATCTCCATTTTATTTAAACACGAACCTATCTAATAGGAAAATTAAATAATGAAACTTGTACCTAGATTTTTTTTTAAATTAAGAGGTTGTACAAAGTTTCCTCGTCCCACGTCGAAGGCGCTTTTCTATAACTCCTCGTTTGCTAGGCAATTTGAAGATCTCAGTTCTTCTAAGTTCAGTGACTAATTGTAGTGTTAGGACTTAGCCGTGTATTAATTATGTATATATTCTTACCTTATGTTCTCCGAGTTTCCTCAGCAGCTCGTGGTATGAAGCTCCTCTCGCTGCTGCCAGCGACGGGGGAGGCAGCCGACCTTCCATGCAGTGTAGCCAACGTCGAAGACATTTCAACTCGTGAGCTGTGTCTGGTAAAGACGAAAATAGGTAACGTAAAACTACTAATCCCAGTTTTTGGTGCTATATCTGCAACCAATGATATTATAAAACTAATACGTCATTGTCTGCAACCATAATTATTAAAATTCTAATAATTGCTAAAATGTTAAAGGTACTAAAACTATTTTTATTTCATTGTTATAAAATATCGTCTTGTAGTCAACAGCTGGAGGCCTATCCATTCAAAATATTGCAATAATACGTCAAGCGACCCCTATAGTCAATACGAAGAACTACATGAATAGCAGCGCCATCTAGGCGATATAAGCATTACAAAGTAACTGTAGGTACATTGTGATAGTATAGAAGCTTACTCATAGAGGGCGCTGTACTAAACTTCTGAAACTAAAACTACGATTTTAGACTTTTTTATACATAGTTATTTTGTCAAAAGATAAGTATAAAAATACTAACCAACTGTGTCAGAACTGTCTCCTTCACGATGCTGCTGCTCAGGACTAAGTAGCAACCGGAGACCTTCCCACTTTACATTCAAATGTTCTATTCGCCACGTCACCTGGAAAAAAGAAAAATAATATTAGAATTAGAACCCAAGTTATACAGGTGCCTATAATTATCTAAGCACTATTTAACAGGCTGCGGAGAAGCGCAGGAAGTTAATAGGACCCCGACTCGACATACGAGTGGGAATGGAATGGTTTCAATAAGTAAGAGTCAGGAACTTCCTTTCACCTCACCTGGGGCAAGAGGAGTCGCTCAATTGATTTCTCCATTCAAAAAAAAAGGTACTAAGCAATGGTATACAATGTTAAAACATGCTTACTTCAGCACTAGCCTCCGGTATACGTTCGAGTATAGCGGTGCCCTGCTCGATGAACTTGGCGCGGCGCGGCTCTACTGCCACCAGCTCCGTCATACGATTCTACAAGAAACACATCATTGTTATGTTAGAACATGTTTAATAGACGATTAGTTAGTGCGTAGAACGAATAACTAGTAATAAAAGCATCAGTTAATAGTTTTAAGTAGATAGTAACTAGACTTAACAATTGGATGGTAGCATAGAACACAAATTTGAAAGAATCATCAGAAGCCCAAGTCTATTAAAGTAATAATAATACACCTCGTTGACATTTTGAAGAAAGACTGCCTTCTAATCACCCCCAGGTACTTCAGGGTGCGCTTTACTAGAACTAGGTAGGTATTACAAGCAGATACTAATTCCCTTGCTTAGTTTCGTAGATTTTTTATGGGATAAACCGGTAAACGAGCAGACAGATCACTTGATCAATCGGCGCCACCGCGGTTCTGCTCATCATGGAAATCGCTTCCGTAAAGACCTTCCGTCAGCAACTGTCCTGTATCAACGTAATGCTATATTTCCAAAAGATAACCACACTTACTATCCTCAACTTCCTGCTGGACAAGTTCTCGGGACTAGAATATATCTCCTCCTGCACATGGCTGAGCCACTGGCACAGTTCATTGAACTCCGCGACCAGCTGACTCAGCGACCACTGGCGGTTGAAGCCAGAGGTCGGGTTCAGGAGACGCGGGCAGTGCAGGGCCGGGTTACGAGAGAGAAGCTCGCCATTCGCTTCCTGGAAAAGAAATTGAAGAGTTATTGTAGATTAGGGTACCTATGGCAGAATATTGAATGTAAGCAAGGGCAAGAAACTTGTCTTGCATTTTAGAAATCACATAGAAACTGTAATATTGTTTACTGGAAATGGAACCTCGTTTTATACGAACAAGTTTAATGGTCATGCATTCTGATACGGTAATTAAAGAATACAACTATTAGTAGGCATTCTCTTCTCATTCAAAGCTACCAGCGTCATCATTTCACCCCAAAATATTCACTGCTGGCTTTCCTCCTCCTTTATCATACTTTACGGTAATTTTTAGTCTAGTTTTTAGAGTCATAAAGCACAGAACTATAGGACTATAAGACCTTCGAACTCAGTAACAAAACATGCTTTTGGAGAGGTCTTTAACATCATTGAACGGAAAGGAACTGATAATAATGAATAATCTAGGTTGCAAACCTGCTTTTCACCGCATACAGGGGACAATTAAAGGATGAGTTAACGTTTAAAAAAATACTATCGGGCAGGTACCTTGCAACTATCGATAATCTGGTTGTCCATGATATAGTCGTAGTGGTGCTGCAGCAGCGGCCACAGGTCGTCGACGGCGCTGCCGCCACTCGCTGCAGACCCCCAGCTGCGGCGCCAAGCTTCGCGACATGGCTCCTTCCTGGAAATGAGAGGTTTAAAGCATATATTAGTACATATTCCATATTTTGTGTAACACACACACGTGACAGGTATTAGGGAGTTAGTCACTAGAGAATTTTATTGTGAACTTGATAGAAAAAGAGTAGGTAACATATGGAGTTTCTTGCTCGTTCTTCTCCATAGGAATCTACACCGTGGAATGAGTAACTAGCTTCACTTTTAATTTTTTTTGCTGACGTTCTCAAGTGCATTCTTGGTGTAATTGAAATAAATGATTTTGAATTTGACTTTGAGTAACTTTGAAGAAGTGGTTAGACCCAAACAATAACTCAGAATAGTTTTAGTGATAGTGAGTTTATAAGATAAAATTGCAAATTGCCATCAGCGGATGGTTAGTTACAAAGGACAGTTAAGTATAAATTAACTTAATACGACTTTTATATTCATATTTCCAGACAATAACCTGGATACTATGTCCAAATCTGCCTTACAAAACGGTATGTATCAGACATTCTGTCTCTATCCACCCTACGAACAGTTTTGCAATTAGAAAACTCAATAAGCTCTAATGTCACCTGCATGCCGTCAACGAGGCAACCAAGATGACACTAGAATGACCAGCTTCAAACCAGTCTTTCATCAGATTTCTCCATCAAACCTTCCAATAATTACTAAAGAAACTGGTTAACCTATACCGATTACGTAGAAAGTCAAGTTAAAATAAACGAAACCATTAAATAAGCAGTGTATAAAGTTCAATGTAAAACTACATTTTACGTTCAGTACAGTTCATGGTCATATGAAAATAAATTCAGTATAAATCGAGTGAGTAGTCGTAGTAATTAATTCTTGTTAGTTCATGCGCAACAAGAAAACAAGCTTTGCTGCGTTTGCGCACCAGACAATAAAATAGCTTTTTATTGTGGTTGCTATTGGATATCCCGACTTCGGAAGCCGTTTGGAATGGAAACTTGCATTATATTGTATTTATCTCTCAGAGTGCAGTTGTCAGATGTTCCTGCGGTTAAATTATAGGATTTAGATAATTCTAATGACAATTTTGTATAGTAAGATATTACTTAATAAAAATGTACTATCAGCCACAATCTTTTCCTGGTTTTTGGAAGCAAATTAAAAAACTTGGTTAGCAACCCATCACTCTTTTCTATATCGCAACGGAAGGATACTAGGGATACCATACGAGAAGGGCATTAGGGATGTCACTGCCTAAATTGGGATAGTGTAGACAATTAAGTTTAAATCTTCAACTTGTTATCCGCTATATGCGACACAATAAATATCTTGCTTAAACTGTCAAACACCAAGCGGTCACCGGTGACCGCAACCTATTGTTCTATAATTGTGTCTACAAAACCGGTACTCGATGAGTTAAATCAGCGTTCCGACTTTATTAATGCCTGATGACTAGGTTAATAGAACAAAACGAAAAATGGATTTTGTACCTCTTTTTCGTAAGACTGTGATACGGCCGCTCGAGTTGTTCACAGCGGCCACCAGGCGGCGCGGGCGCACTCCTCAAAGATGACAGCGAGAAGCTACTCTTCATCGAAGAGTGTTCAAAACCTGAAATCAAAATCATTTCTAACATTAGCGAATTGCACATAAAAAACGCTAATATTTTTGAGAACAATGTTCTCAATCATTCAAAATGTCTTTGGAAAAAAATCAATTCCCTAAACTCCTCCCGCCCCAAGTGAAAGCGGCAATGAGTGTCAGACTCTGACTAAAATCGTGGTGGCCGTTCCCACTCCTGCTCCGAGCAGGGATCTCATTAGATAACAGAGCTGATGCGGATACGGAGCCGCGGAAGACTTAAGACTTAACGGGTTGCCGGGGCTCCGGCTCGAAGTGCAGGAGTAGGAACGGGGTGGATTTTAATCAGTAAGAGTCTGACACTCCCTCCCGCCTCACCCGGGCGAGAGAAGTCATTGGATGATTTTCACCCCTCAAAAAAAAAGGTACTACCGTCTATATATTTCAAATATTATTGAAGATTACTGTAAGCCACACACAGAGTTCCGAAGCCGCATAAATACGCGTATTACGGATACATTATGAATATAAGCCTTTGACTGGCTCGTTAGCCTGCTCGAGGCATAGCTGTTGAATTTCCAGGTCGAGTAATATTGCCCATGTGACACAGATACCTAATAATTTTAGGACGATAACAGGCCTTATTAAAGGGGGCAAAATCATCGAATGACTTCTCCCGCCTGGGTGAGGCGGGGAGTCTTAGACTCTTACTGACTAAAAACCACCCCGTTTCTACTCCTGCACTTCGAGCCGGAGCCCCGGCAACCCGTTAAGTCTTCCGCGGCTCCGTAATACAATTTTACTTAGATAAGAATTAGGTACAATAAACATCACCCGGGCCTGGTGATCTGTAACACAGGTTATACCTTTAACAGACAGACCAGTCTCTTAATTGTAACATATTATATAATTTGTATCCGTAGAGTATTTTTGAGAAAATAAAGATTTATTATTATTATTATTTATTTATTATCTATATATATAAAAGAAAGTCGTGTTAGTTACACAACTTAGGTATAACTCAAGAACGGCCGAATAGATTTGGCTGAAAATTGGTAGGGCCTAGGTAGCTTAGAGCCAGGAGACCGACATAGGATATTTAACCAATACTTTTTTTACTTTTTACGGAAAATCACGAACGCGGACGGGAAAAAATGGGATTATGCGTACGAAGTTGCGGGCAGAAGCTAGTTAATAATAAAAATTAAGGTCATGATGAGGATACTTACTTGTAGACATCTTGTTCGTGTTATCTCAGGGAACTTCTAATCAAATCAATTTACTCCTAAATCAACATTAGGGTTCCCACGAGTCGTTTGTACTGTCTCCTCAATTCCTTAATCTTTGTACTTGAATACGATCTTCAACCGTATCTTCTAGTAAAATAAAGTCTAAATTGCTTCGTTTAAATAGTGCTATGGCGACTAGATTCGTTATCTAAAGTTAATTACAATAAATATTGTTTTGAATCATGTAATCTTGCAGGATTCATGAATTTGTATGGTTTTTGTTGTTTTGGTTACTCGTTCGGTGGTCACATGTTGGTTGGCGGTTCTGTTCTGGTTCGCCGCGTTGATCTTTGCCGGTCGGTCCTGGAAATAAGGAAAAAAATCCATATTAGAAGCAGTTCAGATGAAAGGAGATTCTTGGATAGAGCGGTAAACGAACAAATTTGCCTGATGGAGCAAACTGAGCCTCCGCAATATTTAATTATCCTATTAGGTGCGAAATAATACAAATTGATAATAGGGATAATTTTCTCTTGGGTCACTAAAAACATCTTTTACTAAAAGGCTTTTAATTTAAACGAAAACTCAGTGATGACACCAAGCAATACAACAGACATGAGAATCGATATAAGTACAGCAGTGGTCACCGCTTCATCATATGCCTCAGGCTAAGAGGATAGCATAACAATGTCTCAAAGATAATCAATCACGTCACTAACAGTAAAACAGGATACGCAAGGGAATTTAAAAAGTTTAATCAAACAATTGGGCTTTCACCGGACGATCAGACTTGTCACGATTTGCCAAAGGAAGCAGATAATATCAATTCGATACACGATAACTTTATTACGCAACATGTTACAAATTGTTATTATAAAGAAATTGCAGTAACGAAAGTTATTAAAAATGTATTTGTTTCACACGAGAACGAAGTAAGTGTATGTGGAGTAAAACGTGGTTATGAGTTTTCGATTTCGAAATTGACAAAAGCAATAAAAATGCAGTTGCACTTGGTGTCGTGAAATATGTCTGAAAAAAACCGGTACATTTTTCTAAAGAAAATTAGAAAATATGGTACCAGGATTCTACCCAGGAAGCGAGAAAACTTAAATTAAGATAATAAGACTAAATAATCGATTAAATAAGCCCTAGTAATCAATTATTAATAAATCGCTAAAATCTGAGAATATTTGGGAGATCTTTTTTTTGTTGTGTTTGTTATTGTCAAGAGCACTTGCTCGCTTGATTGCGCGTAAGAAGTTGCGGGTAGAAGCTAATATTTATATGAATATAATTCATTTAGGTTTCGTGAAATCGATTTAATCGATTATAGTGTATTTTTTTTCTGACAACCCTTGTTGGTGGCTTGCGTTTGATTGACAATGACTGACAGATGTACTTGTTTGTTTACTTTCATTCTGAGTGCGCACGTATTTTCCTTGTTTTATTGTTTAAACCACGTTTAAACCCACGACATCGGCTTTGCATATTATAACGGACTATTCGATGGATCTTGCTACTCTGAATTACCTGACTCTCTATTTTGGACAACTGTTACACCTATCGATTGGTTATCGACGACATGGGGCTGTGTAAATTGTATTTTTTATTTATTTATTTTATTTTACAATTTTAGGAAAACTTACAGCTAGGTATAACATAAGGATAGATTAAATTATAGATAAACGGCCAATAACAAGTTTCCGCTTATAGGTAATTAAATTACTTGCTTAAAAAGACAGCATATGACGAGACAAAAAAAAATACTGTTTAGAAAAACAAAAAGAAATACGACATTATGTTTGAAAGAAACCTGAAGATATTAATTTCTTTATGATTCAGTATGATTGCGATTGGTCGCAGTAATCCTATTGGGAGAAAAGTCTTGGAGAATGAGGCGATTTTAACAGTTATTCGTCAGTGGCGAAGTGAGTGGTTTAAAAGTATTTCAGAAATGACACAAAAAAATCACAATATTATACTATAAACTAACTTTTACTAAAATTCAGATGGTTGACAGACAGACTTGGTTTCTAGGAAGCCAAATTTCACCAAATTCTCAGTTAAGCCTTGATATTATATCCTCTTACATATAAGGCTAATTTCATCTAGTTAACACCTGGGCCCAGGAATCTATGGAGCCATTCCCTTCCCTTTGTTCCATAAATGTGTATTAATGAGATCAATAAAATACAATTGACAAAAATAATAAAGAGTATTTAAAACCAGGAGATAAGACAAGTTACGTCGATGACGATTAAGATCGCAAGCTCTAAAACTCTATTGATACAGTTTGAGATAGGTTAGCCTTATCATTAGAGAAGGCTGCTATCGCGAAGGACACACCGGGCGTCGGGGATCGCGGGACGATCTCCGGCCACCGTAAGCGCGGGTCTGCGCACGGCGAGCATGGGTGGCTCCCCGTCCGACCAGAAACAGACCCGAGCGTACGGCGCGTCGCGTTCCGCGCGCGCCTCAAAGAGCCATCAGACCACCACAGATGGGGCCCAATAGGGCCGATGCCGATTCGGAGTCGCGGAGAACCTAACGGGTAACCGGGGCTCCGGCTCCACGTGCAGGAGAAGGAACGGGGTGGTTTTTAGTCAGTAAGAGTCTGACACTCCCTCCCGCCTCACCCAGGCGGGAGCAGTCATTCGATGATTTTCCCCCCTTAAAAAAAAAAAAAATCATTAGAGAAGGCTACCCTAAACCTATGTGTGTGTAACCTAAGTGTAATGCAATGCATGTAATCATGAGGCCGCATCATCCAGCAAAGTCTTCCTAGATCTAATGACGTCTTATACCAAAACGATGGTAACTAGACCACCAAGCTAGATCCAGGAAAAAGTGAAAATACGCCCACGATTTTTGTTAAGCACGGTACCAAGATGATCAGATCGCACGCAGAAGCAAAGTTACGCACAAATAACAAATCCACAATCTCCGATTTAAATCTTATGTAACAAGTAACACGGAAGGTTTTACTTAAACTTGCATGTGAAAGGTTTTAATTAGACTTACGCACTGCAAACGATGCCGAAGCTACCATATTTGTTTATGTTATTTGTGGCAGCCGTGAAATTGGTCGAATAACAGTAATTATTTTCCTATCCAATTCCAATATGTCTGTCTGTGCATCGAATTTTAATATGAATGAAATGTGGTAATAGATTACACATCATTTTGTTTCGTCATCAATCAAGTTTGATTTTTCATTTGAAGTAGTGTTGAGTATGTTTCTTGCTTAGATGAGCTACATCTTTATAGTGTCTTTTATATCGCAGCCTTATTTAAACGAGTAAATGATGTGCTCATTGGAACTTCTTATTTACGACAAACATTAGCTCATAATGGTCATACATACTTATATTGACAATTGACATCCACCAAACAAAGCCAAAAACACACCTGGACTCATCACTTTCTCATCTTACCAAACATTTCTTAAAACATGTATGTTTATGTTTGAGATACTTTCAACAAACACGACATTTTGAACAAACAGATTAAGAGTCAAAAATCGAAAGTGAAAATGTTGTGAAGTGGCGCTGTAGTCGATAATCAGCACCGTAAGTATAGAGAAAAAGAAACAGTATCGCTAAAAGAGCCCCTTGTGAGACCGTTCTGATTGTGACGGATAGATGAATGTTTGTTTATTCTGCAATCTGCATAATAACTTGCATAACATTGTTTTTTCTGCGAAGGGCCATATAACGATATTACATAACTTTCTGCTCTAAGTCCTGTTATTCAGTTTGTTATATTTTCGCAGATCAACTACAAAGCGAATTTGAAGCTGAAATGTAGCATTAGAAGCTTTTTAGCTTTTAGCTACTGGTGAACTTTAGGGGATTAGTATTGACACATAACTAGAATTGTATATACAATTTATCTGTCCTTAACAACACGCTAGGGGTGAAACGTAGCAGCACTAACAGCCCTTATCTGGATTAACCAATAGGTTTCCTAATGTGGGAGAAGTCTTGCAAATGGCCATTACAAAATAATCTAAATACTTTCTCCGATCTATCGATTGTATCTACCGTACGTCACCAAGGGCGACTGACACGGCCACGATTGGAAAGCCGCAATTTTCCACGACAGTTTCACACCAATTTGCGGATTTACACGACAAATCGCAGCAACATGCGCCCGTTGGCCAGTTAGGTGGCGTTCTAATATGGTGCTGCAAACATTTTTGGCGCTGCTTAATGCTTTATACGGTCCCATAATGGGGTGACAAGTAAAGGGAAATGGTTGGGAAATTGTTCGCTTAAGGGCGAGGTTATCATGACAAGCGACTAGCAGTATAAATCCCAAATTTGGTGCAAAGAAAAAACAAGGGTCAGCCGCACTTCGAAATACTAAATAGAGGCTAAAATAACATTACCGCATATCCTTTACAAAATTAAACACGAAAATACCAAAATATATATTTTTCTTCAGCCACTTAACATGATCTCATCAATAACACTCCAAAACAAATAACTTGCAATACCAACCAGAAGTTATTTGTTTAAAACTCTTTCAAACATTGTAAGTAAATAATTCTGTACTTTCTACTGGTAACCCATAAAACGCGTGGTGCAGGTTAAACTGACCTCAACAATATACAATTATTGGATCCGTCCACTGTTCTAACGGTAAACGTATCATAGTTATTTATGGCCCTAAGATAATACCCTGTGGTATGCCAAGTACCATGTACGAGAATATTCAATTTTATTCGAATTTAAACCTTGCGTTTGTCATTGATTTGTTGTTGTTATCGGTTGAAATAGAATTACTGTACATTTATAATATTTATACATAAAACGTCAGTTTATTTTTTTTTGTACAGTCAACAACTAATAGGTATGACATAACTTAATTTACCTCAGCAACAATCATTAGTTTGTGAGAACACACCGTAATTGAAGAAATAAATGTACCTGCAAGACGTCGGCGTCGTAAGATAAAAAGGGGAAACTACAGAAAAGAAAACGCAACAAAAAGACAAGACAAAGCTCCACGATTTAACTCTTTTAAAGATCGCATTAATAACCATCCTGACCCTACAACCTTAAAGTCTAGACCATCTTCAGATAGTATTGTTTTTACTTTCAACATTCTTCCCGATGTCAGATCTAAAGCAGTCTCCTCATTACCCAGAAAGGTCAGGAAAGGGAAATGGTGAAGATAAAATAATCTTCGAGACGTGATAGGTCATATAATTAGGTGCACTCTGACTTCAGAACCAAGATCGTATCAGTACGATGAGGAGCATTTAACTATGGATTAATCATAGTAAGTGCCGTTTGATCTTTTATGACCTGCAATTTTTTGCTGTTCGTATTAGATTGCCTGATTGAATAATCGCAAAAGCATCCTACTCCTTGCTTTTTTCTTATATAACTTAGACTACGATATAAAATTGTCGCAAGTTGTCATTTACCACAAAAATAGCAACATCAAGTCTAAACAACGAAATGAGGTAAAATAGCAAGTGAAACAAGTGAATTTATTTCTACAAATAGGCTACAAGGCTACAAGCTACAAGGCAGCAATTTTACACACGTCAATTTTATCAAGCGAACGATGAGGTCGACATCGATGAGGTAGCAAAGATGACAAACAGTTGAAATTAAAAACGTGGACATATTTGACAGTGTTTTAGTGCAAATAGACATTTGAATACCTCCAGTTTTTAGATTCCCAGGACTTAGCGGATGTAATTGTTGAGAAAAAGAACCACTAATTAGCATACATGTAGTTAAAAACAGAGGCGTTTCTCACGTCACTCGGGGAGATCCATTTTGCCTCTGGGATGGGACGATATGACTATAAACTTGAGCACACTTTCAAGTAATCAACGTTACACGGATATTTCTAATGGTTATATGATTAACAAACTGGTAAAAGTAAAGATTCTGACAGATTAAAGATGAATGAGTTATTTAATTTGAAACGAAACGAAAGTAAATATGGTCTTATCATGATCGCTTCGTGCGAAACATAGGTACCGTATTCTAATTTTTTTTTCAAACAATGAGTAAAACAAACTATTTCATCTAAAACTTTCGCTTAAAGAAGTTATTAAAGTATAGATTAGTTTTAATAAGTGTAAAAGGTTTTCTCAATGAAATTAGTTCCTGGAGCAGTTTTTTCATTAAAGAACAATGTAACGAGTTACTTCGAAATGAAATTAAGGTCTACAATGATAGATGTATCAATCATCGTTTGCTTGACGGAACTGAGTGAATGATATTGAAATAAATTGTACGGTAATAATGATTGTATTGAGTTCTTGCGTAGATTTAGTTGATAAGTGAATTTTCATTGATGTATGTTAGTTTTTCACTATTTTTATTTTATTCATCTTTCGGGTTTAGCGATGTCGCGGAAAACCTAACGGGTTACCGGGGCTCCGGCTCGAAGAGCAGGAGTAGGAACAGGGTAGTTTTTAGTCAGTAAGAGTCTGACACTCCCTCCCACCTCACCCAGGCGGGAGAAGTCATTCGAAGATTTTCCCTCCTTAAAAAAAGTAGCGTTAAATGTTTGTGTAATTAGTATTATAATGATGACGTTTGTTTTACCTAATTGAAATTCGAGATGTAAGTTCTTGCAAAATGATTTTTTTTTTATATTGAGTACTTGTAACAACAAGGAGAGATTAGTAATGAAATCTGGAAGAATTTGTTCAGCAGTGGATCCTTGTACACACGGCCACATATCGATCTATACAAAACAAGTTTATCCTGGTGTCGCGTCATATCATCTTTCCGCAAATTTAACGTTCAGTTTATACTGGTTATGTAAAGCTCGATGTGTAGCCGTGTGCACAATAATGACGATCAAAACCAACCAATTATAGAGATATTTTAAAGGCGACAAATTACATTTTTAACCAAATTACTTTTTTAAAGTTCCCAAAAGGCTTATTCCACATGGGAACATCTAATAGTATATCATTGTTCCCAACAAAGGTTTGAATTTTGTTTTTCATATCAAAGTAAGCTATCAAAAACATGTTCACTTAATTAAAGAAATGTTTACTTAAATGTTAAATGTCGACTGAAGACTTGTCCGCCATGTTGATCCAAAGAGTTCACATAACCAGAGACAATAGACGGTGATTTTATAAAGAGTTTTGTTAAACGAGTTTCGCCTCCGGTGTTAGGTTGTGGTGTAAGTCATAGAATAGAAGAAACAGAGAGTGGCTGCATGGTGTGTGTGGACAGTGAAGGCAGTTGCTCAATTGGGTACTTGCCAACTAGAGGTAGTCAAATTCAATACTTTTTCGAACTGTCAAAAACGAAAATCAACAGTTTTCTATGAATTTTGTATGAGATTGTGTATTGGTAAGTACATCAGGTTTTTTTAGCGTCAAACAGCATACTTATTTCTTAAAAACTTTAACTTGATTAAGTAAAGTACCCATTTCCCCTGCTCTAATCGTAAGTGTCGTAAGGACAAACTAAGGGATTACTCATTTAAGAGACAGGCCGAATAGAAGCACGCTCTGGTAAGACAGATAATTTTAAAGTATGATCTCCAATCCGCCTAAAAAGCGTGACGATTATGATGAGACCCCTCTTATGTCGGGAATACCCTTAATACAATAGCGGACTCCTCAAGGGTTGTTGATGTTGATATTGACGCAAAGTTCAAATCGCTATCGCTTCAGTTTCTAGCTTACACTATACGCAAAGGTTATCAGATCGCAATATGCGTAGTGTTACTTTCATCCAATACCACAGATAAGCTAATGAGTTACTTGTTTTTTTTTAGACAAAACTTTTTAGGCGAAAACTTCGTACGTACTACGAACAATAGTGTTGTGCTGACAGGAGAAAGGGATGTGATAGTGTTTATCGATAAAAAGTGAAATTCGCCCAAATTGTATCGAGACAATATGTAGCAGTTAATTGAATAGATACCATCAATCATATTAAATGGCCGAATAATTAGACAGAGGAATTAATAGAAATTTCAAAGTTATTTTTAAAACAGCCTAAAGCGTTAATTAAGTAGGTTTTGAATTAGGTAGAGAAACTTTTCTATTTATTAACTACTTTTAACTTTTTATTTGTGTAATTCAATAATTCGTTTACCTAATTAGCATCAACGATCACAAACCAAATGTAAAATCTACATCAGATAAATCAACTTCCATATACAAAAAAAAGAAATAAAAAGTAACAAATACGATATCAAGATGAAAGAAACTAAAATTATTCATAGACACTATTTTTGTTTTGAAATCAAAATAGGAACACAAACTGAGCCGAATAATAAAAAATCTTACGGTTACAATAAAAAGCATTCATTCTTGGATCCAGTTCTCGTTGAATGGACTCCCTAAAAGGACAGAGCAAATAAAAAGCGGCGCGCGCGCACCAACGCAACGCAAAGCTAGGACAACGACCACACGGCCAAGTTATGTCTGGAGTGTATTTGTTTTACGATTGAAATAATCCTCTAACTGCATTATGGAGTGTAATTTCTGTATTTAAAGGACTTTTTGGTGTTTTTGTTCCACATTCATATTAATTCATTCATGGCACATTTGCATCTATCAATCGAAATTTACATACTCAATTAAACATACCGAAACATAGGAAAGTTAAAATTCTTTAGACAAAATTCATCCTTGTCACTCTACTAAGCGCCCAATATTGGACAAACCATTTACAAAAGATATAGAGTAGTGTCTTCTATAATCAAAACCCATGTCCAACTAAAAATAATTAATACTCCATAAATAAGACAAAACGTCTAAACACAAGAAGGGCAGGTACCATAAAACTTCCGTGAAGGAACTCCTTCGTGTTAAACCTCAATTAAATGCCAGATACAATCAAGAATGTTCCTCCTCGCCCGATAATAGGAACTACCAGTGAACCAAACTCCGGCACAGCGAATCCTATCACAATGGTGTAATTATTCGACAGATCAAAGGATCAGACAGGATGTTATGTCATGTACAGGATGATTGTGAACTTTGTTGAAGTATTTCAAATGCTGTTTTGAATTATTGCATAAAGCATAGGTAACAAAGGTTTTTAAATAAGATTTATTTTATTTTATGATAATCTACTAAGCATAATTATAAGATAATGCATAATGCATTTTTTTTTTAAGGGGGGAAAATCATCGAATGACTGCTCCCGCCTGGGTGAGGCGGGAGGGAGTGTCAGACTCTTACTGACTAAAAACCACCCCGTTCCTTCTCCTGCACGTCGAGTCGGAGCCCCGGTTACCCGTTAGGTTCTCCGCGACTCCGAATCGGCATCGGCCCTATTGGGCCCCATCTGTGGTGGTCTGATGGCTCTTTGAGGCGCGCGCGGAACGCGACGCGCCGCACGCTCGGGTCTGTTTCTGGTCGGACGGGGAGCCACCCATGCTCGCCGTCCGCAGGCCCGCGGTTACGGTGGCCGGAGATCGTCCCGCGATCCCCGACGCCCGGTGTGTCCTTCGCGATGGCTGGGTTGCGAGGAAACAGCGCTTCGCTGCCTCACGCGTCCCGCCTCCTCCTTAGCTAGCATGACTGCTTCGCAAA
This sequence comes from Spodoptera picta, assembly GCA_038387885.1. Classification (NCBI taxonomy): domain Eukaryota; kingdom Metazoa; phylum Arthropoda; class Insecta; order Lepidoptera; family Noctuidae; genus Spodoptera; species Spodoptera picta. The sequence continues at coordinate 1,022,666 of JAZHFQ010000233.1, read as the reverse complement.
AGGAGGAGACGGCATCCCAATCCCCCTCGCTCCGCATCATGGCCTGCACTAGGCCCGGACGCGAGAGGTCGCCATCGCCGATCACTTCCCTGAGGACACGGCGGTGCTCAGCCCACGCAGGGCATTCCGCTACAGTGTGTTCCACCGTGTCCTCAGGGCGGTCCTCGCAGTGATGACACCCGGGCGTTTCCTCCCGCCCCATCAGACACAGGTACCTCCCGAAACTGCCATGTCCGGTGAGGACCTGCGTCAGGCGGTAGGTGAGGACGCCGTAGCGTCTCTCAAGCCACTCCTCAAAGAGGGGACTTACCGCTGCGATGGCAGCGAGCCCATAAGAATGTGCATAACCAGTATTAAGACGTAAATGAGCTAAGAAATTTCACTGACAACAGTTCTATTGTTATAATTCTCAATTTCTATATATATATAAATTACTAAATACATACTAGAAGATATTATATGCGGTTAAAATAATTTCTTCCTCATGACAAAGTGCTTAAACTTTCTTCTAAACGGAGTTCAGTACCGAATACGGCAAATCGATTAAGATGCTCATCTAGATATGAGCAGGACCAACCTTACAGTGAAAACGTCTAATTGATAATTTATAGCTTAACGGGATACCTTATTATAACCATTTAACTACCAGTTACGATTAGACTGTCGGTTAACATTATTAGATTAATCGATTTGAATCGAAATTAAAATAGCCCAATTTCTAATTGAATTCTGTGAAGAAAGGTCTCTCCAAAGTCTTTCGTAAGTTCAAGTAAAGTTTCGTTCATACTTCATACACAGTCGACATAAACATTATTTACTAAAACTCCAAACAAATTATTTAAATTAATCTTAAAACTTATCTCGGAAATTGCGTGAAAAATTATCGTGTAATCTTTATCGATAAATTCCCAACACTAGGGTCGTAGGTGAACAGAAACTAATATTACTGGTCCGTAAGAAACATCCTGTATCGATAACGCAATCAACGCACCTTCAGAAACACTTGTAACACCACGACGAATCCTGGCCCACGATGCAATGGACGAAAAAAGTAAAAATAAAGAAAAAAACTAAAAAAGAAATAATATACTCTTAGAATGGAATGCAGTGACTCGCTCTGCTTCTAATTTGAACGCACCGAGACTAAAATTTTGAAATTGGAATTGATATATTTTTTTAATAATCCGAACAATTTATTGTGTCTGAACAGTAAGCACAAGGCAATTTTAATAGAACCGATTAAAACCAAGGAAAAAGATTGGCTGTAGAGGTATAAGAAACGGAGTAAAATGAAAAAGAAAGGAATATTGCTATGAATGTCAAATACCTATTTTTCATGGAAAAGAAGAAGCGCAACGTCAATTGTAATCCAAAATAGGCATGTCAATTTAATATTCAGATCACACTCGGTCCCGTCCCGATATAAATTATAAATCGCATACAAAGCAGGCGTTAGTAATCAGATTAGACATTACTTCGTTTCCTAGTTACTAAGTCGTAAACTCAGTCTGCGTGTGATTGTATTAATGTGATCTTAATCCTTCGTTGTAAACACGCTTCTTCCTAGAAACTTTGTTTCGTAACTACTCGAAAAGAGAATATTTCAAAATTGTCTCACTGTAATATCAAGCAATAAGCAATTCTGCATACAAAAATGATATATCTATTAGATAGATAAACTACGTATTCTACGTAAGTAATATCGATCAAAATAATTCCGTTGATAAAAAGTGCTATTAATATTGTAGTAACACTTTCGGGAAAAAATGGGCGTCATTTCCTCTTCATGAACAACGTTACATGTCCAAATTAATCAATAGAAATAAGACATAAATACAAGATGAACATGTGTGAAAGTTCACAGACAAGCGAGCGTAACGCGGGCAAAATTCCCGCCATAAGAACTGCCACAGACTAAAAAAGTGACCAAAAAGTTTGTTACAACAGTCAGTTTAATAAGAACATTGCCAATCAATTTAGTTACAAAAACAATCAGTCGGGTATCATTAAGTCTTACTTTCTACTACTACCATTTAGAAATACGGAGAAGTCAAGTACAATCGATGGCTAAACTTTTTAAACAATTTACATAAACATGGACGGTTTTATTGTTCAAAATGTGGGTTAGAACTAAGTAAGTTATGTAAGCGTAAAAGTTACGTTATATGGAAATATGCATGTGAGTTTAAAATGTGAAGATAATTTCTTGTTTTGTTGCTTTTTTGCGCAGTTTAAGAGTTCTTTGCATTTACAGAATAATGGACTGCATTATGGTTGTCATGTCAGATTGGTTCGTAGTTTTCAACTATTTAGGTTTTTTTTTTGAAACATTTTAAGCGAAAAATAGAATTTGTAAAGAGTTTGGGAGTATTTAGCGTCCAGTAATGCGTCAGAAAATATCTCTTTTCGGCCTCTTTAAGTTTATCAACGATATTTTTTACAGTTAAGTTTAAAACGACACGTAATAATAATTGCGTATTTCCAATTCGCATCATTGACACATTAAAATAGACATTTCAAGGATGTGAACTGGAAGTAAAAAAGCATTCTATATTTTCCTCGTCCGACACCTTACGTCAATAAACAAAAACGATTGAACCAAACAAACAAAATCTTTGAATGACTCCTGACACGTGTCACATCAAATTAAGCTATTATTTTATACATAACATTTGTTTACTCAAGTGTACACAAACAAACAAAGACAATATATCCGGGCTACTAACACTTAGTGATAGAAAGCTTCCCAATGGTCGTCACTCAGCGACACTAGTTTGACCACCCGCTAATTGTAACATGGTAGAATGTTACATTAACAAACATCAATTAAAGTTATATTGAACCAGCCTTATGGGTAATCTGAACTCAATGCGTTTAATGAATAGTTATTAAACTATTAGAAGTTATGTTTGTAAATTAATTTCGATTTTATTGCTTTAATTAGTATTTCAATGATGTCGAAATTATTGTTGACAATGAGTAACTAATTGTTTTAGCAGTGCTGTCAAGGTTACGGCGCGGCAGTACGAAGTATTTATCTTGCAATTTATTTTTATTACAATTTACCTCTAGATGGTAGAAAAATATTTAAATTTTACTTAAAGCACATACAAAGGTAGGTCAGTTCGGACATTTCCATTTCAACATGTTTAAGTGGCTTCAGTAATAAGTCTTATTCAGAGTTTCTGAAAGCTAATAAATTCTGTCTATTGTTCGGGAGAGGTAACTCACCGAAGCAATATCATTGCTCTTTCATAAATGACCTTGAAAATGAAATTTTCTCACGAGAAAACCTTTTCTGTAATAAATGTCTCAATTACACAAACTTACGAGTTTTCTGTAGCTACATTGCGATATCAACACTCGTACACGTCAATAGACGTCGCGGTAGGCCCCGAAGAATCCTCAGGGAAGTGATCGGCGATGGCGACCTCTCGCGTCCGGGCCTAGTGAGGGCCATGATGCGGAGCGAGGGGGACTGGGATGCCGTCTCCTCCTTTTGCGAAGCAGTCATGCTAGCTAAGGAGGAGGCGGGACGCGTGAGGCAGCGAAGCGCTGCCTCCTCGCAACCCAGCCATCGCGAAGGACACACCGGGCGTCGGGGATCGCGAGACGATCTCCGGCCACCGTAAGCGCGGGCCTGCGGACGGCGAGCATGGGTGGCTCCCCGTCCGACCAGAAACAGATCCGAGCGTACGGCGCGTCGCGTTCCGCGCGCGCCTCAAAGAGCCATCAGACCACCACAGATGGGGCCCAATAGGGCCGATGCCGATTCGGAGTCGCGGAGAACCTAACGGGTAACCGGGGCTCCGGCTCGACGTGCAGGAGAAGGAACGGGGTGGTTTTTAGTCAGTAAGAGTCTGACACTCCCTTCCGCCTCACCCAGGCGGGAGGAGTCATTCGATGATATTCCCCCCTTAAAAAAAAAAAAAACGGCCCCGAAGAAAATGTCGGAATGAACTTGACGCCTATGAAAAGGATTGGTCACAGAGAGCTATAAGAAGAAACGAGTGGAAGGAGGGTAGCGAGGCCTTTGCCCTGCAGTGGGACGACAATGGTAAAAAATAAAATAAATAAATAAATAAACATTGGGATATTAAACATTTGATCTGGTAATATCCTCACAAAACGACAATATTAAAAGAGAAGAGTAATTTATAATTTATTTAGAATAACCATTATCCACATTTTATTTATGTCTTACATGGTTTATATAATAAAACAATTCAATAACTAACAAAAAGCGTAGGTTCACAAAATCGTTGTAAACTTTCTACAACGTTTTTCTTTATCAATTTCCCAAGACCTCCCACACATTGTCATATTATATTATAATATGTGTAATAAAACAGTTACGACATAAATAAAGCCGCTTTATACATAACGGACAGGTCATAGGTTGATAGTAAGAGTCTTTATTACTGTATCCTTATTTACTCATTGTTCGATATGATAATTAAATTAGACAAAGATTTTACTCGTAACACAACTGGTGTAAAGTGGGTGTTACACTGAAATTGAAATTTGTTTTGTAGTAATAATATGCATACGAATGTGGTGTGTCTTCTTATTTTCTTTACAACTTTGAAGGCAATATGATTGATTTTTGATCCAAAATATTATTATAATACCGCAAAACTGTGTAAATAAATTTCGAAGGTTAAATGGCGTAATCTATCCCCTCCTTTTCTCAACTCTTCTGTCCCTATTCACTCAGTTTTACCTAGGAACAATCTTCTGCCTACACAGGTCCCAAACGACCAACCATTTTCTTCTCCTATTATAACATCTTCTGATTCATTTTGTTGCCGGCACCAAGACAGTTATTCATGTTCCCGGGACGCGCCGGACGGACTTCAGTGTTCCAGTATTTTCATGGTTGTATCTACTGTAGATCCTGGCTTATAGGAGTTGTAGCGGTTTTGGGAGATTGTGGCGGGCTGGTCCCATTAAAAAAAAAACAATCAACCAACAGTACGTGTCAACGTATAATACTCTAAGCTCATAAGTTATCTGTGGAGAAGTCTATTTTTATCTACGTATTTAAATTTAGCGCCGGCGCCATCTTACCTCTAGTTGGCGAGGTCAAGGTTGTATGCTTTCAGTGTCTGCGAACAAACTGACAAATGACTTATTATTCTAAGAATATTAAGTAGACAAGTATTCATAAAGAAAAGAACTATCCTTGACAATTTTTATCAATTCAAAAGGAAATTTGTACAGGATTGATGACGGTAACAATTACTTTTCACTAATTATGTTAAGAGTGTCATGTAATAGGGGCTCGGGCTGAGCCTAGTGTCATACACCGGGAACTATATCAGACTCAGTGGTCCATAGCTCAGCAGTCTCGACCATACATAGTAGTCGTTTCGTTTGTCGCTTTCAAGTGTCGCTTAAATTGGATAAAGTTTTTCGAACAACAACTAGAAACAAATAACAAAAAAATCTACTAAATCAGTAGGAAAGTAATTACCAATCATTATAGCGTCCCAAAATCCGGCTAAAGCATATGCTTTAGTCGAACGGTTTAACGTTTAAGTCGATCAAAATATTTTGATCGACTTAAACGTTTCATTTAGCGTGTCGTGGGCGAATAAAGGCTCCAACCACCTAATACCACACGGCATTAAGAAGTCAAAGTGGGCGGTTTGCTTGATTAATTGCTAACTGCTAGCCGATTCTAACCTAGATCTAACTAGTATTTAGTTTTCACAGTTAGTTGTTTGTTTGTCATCAAGTCTAATTTGTTTCTTTATAATTTATTTAGCATAACATAACATCACGCCTTTTATGCCCGAAGGGTCGGCAAAGGAGCACATTACGGCACTTAATGCCACTGTACAATGTAATACCCACTTTTCATTATTTATGTTATGAGTCTCATGTAATAGGGGGTGAGCCTGTTGCGATATACTGGGCACAATTCCAGACTCCGTGCTACTACAGGCAATTTTTATAAAAACTCAATAATACTTTGCTTGATCCGGAAATCGAGTCCGAGACCTATTGCCTGGCAGTTGCAATGAAATATAGATTAGAACCTAAGTAATCGTATTGGATACTTAACAGCCCCTGCAAGCACTTATCAAATTGTATACAAAAAATTACACTCTCCACGACATGCCCTAGTTTGATCTATACTGTGGAGTTGTTCACTTCTGTTCATAAACCAACGATTTCATTTGACAGCAGTTAATAAATAAACGCACCGAACACAAAACACTAGTAGAGAATTATTCTTTAGTTTCGGCAATAAACAAGAAGGTTATATTTGGCATTGAAAAGAAAGTTTCAAACACAAGAAGCGAACGGTAACCGATCAAATATTATGTAAACATTCGTTCATTCATCCGTTCATTCATTCAATCTATTCAAAACATATTGAAGATCATCATGAACAATTTATTTAAACGAATCTTACATATCTATATAAAGAAATGTTGATTCAAAAGAAGAGAGAAATAATGTAATTGTACCTATGTTAATTTATAATATTGTGTTGTTATTGAAATACAATATCTAGTTGAACTTTCTGCCATGACAAATGTCAATAATAAAAATGAGTGAATCGCAAATTAAAATTGACAGTTGATAAATCGAATGGTTCAAAGATTAAAGACTGGTACCTAATATTTACTGGTACATACAAACAACACTATTTAGATACTTTGGGAACAACTGACTTAAGTCACTGCCTCGTTGGCCGAGTAGTCGCAAGTGCGACTGCCGGGCAAGGGGTCTCGGGTTCGATTCCCGGGTCGGGCAAAGTATTACTGGGTTTTTTAAAATTCTCAGTAGTAGCACGGAGTCTGGAATTGTGCCCGGTATATGGCAATAGGCTCACCCCCTATTACATGGGACTCATAACAACTAGTGAAAAGTGGGTGTTACATTGTACTGTGGTAGAATGTGCACCTCTGCCTACCCCTTCGAGGATAAAAGGCGTGATGTTATGTGACTTAAGTCACGTAAAAAATTTGAAAAAAATAGACTGAATCGATATAAATAAATACACAGGTTTTATACATGAAAGTATTGTGATGAAGTGATGGCGGTATATAAAGAGGCGTCAACTGTATCACGAAATGGTCAAGCGCGAACCTTTATTATTATTAAACTGTCAAACACCAAGCGGTCACCGGTGACCGCAACCTATTGTTCTATAATTGTGTCTATAATGACGGTACTCGACGAGTTAATTAGTTTTAAGTTTTATGATATAAATACCTGCATCTTTGGTAGTAAAATTAGTTATCTTTTGTACTAGTTACCTGCAATACATTCTGTCGCTCGTCGCTTGTAATTTTATTTTCGCTTTACCGCTGCTATATTGCTATACTGCTTTAGGTACCATCCATAGCTACCTAACATTGTAAGCAGTGCATTTTAATTTCCTGTAAACGGAGTCTACACTGCTTCAGTATTATAGTTTTGCATGGCACACGAAACCCAATATAACAACTTTTCTATATGACGAAAAAACCCTGTGAAAAAATATACCCTGTACTTCACAATATCGTATTGCAAGAACAGCACGGTTTTGTTAAAAAACGGTCAACCACGACTAATTTATTAACCTTCGTTGACTATATTTTTAAGAACATGGATTCTCGGGTTCAGGTGGACTCTATATACACGGACTTTCGGAAGGCATTCGACAAGGTTGATCATAGTCTTCTATTGGAAAAGCTTTCATACAATGGTATACGCGGAGATTTATTGCGCTGGTTCTCTTCTTATGTCAGGAATAGAACTCAGAGAGTTGTCATTAATGGCTTTCAATCTGATACTGTTCGCGTTGCTTCCGGGGTGCCTCAGGGTTCGATTTTGGGACCTCTTCTTTTTATTTTATCTATTAACGACGTTAACACGTGTTTCCGTAACTCAAAATTATTGCTTTATGCTGATGATCTGAAAGTATTTCGACCAGTTACTAATATACAGGACTGTAGATTACTACAAGAAGACTTAGATCGATTTACTTATTATTGTAGAAAAAATAAATTGCAGCTCAGTATAAATAAGTGTAGTTGTATAAGCTTCACAAAGAACAGGAATGCCATTAACTATGCATACTCGCTTGACGGGATTTTGTTGTCAAGGGTGTCCGTCGTTCGTGATCTTGGGATTCTTCTTGATGATAAACTTCACCTTAATGGTCATATTGACAGAATTGTGAACAACGCTTATCGCATGTATGGTTTTGTAATGAGATCTTCTAAAGACTTCAGGCGTCCCACGACTTATTTGTATTTATACAAATCTTTAATCAGATCGCAGCTTGAGTATGCGGTGTCGGTGTGGAATCCCTTTTACAATAAATATTCGGATCAAATAGAAAAAGTGCAAAGTAAGTTTTTGAGGGCAATGCATTATCGTTGTTTTAATGCTTCTGTGTCATACGAAGTTATACGCAAAAGATACAAATTGCTCGAATTAAAATCCAGGCGTAATCTCCTAGGAGCAGTGTTTTTGTATGATCTTTGTAGAAATGCATATGACTGTATTGAAATTCGTAACAGTATAAGTTACATAGTGTCTAGAACCACAATACACCGAGGGGTACGTGCGCGTCCCCAGTTTGCGTTGACGTCCTGTCGAACTAATGCGGGATTGCGAGCGCCTCTACGCCGACTGATGGAAACTTATAATAAGGATTTCCACTATATTGATATGTTTTCTTTTAGTGCCAAACAGTTTAAGGTCAGAGTACTAGAATCACTTACTGATTATTAAAATTAATTTTTTTTTTCGTTTTTATTGGTTTGTATAAAGCTAAATTTAATTTGGTTATGCTGGTCGGTCTTATAGTGATTTTATTTTATTTTCATTTAATTTGTAAAAGTCTCACAAAAATTATATATAATTATCATACTTTTGCCTTTCCCCTCAGGGATCAAAAGGCGTAATGTTGTTTATGTTTTCTTAGTATATTTTATTAGTTATATAAGTTTGTGTGATGGTGTTTATGATTTAATTTATATTCTGTGGAAAACGCCGTTGGTTACACATTTGTTCGAACTACCTATGTATTGTGTCATAATGTATCATGTAATGTGTCACTGTTTGTTTTCCCAAATAAATAAAAAAAATAAATGAATAAAAAAACAACTGACAACTGCAAAGAGATTTTCTTACAGCTCAAAATTCATATGACAAGCCGACACTTTTCTTTTCGACCAGTACAGATGGAGAGCGAAAGTGTTAGTACAATATTTATTTGTCTATCGGCATTCGATTCAAGGGTCACGTAGACCTACCGACAAGATCTGATATACAAACTTATATATTCCACCAAATAATTAACTATCATATGTACGTGAACCTTAAATCAATAGATATAGATGTTGGAATAGACTTTGTTATCGGTAAAGATATCTTTGTATTGCTTGCATCTCAATGCTTCACTAAGACCGCTTTAATAATTGTATTTGAACAATCTGAAAGGTAAGTTAATTGAATTAATTTTTGTGTCGTCATTATTGTTGGTATTAGAGTGTAAAGTATGTCAGTACTGTCAAGAGGTTTTAAGATTCAAAAGAATAGACAAATACTTTTTAACGCAACCTTTTTAATAAAGAGGAAAGAAGAGGTGTCAAGATTACAAGAACACTTCGATTGACCGATGTTCTCAATTATTTTTATGCCGTACTTGAACTATCAGGTCAGAGGGGCGGTGTTGTGAAAGAAGAAGTTCTAGCAAATGAAATTTCTATAAAAGCCATGGCTAAGAAACTTCATGATAATCATCAACAGCCTATAAGTGGCTACTGCTGACCAAGTGCCTTGCTTGCTCAATGCGGGTTGGCGATTTCAAACTTATAATTAGAAATTCTAAGCTCAGGTTTCCTCACAATGTTTTCCTTCACTTGTCATTGACGAAAAGTCACATTGGAACTTGTTGTTGGTAAGGTTTCGAACCCTTATTCATGAGAAGCGGGCGTCTTAAACCTCCGGGCCACCACGACGATTAGGGGATTGAGGAACTTAATATGGCGAAAAGCAGCCTAATCTATTGCTAATATTAACTAGAACCATTTTCAAATACGATTCACTCCTGAATAGTACCAGGGTTTGTACCTCCAGTCTTTAACAGCATTTAACGTCAAAACGACTATAGTTTCTTAACTAACCATTCAAATAATAATCTTAAACAACAATGGAATACGAAACCATTTATGTTAATGAAATTAATTCAAGAAATATTACTCATTTCAAAAATTCTACTAATTTTATTGAGTCCTCCCTAAAATATAAACGAAAGCCCGTTTACAACACACCCCTATAAAAGTGAAGGGTAAATCACCCTTGCTGACTGCAGGAAATTATGAAATATGGATACAGTTTTACTACGATTAGCTTTACAATAACTGACAAACACGCAACGCAGCAAAAATTGGATATTTTACACAGGTACCGTCAAAACCATATATTTTCCAAAAAAGGATAGAAAAGGCATTAATAACAAATACAAAACCTTTTTTGGGACAAGCCCGCCTCAATCACCTAAAACCACTGTAACTACTGTACGCCAAGACCTACAGTAGATACCCATGTAAACACCGGAACACTGAAGTCCGGCGCGTCACAGGGACATGAACAACTGTCATGGATCCCACCAAGAAATAAAATAAGACGATATTATTAGAGGAGAAGTAAAAAACAACAGTTTTCACATCCTCAATCCATCCATTTAATGCAGGAGACAGGATGACTTAAATACAAAACCTGTAAAATCCAAACAAATGTAGAAGTTCAAATCAAAGCCTTACTCAGAATTAGCTCTCCAATTTACTGCGCCCATAAAATACAGAAACTCCAATCCAAACCAACCAAAAGCAGATCATTAAAAAATGAACCGTAGGAACCTATATCCAGAAAGGTTCACAAACGACTACAACGAAATTACCCATGTATATCTAATTAGTTTGTCAAGACTACAGTTTCCCCCATTAAAGTTAAGCAGCCGTTTGTGGCCTGATTACAAATAATACATGAATTAAAAGAGTCCACCTAGGAATTTGAACGAGCATTCTCGACAGACGCGGAAAGAATTGAAAAATCATCATCTAGAAACTAACCTTGATCACTATCTAGCGACACGAGTAAATTATTTCACTCCACAAAACAGACCTTTTATAGGTACATCAATATTAAATAAAAAGTCTAGATGAAGTCGACTAGTTTCACTCGTGTAACTTTAAAGTAAGATTTAAAACACCCTACAACCTTCCCCACGAATAGAACTGTTCTTATCCATTTTTGTTTTGAGTTGATAGTGATTCTTATTCAAAATAAATGCATGTCGTCCTTAAAAATATTTTTCAAACTCCAAAATACGACTTTAAACGTGGTTTAAGCAACTGTTAGCAGTTGCTTAAACTATTGTCTTGTCAAAAAATTTAATATTCAAACATAATCAAAAGAAGATAAGTATACAGAAGATTAGATACTAGCACACAGAAAGTTTTTCAAAGCGCAGACAGAGAATCCACGTTATACATAAAGAAACACATTCTGTAGTGAACTTTTGCAAAATACTATTTAAAGTGCAGGAACGTGATACACAAGAAATAGTAGAAATTGTTTAATCAAATGCGTTAGAGTACTGCGAATGAATAATTAAAGACAAGACTTTATGTGCAATTTGGTTTTGGTTTATTTCTAACTTCGACCGTGTAATGAATGGTAATTGTGATGTAAACCTTGATAAAGAAGAAGATACTTAGTACATAGTTGATATTACTAATTCAGTAGAAGTTTTCGATAAGAAAATAAATTTAAGGACCAAGTAACCACTGATATTATTGATACACTTCACAATGAATAAATGGATTTGTAATAAATAATAATAGACTAAGTGATTTATGAGATAAGTTGTGGAATGTATTTTATCTACTATCTGATAATTTCTGTGAACTAGCAAAACCAGGTAGAGTTGCTTACTATTTTGTTAATATGGATTTTGATAATAATAACTGATGCACTACGACATTCTTCATCACCTATAGTTGAGAATGTTAAATGAAATAATAATTTGCTGACGGTTCGAAGAGCGTTAAAATAATAAACAGAGGCTTATCAATGAAGGATGTTGTAGGCTCATAACAGACAACATCCTCCCACGAGGCAGGAGTGACGATTAATTACTATTTAGAAATGTTGATAAGGTATCAGATGGAATGGAGAAGAATTCATAATGAATGTTCCTAGAGTAACATAGTATAAAATGATAGGTAAAACTACCATCGATTGTGTCAACAAGAAAAAATAAGTAACTATGATACAATAAAATGTTTTAACAAAGATCTTAATTTATAAAGTTTTCAAAATAAATCAGCGAAATAGTCGCAAGAAAGTTAACAGCTAGAAATTTTGAAGATTTCGTACGTACAAATATGATACGTGGATAGACAATATTAGATGTAATACTTAATACTAATTTACTTAGATTTTGACATTTTCTAAACATTGGAACTTTACTGACTTTGATTTAAAAATGTACTACAAATAGGACACTAAACAGTTAATTGTCACTTGTCACATACACAACTTGATCAAGTACATTCGTTGGTGTATTGACTTCTAAAATATTACTACACAATGTATATCCTTGTCGACGTGTTAGAATACTAAACAGTGTGGAGTCTAGACTTTTATTATTCCTAGAAATCCTGATTCACGTATTATTCGGCAAGAATTCGCGTGACGCGGACCAAACACGCAACCAATGTCGAATTTTAAATGAAGGTGTTCAACTGTTTAGGTTTAGAATCGATATTTTATGTTAAACTGGTGTTTGATGCTTGGTGATAACAATGGATACTAATGTGCCTGAATCTACAAGTTGTCATTTTTTTTTTAGTTTTGTTTGAAATTAAGGAGAAGTAGAACATTTTAGTTTCTATATTAAAACGATACTAGTGCAGTTAAGTATAAATACAAAATCATAGAAAACTTTATTGATAAAAAAAAAGTAAATAGACAAGCAAGGATGGAGGTCTGACATTGTGTCATAGTTAAAAAACAAAATATATAAAAATGAAACCCGTTTCCCGTTGTCACGCCATAACTTGAGAATGGCTGGACCGATTTCACTATTTATTTTTTTGTTGTATTTGATAGTATTAGGAGAAGGTTCTCAAGTCGAAAAAAATCCTAAAATTCCTACGGGAACGGGAGAAAACGGGATTGCGCATACGAAGTCGCGGGCAGAAGCTAGTAATAATATGAAAACGTGCGTACCTCCACTTCGATGCTTCAACAGAAATAAAATAAACAAAAATGATGACACATTACCACCATCAAAATACAAATAATTCGCAATGCCATTCAAAATATATTTTATCAGATAAAGATGTCGAACCAAAAAGGTACAACCAAGGTCCACACTCCTTTCTTTGTACAGACACCAGCACGTCAAACTACTTCAACTCGTCAAATGCCTTCAATAGACTTTAATTGTTTCACCATAAAGTCGTAAATCCTATGAAGAAAATTGACAGTTCAGGGCAACTTGATGTGCACATGTCTTCAAGACGTTGTAATTAAAGAACCATTTGAATATATTGAAAAGAATTACACAACGACGCTGTGTCTTCATAAAATCGTGTCATATTAAAACAATACTGTTATTACTTTTAAAACGATACCTTACGTAATCCTAAGTAAGCATACTGACATCATTATACGTGGGAACATGGCGAAGGAACTTTTCCAAAATGTTTTGGAGTTTAGTTTCTGCTAGAAGGTCACTATATAAAATCATATGAACTTCAGATCTTCAACATCTTTCACTGCTTCTGAAGTAGTTTTAGCCACATTCTCTTCTCGTCAAACAAGTTTAAAGATTAACCGAAACCAAATCGTAAGCTACCAACCTGTCTGCATTTAGGCATTTTATTGCTAAAATAATAACACGTAACAATAGCTTCGTCATGCGTCAAAAATCCATTCAAATTCATATTTAGTTAGTGACCAGTTAAGACGATGAATATTCCATTAGTTTTGATTGCGAAAATCGCCATTATGAAGAATGACTTGTGAAGACTGAGGACGAATTTACTTATGTAGAAAAGAGATAAAAAAATGATGTTGGATGCCCTAAATACATATCTAAATGTACCTTAATGTTTGAGTTGTGAATGTATTAAATACGATAGATAATCTGCGTAAACTCACCCATAGAAGATGAAAAAACACGATAACTATCGTGAGACATACTAAATTAATTAAATCGAGGGTTACTAATACTCACGTGAATATACTAAGAAGAGCGATGATTCTCATGAGGAAGACCCCTATGTGGTTCGAAACTAGTAGGACTTTTCTCAGCATATTCACGTGATTAACCCGCGATTTTTAGTTAATGAGGATTTTGTTATCTGTCAGTTGGCGCCACTTATGCTTTAATTAAGGGATTCATTGCAATATCGCTTGCGTTGTTTAAATTTTATTCTCGAATATAAACTTAACTCGTTGAGTACCGTCATTATAGACACAATTAAAGAACAATAGGTTGCGGTCACCGGTGTCCGCTTGGTGTTTGACAGTTTAAAGAAATATTTTTTATCCGTTAGTCAGGAAAAACATGCTACACAAGGTTTTCTCGAAACCCAGAAAATGTCATTAAAAATATTTTTCACAGCACAAAAACAAACAAAACAAAAGGCTATCAAAACAAAGAGTTGTCTCTTTGAATTAACAGTTACAAAAAGTGTTACAATTACTCAAAAAACCGTAGCAAACAATTAAAGTTCGGGTCATATGGTGCACTTTATTTTACGTTCTCACTTAGCTGGTAAAACAAATATTTGTATAACTGTGAAAAGGCATTGTAGGTGTGCTGAAGATAATTTTAATAGACAATAACAGAATATCAAACACACAGTATTTTGATTGAGAGAGAATTGTATGACAATTATGTTACCTTTGTATTTTATTATACTGAATTGACAGACATTTCTTCCTTTGTATGACAATTCTTGGTGTTAACAGATTGTTTAAACTGAAAAATCCGTCTGAAAAGGGCGTAATTGCTAAAATCAATTAACTGTTTCTTAAACTATAGTTTCTCAAGTCTTGAAAGAAATGGATCTACTGCAGCTCCACATTCGTATTAGAGTGAATCACCACTGACCACAGTTTCGCAACGGCCAGTTGATGACAACATTACGAGGCAAAGATATTACGGATACTGCCTAGTTTGGCACCTTACCGATTTATACTCTGTGGTAAAGTGCGTTTTAACATCAATTTCTTTTGTTTCTCTTCCTATTTTAGTAGAAAGTGGGGCAAATATTATTAGATGCATCTAGTATTATAGTGTACTTAGCAGTTGTGTCCATGTATCTAAAGATTTCAGTAATAAATTTAGCCGTGAATTGTATATGGACTAACTCAGTATAGATAACTATGTAGAAGCAAATATCTTCATACTAAAACTTACAGTTACTAAAAGGTAAAAATCGACGTCATTCTAAACTTGATGCTAGCTTTCGAAACCTTAACTATTAAATTATAATATTTCTAGCTGACCCAGCAACCTTCGTACCACCGATAAAAATTGTTCACCACCTTTTAAACCTTCCCTGGACTTCCATGAACACTTCATGACCGAAATTAGCTTAAATCGGTTTAGCTGTTCTCAAGTTTTAGCGAAACTAACGAACGGCAATCAATTAATTTTTATTTATATAGATAACGTAAATATCAACATAAAACATATTAAAATTTAACAAACAATTATAAGTAGTTGATAAAGAATTCGTATCTGATGTTGAAATGGCTCCATGCCGTCAGTGTTGCAGAATCCAAGGTCCTGATCTTGACAGTCTACTGTTTACGACAAAAGAGGTTGCGTTGCCGACTGCCCATTACCAAGATATATTTTCATTAAATACTGCTTTAGAGTACTATAAAACACTCAAAACTGAACTTTAAAGATGTGAGTATAAAGATTGAAATTACGTTTTCAAATAGCACAATCATTTAGACGTCCTTGACAAGCATAAATATTATAATGTAGATGTTAACGTTTCATTTTTACCCCTCCATTTCTATTAACCCTTCACTTACAAGTCCACAAGCCTCATATTTACTTCCTAGTTGTCATAGAATAATATTACTATAAAAGTATCGTCAATCATCCTACAGTCATACAGTCACTGTTCACATCTAAAATCTTATCTTTTCAATCTATTTCATTTTTATTCCATTTTGTATTTTTAGTGAATTGATGCAAATCCGTGAATGTCTCAGAGAAGTGTCTCACATCATTTAGGAATATCTGTTTATGTTTTTATAATTACTATCTTGAGACATACTAACTTAACTAAAATCGCGGGTCATGTAAATATACTGAGAAAAGCTCTAGGTACTAGTTTCGAACCACAGAGGGGTTCTTCCTCATGAGCAGCGTGCGCAGTCGCGGCGACGTGGCGCAGCTCGCGTGAATAACCCGCGATTGTAGTTAATATCTGTTTATATTTGTTACACATGACATCACGGCTTTTATCCCCGATAGGGTAAATACACATTACGGTACTTAAAGCCACTGAACAATATAACATCCACTTTTCACTATTCATGTTGTGAGTCCCATGTAATAGGCAGTGAGTCTACTGCCTTATACCGGGCACAATTCTAGACACCGTGATATGACTCACATTTAAAAAAAAAACTGTAATAAATTTCTTGACCCGGAATCGAGCCCACCCACATTTGCGACCACTCGACCAACGAGGAAGTCCGTTTCTCTTTATAAATAAAAGCGTTATTACCGAAACAATATCTCTATTTGTTTTCAACCACCTTAAATAAACTCAATTAAATAAATAAGTAGCGACGTAATTCAAAACAATAGGTAAAATCACAATAAAAGATGTCCGACATGGATACCACCAAGTTGTGACGACAAACACTAAACAAAAGACACCTGATATCACCCAGTAAAGGGAGTCGACTCGTCAAATGATATTTAGAGCGAAAAGCGATACGCTACGAGCATTCAGACAAGCATAGTTATAAAGTAACACTTTTTTCTTTAAATGACCTGCTATGATATCTATTTTACATTCTGAGAAAAATATAGCAAAACGTAAGTTATTTGTCCATCATTCTTTTTATTTTTCATAGTGTAGCCAGTGTTCCTAAATTAGTGGTAGTCATCAACTCCGTACGTGGAGTTAAACATTACATTCCATTAATAACATAGCTCCATTTTTGGGTAACCGTGTAAATGTGGGGCGACAGGCGACCTTAACTAAATTTTCAAAAATATGATGTTTTTCTGATGAAAAACATCTACTGCACCTACTCGTAAAAAGTCCTTGTAGATTAGTATACAGGGCGTAACCTGAACTAACGAGGTGATGGTAAAAATCAAGTTTTATCTTCATAAAACTAAGGAATGAAATGGTCAATGCTCAACCCTGGTGTTTTTTTCCACAATCTCCCATAACCGCTACACCTCCTGTAAGTCAAGATCTATAGTAGATACAACCATGAAAACACCGGAACACTGAAGTCCGGCGCGTCCCAGGGACATGAGTATCTGTCTTGGTTCCCGCAATGAAGTAAATCAGAAGATATTAGAGGTATAAGAGGATGCTGCATGCAACGCTGATGTTGTAAGTATGTTACAAGAAAACAAAAACGTAAAAATAATTTCCTTTAGTCAGCGTTCCGTTTACACCCTGTATACCTATTCAAGTAATTTTCTCTTCTGATTGAAATTGTCATATGATAGTAGGCGCCTACTGAACGAAATACAAAGTGAATCATAAAGAACATAATTTAAAGTTGGTAGTCCATGAGCATAGAGTATTCAACGTCATTGTTCTTATTATATTCGCATCACAATGTTTATTAGAACAATCTATTGTTAAGGCGCTCCTACACTATAAATTGACCGAGGAATCTAGGTTTCCGGAATGACGTCACCGTTCCTTGTTATAGGATCAAACACCTACGCTGCATGTGGAGCTTGATATGAGGTTTATAAAGCTTGGTTTAGACTAGGATTTTCTCACTTGTGAAATAGAGACTATTTTCAAACTATTACGTAGAAAGGATAGATATATAAAGTAAATTTATGATAGACGTATACAGAGGGGGTTTCGAGTTCGAAACCTACCAACGGCAAATACCAATGTGACTTTTTACAAGTTATATGTGCTTTCTAAGAATAATTAGACATCACTGACCAACGGTGAAGGAAAACATCGTGAGGAAACCGGAGATTATCATTTCTAATTATAAGAGTGAAATCGCCAACCCACATTGAGCAAGCGTGGTGATAAATTGTTAAACCTTCTCCTTGCGGGAATAGGCTTTTGGTCAGCAGTGGTTACTTATAGGCTGATGATGTTATACAGAGGGGGTATAAATGGGACCAGATCAACATATTAAAGAAGGGCAAAATGAAAAGTTCCCTTATACGACGACCATGCATGAAAAGACTGATGACTGTTTAATGAAGCTAAAGATGTATGTAATAATCGTAGCAATCGGCGTTCCAGGGTCCTATGAGAGATAGACGTGAAGTAACGTAAGTATATATGTTCTCGATATTCTACGCGTTCATAATTCTAAAGGTACAAGAATAAATTGTTACTGACAAAGACAAAGATAATTATTATAATGTCCCGTTTATACACACGGTCAATGTTTATACAGGGTAAAACCAACAGCCTACAACTTTTCAAGTTACAACAACAAAGTCACTTAAAACTTATAAACGTACTCCAAATTCTTTCCATACAAGTTGACCTAGCTGCATTATTTAACATAATATTTTAGCATCAACAAAACGTACATGTAATGCGAGCGTAGCAGACCATGAATGCGATGCACCGTTTTCTCAAATAACGTTTACGATCGCACAATCGATGACCGTTTTGAAATCACCGTAACAATGTCCACACATACGTTCTTTGCCTACTTATTGAGCAGTGCCGTTACTGGAGTAAGCAGAATGTTAATGAGTATCAAAAATTCTAAAGAACGTTACTTATTACTGTCATGTCGTGTCATGTGTGAATCCGAACGCAGGCAGCCATGTTTTTTCCCACGAATATAAAATATTGCAATGGAAATGGACGTGTTCGAATTTCGAATTGTCTAGTGCTGAGAGCACGAGAGGGAATGACATAAAATAACTGTTTTAATTTTTAATTGTGTTGTAAAAGCTCGTAACAACGGCAAATAACACTTTATTGTCACCACAAATGTATCCATTGTGTGTAACCGTTACGCGTTTTTCTTAACGATAAACGCATGCATGCTAGCATGCTAATTCACATCGTAGAGAAACTAAGTGTAAAATAAAGGTGTTAATTCAGGAAACGATTGTGTTAAATGACAAAGATGTGATTAAGTATCGCCCCACATTATACTTGATCTAATTTCACATTGTAATGCAGTTCAGTTTTCACACGCGGTTCCGTGAAACGCCGTGGTGCGAAAGATTAGGTATGTGTCACGGTGTTCTTTCAATGGTGAGAAAGTAATGCACATGTCAAGCACAATGCACTAATATAATGTCTTTATATCCGTATCGTTATAAGAAACCGGAATGGAACGTAATAAGATGTCTATTTTGTGTTGTCAGTTGAGCAAAAAGTTGCGCGTAAAAAGTTTGAATAACGAACGCGGGATCAGTCAAACGCGTTAGTGTGTCACGTCACTATAGGTTAAATGATGCAAAGGTATTTAACTGTACAGCCTTTATAGACTTCAGCATTACACTGCTAAATATAATTCTTTGAAAAATGGCAAAAAGTGTAAAAGATTAAATTGAAAGGAAATTCAGACATCAAACTAATTTAAAGTAAATTATAATTCATTACTTAGAAGATTATAATGGTCTCTAATGCCTTTTTTATTCTGTGGACGAGACTCGCAAGGTCTTCACAGATTGTGTAGACTCTAGACGGAGCTAAATTATATCGTTATTAAACAGGTTATTAACTGAGTTATTGTGTGACCTTTGTATAACCCACTTTGAGTTTTAGACTTCTGGTTGATTAGAAAGGGAATGAGGTCCAAGAACCAGTCATCTTAAAGAAGGAATGTTAAACAAGGAATTTTCTCTGAAAATTTGCACTATTAACCTTATTATTAATATTTAAGACACCATAAAAACGCAGTACTACATATATGACATAGTAGATCAATTAAATAGTAGTAGCAGAGATTAAAACGGTGTATTGAGAAATAAAGTTCTAAAAAAGTCCAATCTATAATTACTTCATCTCAATTTAGACTAACAGCATATCGCATCAAATCTACGCCTAGATATTTAGACCACGACCGATTTTAAATGTAGTAACATGTTGCTAATTCTATTCGATTAATTACTCGAATGAATCTAGCTCACTATTTCTCGATTATATATCGATTACCTAACGAGTCGCTTGCATCTCGGTTACCTCACCTCATCTGCGCTCGATTGCGAAGGTCGATGCTGTCGCGAGAATATTTCTTAGAACGTGTTTCTGTCTGTCTGTCTATTGTTATGTGAACTTCGGTATGTTTAGATACAATTATTTTGTTAACTTATTTTATTTCCGATGATGGCATGGTGCGGAATTTATGTTTAGGAATGTTGTTTTTTGGAGATGCGAGGAAAAGATATTTTGATTTATAGTTTGTTGTATTATATGAAATCCTTAATAAATTATTTTGCGTCTCATGTTGAAAGAATGATAAACTCTAAAGCTTACAACTTACGGAACATCATCTACGATCAACAGTAGAAAGAAATTCGTTTAACAATTACCTGAAACAAAAACAACACAAACACATTATAACACGACAATAAATAATAATTATTCATAATCTATACACAAATATTTACAACAAACTAATAACGAACAATAATTCAAAAAGCAATGAATTTGAAAATGGACAACACTAGTCCATAAACAAGATGATTGTCTTTGTCTCTGCCTTCCTTTAGGCCATAAGCAACTTCCGCTACTTTCTACCAAATGGCCACATATAATAGTGACCATTTATCATAGGTTAAAACAATACAATCCGTAATTACTGGACCTGGATGATTGTATCTTATGGCCAACAATTGGACAAATATTTACTTTAGTAACAAATGTTTGCTCTAAATCAGATTTTTTACGTCTGCGTGGGCGATTGCCTACAGTTAAAAGTTTTAACTGTGTTCCTAACATATTCAGATGTGTTTGCTCGTGTTTATTGTCGTTTCTACGATAATATTTGTTGTTAATTTAAGTTAAAACTTATTAAAAGTACTAAGGGTAATAGAGGTGAAAATAACAGTTATTCTGTCATAAGAATTAAGTTGTAATAAATCCCATTTATAGTCATGTAAATAAATGTAATCATATATCAATCAAGGGCAAGTTTACAAGTTTATAATACATCCTCTGTCTTACTAAATACTGCAAGCAATCCAACGTACAACTGCCATTATTTCCGGATGCGTCTGTACAATCCGAACAAATAACTCCTTTGTCCCCTTTCCGCTAAAATGTTTGCACAAGAAACACGTTTGGGCCACTTGAAATCGATCCCTACCAGTTTAAAAACTCCTTGCTAAGTATCAAAAAGGCTGAATCAATAGATATTGGTCGACCAAACTTCTCACTCGTAAGAAAAAAAAAAGAAAATCGTGCGCAAAGAGTATAATAAGTATAGGAGATATCGTGCGTTAAGTATTCGTTTTTTAAATAAATATTCTTTCGACGCGCGACGCTGTTGGCGGGTTTCGCGCCAATTTCGGAGGCCGGAATCCATCTTTGAATATTAAATACGTGTTTTATTGAATTCTTCAAGTTATTTCCGACCACCACGTGTAAATGACAAGGTTTGATGACTCATACTTCCGTGGAACGAGTTGATTAAGCAGTTTAAAACAATTACTGTAGCGTACCGAGTAGTACACGAAACATGACCGAGCAAGGTTCTTGTTCACTGAACATCTTAAACTGCACGCGAATCACTTTTATTATATTTGCATAAAATTATTATGATTGATGTGTAGTCTTTGTTTATACTACCTAAAACTTAGTAAAACATGCTTCAATGTGATTCTTTTGTTTAATCCCGGAACTAATTTTATTCACGTTTTGAGATGCGTGCAAATACCAAAGAAAATGTGACGTAACAAGTATACATTATTCTAATTGCATGGATTCGATGTAATTTTATTTTGTTTAAGTAAAACTTCTGCAGATAGTATCTGTGATACACATAAGAATGACGTCACAAATCACAGTCCAGATGTTGCAATAACAACGTTCTGTTACTTTCTTGCAACACCTGCATTCCGAGCTCTTGATATTTCAGGGTCAAACAAAATTAAAACTTACATTTACAAAGATGTTGATGTCTTTACTGTATTCAAAATTGTACACTTTTATGTAAATGTACTTTTTATGGATGTCACAGATCCAATATCACCGATTAAGCTAAATAATTCCTCGATATAAATATAAACATTAGGCGGTGGCACTGATTAATAAAAATGTGTCCCAAATCCGGATTACAGCAAAGCATATATATAGAGTTGGGTTATGCCATTTTAGAAAAAAAAAACACTAAAACCTACAGAGGTTTTAGTGTTTAAGAGGTAATGATCACAGGATCATTACCTCTTTTGAAGTTCATGCAAAAAGTAAAGCGTTAACAAATTTGTCTCAAAGCCTTAGTGCACACAAGCAGTGCCTGTATGATCTGAACATATTTGTCGTATTAGTCACCAGTTTGACACGTGTATAGAAGCCGTTGTTAGCAACGTGTTTAACTAACAATTACATAACTTTCTGACTAACTTTATTTAACAATGTCATGTTGTGTGAAAGTATGTGTTAAGGTTAATTAGTATTGTAGTTTATGAAGTTAACAATAAATTATACTTCAACTCGATAATTTCTATTATCCTTACTTTCATCGTATTAAAAATCATATCCTGTTACTGAGTGATATTTAGTTACGTCCTAATAAACCTTTTGATTTTGATCGAAATTATTATTAATTAAACATTTGTAGATAATTTTGTACAATACTATTTTAATCCCTATCCACATTTTTGTTATAATGGAAACTCTAAAATCATTAAATTACTACCCTTATTTTTGGGCATATATTTTTTTTAATGGGCGAAAATCATCGAATTACTGCTCCCGCCTGGGTGAGGCGCGAGGGAGTGTCAGACTCTTACTGACTAAAAACAACCCCGTTCCTTCTCCTGCACGTCGAGTAACCCATTAGGTTCTCCGCGATTTTTGGGCATATTATGTATCAAATCTGATCAAATTCTCATACGCTTATAAGAACTGCAATTCACATTAACGTATAAATAATTTTAATATAAGTAAAGACCTACTTACACGACTACACATCAAGCTATACAAAACCATTTTAACATGGTCTCGTTTTGTATGATCTTTCCGTACATTCAACGGCCAATGTGTACACTGGTCCACTAATATTGTGTTAGCACTATACTGAGTCACTGGGCGGTATATTCCGCTATGTGCTATCGCTTTCTGACACATCATTGATTCAACAAGATCCAAGTGTTCTTTAACATCGAGCTTCTAGGAAAAAACACGTGTTTAAATATTTTCGCAAGCTTCGTCATTTTGACAAAGGCTTTCCCCAGATTATTTGTTATAGGAAATATTTTACTTATAACTAATTCCTGTCACCTTTCTAATGACTTTGAGAAAGAAATCTGAATATAACTGTTTAAAAATCGCTCCAATTTGTATGTGCTTTCTCTTAAAACAAAGTCACGGTTACTTCTATTAGCATAAAACATTTTAAACACTAATTAAAACGTACATACAACAGCATATCAAACTACCCCAATACGTCAAACTTCTTCAATGAATCTTCAACCTAAACGTTTTGCAATAAAGTTGATTGTACCAAAGAATTTAGTCTGATTATACTTATTTATTGCCTAGTTTTAATTGTTCTGCGGCTGCCAATAGATCCGGTAGTAAATGATCTTTCCTTAAATTATTGCATCGTTCCGTATTTCTGTACAAGGTCATGCATCCGCAATCTTACTAATTAGTTTCAGTGTTAATTAGTTTCGTTTTCAAGCTACATATTGCGATTTATACAACAGTGTAAAAATGGATTTTCGGCATTGTAAGAAACAGAATAGTGTAGCTTCTGAAGCAGTACCGTAGTAGGAGATTATTTTCCAAAAAAAAATTGCTAAAGGATACCAAGAGAAGCATGAGAGACTATGAACAACTACTTTAAAAAAATATGTTAAAAATGAAGATGCGAAAGAAAAAGATAGCGTAGATACACGCACACGTCTGTTTATATACATTCATATAAAAAACCACAATAATATAACCAAACAACACTTTAACAGACAATTGAAACTAAGAACCAAGACAAACAAAATCAGACAAAAACAATGAAGGTACAACATTTATCAAGTGTGTAACCAATGAAACAGCTAGATAAACACATTAGAGTGTAATGAAGATATCGGTCAATGAATGGTTCGAATCAATTCACATCACGATATGATTGGTACACAATCAAGATTGCAATGTGTCGTGAGAACTAAGGCAAATTGGGTGAGTAAAAATATTAAATAGAACATAGATAAAGCATGAATATTGGATAGGCTTAAATAAAACATGAGCATAAAGACCGTGTCCAATAAAAGAAGAAAGAAATAAAGAAGTACGGATTTATATACTTAGATGAATCGGGTTGATCCCGATTGTATTAATAAAGAAGATGAATGAACGACATGTACACACGGTCACACATCAATCTATACAAAACCAGTTTATCCTGGTGTCGCGTCGCATCATCTTGCCGCACATTTATCGTTCAGTTTATACTGGTTATGTAAAGCTCGATGTATAGCCGTGTGTACCAGAAAGATTTGGGAAAGATCATAAAGGTAAATAAATAAGTAAAATTTTTTGGTGAATTTGTATTTTTTTCTGCTGCAACTACAATTAATACTTAATACTCAGTATATACAGAAACTGCAGTCTCAACCAACGTTTCTACAAAATCATTTAAAGAAATTTCACATCCTCATCAAAATGAAGTGGTCAGCTTTTAGAAATTGATGATACGCAATTAATGATTAATTACAACATTTATGATTAATCGTATTTTGATGGACTAATTTAAATTCATTGGAAAACTTAATTAGCATGTTCATCCGCATCATACAAGGTTAGTAGGTGTTTCGTGACTGGAGAGTGCACTCTTCCTTGATATGATTAGAAATTCGTAATAGAAAAAGAAAACGAGAAAGTTCAAAAAGAATTCAGAAAAAAACAACTCACACTACAAAATTAATAAAAACCTGGAAAAACATGAAATCAATCAAAACATACCTAACCTAGTTTAGACTAGCCTAACTTCAACTACAGATCTGGAAGTAGGGCAGTAGAAGACAGAAGAGAACACAATATGCTTAGAATACTTAAAGTACTCATTTAGGACATCCTTGTGTCTCGAGCATTTAGGCTACCTAAATTAGGTATACTAAAGCAAGAAACGGAAGCAAGCACTACCACTTATAGATGCAAAATTTTCGAAAGTATCACACTGTCTGTATTCACCTTTAAGATTTAACTGCCTTTAATTTCCTCTTACACATTATAATTGGTGTCTTATTATTTTTAATATCCTTATCTAATATTTAACTGTTTACTTTTATCTATTATGTTATTTGATATTTTGGCGACATTTCCTGTTCTAGATCTTAGTCATTTCCAATTCGAACGAAGTAGATCAAAGTATTATAATAAGATAATTTCATCTTTAGTTTTACATACGTACAAAACAATTCTTTCCAACCACTTATTTTTTCTAGATCTTCTATGGTTTTCCTTCTTACTATAGAGGTACAAAGTATAAAATGAATGTAATTCACACGGTGGCAGATTTCATTTGGTTTAAATTTGTCTCCATATTTAAGTAGAACATAAAGTTCTTTTGCAGACTTCCCTGACGTTATGGAAGAAATGTATGCATCAAATCGCTATCACTATCACTATTTGTCACATTTATCAACATAATTTCACTGATACATTGACTTAATTAATAAAACATGTTAATAAATACCTAGATATTACACAACTGATGATCAATCATCATTGTTGTCTGTCTTTGATAAGCACAACCAAATATAAATATAATCAAATCATAATAAAGATTTGGAACCAGTAAAAATGATGTAAAAGACGAAGAAAGTATCGTCCCTGAAATCAGATTGCGCTGGTGACTCATATACCTAAATACTTACACAATACTGATTACATGTTCCGTAATTTCCACTGGAGCGTACAGAAACCATAGAAAATCACATACAAAAGAGTGCATATAGCTACTTCTATTTATAGAAACAACCCCTTTACACTACGCAATCTGAGCAACCGTAGAAAGCGAAATCAATCAATATTAAAATGGAAAAGTTACTGGGTGACTGACAGACAACGCACAACCGAAACTACTAATCGGTTCCCGAAACTCGTACAGAAATGAAGGACAAAAATGGACGACGACGGTAAAATTTAACAAAAAAGAAAATACATTAACGTTATCGGAGCTAATGATGTTTTGATTATATCGATAATATAATCGTTCAAAAAGATGGAAAGACCAAGATAATCGATATAATATTTTGTATTCGGGTGAACTTACATTGAACTAAATTGAAGAGTTTAGAGGTAGAGAAGGTCAGTCAGTTAGTCAGGGTTATGACCTGTAACAGTTGAAGGTTAAAGTTGTTAGGAATTAAAATTGATAATAATGAACCACAAATATTACGTTCAAAAAATAAAAGCTTCTTGATTTTGCGTTTTTGCCAATTACCGTGTGATTGTAATGAGTATTAACCAGATTCACCTGGAGAATTTTTGAAAAAACTTTTGCGCTGCGTCGCACCAGGGTATTTTTGTCTGTACAATTTAATGTAATACTATATTCTTGTCTACGTATGTAAGAATGAATGGTTTTCTTTCTTTCTTTAATACTAAATACTAAATAATTAACATCTTAGTACGTATGATGTAGCAAAACGAAAAATATATGCCGAAACATTTTCGCTGCAGGAAAATTATTCAATACTTTCAAAACTGTACTTCATCATCAGTCAAACGAAGTTCACTACTAAACTAAGGCCTCCTCCTGTAATTACCCTGTATCTAACTGTAGTTAAATACGGTTTCATACTTTCCTCCACTTATTAATCAGTCAATTGGATTGATTAACCATCATCGCTGATCATATCGACATGTATCTTGATCCCTAATTACGTAGCTACTCAGATAGAGCAACAAGAACAATAGATAATTACTTCCAAGAGATTACTCGTCTCATATATGGATGTAACCTTTTACAAACTTTGATGTAGAGCTTCAATGAGAGACATCAGATCTTTATCTACAAAGATTTGTAATGGTATCTCCTCGTGTTTGTTCGTCAATATTGACAGCTTGTGTACACCCACTTTATGTGGTTTTTTATGGTCTTGGGTTATTTTCTTTTATTGATGTGTTCTTTGCCTTTGAAAGTTGCATGTCATCTGAATATGTGGTAGAATTGTTTGAGTTCTTTATCTTCAGAGGATTATGTTCGATGAAGTCTGGGTTTAATTTCAATTAATTTTAAGACACCTGCAGAGTCTGTTGGTTCGTTACAATATATTTCAAAATTGCAAAGATAGCTACCTATATCCGTTGTAGGAAATTGAAATTTAACAATATCTAGACTATGCTCATAATATCCAACGTCAAACAATAAGATAATCTCACAAAGAACAATAGCACTAAATACAATTCCAATCATTGCCATAAAAGCATTAACCTGAGCGCAGTTTATCGCGATCTGTTAGTCAAACAAACTAAATCTAACTGCAGTACAATTTCAATTGAAGGGGACGGCAATTGTAATAAGCCTAAGGGTACAAACACAGGTGAAAGTCCTAGTACCCACAATTATCACCTGTGTTGTTCGAGCAAGTTTGCAGGAATTCCCGCTCATGTCCTCCGGCCTTATTCCTTAGCAATCTTAGAGCAATCAAATTAATATTAGTTTGACACCTTTTCCTGTTATCGTGTAGTGTATGGGTCCAGTATCATTTACAGTTTACGCTCTGACACTATCATTTACGAAAACGCCTTGAGGAGGCAAATTTAAATTAATGTTTCGATCGTTGTTTATGTAATTATTGTGTGTCGCAAGTGCTTTAGTTACTTCCGACTCTGTGTCATAAGTTGCGAGTGTACCATTAATATTTTTAATGATATTGTGAAATAAAATGAAAGGATCAAACATTCCGCCCTTCGCATCGTATTCCATTTCATTCCGGTGATTATTACCAAATGATTACTATAAAGCAGTTCCAACTGAGTCTAGAGTCGATATAAAAGTAAATTTTATAGCTTACTGGTACCATGGAGCTAACAGCCGACGCCGATGTGACTCGCCGGTGACCTAACAAGTTTTCTAAGTCCGTTGATAGGCTAAATAAATTGTACAATGCAGGATTTTCTAAGAATCGCTACATGTCTGGCAATAAAATGAAATTTCATTATGGTGTTCTGATAGAATTTATATGTTGTAAATTGGTTATTTAATTGTTGCAGTTATGGATGTCTTTCAATCCTTGTAAACGATAGTTAAGTCTGTGATCGATCAAGATCGATTGTAAGACCCGGGTCACCAGTAAATCTCTTGTAGAATGAAATAAAGAAGTAAATAGAGTTCAATGTTTTATTCCTGAATAATTTCACTTTCTTCTAATTAAACTTAAATATCTTACTATATAACGTTTGAAGATAAACTTGATGTTAGCTACACATTATTTTATATTAAACAGGATGTACAAAATTACTTTCTCAGCACGTGTACACAATTCATACTGTACTTAATGGACTTCAAAATAAAATATAAAACTTGTTTCTACAAATAAACACACAAACCAGCACACTGGAACCCTCACAAATAATCTATTTTCACTTACAAATCTATAAAACAGTTCGTATCAGCTATCAGCGGACGTATCTCGAGAGCTCCGGGGTTAACCCCGTCAACCTGTCGCTGCGATCTTTATTACTTTACCAGCTAAAGTTCACTTGGTTCCCTGCGCAAGCGACTTGTGATTCTTGCGAAATACCTATCTAAGAACACGCCTTGCTTTTACACTGATTTCGAATGGTCAAATATTTGTTCTTATCGGGTCTATATTAAGTAGATTGAAGTGCACTAATTAAATGTCGGCAACAAAAACAAAGTAAGTATTACTTAACTCACTTTTCGGAAGTCATGTTATGTTAAAAGTTATGTATGAGTTTCACTCATTAAGAGCAACCTTTTTGGAACAAGCCCATCACAAGCTCCCCAAACCACTGCAACTCCTCAGGACCAATAGTAGATACAACCATCATCAACCATGAAAACATCGAAGCAATCCACCGCTTCTCGGGACATGGACAACATTAGGAGCAAGCTTATTGCTATTCCATAACCCCATACCAGACTCTGCACTATAACTTAATTATATTTTGCCTGACCCCCGGCTCGGTAGTCGCAATAGCAACCACTTGGACAACGAGACAGCCATCAAATCAATTTCAACGCTGTGTGAATGTCAATTTGTTTTGACAATGGCTTTCAAATTCCTCAAACTTCACGCACATTTGGCCGTATTAGGTGTTGTTTATTTATGATCGTATCTACGGTTGCAAAGAAAAGTGACGTATTGAATTGGTATAATGATCAAAATCGGTATGGTAATAGATTTATTACTTTTATTATACCTCTATACAGAATAGCTAATATAATTAACGAGTTGTTGAGAAAAATAATTTTGATATTAGTCTTGCTTGCAAGTATCCCTGCGCGTGGTATTACAACTTAAAGATGGAGCCCAGCAGGGCTAATACCGATCGTGGTCTCCGAGGCCCTCGAAGGACTTAACGGGTTGGTTTTTAGTCAGTAAGAGTCTGACACTTTCGCCTCGCCTCACCCAGGACGGGGAAACCATTTTCTATGATTTTCTACCCTCAAAAAAATAAGTTATACTTCTCTTAGGCTTTAATTTTCCAAAATGATTAATATTCCTTATTTTTTAAAGGTGCAGTATTAAATAACATGATGTTTAACACGTGTAGGAAATGTCAAAGCATCCATCTTAGGTAGCATCATTAATTTTTGTTTTTCCGGTAAGGAAAGGTAAAATAATTGACCTGTCGGAAGACTGGTTTTCTCCCGACATACATGTATACAACTTGACAAGATTGTACACTGATCTTGGTAAAAATAAGATAAATATATTTTGATTGAAAAAGAATTGGAACATGCCTAATTTTGTATGTCAAATTGAAGTCAAAATAGAACATTGAGTGACACAAATGATATTATACCAAATATAAATATAAATTATACTAATAGAGAAATGCAGTACTACATCGCCTTGTAGTGAGGACAGAAAAGAAATCATTTGTTCCGTCCCTACCCTTCCTGCAGGTGTAACAAGACTAAGTGACAAGCGAGGAGATTATAGCAAACACACAGGGGAACCTTTTATACATAGGAATGATAGAAGGTCCATTGAACTGTAATGGGCAGTTGATATCTTTACTTTTACCTATGGGAGACAGGTATGACGTGACAACACACTAGGTACCTTTCCATGACGGTTAGTCATTGGTATAAATCGTTTCATTAGCCGCCATTAAAACATGATTTAAACAAAAGGTTGTTAACACAAAACATTACGTGATTACATGACACTGTCATCAAACCGGTCACGTTCGTAATCACACACACTTACATATATGTATTATAGCGTATGAAAATTAAATAATCATTCAATTGAATCATAATAATTAAAACACTGGATCAAAAACGCAGTATGTTAAGCCTGAATAGTATTCAAAATAACTCTCTTTCGATAACATTTTTTTGACAGTCATCGTCATCAACAGCTTATGAAAGTGATCCTGTCACTGCTGACCAATGGCCTCTTCTCACACGTAGAATGTTAGAGCATTAATCACCACGCTGGCTCAATGCGGGTTAGTAAATTCAAACTTATAATTAGAAATTATATGACCATGTTTCCTCACAATGCTCCCTTCATCGTTTGTCGATGGTGTCTAAACAATCTTAGAAAGTACATATAACTCGGAAAAAGTCACAATGGTACTTGCCGTTAGGTTTCGAGCTCCTCATGTAAGAGAAGCATATTAAACCTCCGGGCCACCACGACAATTTTTGACAGTGAAATCGATTAATTGGACTTGTACATGATGCGCATATTATATGTATGTACGCACGTATATTATGGAGAGTTGTAAGTCGTTTATCGATCTCCAGAATCGAGAACGTAAGAATTTTGGAAATCGAAATTACGTTTTTACTTTTGAAATGAAATCAGACATATCAATCAGGTCTTGCACTCGTACCTACGTGTAATTTATTATACAGCAAATAATTAATACGGGAATTTTTATTTTAAATAATGAATAATAATAATAATAATAATCTTTATTGATGATAAAATGAGCAAAATACAAAATATTATCTTAATAAGCGATGTAGACCTTATACAGTTAGATGCCTGTACTAGGAAAGCCCTGTATCACAGGCGAAAGTAGCTTTGACAATATATAGATAACGATATAGACAATATATAATATAATAGATAATGATCATTAGGTTAACGTATTATTACATATATCAGTATTAATTATCATTTATGAAGAATTAAAGTATTATATTCATATCACTTGAAATACTTACATAATGCACTAATTTAAACATCAATTATAATAATTATGAAATCATAGGGAAAATTTGAATACAATCGGTAAATAACCTAATCTGACGAATGCATGCGACCGTCAAAAACAATAGGCGGATTTAACATTACCGTTTGGGAATAGTTTTCATTGTTTCTACCCACACCTTACGATAATCGATACGAAACCTGTGCAGATTTAATTATTTTTTTTGCGTTCTAATGGAGTAGGAGGCAAACGAGCAGACGGATCACCTGATGGTAAGCGATCAGCGCTGCCCATGGACACCCGCAACACCAGAGGAGTTAGGTACAGGGCGTTGCCGGCCTTTTAAAAAGGAAAACGCTCTTTTCTTGAAGGTTTGAAAGTCGTATCGGTTCGGAATTACTGCCGACGACAGATTATTTCACAGTTTTGCTGTGCGAGGCAGAAAGCTGTACTATTAAATCGTACGGTGTGTAGGTACTGTGTAGGCTGTATGGCGCTACGATTTAATTTTATTCCCATTATAACTTTCGTGAGACATACTTAATTAATTATTACGTTTTTCGGCTTACAAACGTAATTATTTTACGAGGAACTCGACTAGTTTCAAGCCATGCTAGAGGCTCATATTCACATGCAGTATTCCGCGACCCGCGACGCGGCGACTGTTGCGCTGCTACTGTCTACTCGAGTACGATTTAACTGTAAAGTCTCTATATCGATTATCGTAAGATGTGTAGCGTGTATGTGTGAGATGCAAGCATTTGTCATTTGTAGGCCGCCTATGTTCTGTGAAGGATGCTTGCATTCGTCAAATGACGCAACATGGAATTACCCTTAAGCAATCGGTATTAATAATATTAAAAGTAAATACGAGTTGCAACATTAAGCAATAAAATACCTACATATACATATAAACGTGTATTTTATTTAGTTTCGCTGATAATCTAGTTCAAAGCCGGTTTTATCTTATCAACATTTTTTGGTAGAAAATTGAAGAAAATGTTTTAAGTATTCGTATAATACACGTGGAACCGTTGTTAATTGAAGTGTATATTTTAGTACTGCACCGTCTTGCCTCGGTCTGGTGGTCTATAATAATCACAAATTCGATTGCAAAACACAACATCTACATATACCTACTCAAATCAAAATAGGTATTAGGTAATAAGATGTTTAGTTCTGAAAAACATTCATTTAACATCACACACTTAAAATGTCACTTTAAAAAAAAACTGTCCTGACTCCTTCCTTAGTCGATTTGTGTGTGAACTAAAACCAAAAAGTCACAAGGAAACGGCCGGTCGTGGTCTTAATGCAATGAAACTTAGGCAATCGACTGTGCCTCTGACCTGAGTTTCGAGTACTAGGTACTTATTAAACGACTGTAGCCAGCGGCCTAACTTGATGGCATTTCATGGCTGCATTTTACGCAATGGAGAAGGTAAGAAGATCAAGAGATTTTTTGCTCTTTTGCTAATGTAATTTGATTTAGATTCAGCCTATACTTCAAATACTTAAAAAAGAGTAACGAATGGAGTTTCTTGCCCGTTCTTCTCCATTCGAATCTACATTTTGGAATGAGCACCTAGCTTCACCTAATTTCACTGACGGACTGACTGACAGACTATTATTTATTTTGTATTTGTTGACGTTTCAAAAGTACCAAACTATGGTAAGTATAGTTGAAATAAATGGGTTGACTTTTGACTTTGACTATCCTGGCAAATAAACGAATAAACTTCTCTTGTAGTCTGTTACGTTTTATCGTTAAACTAATATCATACCTCTAATGTAATAATAACATTTAATTATAAAATAAAAATGTCTTGCTATCACTCCAAAAATACAACTTGCATAAAAACAAAAACAGAATTCGTTGCATAATCGCAATAATATGGCGCAAAAATAACAAATCGAATTACGCCGAGAAATTGCTACCAATTTTGAGCTTTATTTAAGAAAACATACATAACAATTTGCTTCGCTTTCATTAGGAATGTATTTTTTGGGAAAAAAGCAACAAAATGTTGGAATTACGTAAAGTTTTGCATCTGAATTACTTTCACTGGTCGAAATGTAACATTATGTTATCACGTGACCTACAATAACAAAGATCGTGTTTTTGGTTTTGTTTTTATTTTTTCTTCTTCATTTCGTTGATTCTCAAACTTGTTAAATTCTTGTTATTGCTAAAGTGTTAGAACTATTTAATACAAAACACAATATCAATTATCTATTAATATAATTATTTTAAAGTCACTTAAACACCATTCACATATTTACCGAAACTTCATACACATTTATAAATCCCTAATTTACAAAGTCCTAACTACAATTTCCATCTTCATCGACACCTCGTCAACTTTAAACCAAAAAACAAGTAAATCAAATTATTGTTCCCTTTGTTCAAAATCTCTAGAGAAAACTAAAGGAAGTAATTAGGACTTGGAAGGATATCCTTTTGTCCGAAAATGTACCAAAGACTTGCTTTTGCGGCGTCATTATCCAAGTTTAGTCAGTCAATCACCGGATAGATGCTACCAAGTTTGTACTTTCCGGCTTCTGTTCCTTACATCTATCACCATCAGGAAGACCATTGCTAAACGAAGGAAAGGACCTTGTGGTTGATTGGCAAAGAACTGGGGTTGGCAGTTAACCCTTTGAGTACCGTCATTTTAGACACAATTAAAGAACAATAGGTTGCGGTCACCGGTGTCTGGGTCACGCGGTGTTTGACAGTTTAAGTCCCAAAACGTTAGTAAACGATACAGCTCGATGGTTGTGGCGAAGCCTGATCGTAATTTTACGACATATGTGACCTTCTAGTTTAAGTGTGCTTTGGCACGAATGGGCCAGCTCCACCGGAGTGATCCTACGGCCTCACAGAAAGCCGACGTGAACCAACGCTTGCATTGTGTTTCATCGTGTAAGTAAGTTTGCTGGAGGCCCAATCCCCCCCCATTACCAATGTCTCCAATCCCTGAATCCCCAAATTTTTGCATATAATATTGTCTTAATAAGGTGTAGAGTGACAATAAGTCATAATTCCCTCGTTAATTTTTTATACAAATATTGTTATAAAAATCCAAACAATACAGAAACGAAATAAAAAAGGTCAAACCGCTATTAATTTTATTTCTATACACTTAAGGTGTAATATGCTGTGAACATTGAACAAAACTATACTAAATTAAACTACACTCATAAACGTAAACACGACTGGACAGTTAATATTTAAACTGTGAGTCACGTAACTGACTGAG
This sequence comes from Spodoptera picta, assembly GCA_038387885.1. Taxonomy (NCBI): domain Eukaryota; kingdom Metazoa; phylum Arthropoda; class Insecta; order Lepidoptera; family Noctuidae; genus Spodoptera; species Spodoptera picta. Next base: position 987,622 of record JAZHFQ010000233.1, on the reverse strand, counting down.
TTTATTGTATTTTGTAGTTAGGTAATATCTCTTTATTTTGGTACCGACCTGTACCGACTCCGTACGTGATTATTATACTTTACTTAGTTATACCAAAGCTATGTATTAAATTATATTCAATCTTCAGACAAGAGACTGTCAATTGTCCACTGCTGGACCGCTGGACCTAAGGGCACATCACGCCTTTTACCCTCGAAAGTGCAGGCAGAGGTGCATTACGGTACTTAATACCACTATACAATGTACCACCCACTTTTCACTATTTATATTATGAGTCGTATGTAATAGGGGGGGTGAACCTATTGCCATAAACCGCGCACAATTTCAGACCCAGTGCTACAGAGATTTTTTTTAAAAATACCGACCCGGGATTTGAACCTGAGACTCCTTGCTCGATATTCCCACTCGCACTCGGCTAATGAGGCAGTCAAAAGCAATATTACTTACTATATTTAATAACCCTATAAAGTATACTTAACGACAAAATAAAACAAGTTTGAAATGACAAATTGTCTGAATGACCTCACTTAAGGTCCAGTCGTAGACAAATAAAACAATAAATAATTAACTCAAGAATGCATCTTTTAGTTTCAAATTAATGTCATTACAAGTATAAGGGCCTCTTTCACCACCTTCAAGTAAAGTGTTGATTAGTTACTTGTCAATTAACGTTACTTGGCAAGTAAAACTTACAAGTAACTTCAGTGGATTTCACAAGCGAAATTAAAGCTCTGAGTAACTACTTGCCGGTTTATTGAACGATGTCACAAACCGTACATTACATTCGTTCAATAATACGTCAACGTTACTCGACAGACGTCATCATTGGCGGCTTGCTGTAGGTGGACTGACACCACAAAAATCAGCAGCACTTCTTAAGTAGGATCCAGTAGCGAGATATCTTAATGTTAATAGTAGGCTTATTTCTGTTGAACTGCATGATTTCTGAAATCAAGATATTTGTAAATACATGAGTAATTAGGTACACAGATACCTCCTGTTGTAGATAGGTTACTGACAGAACATCGTATTCTTTATTTTTTAAATGTAGAAGAAATTAGGTGGATAAATATCATAATTTGATTAATTAACTTAATAAAAGTTATTGTTTAATTTAACTAAATAAATAATGATAAAATTATACCTACTCACCTTTGCGTTTTAGATATTATTTTATGTTTTATTAAATTATGCACTTGGTTCACGGTATACTTCGATAGACGAAATCTTGCCAAAAATTCAGTTTCATCCAATTCCGTAAAATAATCAACACGGGATTTAAAGACACGAATCCTCGATGTCCGTTGCAGCGTAGAATAATCTAATTCTTCTAACTGGTGATCAATTAAATCAAATAGGTCCATTTTCAGCGACAGATAGACCAATTCAAACTCTGTGATTAAATTTAACCGTCAAGTAAACTCGCTACTTGGTAGACGAAGTGGCAAGTAAGTTACGGGTCAGTTTAATCATATGATTACTGCTACTCGAGTGTCGTGAAATTGACACATGCAGTTATGGGTGACTTTAATTGGCGGTTAGTCTACTCGGCACTTTACTTGAAGGTGGTGAAAGAGGCCCTAAATCGTTTTACTCAAGCAATCAGCTGACAAAATAAGTTGTTCCCGACACACAAACTATTTACGACAGCTATAAAACGTGTTAATAAAATAGGAATTTAAATTAAAATCCAAATGAGGTTCATGTCCATCTAATTAATTGAGTTTATTTACATATTTAATGAGAAAAATACTTAGCGATACAAACTTGTAAAGGTTTAATTAACCTCTTGTGTCTCGCGTAGATTCACAGTTTAATATCTTAGTTAATGACGTCAATGCTACATTAGGGTGCAGTTAGGTACATATTTATCTTGGGGCCAGTGAAGATCAACAGAAACTCCGAAAGCGCATTTAGCATAAGAAACATAAAGAATAGTGAAAACTGCTGCCTAAAACTGCTGAGACTGCCTCGTTGGCCGAGTGGTTGCATGTGCGACTGCCGGGCAAGGGGTCTCGGGTTCGATTCCCGGGTCGGGCAAAGTACGTATATTAAACTGGGCTTATAAAAATCTCAGTAGTAGCACGGGGTCTGGAAATGTGACCGGTATATGGCAATAGGCCCCTATTACATGGGACTCATAACATAATGAAAAGTGGGTGTTATTTTGTACAATGGCATTAACTCGTCGAGTACCGGTTTAGCAGACACAGTTATAGAACAATAGGTTGCGGTCACCGGTGACCGCTTGGTATTTGACAGTTTAAATGCCGTAATGTGCACCTCTGCCTACCCCTTTGGGCATAAAAAGGCGTGATGTTATGTTATGTGTAGTCAAAACTAGCTGACATAAAACATTTACTGCAAAATGCAAGAAATAATTACCCTCATTGAATCACCTGTTATGGAGTATTGGACTTAGCAATATGCGATTTATCAACATAGACAGAAAGATCCTTTTCAATTACTTCTACAATAAGAAAAAGAATTATTAAACTAAGCCAACTACTAAGTATTGAAAGCATAGACGACTCTACTGCGTGTCATAAACGCATTTTGATTCACGAACTCTTTAAAGTAGTGTTAGGGATAACCAAGACTCCATCTTGAACTTACTATAAAAAGCGCGGGACAACCCGCGCTCGGCCATTTTGTCAGCTGTCATTTCGGAGCGGTAAAATCGGTCAAGTTCTGTGAGACTTATATTTTTTTTTTCATATTAATTATCTAAATTCTCAATGCTATTATTTTCATATTGAGTTATTGTTCATCATCATCAACAGCCTATAAATGCCCACTGCTGAGCAAAGCCTCTTCTCACACGGAGAAGGTTAGAGCGTTAATCACCACGCTTGCTCAATGCGGGTTGGCGATTTCAAACTTATAATTAGAAATTATAAGTCCAGGTTTCCTCACGATGTTTTTCCTTCACCGTTTGTCAGTGGTGTCTAAATAATCTTAGAAAGTACATATAACTCGGAAAAAGTCACATTGGTACTTGCCGTTGGTAGGTTTCGAACCCGCACCCTCATGCATGAGAAGCGAGCGTCTTAAACCTCCAGGCCACCACGACACACACGACACGAGTTATTGTTATTTTGTTCCTATTTAAATAAACATCGGTTGATAAGCTTAATTTGAAATTGTATTCGCATAATCTATTAAAATGTAACTACATCCCATATTGTTTTTTTTAATCTTCAGACCGCTAAAAGTAGTCTATCCAACATCCATCAATGTCTTAACAAACAAGAACAACGTCGCCAATTGTCTCCTTAGCAACACAAACGCAATAAAACTCCTACATATCTATTACGCAACAAATTCCAACTACAAACAAAAACTGCGTGGCTAAATAAGTCTACTTTGGAACTATTAACGGAATCGATTGGTGCCCGTGAGAACATTCGACACTAAATATTACGCCACTATTGAAGGCCTAGAGTCGTTTGTTTTACGCCAACCTCATTAACACGTTTATGACGTTCGGGCGCTCTGATTGGCCAACTCTAAGTCAACCAACCAATCAGAGGGTTAAACGCGGTAACGTCTCGATTGCGTTAAGGCATAGGCCCTCAGGCTTTGATAACAAATATGGGTTAACATTACAGTTGCTACTAAATTTGTAATATATAACTCAAGGCTTTGTTACATTGTTCTGCAAGTAGTTAGGACTTAACAATTGTTATGCCTATTATTGACTATGTTGTTGGAAATTATGTATGTGGGTTCTTGTTTACATACTCACGTTATGGCTTTTTAAATGAAGCCTTAGTAGGTTAAAACTCATTTACAACCAACTCCTTGCATTTATCTTCTGCTGTAAGTATCAAAGTTATTAATTGTAAGAAAGATTTCGTGGCTCAGGTCTGTGTGAATTTCATTAAGCTAACATCCACAGAATCCAAGACAAAAAAGGAGTTCAAAATCGAATATCAAAATGTTCAAAGAACCAAGAAAAAATGTAATAAAACATTTTCCCATGTCATTGAAATGAATTTACTCTATCCCAAGTCATAATGTCAGATCGAAGTACCAGAAAAATTATAAACGAGAATTTAAATAAAACCTTTCATTGAAATTGAATGAAGAATGAACAGCAAACATCGAATAAGCACAAAAGAATCGAGAATCGAAACGGCAAGTGTACACCATCGAACAATGGTATACTTTTCTGTCCCACTTACGCCAATCTTCATAATTCTCAATTGTATTACTCATTCTGTTTAGATTGCCTTAATTCTTATCTCTATCGCTAGAAAGTCGAATTTAGGTCGGCACCAGAGTCATTATTGGTGGATTTTTTAAATCAGTAACGGTTTTCTTGAAATCGTCGAATAGGATATGATGCGCAAAAAATGAGCGGACTTTGTAAAATGTTGAAGTAATTTAGATTGTAGGTGAAGATGGGACCACCATGGTGGTGGTTAATAGACAATCATCAATCATGCGGATAGAGATTATTGTTTATTGAGAGTATACCTCTAGTGTTGCCAGCAGTACTCAAACCTGGAATTATACAAGACGACTTGAGGTTCCTTCTCAAGTGAAACAAGTGACGAGCGAATTTATTTTTGCAAATAGGCTACAAAGCAGCACTTTTACCCGTAAATTTTTAACCTTTCGTATGTCTAAACACGGATCCACGTGAGACACAATATATATTTTCTACTGAGTCTCATATAGGTGCATTCAAGCGGATAAAACAGAACTAGTTGAGACCGACTCTCTTGTTGAGAACGCAGCATCTTGTTGACTAAAAACCATTTGTTCTCCTGCTTCGAACCGGACCCCCAGTAACTCTAGCGATTCTCCCCAGTCCCAGTACAGTGATAATAAATAGTGTTTGATATCATATCAAATGATTTTACATCTTACTAAAGTCGATCACATATTGTGACATGTTATCTACTGCTAAGGCTAGGCCTTAGCCCTAGAATTCCTATATAGTCTAACACACTTTCATATTCACAAAACTAGTACTCATAAACTTTATAACCTAGTCTAGAAATTGGCCCCACTAAGCTTCCTAGATTTTAATAATCAACCAAATAGTCATTTTCTAGAAATAAGCTGAGCCGTAAACTTTAAGTTATCGATAGCAGCAGTTACAGGTTAAGTGCCAACCTTAACCCTATAATTTCTCATTATGTTAACAGCTATTTGTCGAAACAAATAAATCTAAATGAAACGTTCTTTAACACAGCCACGTTGAGGGATCGTCCATTTTGTTCAGTAAATGAATAGAGAGAAATTTTATGATTTCATGTAAAAGTTTTGGATAAATCCTAAGCCAGTTCAATATCAAAAGAAATCAATAAACTGATACTTAACAATAAGTATTTTTCTCAATTAATGAATCAGACACAGTAGCGATAACTAAGTTAGTTAATGTGAAAAAGAACACTTTATTTTAGACATTAAAAAATTTAGCTTATCAATATAGATAATACTTAGACAATCTGGATGAAGTAACATATAACATAACATCACGTCCTTTATCTCCGAAGGGGTAGGTAGAGGCGTACATTATGCCACTGTACAATGTAATACCCACTTTTCACTATTTATGTTACTCACCCCCTATTACATGGTGTCTGGCAATACCATATACCGGGCACAATTCCAGACTCCGTGCTACTACTGTGAATTTTTGAAAAACCCAATAATACTTTGCCCGACCCGGAAATCGAACCCGAGACCCCTTGCCCGGCAGTCGCACTTGCGACCACTCGGCCAATGAGGCAGTCAGTCTCCCTGAAGCAAACAATATAAATGGCAATATTCTCAATACACTGCGATCTTATAGGAAAAGCAAACAGTAATATCACGACACGAATACTAAACAACGCGAAATTTTACGAGCGCTAAGCAAACGTTTGGTTTGCTATATACACTATAAACACAGCTCAGTTCAAACGCCTTCACTCGAAACCATTAAGAGCCTATTAACCACTCATTAACAAGTTCACTCCAAGGAGTGGCTGACCGAAATACTCATTGCTAATTCACTTTCGAACGAACGAAAATAGAACGAACGATAAATATTTGTAGAGGTATAACAACTATCGTGGGACATACTAAATTAATAAAAAAAAGCTATTAACTCATGTAAATAACTAGCTGTACTAGTTTCGAGTTACTACGGGACTCTTCCTCGTGAGCAGCGTGTGTGTGGACTGTGACTTGAAAGTATTAGAGGCTTTCTCAGTCAGAAAACCGGTTTTTTTTATTTAATGAACGATAAACAGTTTCATTCATTCAATTAAACAAACCGGTCTTATCAACTAGATGATTTGGTAAACACTTTCGATTTTGCCGCCATATTTATATTTAATTGGTATCTGATTATAATTTGTTGTGTTTACAAATTAGGGTCATTGATAATTATGGTTATTTGAGGCTGTAATAGTCATTATTTTTTATCATTAATGGGTTTAATTGAGTAGAAAGCTTTTGACAGCGCTAAAAATAATAACTCGTCTATACCTTTGAATAGCTTCAACAAAATGTAATCAATGGGATACAAACGATTATGGCTACCTATTGGCAAAGTCTTTTGTAAATTCTTTAGTGCACATAAGCTCATTACTTTGTGTTAAAAATACACAATAGAAAACCTTCTTCAAGGTTAATCAATCAATAGTGTAGATGACTAATTTTTATTTTAATGTCCGTCTGGTAGATTATTTTAAAACATTACACACTATTTTTTAATTTTTTTACAGAAAATAATACTTTCGACGATGTTTTGATTTGAAATGTCGCGTGACGTCACTTCTATGTAGGTACATTTTATATGTAGAAATGACATTTTAGCCTAAGACTCCTAAACTTTGATTTGTTATATCTAAGTATTATTTTATTATACAACAAAATAAAAAAATACGTATCTAATATTTTTTTCGTTACCTAACTGACGGAGTAATTAGATTTTTAATTTTCATACCCTGTCATCATCCCTATTGAAAAACTACTAAATGACAATCATTCTTAACAGAATTATTCCTTAAGTTTCATCAACTGTAACTCATCACTCTCCCGAATTAAACTGCGAGAAGAAGTCCATACATAACACCGAAGAAAAACATATAAGTATATGTAAATGCAATTATGGAAACATGAATCATTTATCATTTTGAATCAAGTCAGTTAACTGGCCACATGTTCGTAAAAGGCGAGAAGTGAATTTTATTCATTTTATATCGTTTTTCGTACTTTAAAACATTCTACACATACTTGACCTACTGTCGACAAATTATGTCCTTTTGGTTCTTTCTGAAGTCATTCAATGTCCCTAATTAAAACGGTTTCTTACTTAATTCAAGGGGATTATGCACTTTTCCTTATCTTATACTATTATATAAAGCGGAAGAGTTTGTTTTTTTGTTTGTTTGCTTGAACGCGCTAATCTCCGTAACTACAAGTCTGATTTGAATAATTCTTTTTTGTTGGATAGCGCATTTATCGAGGATGGCTATAGGCTATAAAACATCACGCTACGACCGAATAGGAGCTGAGCGGAGCGTGTGAAACCGCGCGGAAGTCGCTAGTTACGTATAATCCTATTAATATTTTAAATGCTAAAGTTTTTGTGTTTGTATGTTACTCTTTCACGTCAAAACGGCTGAAAGGATCGAGATAAAATTTACTACAGGGCTAGATTATGGTATGGAATAACACATAGGCCACTTTTCATTTCACGGGAACGCGGGCAAAGCCATTGGCAGAAGGTAGTTGAAAATAATACTTTATCTAACAAATCAAGTTTTTAAATACACTAACTGTTACCCGCGACTTCGTTCGCGTGAATTATTCATATTTCTTGTTAATTTATACTTTTTTGACGCGACAACGTGTTGATTGGCGAGGTGTAATTGAGAGCTAAAATGAAACGGAACGTTTATTGTCTACTCTACTCAAGATGGCGACTGCGGTTTGTATGTCAGTGTCATTAAAATGAATTAGGTAATAAAACGAAATAATCTCCGTAATCCGAATTTTGCGGATATAAATTGTCGACTCGAAATCGAAATTTTTTTATCTTTTGTTTTTCAAGTAATGTTTCGATCGAGTCTACCGTACCCCTTGACGAAATTATTTTTTAAATACATTGCACTTAGGACCATTTAATCAACAAATAAAAAATCTAAAAGTTATTTAAAAGTCTGCTCGTTTGCCTCCTAATACATAAAAAAAAAAAATTATAAACCATTATTATCAATCACGAACATTAACACGTTAAACGCCATGGGGGTCACCGGTGACCGGCGTTAACGGAGGATTTACCTTCAACCGTTTATTATTGGCAGTCAAAGTCTTAAAGAGTAAAGCCTAGACAATAAAAAAATGCCACTTAAATGATTACACGGAACGGAACTATACCCTGACGAAATGCTTAGACATTTTTCCTTATAGGTAACCAATAAGCAATAAAAAATGAAAGTCTGATCCAATTCTAAATACGGTAATTCGATAGGTAACGTAAATAACGCCCCTTCAATACAAAATAGTCGAAAGTAAGTTTGGATATTTGCAACGACACGACCATAGAGCATAACTCCGTTTATATAATCTGTGCCCACTATAGTAAAGAAAAAAAAGAACCTCTTCACGCACCCACGTTTAAGGTCGAGAATCGACGTATACGTTTTTGTAGAGTAAATTATTTCGTTCATAGTACGAGCAACAGCATATCAACCTTCCTCAAATATCAAATGCCTTTAATACATTTTCAGTTCTATCCCTGAAACTATAAAGTTGGTTGTCCATTGAATAAATTTCACATATTGGGGTAGCTATGCAGACGTTTGAACAAAAGAATTTTCAAGATGGCGTCGGAAGTCACGCTGTGAACAATATCCTCGCGAATATTATTCAAAGTCATATTCACTTTCGCTATCGTAATGTCGACTAAAGATGGCTGTTCGATTAAATTACGCTATAGAATGTAGCGCGAAATTGACCTGTGGTTAAATATTGATAGAATCTTTCTTTTATTCAACCATTAATAAATACTATAATAAATATTTTTGCTAGCTCGATATGTTTATACAGGCTGCCGGAAATCATCTTTCCATAGGAGTAAGTTAGTATAAATATCAAGTTATTCTAGTCGATGGTACTAGGAATGATTAATGGGCACTAATGAACACGTTTTGAGTGGCGCTGCGCACACGCACGAGTTCGAGCCGCGGGCAGATCGCTTAACTTTCTTAGAAAATCGTTGTTTTTTATCAGAAATTGTAAAGTAACGATGTAATACTTTGACAAATGACTTGCATTTCGTAGCTGTTACGACATACGTGTCATTTGTTGGTGCACTTTTGTTTTATTTTGTGTCTTGTAGGTGCTGGTTATTTGGTCGTTTCGTCAAAGAGCTTTAGGAGGTTTATGGAAATGAAAGAAGCTATAGTAGCTATCTGTAAAGCATATTTTATTGTCCTACTAATATTACATATGCGAAAGTTTGTGAGGATGTATGTGTGACTGTGTGTGTGTGTGTGTGTTTGAGTGTTTGTTACTCTTTCACGTCAAAACGGCTAAAGGGATCGAGATGATGTTTGGAACAGTAGTAGATTATGGTCTGAAATAACACATAGATGAATTTATTCCACGGAAAAGCGGGCGAAGCCGCTGGCAGAAGCTAGTCGTCCACAAAATAATTATGCGTTAAAAATTGGACATTTTGGAAAGTGCACTCTATGGAGTAGAATATAGAGCACTCTGTGCGGTGGACCGTCCTATAGATTGACAAGAACTCTGTCAAACCATCTTGCTTCAGAAAATTCTTGTTAAATTTATAACCAATCATTATTTTCATTATAGTATAAAGGTCACTACGGTACATGTACAACATACGACACAAAACTAAATCCGTATCTTTAACTCGTCGAGTACCGGTTTTGTAGACACAATTATAGAACAATAGGTTGCGGTCACCGGTGACCGCTTGGTGTTTGACAGTTTAAAATATGCCATTGACTGCCTCGTTGGCCAAGTGGTCGCAAATGAGACTGCCGGACAAGAAGTCTTGAGTTCGATTCCCGGGTCGAGCAAAGTATTACTGGGTTTTTGAAAAAATCTCAGTAGTAGCATGGAGTCTGGAATTGTGCCCGGAATATGGCAATAGGCTCACCCCCAATTACATGGGACTCGTAACATAATAATAATACGTAGTGAAAACTGGGTGTTACTGTTACATTGTACAGGGGCATAATTGCCGTAATGTGCACCTCTGCCTACCCCTTCGGAGATAAAAGGCATGATGTTAAGTAAAATATTCCACACTTACGTTTAACTAAAACGAAGTAGATTCCAGGAACTTACATAACTTATGCAATCAATCAGCTGACTTTGATAAATTAATCCGAACTCAGCTTACCTGCAAATAAAAATACATCGAGTTAATAATTAATCAAGTTACTTAATATTAAAACTTAGTGTATAAATATAAGATTCAATTTATTATGAGGATAGGGAAAGGGTTTCTTCGAGTTTTATCGACGTGATAAAAATGATATGTCGTCGTGGTGGCCCGGAGGTTTAAGACGCCCACTTCTCATGCATGAGGGTGCGAGTTCGAAACCTACCAACGGCAAGTACCAATGTGACTTTTTCCGAGTTATATGTACTTTCTAAGATTATTTAGACACCACTGACAATCGGTGAAGAAAAAACATCGTGAGGAAACCTGGACTTATAATTTCTAATTATAAGTTTGAAATCGCCAACCCGCATTGAGCACGCGTGGTGATTAACGCTCTAACCTTCTCCGTGTGAGAAGAGGCTTTGCTCAGCAGTGGGCATTTATAGGCTGTTGATGATGATGATGATGATAAAAATGATATTAGTAGTATGTGTTCACGTGTTCAGTGTTCATTCTGTGGTTCACTCTTTCTTTTCATAGGTATTTTTTGAATCCAAATCCTACGATCCTTATAATTATAATGAGCACAAGTGTACAAAAAGTAAATTTGTTTGTGTCACGCCTACATTGATGAGCGCGCCTTTCTTACGAATTTTGATACACAGATAGTTGACAATGATAAAAAACAATTAAAAAGATCATCCATGGACTTCTAGAGTTATAGGTCATGCGAAAATTTTGTAAACCTGAAGATAGAGATCGATCAACATACGTCAATATTAACAGAAGCAAAGAGTTGATAACAACATATTATTACTATTTATCTTATTTACTAAGTATTAAAAGTTTTATGAGGTTATAGAACATGACACACTGACACAATACACCATACATACACACATTCATACATAACTTCACGCCTATCTCCCATGGGGGTAGACAGAGACTATGGAGCGCCAATTACTACGATTCCTACATACCTCTTTTCATACTGTTGGAAATATACCATAAATTAACAGTACGTACTTGTTATGTACCAGCGAAATACCATAAATTATAACCTACAATATACTTGTAGGTCAGTAACTCAAGACTTACGTAACCTAACAATCGTAGATCGTAGAGTATAGTTTATAGTTTAACGGAATCTCTGAAATTATGCGTGGAGGTACTGCCGTCTCTCACCATTAAGTACCGTTCGGCGCAATGACATCACAACCACACGTGGGAGTCCGATAGATGCGTCTGCGCTGCACTTGTCAATCACCTGTTCGATTTTTGAACTTTAATAGGTGACTGGAAGCGGCTTGGGTATTAAGAACATTGTGTTTTATTGAAATAGAAACAAACAGATTATAAAATAATGAGGAACTGTATCCTCCAGTTTTACTTTACTACACAATTTTCAAAAAATTTGGAGTTTTAAAATGCTCGTAGTTTAGAAGCAAACCGCAGTATAAAACGGTTAAAACTTAGAAAATATAGAATTTTAACTGAGTTCAATAAATTGGTAAAAAAAAATATTGCATAACACTCAAAATCATGGTCGCCTGATCACCGTACCATCAAATAAAACAAAAGACGATTGTTCAAATCAAAAAAATTACCAATACAACGACTTTGAACAATGTCTAATTAGAGAATGACAAATGAATCTCATTGGCCACTTCCAGTGATATCATTGGACACTGGACACTAAAGATGGCGGCGGCGACAGCTGTTCGAATTTTGAATGGAGAGCAAACGAGCCACGATTTCAACGGCCTCGGTAAAAAAAAGTGACCATTGATGCGTGAACCGATTCTTTATTGTGTGTCGAACTAGTATTGTATTTTATATGTACAGTGTTAGATGAAACAAAAAATATTTATTTAGTCTAACTACTGTAAAATAATATTAGTGCGAAAGTGAGTTGGTTCTTAGCACTTAAACAACTGCATCATTTCTGGTAACTTTCGTGTACAGTTTGTGTGCTGAGGACGATTGTACCTAGTTTATTCTGGTGGTCAACACTAGCCATAAATAGAAGACATGAAACAACTTATGATTATCATAAATATTAGTACCAATATTCGAGAACCATCAAAAGAAACCACAGAAAGAGAATTTTACTAGTTTATGTTATACTTTGTGGTCAGAGTATAAAACAAACATAAACTCAGACTTACGTCCCATATGGGTAGAGAAATACTACAGAATACCACCCACAACGATCTTCTCAAAAAAAGATTACTACCAAATTACCTTAAAAGTCTTTAAACACAAGAACAAATTTTAAGGTACTGAACAATTTTAAATCGCCAATTAAATCATTTCCTTCACACCTTTCAATAATTACTTAACAGTTCGCAAAAACGATTCAACAAGCAAAAAGTTTAACTAAGCTATATAATCAAGATTAGTGACGTACCAATGACATTTTCACTTCATAACGACATCATCGACGATCAATCACACTCGTGACAAAATCATTACAAATTTCCCCAATTTCCCGTTGTATTTCCCAGGCTTTCCCGACCGGTTCTCTATGATTTATTGTATCGATCTCTATATCGATACTTATATCGATAAAAAATTTAATCGACTTCTCTATTTACGGTATGTCTAATGTAGGGCAGCCATGTTTGATTCTGAGTAATTCAATCGAGATTTTTCTACTGAGAAATGTCAATCGTTCGTTTAGTTTTTAGTCGAGTAAAGTTTATGAGTCACTGATGGTTTTAATTGTCTATTCTCACAGCAGACTTACTTTCGAATATATTAAATTATAATCGTAAATGTGCTTAGATTTTATATGGACCTAGTAAGTGTAGCAGGTTATGTTTCTACAATTTCTTAAAAACATTTATGGCCGAGCTGTTCTATCGATACTTTTTGTGTTTCATATGTCACATAGTTAATTATTATTAATCATTTTTTCTCTTATATTTAATAGGATTTTAGTTCTTATCCTTCACATCGTAAATATATTATGTCATACAATCGATTCTAAATTCCCCACTAAATCAAATACCATACTACCAACCAGATATGTCGATTTCGCTAACGGCACGGAAGGCACGCAATGACCAATTAGATCTATGGAACCGCTATCCAATGCTCCCTAACAGCCAATGAAAAGCAAGCATTAACGGACCGCCGATGCATCTGTCAACCTTACATGGTAAACATACTTACAATCGAACTTAAACATTTCATGCGGTCCTTTGGAATAGGGATGTGGCTTTATTCTGTGTAATTCTGGAATCGGAATTATTGTACTCAATTCTCTAAATTCGGATCGTTAAAATATTTTGTTGTCTCCTTGTGTGATTGTTTCGGGTTAAGACTTAAGACCCAATTTGGTAGAAATAATTGTATTTGAACTGAATATTGCGTAGGTGTAAATCTATTAACTGGAAATGGTTTAGCTACAATTAAATTTTTTATTTATTTATTTAAGACATCAAATTTAGAACAGCGCCTGATTTTGAAAAAGGGGACGTAAATAATGTCGCTTCCTTACAATTAAAAGAACGTAGGTACCTTACTAATTTTCATACTTCTAAAGTTCCAATCGAAACACTACAATTCAACAAGTTAAAGCAAAAACAGTATCATATTCCCACAGCATTTACAAACGTTTAACACGAAACAAGCGAATTCAATTTCCAATTGTTCTACGCACAGACAATCATTAAGTCGCATCCCTACATTGAACCGATAAGTACCGAGTTACGAGAACTAAACGAGTTATCGGTGACATCACTATTGACACATATACCGACCCATCACTTGTATACCGTTTACTGTAAACGATCGATAATTAGTATTTGACGCAACATCGACGTTGTACCAGCTCTATGATTGCTGTATTTGAACAAGTTATAATACAGGTTGAAAGGTAAGTCAAGAAAGTTTATTTAAAGCGCTTAGCTATTACATTAGTAAAAAGGTCTTTGCCTTTAATAACAAGGTTCCTTATCCTTTCTGCCTTTATCCCGAGTTCTTCGGAGCCAAACGTACGAATATCATATTATCAACTTTCTTTTAACAGACGTCATTATATCACTTTCTTCTAAATCACCCAATCTTAATATTTTAATCTAAGACATTGAAGAATTCTAAGACAAGTAATTAACTCAAACACTAAACCTACAGTGTTAACGTTATATGGCCGAAATTAGAAACTCATATCAATTCAAAGTATCTGCATCGGTCTAGGTTTTTCACAGACACTGTATAGTTGTCAAAAATGAACCTTAATCCTAACTTTGGATTCAGATCGGTTAAAATGTACTTCGGTGAACAGACAGACTCGTTTATAGGTGTGAACTCTATTGAACGGTCGATGTCGTCGCATGCGCAATAACAAGAACTAGCTAGTAGAGTAGTTCAAAACTTTTGTGTATATTGTAAATGGAACCAATACTACGAAGCAGTTTAAGATGACATCAATCAACATAGAAAAGTGAAATTTTAAATGAATTTCGCACATAACTTAATATGTAACGCAAGATTGGTAATTTGTACAACAGCGAAATGAAATGCAATGGTTAAAAATGTCTCAGTTATTTGTCAGTATCTAGGCATGTCATATGAAATGTCGAAAATAATTGAATTTCCAAATAAACACGCACGTAGGCATTAGTTAACTACAATACCATCAATCTAGGACACCATATAATAAGATAAGATAGAACGTGATACAAATAAAAATTCCGGTTACTGGGTCATCCACAACACGAACGATGACATTCAAAGCATAAAATCTGCATAATTAATACATTACTTCTGTTTACTCATCGTGACATAATTTGACATAATATCAAGCCTACATATTCCTCTATGAAGAAAGTTATTTTAATCTGTCGTATTTCTCTTTTCTTTAGGAAAATCTATTGAGGCGGATAGTCAACCAATGAGGTGTCTGACGTGTGACGTGACTAAAAAGCACCCTGTTCCTACTCCTGCACTTCGAACTGGCGCCCCGACAACCCGTTAAGTCCTCCGTGGCTCCTATTTCTGTACCTTTGAGTGTAAATTACCTCCACTACAAAAACCTAGCGCTCATTTCATTAAGAATTTGATTAATAAAAGAATCCCTGTGATATCATTTCCATAATAAAGGTTGTTTTATAGAAAATAATAATACGTGTAGCTATATAGAGGTACACTATCTTATACCTCAATAAACTAATAAAAGTTCATACAGGTGTTGATGACACGAGCCTGACTTCCTGATTGGTCGAGAGCTCATTATGGCGCCGGCGTAGCGTCGCGGATATTGTATGTCACACACTGATGCCTCATCATTGCACTTCCTTGATGATATACGTTTAAAGACTTACTGACGTCACTTTATTCGTTATTATACCAAGAAATTACTTTCAATCTTTTTAGTGCTTAAATTTAGCTTATCTTACTTTTTAGGTTTCATGCAGAGATTTCTCTTGTAAAGTCTGGAGCGAGAATCAAATCTATTAAACGTCGACCATCAACCAACCTGTTAAACACTGTTTTAGCACCACTGATTTACGCTGATTTACGTGAGATAAGCCCGAATGCTGAAAGGCTACCTATTTAATTTTAGGTTGTACTTTAATATCGAATAGATAGTTGAATTTGTAGTTACAGAACTATACTAAGTTCGACTTAAAATCGAGTGGCGTTTGAGTATTCCTACATAAATGTGGTAGCCTCTAGCCTCACACAATTAAAACTATCAAATACTGAGGTAATTTGTGCTGCTTTATTGATAAAAATTCTTTAACAATGCATCTATTTAATGCACATTATACAACACAACAAGACAAATTATCAGAACAAATAGCTAATTAATTTTTTTTTTATTACTTATATAAAAAAAAACACGTTGCCCCACACTAGGATTTTCTCCTGTATCGTGGGTGCGTTTACAAACATACAAGTTCACATACACATGACACCCAGACCCGAAACAACAATTTGTGGATCACACAAAGTGTTGTTCCGTGCGGGAATCGAACCCGCGACACGTTGACTGAACTTCATATGTGTCACACAGACCTACTTGAACAACACAATATGTTACTCAAAAAGGTTACTACCTTCCAGCAGTGCACTGACACTCATGAACATGCTCTAACACGCATATCACAACTGGAGCATGAATTAAGAGAAGCCTACAAAACAGTACATACATTAGAGGCAGTTAAACACTCTGTGATGTCAGATAATACTCAGAGCTTATACGAGAAGTTAATTGTGAGTGGTTCTGGTGACGCATGTGAGTCGGCCATGCCCATAACAATAGACTTGACTGGCGATGACACTGTCGCTGTGTCAACCGCGGGCCCCATGCTAAACAGCCGCAACAAAATTAAAAAATACATTAAACTTAATAAAACTATTAAAAAAATTCAAAAGAGGCACAATCTATCAAAATTAAACTTAAATTTAAGAAAACAAAAAGTTAAATTGGTTAGTGAAATAAAATCTTGTCATAATCAATTGGAAGAAAGTAGGACTATATATGACTTGGACATCCAAACTCTTAGACAAGAACTGTTACAAAGGGAATTGTTCCTTAATCAGATGTTCTAAAAATATGAATCCGCCCAATCTGAAATTAATAATCACATGATTGAGGCAGGTAAACTAGTCGACCTAGTAACTTATAGTGCTGAGAGATATGAGTCTCTAGCAAATAACCTTTCATGTAGTTGTACTCACACCCTGCCTCCTGAGCCGGAACATTATATTCCTGTACCACATACGGTCACTCAACCAGCTATTACCAACAATGCTAGTGTGTTCACTGACTCAATAGGAGCAGGTATTGGATCGCTCATTTCTAATTGCCTCAATTATAGTATAACAAATTACTGTTACAATAATATAAAGTTTGGTCAGATGATACAAAAAATAAAACAACAATGTATCAAACAAACTCAGCCTGTAGTGTTGTTGATGGGTGATAGTACTGGGGTAAAGAAGCGGGACATAGTGGATGGTGTCGAAGCCTTATTGAAATTAGAGATAGGAAACATAATAATATGTGCTTTCCCGTATTCTGACAATTTGACAGAATCACAAAATAAAAATATACATTATTTAAATAATTTAATATTTATGCTGACATGTTGTCATAAAGACAAATTATTATTTTTTGACACTAACAAATTTGTTAGTGGTTTTAACTTGACCAGAAAATGTAAAGTTTTACTTGCTAGTTTGCTAGCAAATAATATTAATTTAGTTTTAAATAGTTTAAGTGACGAATCTATATTATGTAGACAATCTAATAATATAGAGATTAGCTGTACTTATTATGGTAATACGAAAGAGACTCATGGTTTGATGACAAATGTGGGTACTCTGGATAAATTTTTAAACTAAATAGTAAGACAACAGAGGATAAACAATTAAATATTACAAATGTTCCATGCATTGGAAAGGTATCTTCTGGCAGTATACTTAAGTCTAAATCTGAGAAAGTAGTACATAAGAAGAAAAACCAAGAAAAGCTGTTAACTTTGTTTAGTCAAAATATGCAGGGCTTTTCATCAAAATCTCTAGAAATTGAACTATTTTTAGAAAAAAATTCACTTGTTAAATCGCACTTGTTATATTTAATAGAAATCTGGGGTAGCGCAAGTAAAACAAAGATACAGGAACTACAAAGAGTGCAAAATAAAATCATTAAAATATTATTTTGTTATCCGTACCTAACTGCTACATGCAAAATATTTGATGAGACACAGCTCATGAATATCAAACAGCTTTATATGTACAATACTTGTATTTTGATAAGAAAAATTATAGATGGAACTATTCACACAAATGTTAAATTTACCAAAAAATCACAAATCAGTAACCGCAGCCTTCGTAGACCTAGCTTACTTGTCCTACCAAGGCCACGTACAAATTACGCCAAAAAAGACATTACATACGAAGGAGCAACATTTTATAACAGTTTACCGTCCCACATAAAAAATGTAAGCTCTTTCAGCGGTTTTAAATCTCAACTAAGTAAATATATAATTGAAACAAGTCACTAGCCTACTGGTTGAGAATAAAACCGTTGAACGGGTAAAATGGCACTATACCTATTTATTGTTAATTTTGTTTTTTACATTAAGCATGTATCATTAATTTTATGGTAACGTATTTTGATTGATTGTATCGGTGACCTTATTTAGTTTATTTACTTTGTGTTAGCTTATATTCTCATGTAAGTGACTTCCTTTGTCTTTTTGAGAATAAACTATTTAAACCAAAAAAAAAAATAATTATGATATTGTTTGTATAACTGAACATTGGCTGAAGGATTATCAAGTAAAATCTATAAATTTTATAAACTATCGTGTTGGTAACTATTTTAGCCGTCAAACAATGATGCATGGTGGTAGCCTAATTTTAGTAAAAAATTCAGCTAAATATAAAGAAAGACAAGATATTACATTATTATCCGTAGAGCACACAATAGAGTTGTCCTGTGTTGAGCTGGATAGGCATATTGTAGTGTGTGTTTATAGACCTCCTCATTTACAGAATTTTAATAGTTTTAGCTCCATAATGGAAAATGTACTGCAAAAAACGTGTTCTAGTAGTAAATGTACCATAGTGTAGTGTGGCGATTTTAATGTTGATCTCTTGGAAAATAACTCTATTTGTACTAATTTGTTAAGTCTCTTTAAATCTTTTGATTTGTCTAATATTTTCCTTGAGCCCACCCGTGTAACATCCACCACGGCAACATGTATAGATAATGTTTTTTGTAACTGTGATTATTTACATCAAGATATTGTTAATAAATTATCATCTGATCACAGTGGGCTGTCAGTTAGCTTTAACACCATCACCACGGTAAAAAAAAAGAGAAATTATGTATAGACAGATCTCTAATAAAAAAATTGAGTCATTAAATAATAATTTAAAAACTGAATTATGCGGTCAAATACAAGGTAGTGAATACCCGAGTGAGACTTACGCCAACCTATTGTCAATTATTAAAACTCAATTTGATAAAATATTTCCTTTGAAACGTAAAAACATTCAATGTAAGTTTGTGTTCTGTGACTGGGCTACACCAGGTATACGTATAAGTAGGGAAAGGTTATTTGAGCTTTACGGTATGAAACCATTTAATCATAGTGAGGTTTTTCACAGTTATATCTCCAAATATTCGAAAATCTTTAAAATAGTTTGTAAGCATGCTAAAGCACTTCACATTAGCAGTAAAATTAAGACCGCAGAAAATAAAATAAAAACTACCTGGAATATAATTAATAACGAAACAGGTAGAAATAAATCGCGCAATGCTGAATTTAATCTAAATACTGCGAATGGACACATCAATTCAAATTTGAAAGTTGCCCAAGAATTTGAAAGTTTCTTTAAAAACATACCGATTAAAACTACGGAAGCGTTGAAATCATCTCCAACTCTTTCTGCTGAACTCCTTAGAAGTAATGTCAAGGAGTGTCTTTCTGAATTTCGATTTCAGCACACAAACCCCCAAGCAGTAATTAAAGCGTTCAAAGATATCAAAGTTAAGTCAACTGAAGATCTCTGGGGAATGTCTGTTAGGGTGTGTCGGTCTTTTATAGAAACTATAGCGCCTCATTTAGCTTCCATTTTTAATAAAAGTGTAGATCACGGAGTTTTTCCGGATTTAATGAAGCATAGTAAAGTAGTTCCATTGTTTAAATCCGGTGATAGCGCAGAACCCAATAATTATAGACCGGTCTCTATTTTACCAGCGCTCAGCAAAGTGTTTGAAAGGCTGATGCTTTCTCAGATGTTGCGTCACTTCAACATTAATTCCGTCTTTCATGCTCAACAATACGGATTCACCAAGGGTCGCTGCACTACTGACGCGGGAGTGGCTCTCATTAAACGGGTTTTCGCCTCATGGGAAGAAGCACGGGATGCCATCGGAATATTTTGTGATCTTTCGAAGGCGTTCGACTGTGTTGAACATGAGACACTATTGCTGAAGCTGGAATACTACGGCATTCGGGGGACGTCGCTAAAACTGTTGAAATCATACCTTCAGGATAGGCAACTTAAAGTACAGGTAAATGAAGTAAATTCACAGGGTGCTAGCATATCTATGGGTGTACCGCAGGGCTCAATACTAGGTCCATTCTTATTTTTGGCATACATAAATGACTTGCCCCATTTATTTAAAAATGAACCTAAGATGGTATTATTTGCTGATGACACTTCATTAGTTTTTAAAATAAATCGACGAACAAATTATTATGACGACGTAAATAATGCCCTAATGAAGGTTCATAATTGGTTTACATTAAATAACTTAGTATTAAACGATAAAAAGACAAAATGTATTAGATTTGTTTTGCCAAACGTTAAAAGCAATGAATGTGACATATTCTTGAATGGTGAGAGATTGGAGTTTGTAAAAGAGACAACTTTCCTGGGAATCACTGTAGACGACAAATTGCAATGGGGTCCTCACATTACATCATTAGCGGGACGATTGAGCTCTGCAGCTTATGCTGTCTGGAAGATACGACAGTTAACTGACATAGGCACGGCAAGACTGGTGTACTTCAGCTACTTTCATAGCATTATGTCGTATGGCATTTTGCTGTGGGGACACGCTGCTGGCACTGAGTCTATCTTTATCTTGCAAAAGCGCGCCGTCAGAGCTATCTACAATCTAGGTCGTCGCGAATCTCTCAGAGAAAAGTTTAAGGAGATCAACATTATGACCGTTTCTTGTCAATTTATCTATGAAAACATCATGTATGTCAGGAAAAACCTACAGTTATTTGGTAAAGTGTCGGACAGACACCACTATCAAACTAGACATAAGGATAGATTAAGTCAACCAACTTTGAGATTGGCGAAAGTAGGTAAGTCGTTCATGGGATTCTGTGTTAAATGTTATAACAAGATACCAGGCGACATACAACACCTAAATGAAACAAAATTTAAATCATGTATAAAAAAAACTTTATGTAGAAAAGCATATTACAAGGTTAATGATTATATAGAGGATAAAAATGCTTGGATGCAAGCTAGTCCGGCTCCACAGGATAACGAAAACGAAAAGCATTGATGTTTTAATGAAATCCAAACATGTAATTAATACAGCTATGTTGCTCATTTGTATATTGTTTAACTTGCATAATCATTGTAAATGTGAGAGCCCTGTAATTACCTGAATATTATTTATATTATGTATATTTCTTTTTTTTTTAAATGTCCTTTAGGGTTATTTTTTTTTCGATCTCTTTGACTGTATTTTAGTGTTACATTGTTCTCGCACAACCCAAACAACAAAACTGTAACTGGAGAATTGTGAAATTGATTGAAAACGAGTAACCTATGGAGATTCTTGCTCGTTCTTCTCCATAGGAATCTACACCTTGGAATGAGCAAATAGCTTCACTTGTTAATTTTCTTCATTGACGTTCAAAAGTGCCTCTATGGTCTAATTGAAATAAATGATTTTGACTTTGACTTTGACTTTGTTGCACGGCAGCCGGTTGCCCAGCCACCGCACCAACCGTGCAGTCATTACAACCGTAATTAAAAAAAATCAGACCAAATTACTAATTAATGACACTAACAGGTTTATAATTTAAAAATGTAAAACGGATGTATAAATCTTAACGATCGCACCATCTACTAATAATAAATACTATTAAGTGTTACACAATAGCAATGATAATAAACGCGTATTTTTTTATGATGACTGCAAGGCCAAGGGCAATTTTTATTTGGAGCTGTAAATCATTAGGAAATGTGTGCCAGAAGAAACATTTCGATATTTTTAAAGTGTTGGCCACCCAAGAAAGATATATCAATCATAATACAATAATTATATTAACATCATATATACTGAGTTGCATATGTAATAATTATAATTAGAGGTATATTGTAACAGCTGACCCGGCAAACGTTGTTTTGCCATATAAATAATTACTAAAATGGCTATTAAAAAATAAGGGTTGATCGTAGAAGGGTGAAAATTGAGGATTGTATGTATTATTGTATGTTGTATCATAAAATAATTGAAATCAAAAATTTTGTCTAAAGAATAAAACATAAATTTAAGGTTGGACTACCCCTAACATTTAGGGGGATAATAATAAATGTAGGCCGAAAATTTCTTCAAAATCGGTTCAGTTGTTTGGGAGAAGTTCAGTGACATACACACTCACAGAAGAATTATATATGTGTATAAAGATAACGCCTACTTTTCAACAGTTATGTTAACGTAGGCCCTTGTAATTAAGAGCATAACCGTTGCAACTATTTATATTTTACGTTCTTCACAACTGCTACACCGGTTATAATGAGCAAATACATACAACCGAATTGATAACCTCCTCCTTTTTGGGAAGTCGGTTAAAAAGGGACATTGTTGTTAATAACTACTAGCATTGAGTACTAAATCGCTGTACAACCGCACAAGAATCAACAATCAACGGTTCCTGCTATAATTAACTCAGTATTATTACAATCCTGTTAAACCACAAATTAATAATTAGTGCATAGAAATAACAATGCCATTATATAAATGTTATTTTTAATGTTTATTGTGTAGTATATTTTTAGTTATTAGTATATAACAATATAATGTAAACATAGTCCTTCATAGAGGTTACATATAGAAGTTGGAAGCTGACCTTTCAGTTTTCCAACCTGCCGATCTGAAAGTTACCTAGTGGAGGAGGTACATGTAAGTACAGCAATGGACAGCTTATGACTCTGATGATGATTATAATTTAAGGCTAGTATGTTTAAAACCTTAGAACATACCCTTAATAGCCTCTCATAATACCCTTCTCTTATGGTATTTTCTGATTTATTTCGTTGTGGGAACCAAGCAAGTCATTCATGTCCCTGAGACGCGCCGGACTTCAGTGTTTGGGTGTTCTCGTGGTTGTATCTACTGTAGATCGCTGGCTTACAGGAGTTGCAGTGGTGTTTGGAGGTTGTGGTGGACTTGTTCCTTGAAAAAAAATACTCTTAATAGTTGTCAAAGATAGTTTAACTCAAGTTTGTAGTTTATCTATTTTATTATAATTAGGTCTTACGTAAATATTTATATCAGTTTTACACTAAAACCCGTTACTCATCAACTCTGTCGTAATCGGACAAAAACAATTTTAATCTTATCTAATCACAGAACGAAATAGTAACAAATCATATGTATTTTATTAAATATATACCTCTACATAAATAAATAAATATTTTTTTAAGGGTAAAATCATCCAATTGCTTCTTCCGCCTGGGTGAGGCGGGAGGGACTGTGAGACTCTTACTGACTAAAAACCACACCGTTCCTACTTCTGCTCATCCAGCCGAAGCCCCGGTAACCCGTTAGGCCTTCCGCGGCTATTTTTGGGTAATCTACATATGCTTAATAATAAGAGCTATTCAGCAATGAATTGGCATTAACCGCTAAGGACATTTTCAGCTAGAAATCCGATGCGTCTTTTGTTTCATAACAGTAGCGGCAGTAGCTTCACTTTTACTGTCAAAACCATAAAGTCTATGGTCAAGGACATAGCAGGTTTCGATAGTATCTGTGGCATAGTCCATACCGGTGTCTACTTGCCCATCCAGAAAGGATATGTTATTAAGGGGGGAAAGTCATCGAATGACTGCTCCCGCCTGGGTGAGACGGGAGAGAGTGTCAGATTCTTACTGACTAAAAACCACCCCGTTCCTTCTCCTGCACGTCGAGCCAGTTACAAGTTACTAGCAGATCCCAACTACCACTTAGTAACAACCAGGGATCTTGATATAAAATCCCAAAGGAGAATTCTTTTGATCACAAAACCATTGACCTATTTATTACTTCACTCACAGAATACTCCTTAATGAAGAAAATTTTAATGAAGTCACCGTGTCAACGAATTTGAAGATAGTAATATCTCAACTTAATCTAATTGATTAAAACTCGACATTGAGAGATAATGCCTTCTGACATTGAAGAGCGGAACGTCTAGTGAAAACACGGTCTTTTAAAATATTCACTGATAACGTTGAAAATTTTGATAAGAGTGACCTCAACCTTGATGTTAAACAAATTGAATTTCTTTTGTAAATAATCGTAAACTTGTCATCAAAATAATGGCAAACAAGGAAATACATATATGCGTATGATCTGAGTTGACTATCCAGACGTATTTTTTATACGGTGCCGCGGTGGACTTAACGGGGCTCCAGCTCGGAGTGCAGAAATAGGAACGGGATGGATTTTAGTCAGTAAGAGTACGATGTATACGATGATAGTCAGTAAGAGTACGATGTATACGATGATAGTCAGTAAGAGTACGATGTATACGATGATAGTCAGTAAGAGTACGATGTATACGATGATATTCCCCCCTTAAAAAAAGACGTCTTGTTTGTCCGTCCAAAAAGTAAAGATTTCTCTAAATATGAACGGACACAATAGATTCTGTCAATGTCACACAAACTTAGTCGACTGTCCATATTATGAAAAATAATAGAATATAACACTCTTGAAGTTAAAAACCTAGGTTAATAAGTATGATACTAAGGTTGGTGTTAGTATACCTACTTTGTACTGATTTCATCGCTTAAGATTTTAATACTACCAATTCTCTATTTTCTAGATATTCTGCGAAAATAATACAGTACTTAGTAGTAGGAGGGTCTTATAGTTAACACCCTCCCTCTTCCCCAATCCCCCCAATCCCTAAATCCCCAACAATCCTCACATTTTTAATCCCTAAAAGGCCGGTAACGCACTTGTGTATTCCAGGTGTCCACCTCTTGTATTCCAGGTGTCCAGGTGATCCGTCTGCTCGTTTTCCGATACAAAAGCACTTATATTTAATAGGACGTCTAACAATAGACAATTTAATTGTTTACAGAACCACTTCTATAGCAAAGACAAAATTTAATTCTACCTCACTTGTAAAGTGCTTACATCCGTTTAAATCTAAAAACTGGATTTCAAATCAACTTGTATGAATAAGTAAATATTTAACGAAGTACAGTATAAAAGGAAAGTGTGATTGTTTGTCTTTTCGTCTGCTTTTTGGGTGGTTGATGATTCAGTAAAGTCAAATTGTCAAACGATTGAATAAGGTAACGAGTCATTCAGTTTTGTTAAGGATGAGTGTCCCAAAATGCAATATATAACATGATTAATTATCTAAATGAGGAACATACCCCCTTTTTGTTTGGGCTCGCTGCCATCGCAGCGGTAAGTCCCCTCTTTGAGGAGTGGCTTGAGAGACGCTACGGCGTCCTCACCTACCGCCTGACGCAGGTCCTCACCGGACATGGAAGTTTCGGGAGGTACCTGTGTCTGATGGGGCGGGAGGAAACGTCCGGGTGTCATCACTGCGAGGACCGCCCTGAGGACACGGTGGAACACACTGTCGCGGAATGCCGTGCGTGGGCTGAGCACCGCCGTGTCCTCAGGGAAGTGATCGGCGATGGCGACCTCTCGCGTCCGGGCCTAGTGCAGGCCATGATGCGGAGCGAGGGGGACTGGGATGCCGTCTCCTCCTTTTGCGAAGCAGTCATGCTAGCTAAGGAGGAGGCGGGACGCGTGAGGCAGCGAAGCGCTGCCTCCTCGCAACACAGCCATCGCGAAGGACACACTGGGCGTCGGGGATCGCGAGACGATCTCCGGCCACCGTAAGCGCGGGCCTGCGGACGGCGAGCATGGGTGGCTCCCCGTCCGACCAGAAACAGACCCGAGCGTACGGCGCGTCGCGTTCCGCGCGCGCCTCAAAAAGCCATCAGACCACCACAGATGGGGCCCAAGAGGGCCGATGCCGATTCGGAGTCGCGGAGAACCTAACGGGTAACCGGGGCTCCGGCTCGACGTGCAGGAGAAGGAACGGGGTGGTTTTTAGTCAGCAAGAGTCTGACACTCCCTCCCGCCTCACCCAGGCGGGAGCAGTCATTCGATGATTTTCCCCCCTTAAAAAAAACCCTTTTTGTTATTCTGACCATCCACCATATTAAATTTACACTATACCATTCAGTCTTCTATCAATTAAACTGCGAAATACTTAAGTTGCGCGTATGAGTTGCGCGTTTTTACAGGACGTTTTGGGTGTCCAATTTGATGAATCATGATTATAATTTACTCCTGTACCTTTCCCTTGGAGAAACAACATATCATTAAAATGATAGTGATTACAATCATACCATAAATCTTCCTTCCTTAATACCTTACAGAGCACCAATACCTTATCAATAGGAGCGCACCCGCAGGGCAGTACTACTCTATCAATTAACTAAAGGCTGCTACCCACAATACCATAGTTTATACTATTTATCTGTGGGCGATAATTTAATTTAATTAAAATTAATCGTAACTGTAATGGGACTACTTGTAATAGTATCCTGTGATGTATTGTGTCAAATAAATCTTTATTATACAACTTGTTTTGACACCTGAACGGGAAAAGGTGCGCAAGTGCCGTAGGTATAGGGTTGACACTATTGACTGGTGAAGTTTTCCTACATCTATGGTCGAGTTGCCAGTTACCAAAAGGAAACATAGAATACGAAATGTCATCTGGTAAAACCCATATATCCCCCAAGCGGTCACCGTAAACCGCTCTCAACTAACTACATTATAGACCTTATTTCCGATATTTAGAGACTACTTTTGTATGAACAAATTTAGGGGATGATATTTCATATATTTCAACAGGGCCAGTTGCCAAAGGAGACATTCGGATTCGCATAATCGTATCCAACGTGTATGCAAACTCAGACAACTGGTAAAATATGGTTATAACTTAGATGCAGTTATGTCATTATGCGGAACTATTATACATATCATAACTTTTAAAAAAACTTTGCCCCAAACGAGGATTTTCTCCTGTATCGTGGGTGCGTTTACAAACATACAATATCACATACACATGACAACCAGATCCGAAACAACAATTTGTGGATCACACAAAGAGTTGCTTCGTACGGGATCGAACACGTTGCACGGCAGCCGGTTGCCCAACCGAGCCAACCGTGCAACTAGAAGTAATAATTGTCGATGGTTCTAGGGTTCTGTAACATCGTCAGCATGGTTAAGCAAGTGATCGATAAACGTCATTTTAATCTGCACTTACTGATATTTAAGTAGCTGTAATCACACAAATTATCACAGACCAAACTACCTCTAAATATAAAATAAGGATTAATTTAGTGATTCCCCACAATAATAGGCCTCTCAATCTTAAATGGTCAATCTCAATCTTCTATTTACCTAAACAAGTTTCTGTATAACTGCCTCGTTGGCTGAGTTCGATTCCCAGGTCGAGCAAAGTACTTACTGGGTTTTTAAAAAAATCTCAGTAGTAGCAAGGAGTCTGGAATTGAACCCGGTATATGACTATAGGCTCGCCCCCTATTACATGGGACTCATAACATAGTGAAAAGTGGGTGTCACAAAGTGGTATTAAGTGCCGTAATGTGCGCCTCTGCCTACCTCTTCGGGGATAAAAGGCTTGATGTTATGTTATGTTTTTGTATAAAAAAATCAAATCTATGTAAAATACTAAATGTCATTCTGCATTCATCGATTTTAAAAGACTACAGACAACCCTACCGATGTCTAGTTGCAGGAAAACAAGATATAAGTAATTACTTGACCAGGACAGAAAAACCTTAGATTACATCCACGCAGTGAATCATTGAAGAAAGTGAGAAGTAATATATTAGCACCTCACCCGGATCTTGGAATTAATTAAACTGATAACATCGATAGTTTTATACAATAAGTATCCCTCCTGATAAAATTTCAAAGATGTGTAGTCTAATTTTTGAATTACTCCTAATACCGATATAATCCCCAAGCGGCCACCGATGACCGCTCTGCACTAACTAAATTATAGACCCTATTTCCAATGTTTAGAGACTACTTTTGTATGAACTTTTTCAACGGGTTATGTCAAAAAATCATGCATGGATTCGGATACGCTACTTTAATGTCCATCTGGTAGATTATTTTAAAACATTAGACACGTATTTTTTCTTTCCTTACAAAATTAAATACTTTCGACGATATATTGATTTGAAATATCGTGTGACGACATGCTTTACTACATTTTATATATAGGGTAGCGTGACGTAACGACCTCCTCCAACCGTCACTATAGACACAATTATGAACATGGTTGCGGTCACGATGGTGTTTAAGTCAAGTACGTTTAAGTAAGTATTGTTTTCTTATACGACAAAATAAAGAAATATGGGTGTTTTATTTTACTATTATCTAACTGATGCACTAATTACATTTTTAATTTTCATACACCGTCTATTATTTCCCTTATATTATCGGTATTTCTTTAAAATAAATTCCTATGAAGAATCCATTATCACTGCACGACTGCACGGTTGGCGCGGTGGCTGGGCAACTGGCTGCCGCACAACGTGTCGCGGGTTCGATTCCCGCACGGAACAACTCTTTGTGTGATCCACAGATTGTTGTTCCGGGTCTGGGTGTCATGTGAATGTGAACTTGTATTCTTGTAAACGCACCCACGACACAGGAGAAAATCCTAAGGTGGGGCAAACATAAAAAAAAATATCACTATCATCGAATAGGGATTAAGTAAAGAAGGATTAACGATTATTAGGAAGTATCATCTACTTGCGAACTTCTGCTTTGTATAAATAAAATTCAACTGCATATGTATAAAACTCACAACAGTACAAGTTTACACACAAACAAATGAATTGTATTAATAGCCCAGTAATTCTTTTCAACAGTTACATACGTTGAACGGTGCTTCAGTTAATTAAATACCTCTAGTGTGTAACTGAATTATTCAAGCAAATAATTCTTTAGTACACGCTCTATCGCGTTCAGCACTACTTCGAGTAGTTTATGTTTCATTCATTCATGTTTCAGCCTTCAGCCTGAACGTAGACACGATTCTTAGGACATTTTTTTCGTTATTATATTTAGGTTAGTAAATATTTCTGGACTTCTAAGTTACTTGGAATCGACGCAAAAAGTCTTCTTCAGTTCTTCTCTATCAAAAGTGTTTTATATTCAAATTCTCTTTTATCTCAAGTCACTTATACGTATTTTCTTTTATCCATATTTCGATTCCTGGGTTTCTAATACGAACTTAGAACTTGTTTTACAAAGGTTTAATTTCTTCGTCCCGCCCCTTCTAATAAAATTCTAATAACTGACTTATTAAGCCAACTGCCAACCCCTTCAGGAAAAAAGGGCGTGATGATATTACGTTACGTGACACAAACCATGCTTTATTACCACATATGAGGCAATAAACGTCACTACGATGGCCCAGCCCACGTGCTACACTGTATAATTATAACACATCTACCTTCTACTATTAATTGTTTGTTTGTAATTATGGAGTACCTACTTAGCTTCTGCCCGCGACTTTATAGGGGAGACCCTTGTACCATGGGACACTTTTCTTCAAATGTCCATAATTTAAGATCAGATTGATCAATGACCATGAATGTTGAAATTTTTATCAACTAGCCTATAAGATCACAATATTATGAAGCAACAAACGACTTACTACGCTTTATTTATAAAAAAATGGCATTTAATTATTTCAGAAAATTTGTCCCAAGGTACAATCATGGTTCGTACCTTGGGACACTAATATTTGTACCTTGGGACACATTTTTGTGAAAATGAACTGTCGACAGATTAATTTGTTTCCATCATCTGACATAAATGTTATATATCTCGATAATTTAGGTATTAATGGGCAGCTGTTAAAGTCGTTTAAAACACTGAAAATATAAGAAAAATTATCATATAATCACTTTTTATTAGATAATCAGTTAAAAAACCATAATAACAAAAGTTGTTCGTTAAACATTACTACTGCTTATTTTTAGACTTAAGGCCGCATTTCTGACAGTAATTATCAAAACAGGTGCAATCTTCGTGTACCCATAGTTGACAGGTGACGCACTGAATCCAGTCTTCTGTGCTCGAAGTAGTGAAATAATTTTCACCGCACCCTACACAATTGTTTTCCTCTTGAGCGTCATCACATGAATCATCACTATCTAAGATAAGTTCAATTTCATCCTCAGAACTACTAACTTCAACTTTTTTCTTAAAAAATCGCTTTTTGACAGATTTTGTTTTTTCTTTCACATCTTTCTTTCTTTTTTTAGCAGCTAAAAGCTCCAACTCCTGTTTTTCAGGAGTATCGGTTAAGACTCTTGTTTTGCCTTTTCTGTTTCTATTAGTTTTGTTCTTACGTGGTGGGGCTTTTGGAAAAGGACGAATGACTTCAGGGGACATTAGGATATGTTTGCCTGTTTCTAAAATTCCAGTGGATGTAGATGGAGCTGGAGATTCTATAACTACTTGGTTATTGTCAGTTTGTTCTTCAATATTGACAGATTGTGATAGTCCAGGTAAAGCAATATTTGGTTGTGTATCAGCCATATCCAAAGTGTTGTGCGCATCGGAGTCAGGAACTTCATAAGGCCTATCAGTAACATATGAGCTCAAGAACTCATCTTCACCAAAAATATTATCATTTAATGGCCATATGCCTGCAACTTTAAATCCATTTTGAATGTTAGTGGGAGTAAAAGCTAATGGGAAAGCAATGCCAAAACATTCAGCGATATTATATATAGTAAGGGGAGTTCCAGGATGTTGCAGAAGCCAATCGTTGCAAGCTTTGTTGTAATATTTTTTTAAAGGTCCAAACACGGTCCTGTCTAAAGGCTGTAACTTATGACTGGTGTGAGGAGGGAATGTAAACATTACTATACCATTTTTCTTGGCCAATTCTATAATTTTGATCGACATGTGACTTTCGTGATTGTCTAGTATCAGGAGCACTTTATTGTCATTAGTGGGTCTAACATGTTTAATGAAATGGTTTAAAAAATCTTCAAATTTATCGCTATTCGACCAGCCACTAGGTGTTGCAAGCCCCAAAGTCTCAGGAGGTGCACCATTAATCATGTGGTTTTTAAAATGCACTCTAGGAAAAATCATGCAAGGAGGACCAGAATTCCCAAGCGCATTCACGCATGCAATAATAGTGATATTATTACCTCTCTCTGCGGATGTAATATTCCCCACTTGTTTTATCCCTTTCGACGCTAAAACTTTCATTGGTGTGTGAACTGTGGATAATCCGGATTCATCTACATTATAGATTCTTTCACTTGTAAAATTGTATTTCGAAAGCAATCCCTTGTATTTATCAAAAAACAAATTCACATTAACCTTATTAAAAGCAGTAGCACGTGCTAAGCTAGTTGCTTCTGGTTTTCGCAAACTTAGACTTTGATGCCGTTTCATAAAATATTCATAAAATGTCTTACCAGCTTTTTTATTTATGTCCCAAGCACTTGGATATGTTTTTTTCAAAATTACTGCATATTCAAATGCTAATTTTAAGAAGTCATCTTTGCATATCCCATAGTGAAACTTGGATGCCTTTAAACAATATTTTACCAATTGCTCTTCTTCTTCATCACTAAATACTCTTTTGACATCATTCTGAGGCTGATAGACGACCTCAACGTTTTCTTTTTCTTTGTTTATCTTCACGTAACGGCCTATTAAAGATTTTGAAACATGGAATTCTTCAGCAGCTTTCCGAATAGATAAACGTTTTTGAATGACCATTTCGATTGCTTTTTTTACATTTTCTTCACTTGGTTTTGGCCGGGTGACTTTATTTTTACTTCGTGGCATCTAGAAATATAATAACAAACATTAAAATGTAAAATTAAAATAAATTATTTATAAAAAGCAACGCCTTGTACCTTGGGACAGTCCCAAGGTACAAAAAATTCGCTGTCCCGAGGTACAAATTTCAATTGTTCAAAACAAAGTGTGGTTATAATTTATAAATCACAGAAATCTATTGTAATGAAATAAAATAAGTGATTGTAAATATAAATAACAACTAATTGTATCATAATGAAACGGCTTACCTCTAAATATTTCGATTTTAACACAGATTCAAGTGGATTTAAAAAAAAAATCGGGCGAAAAAATCACACTGCATATCACAAATAAACAACGACGCAAAATGGCCGACTTTCCTTGTTGCATCCTGAATATTTATGTGAAATGGTTACTAGATGTCGCTAGTTACCCTTTCTAGATGCAATATTTCTGGTTCAATGAGCATGTCCCAAGGTACAAGGTGTCCCAAGGTACAAGGATCTCCCCTACGCGCAATCCCGTTTTCTCCCGTACCCATAAGATTTTCAGGATTTTTTTTCTATCATAAGAACCTTCTAACAATAACAAACATAACAAAAAGCAATCAGCCAAATCGGTCCAGTCATTCAGGTTTCATTTTTATATACCTCTATAGAAGAAGATAGATTGTAATTAGTACAATTTGACAGAAAACTCTTTGCTAGAAGTATTTACATATGACAAATGTAGTAACCAAATATAGAATCCGGTGTAAACAATACGATTATCAAAAGGAGAAAGATTTCCGTTGATAAGCACATTGAATGATTTCTTACCTATTTCATTCAGAAAAAGAATATTCTAAAAACTTTGCAGGCGGCTGTTTATTAAGTTTTCTAGAGATAAAGTGATTATTTATACCTACATCAATAATTTTATTTGGTATCACATCGTCTACAAAGAAGAAAACTCTTTCAATAACTCGTCGATCTACAAAGAAAACACCAAGCATATGATCGTAACAAAATTGTACACTCACACACTGCATTAGTGGTCCACAGTCCAGTCAATGGCAGTTGTTCATGAATTACACAGTAATTTCTGAGATTGAGTTCACTAAACAGACCTCACTGATAATGATAGAGAACGCGTTAACTGGTAACCAAACCACATACCTAACAAGGTTTCTACTGGCCAGTCAATCAGCAATGATTCATGTCTGATAATATGCAAAAGGCGTAAGCAGAGACAGTCGTACTTACAGATATAGATAGCTATTCTAATTAACGGATGTCCGTCGTGTCGATCATTTAAGGAAAATGTATGAGAATTTCAAATGGTTTCATTGCAGATTGTCCTAGTCACGTCATTTAAGTTGGCGAATTTGTTTTTATTACGAATATAAAGTTGAACGTTGGCTTAGAAACTTCTAAAGACATTAGATTCATTATAGTTTTATATTTTTACATGCTATAATACGAACTAGATCTAGATAAGGAAGGTAAGACAATTTTTTTTTCATAAAACTGATTTAATACTTCACTTGACACTTGAAACGGTCAAGACAATACAAATCAATGTTGGGATAACTATTTAGATCCAAAGGTAAGAAATAATTATAAACAAGCAAACAAAGAATTAAGTACATAATTAAAAATATAATACAAACACAGGATGGTGTTACACTTGACGTTATAATTACATGTCTGCTCAGAAAGTAGATGAAATTAACCTCAATGTAATCTACACGAAGAAAAGTGTAATGAATTAGAAGAGTAATTATTCTTTACATAATAAACTAGGTATTATAATTTTCTTTGAAGAAGGCATGCTTAACAAAAAGCTAACCTCATCCCAGCTTAAACCCAAACACAGGGCATATACAGTAATCCCTTAACCAAAATTGAATCCTTTACTATTATATAAAGCGGAAGTTTGTTTTTTGTTTGATTGTTTGAACGCGCTAATCTCCGTAACTACAAGTGTGATTTGAATAATTATTTTTGTGTCGGATAGCACATTTATTGAAGATGGATATAGACAAATCACGCTACGACCTAATAGGACCTGAGAAGAACGTGTAAAACCGCGCAGAAATAGCCTAGTTATATGCTAAAATTCTACAATTCAATCAAATGTTTCTCCAACAAGACAAAGTTCCTGTTCGATGATGACGTAATCGAACCAACTAAAATGTAATTCAAATTGCACGCAGGACTCCGGCGTACGCGCATGCACCGGAAAAGGGCGCGACAGCTGAACTTTCGGCCAATTGCGTGTCGCATTCGCATCGTTGCATCCGACGCGGACGGACGCGCGTGACTCAGCGCGCGTTGTATTATTATACAATTTTTGCACACAGATTATCTTTAAAACGATGTTATGTTATGATAACACGCGCTTTCATTTATTTGTATTTTAGTAAGGAACTATAGACGTTTTACAATTACATTTAAATTTACATGAGTCATATGTAAAGTTAAACAAACCTTCTGAGAAAGAGATCAATGGAAAACATCGTTATCGACTAACACGAAACTGAATGGATTGACAGAAACATAGAAAAAACACACTAGAACGACCAACGCCATTGAAAAAATACATCTTATTTGAATATAAGCGAGCGTAACGCTATAAAAATCAATGTCAGTTACCGAATATTTTAAATAATTTAACATAATCTATTAAATAAACCGGGGAAGTAGACCTCGGCCCATACACTGTGACGCTTGATAATTAAACAATTAATATGAAAATTAACTCCTCCCGCTATTGTATAACAAACGTTATGTTGTTCATTACGAATGGTAGGAAAAACTACTGAGATTCTGCTATAAAGATTCGTAGCAAATCTAAAGATAAAGATAAAGACATTTATTTGCGTAAAAACATGGTATACAAAGATGTTATAGTAACAATATAAATAGATCATCATGTTTTGCTTAATAAATAAAGCATGCAAATTTTACATTGAAACTTATTTTAACTAGCTTACACTCGTAGTTGTTATACATTATTACTTATTTATGTTCAAAAAATTCTGTAATGCTATAAAAATTATTTTCATTCGACCATACATATAATTTAATTTTAAATAGTCTGAGGTTAAGTGTTTTTAATGTTATCGGCAATTTATTAAATATTCGGACACACATACGGATAAGAAAAATTACGTCGAATACTGGACGTTATTGCTTTGTTTTTAAGTATAAAATAGCATTCGTAGACAATATTTATACAAAACTTCTTAAAAAATAAACGTTAAGTACAATAAACAATGTATTTTTTTTTTCAATATTATGGAATCTCGACGCTCTCAAAAAGTCCGTGCACACTGCTCATGAAGAGTCCCTCTGTGGCTCGATTCTAGTAGAGCATTTCTCAGTATATTTACGTGAACAAACCATTATTTTTAGTTAATTCGGTCACAATAGTTATTATAAAAATCTCTTGTGGTTCATAAAAATACTTGTCCAAACAAAAATACCACATCATTGCTGTTTAAACTTCAAAATTCACATCTACGAATAAACCTAATTTTATATTTATACTAACTACATAAAACAACCTCTTAATAAATAGGAAAATCACTTTCCTGACTTCAATAACTATATTTGCATAGCTAAACATTCGCAGAACGGATATTAATTTTCAATCTAGGGTTTAACAGCATAGGTTATTTAATAGGAAACCTATTAGTGCATGACTGATGGTTGACATTAAGCCCTAATTAATCTGACGCCAGTTTCAGATATAGAGATAAAAATCTAGTTCAATTTATAGGTAAACTAACTATAATTAGAGCTAGATTCTTATCAGATTAACGATTTAAAAACATCTTAGGGCGACTAGGTTTTAATGGGGTGGTTTTATTCAGTAAGAGTCTAACACTTCCTACCGCCTCACTTTCGGAAAAGCCATTCGATGATTTTCCGCCCTTAAAAAAGGGCGACTAACTTTCAAATCTTTTAATGAATAAACACTTATAACTATTGAGTACTTATAAATGAATGTAAACATTTCTTTTCTGTTATTTCAGCCGAATAACTTAATAAAAAGACGGAATATTAATACGCCCTAGGTACTAGTAGGTATTGAAATGAATGATGTATCCAACTTTTACGCATTTCCCATAAAACTCACATCAAGAGGTATATCAAATACACAGAAAAGCCACACGTTTACATGCATTCAAACTATTAATATCAGAAACTTTTTAATTTATTTCCTTTTTCATAAACATTTTCCGATATATCTCGTAAACAGATGTTATATAAACCATTCTTTGGGAATATTTTTTTATTAACGAACATAGGTTATGTTATATTAATCAAAATATTTGCATATTAAACCTATCTCGATTATTAAGGACGAAATATTTCGTATAAATTCTGAATGCAGTTTCTCTTAATGTTTGCAAAGTAAACATAGCTTCTATCACACGTAAAAAACTAATATTCGAATTTAATAATACATTCGTAACAAGTTGTAATATAACAAAATGATAACTAACACTAGGTACCTTAAACAATTTAACGAATAAATTAAAAACAAAATCGATTTCTATTAAACTGTCAAACACCAAGCGGTCACCGGTGACCGCAACCTATTGTTCTATAATTGTGTCTATAATGACGGTACTCGACGAGTTAAGCCGGTCCTCAATGATTCACGTGTGGAATCCTGCAATTATATCGCGAGGCATGCGCCTGCGCAGGGCGGGCCGACACATCGCAGGCGTGACCCTG
The DNA here is from genome assembly GCA_038387885.1 of Spodoptera picta. Classification (NCBI taxonomy): domain Eukaryota; kingdom Metazoa; phylum Arthropoda; class Insecta; order Lepidoptera; family Noctuidae; genus Spodoptera; species Spodoptera picta. The sequence goes on along the minus strand of JAZHFQ010000233.1, from coordinate 950,880 downwards.
CGACAGGAATATGTATTAGCACATCCTCGTATATATTGTTAAAGTATAAATGGTAATATTTTTTAAATGGTCATTGTACTGCGTGTGCGCGGAAAGATGTTTTTCACTTCTGTTGCTGAAAATGACACTTGTATACCTCTAGAATATGACCAATTGGTATAGGTTTTGTATTTTATGAGATAGTAAAATTAGTAACAGATGAAATTAAGACAGTAAGTACGTAATTGATTAGTTACATTTCGAAAAAAAAATCAATTTAATGACAAAAATGTATTTTAGTATCGTTTGACCCCAGAAGTTAAGTAAATCAGTCCAAACAGAGTGTATATTGAGTATGATACTTTAACAAAAACATGCTATTTTCGATATTTTCGTAAATTAACAAACAATGTTCATTTCACGAACATTTACAGTTAAAAGAACGTACACACAAAATTACTACACCTCTTTAATTCAAAACTATGTTTTACTATAAACTTTATGACTACCACATTAAAAAAAAATTAGCACAAACTTTATAATCTCTTAACAAAACAATTAATATTTCAAGCCCATTGTTTGCTTTATGTTAATGTACGTCCAGAGATTTACGATTTCCGTATCCAACTACCTATAAAAGATTGTAAAACTTCCATTCTAGTTACTTGAAATTAGGACTGTTACTGTACCCATAAAACAATGGGAAGATATAAAAAAGATGGCGGATTCATGGCGTGTAGTAACATTGAGTTAGTAAAAGACACAGAACATATACATATATATAACCTTCTTTACATGTTCTGTGGTAAAAGAAGGGGTAATGTTAAATGAATGTTACTCGTAGGAACAATGAAATAGTATATTAATGAGATTTCTACAAATTGTTTAATTACGTCTGGTAATGATTGTCTTTCCATACCCTTTTGATCGATGTGGTAAATGAAACAGTGCTTAAATTAATGGTTAGAAATGTTTACACGAAATAGATGCAAACAAACCACCTTCCAATCAAAGGCAACCGCACAACGCACTTACATATCGCCAATTTTACTACAAACATCGACACCACAGAGTAAATAACAAATAAGAGTAAAACGCAGTGACGAAAGCATTCATTGAATCGCACAAGAACTTCTTACGTCAAAAGTAGACAAATAAACGTTTCATTCATATTTATGTAAAATTGTTTGTTCGTTCCGATGACATACTATGTGGGACATTAATGGGAGGTGTAATCGCATAAACCGCTATTACACGATGATATATCTACTATTACAATTACCCATAATAATCCCATAAAAAAACCTAATTATTGTGTTTCGTAACATTTATGGTTGTATTCCGCTTCAATCTGGTTTTAGGGCGTCATTAGTGAATAAATGCACTTATACGTCTGCGCAGTTAATACATTTTCGTGTGAAGTCTTAAAGTGGAGCGTCGTGATGAAGTGCAATAAAGATTTAGACTAAAAAAGAGTTTATTCATAGACACAAGTTTACGAGACACGGAAGTCGAGGCTATAGAGGCTATAAATAGAATTTATGTCAACAATTATAACGCTGAAGTAAAGAATGTTGGAATTGAATAAAATAAGAAAATCTGTCAACAAACGTTAGATATTGTGCCTTATCTACCTACACCTCATAATGTAGCCAATAATTATAAAAATGACAATAAAACAACTGTAGGTACAGTGAACCTGGACAGTTCACCTGTAATGGCTAGTCACATCTAATTAAACGCAACAACGTAACCACAGTAAACCTTAACTGAAACATTGTACGTAGAAACAAAGAACATTGCCAAATAGGTCACGTAGGTGCAGAAAGCGGTTAAAATTTATTTAAGAACAATAACCATAAACAAGTAACCACTGAGATAAGTTTGATTTACAACCTCCATAGATCGCTGTACCATGTTTCCATTCGCACCTTAGTGATAGATGATTGGCTCCTATTGAATTATTTCTATTTCTATTAAATTAAATCCTCTTATTAATTTTAAATAGCTGGGGATACGTTATTTTCCGCTTCTGGTATGAGATCGGATGAAAGGAAAATTGAAGCAAGTTTGGTGCCTATGAAGTATTCGACCATACTTAATTCACTGTAAGTTCATTTGGTGTCAATCTGTTTAAATGAGGAAAATTCTAATATTTAAAAGCAAATTCTAAAACAAATACATTTGAACAACAACCGTAATTAATGTTATTTTACTACGAAATCAACATTTGGTTCTCTCTCTGAATGTCCAAGTTGCGTTAAAAATAAAAATTATGATTTGAGCATTCTTTTGAGTAACAGCTACTTCTATCGCCCAATCTCATACTGTTTACATGCGTGTTGTCGAAAGCGTGTAAAACAAAACAATTACATTCTCATGTTTACTAATTTCAAGATCATTAATGTAATTGCCTTTTTTCGCGGTGCAATTAATGGATACTTCTCTAAGACAATTCGTGAACATGCAAACAGTGAGATCAATTAAAACCGGCACTACTCTTATTTAGGAAATACTTCTTTATTTTGACAGTTCTACATCGTGATCAAAGTTAGCATCCACAGCTTCAAGTACTGTAACATCTTCTTTGACAGTCTTATTATCCTATTTTACAATCTTCCGCATCTACCTACTACAGATACTCATCAAGCCATGTCATTTAGTATAATAATATTAGCATTATTACCTAACACCTTCGTACTATCTTGGTATTTAGTTAACCCTTCAAGGTGGAACCGCGTAATAATACCTATTACATCACCCACGCTTCTTTCCTTTTAAGTGCAAAGTAAAACATGGAGCGACTAAATGAAACACAAAGGTCTTTAAATGTTATTATAATGTGTATACTTTAGTGCTCAGTCTACATAGATGCACCAGAAACGCAAAATGATTGTCATCAGAAAGCAGAGCAAGGAGTATATTCTGTCTTCTTGTCATAAACACATGAAACCAACTTTTATGAAAGATACGAAGAGACCTATACTGCCAGACTGTTCATGGTTAACGCAGATTCTGGCACAGAAGTATAAAACCACAGTGAATAGCCGTAATCTTATTAATAAACCTGTAGATAAACATATAAAAAATAATAATAAAATTGATAACCCGTACGTATCCCAAAACTTTAATCCACATTTACCATTATGCCATCCCTTAACAAAGGTTAGATGACTAAAACATTCATACATTCAATAAAATAGAGCTGCAAATCTCACGCAAAATTTACACCCGCTGTGCATTCATTTTCGCTCTGAATGCGTTTAGTGGAGACCCCCCTTAGTGTTGTTAAAAGCAAACACACACGGATCGATTGGACAAAGGCGTAGTCGCCAATGTGCACCCCCTTATGAGTGTGAGTACTGTGACACGAGCATTTGATAACTATATTGTAGTCGAAGTGACAGGCCGGTAGCTAACCTCCTACGCATGCAATGCAGTTTGTGAATTCATTTTCCAAGAGCCTACTTCAAAGTCTTAACATGTTAGAAAACAGTCTGTCACTGATTAACTGCAAAACGGGACATTTTTATACAGTTTCAATTAGAAGACAAGAGTGATTTTTGAAGAAGGTGTACGTAAATAATCAGCAAAGGTGTGAATGGAAATTGTGTTATGAACTTCTGTAAATAACAACAAAATAAATCTATTGAAGATGTTTCTGTTGACCATTTAAATAAATGGTCACTGACGTTATACAAGCACGTCGCCGTGTAAGTGAAAACCATCATTAATCTAACATTTTCACTTATAGATACCGTCCCTATTACAATAACAAATAATTTACCGTAAAGACATTTGTATAAGGCTACACTTTCTCCGTAACTTAATATTACCAACAAGAGAAAAACAAAGGGCACGCCATATTGAATTGATATTTCAAGTGAACACAAAATGCACGGTTAAATTGGTAACATCATTTGTTTTATTTCTATCGGTAATATTGATTGGAATACTTTCAAAGACCTCTTCATACAAATAAAATAACAGCTGTCAAAAAATTTCATTTCAAGAATAGGAAAGTAAAATTTAGTAAGGACCACAACAATCGGGATATGAAGCAATAATTTGATAGCAGTATTAAATACGAAATGATTAAATACAGCAGACTAAACAGTAGAACAAATGATCATAAATTAAACTGGATTAGCAGACACAATTGGTCAGGGGACATTGTCACTTTCAAAACAATAATTACGACATGCAATGCATGTTACCAACGAACAACTAAGGAACAAAAGGATTGATGACCGATCAGTATCAAGGACATAGCGATTTGCATCGATCCATCGATAGAAATAAAAAACCTATCGTGACTAACACCATTATAGAAGGAATAGTGCGTAATAAAAACCATTAGAAAAGATTCATTGAAAACAAAAATTGTTTTTTTTTTTTTCGTTCAAAAGTTCCCATGATTGTTTTCAAGCTTAATGGAATAGCTTGAAATGGGTAATAAAATTCTGAAAAGATATTTGTAAAGATATTATCTGTTGCCAAGCAATCAAGAAGTATCATTAGCTTTGTTATAGCAGGTTGTCTTTAACAGACTTTGCAATACATCGTTAAAATCCAGTATTCAATTTCAACATTAATATTCTATTACAATAATGTGATTTAATATTTCATTCAAAGGGTAATGGTATTCAAAAATCAGTTGTCTACCGAGCGTAGAATGCAATTTGACCGTCCCATTACCACCCGGGAGCTTCGGTTCGGTCCGGTGCAGCAAACTGCAGGGGGCATACACCACAGCTCAATGTTCTAAACTAAATTACGAAATAACTAAACTGTAATTTCACAGTGGGTAATTACCTATTTTAGACTCTTTCGTTTTAAGTACGATGAAGGGAAAGGAACCCACCCGTTGATAGAAGTTATTATTACCGCCATTTTCTTTTAACATCATTTCTTATGTCCCAATTTCACAACATAGGTACTAATTTTATTACCCTAATTTTCAAAGAATAGGCTCGTAATTACTCGTAGGTAAGTAGGTACTTTATGTAGGCATAAAAAACAACAAAAATAATATAACATTCTCTTTATTCCTGTGTTAAACTCATCATCTTAATCTGTGACCACAAACTTTAACTATATCAAGATTTTTTGCAAACAACACGCTCATCAACAATTATCGTAAACAAGCTAACCCGTTACATTAGGACACAAAAACCGAACAAAAACGAATAGCTTTAATTAAACATACAGACAGGCATCACGACTGCAATATTTGTTGTGATCGTGACGGTGAGGTCACAGTGCTAGTCTAGGACTCCGCATTCTATCTGTGCCTAGGTCAAACTCTCTAAGTCTAGGATACAACTAATCATTCTAGCTTTACACTCTGATTAGCGAAAACAAAAGGCTATTTGATCTAATGATTTTAAAGCATTGTATCTCAAAGTTGGCTATTTCACAAATAGTACTGCTGGTAATGAAGATATAATTCATAACTTTAAAATTGTAATCGAAGGCAATGAATTGTGTTTTCCTAGTTACTAAGTCAGTTAATTAACCTGTTAAGTGAATATACACAAACAGGAAAATGGAACAGCATTTGTTTATGTATTTAAAGCGCAGGACAAATTCCCAAATGTATCTACTTACTGCAATATTTCCTTCTAAAGTTGCATCAGTAAATCCTCAGTAAACAATTTCAAAATTATCATTAATTTATTGTAGCATGTTCCATATAAGTAGTACTATGAAATTCACAAGCACTGTTTATTTAACTATTTGTATTAGTCAAATGTTATCTATGTTGTTGTTGTTATGCTATCTACGTTTACTATGATTACAATCATTGAGGTTATTGCCTCCTTCAGATGTTGGCCTACAATCAGATAATACGTGTCTTGCAGTACTATGCAGAATTTCTTCAGGAACTATCTATCGACCTTAACTTTATTATTTCTTTACTTCACATGTCTAAAATTCACTTTGTTTATCTAAATATAGACCGTCTGCAACTACATGTGTTTGCACAATATTACTGTTATTAGATCAATGTTAGCATTAGGAATGTTGTATTTCGTAGATGAACGTACAATGTTATCTAAACTTTCTAGGAATTTAACGGTTCGTCTAATACTAGTCAAACACTTGCAATTGCTCTTTTAAATTTAGATTGACTTGTAATACTTTCTGTTTTTGCATTAATAACAATGCTGTTTGCTTCTTCATTAATCAAATCTACTTCATGTTTTGATTTGTGATGTTTATCAACAATCATATCTCTAACATTATCTGTTACTTGTGAAATACCAATTTAAGCAAGACTTTCTGCAATTTTGCGTTCAACTAGTATTTTACTAGTTTTTATATTAATAGTAGACTTCGGGCCGTTAATTTAACATAGAAATTGATCAATCTACTGTCTACATCGACACTGTAATTTCTTTGTGAGAACAATATTATCAGTGTAACATTAAAAGTGAACGGATTTCTCAAGTTCCAGTTTATTTCGCGCACAATGCCGGGTCCCATTCGTTCGCACTGATTCGCAATTAATAAACAGAATGACCCACTATCGAAGTTTCAAATTGTCGAATCATTCTCGTATTAATTAATATCAAATCTTTGCTAAGCTTCCACGGTGTAAGTGTTTCGGCGTGATGAATATGCGTGCTAGTTCGGTAATAAACTTATTAATGTCGCTTTCTTCTTCGCGGCTTCAATGTCACAGTCGAAATGTTAAGTTTCCGTTCAGTAGTATCGACTTATCGAGTACAACTGCACCATTCATCGTGCACCGCCTTGCCTAGCCTTTTACGGAAGTCTACACGAATTGTCATTGAATTAATCACATTTTTATCCTCACGTGTTCTAGCCTTCGGTTCTGGACCGGTTTCTATAACATGTATAATGTAACTTCACTAAGTGGATGTTAGGAAAATAGGGCCAAACTAACGATTGAATGATATCTGTCAACAATGTCCACTATAAATCCTAACACCAAAGCAAGTGAACCAAATGACTTACCATAAATCAAGCTCTGGACAGAGGGAAAGCACAGCGTATCAATACTCCGGTAGTCACATGAACTCGATAACAAAACCACTTTTTGTATCGCGTTCAGTGAAACGTATCGTAAGTCTCGAACCAAACAAAATTAGCACTTTCCACAAAACACATCCATTCCACAGCACTGATAAAGCACAATCTGCCGACTTCTGCCAACTCCGCAACACACACAGCTTGCACACGTTTCTTCACAGTTATCTGTTAAGACGGTAGCGTAACAGAGTGAAGCAATCGCACTGCCAATCGCAATGCGAAATTTAGGCGGTCGCAAAATTGTTCGCCTAAAAGCGACAGTTAAACCGACTTTACCGGTCGGAAACGTTCCAAATTCGTATCGGAAAATCGGTTCACGTGAGTAACAGCGAGAATTTGAACACACGAGTGAGCTGCGCGGGCAGCGCGAGCAAACTGAGGCGCCGTCGTGCGCAACCACGCGACGCATCTAACCGAACCGAATGGACTTCAAACTTTTACCCGACTGAATCGAAACCGCACACCGCGCAATACAACAACCTCTATACTTCGGCTGTTTTAAAATGGGAAGGCTTGTTAAGTTGCAAATAAACTTGCAAGTTACATACATGGACAAGTTAACCGGACAAGGCTCTCAAGATATGACATTCGTGAACGTACGCAACGATTACGAAGCAAACATTTAATCGGCCTGATATGATCCATCAATGTGGGGCTCTTGACGTCGATACTAGAAGATAACCAAATTAATGGATACCAATTTCGGGTTTGATAATGATAGTTTCGAATCAAATGATAATAACATTGAACGGAAATGGAAATACGATTGCATTGTATTTTTAACGGTATAAAACATAAATTAAGAAAATGAACCTGAATTCTTTGAACCAAATGCGGATAGTGACCGTTCAAATGACCGAGGGAGGACGATGCATTCCTTAAGCGGCAACGGAATGTGATCTTTAGATCTTGATTTAATGCAATGTTTATATAAATTAAGACGAACAGAAGTTTGTAGGAGACGTTACACTTTGAAGCGAGGACTTTAACTTACTTAGTGATGGATTTATTCTTGTAACTGTTGATGGACAGATTTTGGGTTGAATTCGGATTCTATAAAATGAACCCAGCTTGTAAAATTAACCATAATTAACAACCAACTGATGATTTGAAGTAAAGTAGAAAAACTAAAAGTATGAAACTAAAATAATTCAATGATGTTTAAAGTAGACCTGTAGCAATCGCAACCGAAGTCGTTAAACTGTAATCGTTGCAGGTTCCCCAGCATTTGCATGTTGCACTGTTTAATGGTTTCAATAATATCTGTGGTCTAATGAACAAAGTGACAGTGCTCGTGATCGTAACACGAACAGGTTTCAAATTAGTATTGAAACTGTTAGTCCTAAAACTAAAACCTGAATTCGGATCGAGGCAATCAGGAGTTGCGATTTGGATCAATTTAGAAGAGGTCACGGGAACTTTTGAAATTTTCTGATTTCTTACGGCATTAATTTTATAATACAAGAGATAAATGATTTAATAACTTGAAAAATCACCAACCATCACTAAGAGACGGAGAGAAATGGAGTCGCGACTAATACATAACAATTTAACATATGCATAGAAAGTGAAGACTGACGAAAATAGCTTCGAAGAAAGAAAGAAGTACTTCAAAACGTGACATTCATTAGCAAAATTGCATCCACTTACAATAATGATGACTTATTTCAAATCGCTACTGTTTCTCGCTTAAGACAGGATCCTTGCATGTCGCAGTGTAGCGTAACAACTGTAATTAAAGAGTATGGAGATCAGGCCGCCGGCACCACAACTGGATTCTTGGCTCATAACCATGGGAACCATGGACTGTGATAGGTGCGACAGGTTCCTGCGGAATTCTTTAACTCCTAGAGGTATAATCATTAATCATAGAATATAAAGCTGCAACAAAAGATAGGTTGGGAGATAAAATTAACCTTGTACATGGTACGGAATATTTAAATGAGTATGGAGTTTACTTTCTTTTCTTTACAGTGGCTGGCACGTATTACTTAATAGTTTAACACACGAGTTATTAATACGTGCTTCAACGCACTCTCATCTAAGGACTTCTATATAGAACGTTTTGAAAGAGTATTTAGTGTCTCAATAGTCTTATTAATTAATTACTAAACAGCGACAGAAATACCTGTTGCTCAAAAACTAGAAATACACTTTATGACAAAAATTTAAGTTTTATATTAAAACTTACATAACATAACATAACATCACGCCTTTTATCCCCGAAAGGGTAGGCAGAGGTGCACACAGAAGTGACACCCCCCATTAAAACTTTTAAAATATAAAAGATAAATGTATTAGAAAAATAAACATTAGATGGTGTCAAATACAAACACTGCCCGATAAGGTGATAGACAGTGCAACAAAAAGGGCATTTCAATGAATTTTGTTGTTTGGACTGCCATTAGGATTCTAAGAATTCTAAACTTATTCAGTGATAGCCAGGCAACTTGTGAACTTGATATCTTTAAAAGTATACAAAACTTTGTATGGTTCGCGATAGCAGATAAGCCTGACACATACAAATAAAGCTATAATGGTACCAATAACCTGTGCATTTGGGTTCAAATTGACTTCTAAAATATTGCACGTTAATAAGCCGAGAAGAACTGTCAAGTCAAAGTGGTCCACTGCCACGATCACATTTGTTTAAGAACCGTTCATGGTTAGAGTAGACATGTTCTAAAGTGGAGACCACATTCAGGCAAGCATAGACCTCGAACTAGGAGCAGCAATGGTATCCACAAGTAACAAATTGATCGCTGGCAAAAACTGAGCGTCAACTGTCAACACACTTCTGCCTAACCTTCTGAAATAGAAAGAAGATGGGTGTCTTTATGTCAAGGTACTAAGATAATTAATTGAATCAAAATAATAGTAATGAATCATCTATCATCACGAAGGTCATTGTAACTACATATTTAATGATTATGTAATCAGACCCTTTGCTAAGTATACACGACTTCACATCGAGCTACGCATAACTAGTATAAACTGACCGTTGAATGTACAGAATGATCATATAAAGGGAGACCAGGATAAACTGGATTTGTATAGCTTAAAGCGTAGATGCAAAGACAGACTGACATGAGAATATTTCTAATTACAAATGCGGTGTTCGAGGTCCATCTTCATAGATTAATATCTACTTTTGTAGCTGTTTCTCTATTTGTTAGGCCATTTCCGTTGGACCTTGTATTGTATTGTTGGTTTTAGAACAATAGGACCTTTAGCTCTGCAATGTGTTCCTGATATTTAGTTTAACTTTAAACTTGACTTTAGTATTTTCAATCAATATTATCCATGAGTCTTCTCCGTGATTACTTTGTGCATCGATTGAAAATAGTATGGAAATCTGTTGGGTATTTATGGAGTTCAACGCGTTCACAAAGACAGACGTAGCGGCAGAATTTTGTAATATTAGTGATGTCGATAAGTTTGTTAGTGTAAATATTTCAAAATAGTATCTGAATAAACAAGTACGCCCAAAATTTGACTATCTCGGTCGAGTGGTTGTGAACCTTATGGATTCATAGCATGAATTATGAAGTAACCAACACAAAACCAATAGCCAAAGGTTCTGTAGTGATGTAACCACATTATCGATATTTCTTCACCAATAGTACTTTAAAAGTTTCTCAAAAACAAAGGACTAATTGGTGAGCAAGGGGGCGATAATAATCTGTTAATTAACAACAAATTTACTCCACTGCTTGTGTGAAGCAGTGGAGTAAATTACCCGTGTACCCGACTGGCGCCCGCGTATACAGGGGTCAAGGTTATGTGGTAGGAGGCTAGTCTATTATTTTACTTTACAACATAGGTAACAAAATAATGCATGAAGATAATAAAATAATAATAATAGTATTGATTGGTAATTTAATGATGTACGTTGTTGTTTTAATGAATGAACATGCTTGCAGCGTGTCATGGACACACTAACATTATTAGAGACTTAATCTATAGTTTCTAAATAAAATGAAATCACTCACATGATACAGTAGGTCCGTGGATGCCACGACTTGACGATTATAATGCTCACCTCAAAATAAAAACTTTAGTTCAAATTCTTGTTGATGAAAAACTTATAGAAGAGTAATGCAATAATAATTCTAGTAGTCTTTTTTTCATCAAAGGAGATTGACCAACGATGTATATAATAAAGCTCATCAGGAAACGACAGACAATTTTACGATGCTATTGAAGGTTATCAAACTCCAAAACAGAAAGCAAACTCACGTGCGTGGCGTGATAGTAAACATTCAGATTCTAGACCAATATACATGTTAATTGGACGGAATTAATCCAAACATTGACAAGAGAAATCAAATATTTAGAGAACTGGTTTCGTTTCATTCGCAGAATAAATTTCACGCGTCTTCAGACTTTTTGTACATGTTAATAACGGACCACCTTTTTTAACTAAAAATGGTTAGATGTCAATATTGATTTATGCTACAACTGCATCTGTATTTAGATAGATCTAGATTTCTAATGCGTCTAATAATTCAGTCAGATAATATGAAATAAGACCGAAATAAATCTTCATCAAAACTTTCCAGTTTCGGGCATATCTGTATATTTCACTAGAATGTTTAGAAAATTTAATGTCACTGGGATGTAAAAGTATTAATTACTAGCGACCCGCCCCGGCTGGCTTCGCACGGGTGCAATATGCATGTACTATACATATAAACCTTCCTTAAAAATCACTCTATCTATTAAAAAACCGCATCAAAATCCGTTGCGTAGTTTTAAAGATCTAAGCATACATAGGGCCAGATGGACGGCGGATAGCGACTTTGTTTTATATTATGTAGTGATAGTGATAACCAATAGATACATCCACACACATACACACTTAAAACGTGTATGAATGCGAAATAAAAACAAAAAAGAAGTTTATTCCAATTACAACAGGCATTAGATAAAATTATTGAAGATCGCCTTTTAAGCAATGTATTGCTTGTGCTAGGAGACTCCACATTTCCACGTGTCATTTTAAGTAATTGATGATGTAAACGTGCAAGATTAACAACAAAACACGAAGAATATAAAATATAAATCACAAATATACGACAATCCGACAGAAACATTAAAAAGCCTTAATCAGAATATGATCAGCACATAGTTAACAAGAATTAACCGCACGGATTGCGACGTAATAAAACAATACGTAATCGACAAAAAGTAGGTAACAGCTAACAGTCGATACAAGTTCAAACTGTTCGCATGCATTATGAGATGTTACGTCAAACAATACAGTCAAGTAAGAACAACGTCGTGATCGAAAACGCCGTTAAATTCACATGATATATGCTTCCTGAATGTTACCGTTGTAGGAATGATCTCCGTTCGTTTCTCAATTTCCAAGGCACGACAATAAGGTTTTTTGTTTTGGAAGAGGTGGCGGATTTACCAAGCCAAGGAAGGAAGATCAGGGTAAATTTTAGAGAAATGTGGAAATACATATAAATGTTATAGTTGTATCCGCATCACGTATAACAAACAACTTGTTGAGGTTGTAGACTAGGCATTGTGGAATATAAAGGATACTATCAGATTCTCTTAACATATCTAAGTCACTCTTAAAGCTATCCACTAAATTGTAATCAACAAAATAACCGCACTCACAACAAATAGCTTCATTCAAACATTTCAAACCGAACCATACAACTACGCTGAACAGCACATTCAAGACATATTTACCGACTTCCCTGCTCTGAGAAAGCTCTCACCGTATCATTATCACGCCGGCAACTGATTGGATTGACTGCTTCTAAATAATAGTTTCCAAGCTTCACATTCACACCATCTTCACTTAAATCTTTCCTTGTGCCCTATTCAACTTACAAATTGACTTGAAAGTAAAATTACTATTGACTTCGTTAGTTGACGTAAACGATACTGCTCGTACCTACTTAATACCAGGAGTTTTACTTAGAAACTATCTCGTTTTCGTCCAAGACCGTGTATTTATTGTTTTGGGAAAAATTTGGATATTCTTCACAGATTACTTGTATCGACTATATATGACAAGGAAAACTTGACACTAACCAGTCAATGACTTACTTTCGCCATCAAGTCAAAAATGAATGTATGCACAATACTGTACCTGTCGTACAGTCCGGCTTCTACACATAATAATAAGCACTTAATTACTATTGCGTCAGTCTTCATCAGAATTTAGTTTTGCATAATGCATTAATTTATAACCTGCAAAAATCTTATCATCGCTAAATTACTAATGTCAATCATTCTAGTCTATAACCAATCAAGGAACCTAGTGTTCTTTATTTTCATGCCTATCATTTTGAAGATTAATCTCCGGCTGAATGCTAAATAAAAAAGTTAGCAATCTCAAAAACTTTGGAGCAAATTGTTATTGAATTATCCGCAGACCTTGATTGGAATCATTGTCTTCATGTAGCATTGAAAGTATTCTAACGATGAATTGATTCTAATATTCTATTGTTTGTTCCATTGCCCGTGACGATGGTCTTATTGTATTTATTTGTCCACTAATAACAAAGTAGATTACATCGCTTTCTTTAATAAGTTTTACTTATTATAACAATAAGGCGCCACGTGTGTTTTGGAGCTGCAAATTCGGTTCATTCTCTCATCAACTTTCATTAGCTGCTTCAGTTTTTTCTTTTTCATAATTACTTCGCTTCTATTAATTATTTCTTTTGTTAGTAATAGATTTCGCTAAAGACTGAGACTGAAGAGAAACTATGTTAAAACATACAATCTACAAAGTTTCAAAAGAAGTTCAGAACCGTAATTTTTGAGGTCAATTATGGAGGTCTTGCGAATAATTGAAGTCTTCAACTCAATTATGATAAAGTCTATCATTATCGTCATCTTCTTTTTATAGAGCTCTAAGTTTACCATCATCCTCTAATAATAGTCCTATGATACAATATTCAGTACGGCAGGACGCCATATTAAAATAGGATTCAAGTAATCATTACTGCTTCTATCGCACCGCTCACCGGTGTTAGTTGTTTTATTATTTTCAAGTTCTTATAATCGCATCTCACAAGTTCCATTAAAATTCCCTTTTATGTCGATTATAATCAATTTACAAAGTTCCTTGGAATTATTCTGTACCTCATTATCGGGTCTGGAAGTTTGGCCACATTTCTTTCTAAATAGGAGTCCAATAAAATATCAAATTCTTTAACTTGCACATGCTATATGTAATTATAACTTGTAATTACATATTACTGTATCATCTGCAGTGTAAAGAATTTAGCAGCAGCTGGTATTATCACCTATGGAGATAATGGCAGTCCAGGTGCATCTATGTCCTAAATACCAACTGTCGGGAGCTGCGCGTGACTTTTTGTAACAGTTTCGTTGAATAAATTTTAGGGCTTCCAGCGTTACTACAGGTGGTTTTAGAAATTTTATAATAAATTATGATGGCATGTGTTCCAAAATGTTTATGAACACTGAAAAATTAAATTAATTCTAACTGCATTTGTGACCACGCCAATACAAATAATCTTACGTGTTCTAACAAGTGCTCGATTATAATCATACTCCATAATAGAGAGTTAATTAGAATTAGATGAACAAATTTTATTGTTCATCTATAAAATATGAATTACATTGAACCTGCTCTATTATAAGGACGTCACAAACCTTCATCAACAATTAAACATATTACATAAAAAGAACCGGTTAGGAAAAAAAACTATCAAAATTTCATAGCAAAAAGATATTAAGTTAGAAATATATCTCTATGTATTACAATATCAAGTTGTGCGCAAGACCACAAAGCGGCAAGGTTAGCAACTTGCTGATCGCTTGCGCAGGCCTAAGTTTTTTATTGACATCTGCCATCTGTCCTATTCTATTATCTTGTGGTAATAAAGTGAATTATTCAATGGAATACTAATGAGTAATATTACATAGATACAAGAACGACCATTTTACTCCTAAGGGTTAAACTATTATGTTAGAGGTATGTTCATGTCACTATGCAGATGCAGTCTTTATTTCCAAGGATCTTGACTCGAAACTAGGGAAGGCAAACAATAGTAAATTTCATTGACAATAAACTAAATATTTGATATCAGATTTTAAATATAATCTTGTAACAAATTAGTACATATATTATTATTACTTCTACCTACTCTACTTTTCACACATTAACTTAATTACGAAATCCCGTAACAAAAACCCATCCAAAAATGATGCAAGTTTGTAGAAAAGCTACCGTACGAAACCAAACACTCATAGCCACAGAACGCATATAAAGAAAATTAATAAATACGTACTTTTGTAATATTATCTTCTGGCCCCATTTTTGGAGATCAAACACGTACAAACAGACATACATTTCTATCTGGTGTCTCTTGCTCAATTGTACGACTCGTATGTGTCGCAAACTGAAGCGAATCGCATTGTTTGTATGGGGACCATAAACAAATCACTAGAGAACTATTTCTGACAGCAAACGTCACCGATATCCGTCAAACGTCACTATGCACTTTTCTCCCATTGTTGAAGTTAAACACAATACAGTTTTCATTGAAATAATAGAAATTGACTTTCAAAGCTTTCCAATATGTTTTCAAATTGAATTATGTGTGGACTACTGAATGAGGATTCGCTTCAATGTTTATGATGGACCTTGACACTGAATTTCGCTTTATTTGTTATTGAAAGTCATTGAATTTTAGTTGTTTCCCATTGGAAGTCATTACTGCAAATTGTTCGATTCCAAAATCAGTACTCTGCTCTGCACCGTTCCGTGTCTCAGCTATAGTTTGATAGCACCATTTCTATGAAATCCCAAAGTGAAATAGTTATTATCCCGTGTATCACAACTACCCTATGTTTCATGATCATCCTACATTCTAACTCTATCTGAAGTAGCTATGATATAAATAAGTAGGTACTCGGGACTTGTCCTCAAAAAAATACGGCTCATGGTGCCATAAGCACACCTATCACAATCGACACATAAATAAGAACTAGTACCAGCAAATTGATTAGTACCAAGCTTCAATGATGACTAGTTATGCTAATTTGTAGAACACAATCTATCGAGAATATGTCGCCATGACTTCAATAGTCGTTATGGTAAACGAGGCTACATAACATGACATAACTGACAAGTATGGTTTTGATAAATCACTGCGACATCTGTTATGAAATGATCTGTCAAAATTGACAACTCGAGATGATGGGCAATAAATGTCAACTAGTCTATGGTGCTAGAGTTGACAGCTTGTGAAATGAAATTTTCTTTTACGAAATGTCAATATAAAAATTAATGACGAAGATATGATACTTTTGGTGATATATTAAAGAAGACCAAAATTAAAAGTACCCTTAACTGACGGACGAGCACGCATGGAAATACTGATACCTGTTGATGAAGCGAAAGAGTTATGTAATAATGGTGGCAATTGGAGTCCTATAGTGTCTGCCTACCCCCATGGGAGACAGGCCTGAAGTTATGAATGAATGAATGAATATAATACTTTCTTTTATGAATATTACTGATACTTTATACTTCATGCTAGTAATTGAAGGTCAAAAAGTCCAATAAAACCAGGTTCAATCTATACCTTTAGATTTACACCAAACCTTAAACATGGTAACGAGGTAGATAACAAGACTAATTTACAATTAAAATAAATGAATCACCTCAATCTGTATAATGAGAATGCAATGATGTTCTTATAAAGTCATATACTCATATCCTAAAATAATTTAAATTTATGTTTGATCATACAAACGATGGATGCTAAACGAGAGCGGTAAACTTCAATGCTCTATTAATTTTACAATAAAATTATAAACTGCATCATAATCGCATCAAAACATAATATTTCTACGGTCGAGGTAATGCTACTGCAATTGTCGATCATGGCTAAGTATCAGGATCTAGCCAGGCTAAGCAAACAATTTCGACAACACGATTAGTGCGGTGGCTGGGCAACTTGCTGCCATGCAACGTGTAGCGGGTTCGATTCCCGCACGGAGCAACTCTTTGTGTGATCCACAAATTGTTGTTCCGGGTATGGGTGTCATGTGTATTTGAACTCGTATGTTTGTAAACGCACCCACGACACAGGAGAAAATCCTAGGGAGTAACGTTTATTTTTAAATGAAAAAAAAGTTATATATTAGCTTTACAAACTAACTCAATGACGGCCAAGGTTAGGTGTTTATAAAACACTTTCACAAATATTACACCTAGATCTGTAACAACTACATACAGATCATACAAATATTTTGTCATATGAAAGTATAGAATCAAACATACATTGCGTAAGAACTCATCATGGACTTGAATTCTAATTGCGAATCGTAAAGTAACATGTTACTTCAAATAAATCAAGTCATCAAAATCGAAAGTTGAGAAGACGAAACAAAGAATCAAATTTGTACTTGAAGATTCGCCTATTGTAACTTCAGGCCTTTGTACCATACCCGGATATATAACACCGGAGTACATAATATAGTTTAAACATTATATAATTTTGATTTAAATTACTTTTATCATTTAATAGCGGTATATCAAGCCTATTATTGTATTGGTATTACATAGACCTATCTGAATACAACAGCGTTGAATGATCAGTATAGTCATTAACCGGCTTATTCCATATAAAAGAGTTATTTTCCTCTTATTTTTCGATCCCTAAATTATCAAAGAAGCTTTGTTTAATTACACCTATCTTTGGTAATTAAGAACACTTTCTAACATTTTAGACAAAGTATAAAACTCTAAATATTAGATTAGTTTCGACCTTTGTCGTCATCTTTACACTAAAGATAAATATTTTCGAGATCCAGTACGTATATTTATCATCCCAACACAAACAGCTGAACAAATGTGTTCACAAGACAACTCAAAGTTAAAGGAATTGTTCCTATATTATTTTATCTTCCTCGAATCACGTGCATAACAGTTGCCAGTTGCGCTAGTGACCGCTAGATCCGAATCATTTAGGGCAATACCGGATAATGCCAGGCTTAGTAACCGCACTGTCAACAAAAGAATAAAATAAAGCAGTTCATATTACTCGTAAATAGAGCATCACTCAATAACGACAGTTAATGTCATAACAAAGAAAGAAGCTAGATCGTAATAAATATGAATTTAAGAACAACGGTCGATCATAAATTCAGAACAAGAAGACCAAAAAAAATCTAAAACACACTAAAAGCATATTCATGTGTCATGTAGTTATTAAGTAAAGCTACCAAACATTACTGTAAAGAAGCCTGTCGATAAGGACCAAATGGTCCTCCTATGAACACAACATCAATTACTAATCTGACAAAGGAAAACATAACAGTACTCGATAAGGACCCGAATACAGAACAATAGCTAGTATCAGTAGCTATCGTCTCATGACCTCAGGGTAACATAACCAACTTTCCTAAGAACTTGAGAATTATCTAAAATCGAAGATGGATGGTCAATGCTCACTCGAGCGTACAGAGAACGGAAAACCGAGATCTTGTCTCAAGCCCGTCTGAATATATCGATTATGACTGTACTACTTTAAGACGAGAGATTCGTAACGACTGATACACGGTTTACAAGTTACGGCCCATCTTTATCTCAGAATCTGCGGAAAATTTCAAATATGGTAAGGCGACATAAATTCTAACAATTAATGGACCATTTATAGAAAGTTTCGGACCAAAATAACGGACTAAAATTCTATATTTGTAATCATCGATGTAATGAAGGATTAATGAAATATTTATGGATATTGTTACGTAAGTTGTATCGTTTGATTTGGATTTTATCGTTTAATAATTTAGTTATCTAATCTAAATTGTTTTGGAAGGTGTTCTGATAAAATTTGGGTTTTTGTTACATGATGTAATCGATGCAAATTTTTCGAATACTCCTTAGAAATTAGTTTCTAGGGCCATTTTTTCTTTTGACATTAATGGGCACTACAACAGGCACATGCAATAAAATACCATTCACACAGGTACATATTTCAGGTCCAGTTCAAAAATAGTCCAAAAATAAAACAACAATAAACAATCAATCTGTCATAGCTCTTAGCTTTAAAATGTTTATCTCTAACACTATCCTTTCTACTTTATCCACTAAACTAGGTAATAATTCTTCTTTCAACTTTTAAAATGATACATTTTCAAAGACAATTTAGCCATCAACGCTAGCACTCAACAAACCGCTTTATGACACTCACTAAAAATGTTAAGTATTCATAAGAAAGCTTCTGTCTCATAAATCTTTCTCTATCATCGTCACAAGGCTCCTTACTTGACTATCTTTTATCTTTAGGTCATGAGGAGGAGTTTTTTAAATAGTACAGCCGGGATATAAATCCAGAATCTCATTAAAACAAGAATTTAGAACAAACATAATTATAAAAGGTTTGTAATACCAGGTTTTATAGACAAAGGCACACAATATCACCTTTATCAACAACAATACCTGCACAAACTTACACGTAAGGAAATTTTCGCCACAAACGACGTAATTTACTTTGGTACTAATAAATGCTTTAGCGACAACAGGAAACTACATTTAACACCTATTTGTTAAGTAATACCACATACAACTTTACGATCGAAAGTTTCAATACAAATGAACATCATCAACTCAGTCCGACTTGCGCATAAATTGTTATCCTTTTACTCTCATCAATAATACCAAACGCATAAAGCACGTAATACTAATAAAAATGAGAGGATTATGTGTTAAAATAATGAATATACTTGCAGGAAGCAATAAACTTAGTGTTTATTAAAACATCTAATCAAAACACACCATAAAGGAAAGTAATACAGAAATAGAATCAATTAAAGAATGCGGAAGATATAAAACAGACTACCGAATATGCTGCAGCCGTAACACAAGTTAACACATCGCAGGCCATGCACCCAACCACAGCACATATAAATCCTACATTCCAAGATAAATCTTTTCAATGGCTTTAAGGAATCCATTCAAAAAGTGCACAATTTCGTAAAGACGAAACAGGAAACCTGCATCCGCGAGTGTACGACCAAATATCTAATTCTGGAGATCTACAAAATTCTGTTACATAATCCAGCAATAACATTAAAATAAATCCGAGTCCAGAGATATTAGTTTAGTCGACAAATAAACATACAACTTCGTAACAAAATGCATACGATAAAATGTTTCCCTGATGAAACACGATCTGACGCGTCCATCCAAATTTCCTTCAGAGTTGATTGACGTTAACATTCTCTGTAATAAATAGCGTACCATCTCCTGATGGGGTCAAACTATGAAATTCGATTAACCTATTCATGATGAAACAAACATTCCTTTATTAGTTCAGATAATTTATGAATGTTATTGCTTGAACGTGATTTAATCGATCGTGAATTATCGTTGCGATGCAATCATACTAGACTAAACTTGAATTAATCATTATCATAATAACATTAAGTTACATAATGTCGCTGAAGACAAATGTTGTTTAAATATTGCCAAAGACATAGATGACTGCTTCCAAAGTAACCATGTTAGCCTCGACCATTAAGAAATGTTTATAGTTAAATCAATTACCAGTGGCCAGTGAAAGACATATGAATAGTAAATGTCCATATCATCTAAAATAGTCTCTCTGGACAATTAATCATTCACACTTTTTGGTGACGAAACCTCCCCAGAATTTATCATCGCCAATTAGGAGAAACTTCCGCGTCTAAAAAAGTTTTTAACTTGTCAAATTATAGACGAAACAAATAAAAGAACGCACACATCCCGTTTCCTTGATATTAACAAAGAAAACAACTTTAAAACGGAATTAGTTTTTTTGTAACCAAATACAGACTGAATATTTGCTTCGATAACATCGCATTTATTTAAATTCTTAAGCCATTTTAATTTATCATTATGATTTAAATCACTCTGTTACTTTAATTCTTCTCAATATGGCCTAGATTCTAGACAAAAAATAGTAAGTAAGAATTGAAAAATTATTCATGTTATGTTAATTTTTGCAAATCGCAGTTTAATTCAAACAATTAATTACGTAGAAGTAGTTAGTATGGATACTTCCTGAATTGTAATGAGACTTGTATTTTTTGATCTTAGATAGGCCTTTGATAGAATGTGATGACATAGAAGGAGTACACGGGCCGTGTATTTGGTCCAATGGTTGCATATGTGACTACAGAGCACAAGCTCTAAAATTCGATGGCACTTGTAATTTTTGTTTTGTAATTTGTTTGTAATTCCAATATTGACAGCAAAACAGCAACATGCCGACTACAATTTATTTTGTTATCCAAGTACAAGCCTTTGTCTTATTACGTTATAATCACAGAATAACTGCATACATCAATCCGTAGCTCAAGCTAAATCTTAGATTTATACGATGAACAGTATGAACCGGTATCCAAACCGCCAGATGCATACTAAATCTGAAGTCAGACATATTTAACATAGCACAGAACACGCTAACTTTGACATACCGATCCAGAAATAACGACACAGTTACAAATGAACGACGGTAATGACCTGTTAAGTTGCTGTTTGACTTTTTTGACTTATGTTCCAAAGAAATGATCATTATGCAGGAATTTATGGGAATTCGTCTTCCACGAGTGTCGATAGTTTTGGAAAACATTCTTCATCAATGTTAGTGTATTAGGTTTCAATGGTAGATTTGTGATTACGCATTCTTATTTTAACGTTTAACGTTCACCAAGTTAAGACCTTCGAAGCACAATATTTTTCCTAACTAAATTATGTAGCTACAAAGATTAAAGTTGTGCAGTTGCACATACAACACTAAGAACATGCAAGTGTTCTAATCAACCGTCCCCTACATATAGGATTAGTAAACACAATCTCCTTTGCATTTACAACCGTGTAAATCATTGTTTGCACATAAATGTCTAAACTGAAATCGTATCCGAATTAAATATTCATTGCTCCGTGTCAACGACCTTTATTAGAATAGACTTACAATTGGCATTATAAATTCTTCATTGCGATAACATTCGTGATGGGAATTACAAACATGGCGGATACGAGCGAATTAACAAATCCGCTCGCAAACAGTGAAAAGTGCTAATAAAATGAATGCTGACGACTTCCTTGATACTTCCTCAATAAGAAACCATCTCAAGAGTATCAGGAAGAGTGAATATTAAGAAATTAAATTAAACCATCACTCCCTTCTCTCGGTAGAATATAATCTCGGTTTACTTTTCATAGTTAACTCAGAAGGAAATGAACTGTTATACAATACTATGGCTGAAATTAATACCATAGCCACATCTTGTGACAAATCTTAGGTAATAGACAATGTTTCACAATAAGATCTGGTTAAAACTTTTGGCTTTATTCATAAAGGTAATTATAGAAACTCACCCAATTTAGTGTTTATTTTCCAAAAATACCTTATAATTTATCAATCACAAAAAATACTACCTTTAGTCACAAATTAAAGCGGTTAAGCGTACTCTAAGAAAATTAAGTGAATGATGGATAATTTAGATAATAAGGTCAAAAGATCTCTTTATTTGGCTGAGGGTCAATTGCTCTGTTAGCTCAATTTACATAAACAAATGCAATGAAATATTACGCGCGTCACAATAATTACTTTCTACCAAAATGGCGGCGGATTTTCGTTTTTGACAGTTAACGTTTGAAAGTGACAATACTTACATATAGCCTAATTTGGCAGTTGAACATCGACAAACTTATTTGTGCGACCCGTTCTAATGATGGACTTTGAATTATGCGAACATCTATTTGTCTTGCAGCCGCATTAATAATGTTGTTAACTAAGATAAATTGAGATGATATGTGATACGGTAAGTTAAGAAAGTAAATAAATGTGCATGTGTACTGCTAATGTTACGTGGCTAAGCTTTTACTAAACTATAATTGAATATTTTGACAGGTCCGGATTCAGATGGAAACTTTGGGGCGCTTCAATTATTATCAATGTGTTACTTGATTTTCTTTTTTAATGACACGGTGTGGTTCTGACTTTTCTCTATAGGTACAGCTAAATTAGATCTTTTAGAGACATTGTTTACACAAATATGCGACAGATCCTAAAGGAGAAATTAAAATTAAAAATATCAGACCACAATACAAATGCTAGATGATCAATATTTAATAATAATTCTAATTAAATTTTGTATGAACCAATGCAACCTTTTTAAAAACAAATTCATTTTATGCTGGACATTAAATAGGTGGTGCGTGTGTTGCATCATGTATACATAGCTATATAATAAAGGTATTTCAATACATGTATGTAATCATTGCTCAAACATCACCAGGGCTTACCAAAGTTCCAAGTACTGATAAATCGTACCTAAATATTCGCAATGACATACGGTAAACTCATCTTGACTGATGACATTTTTATTAACTCATGTTATCACATCACGTAATATCCGAATCTACACAACTTACTTCACACCACGCACAACCTATTGCCATCCCACCTTTTTTACAAGGACTTTCTCCCACATCATCAGTGCGTACACATCATTGTCTAGATCATCACACAACTGCTTTCTAGGTCATCTTCAAGCGCCGTCCATGAAGAAGTCACGACCTCATGACTGACAAACAGGATATTTCCGTTAAGCTCCAGGCAAAACATTCCACTTTCATCATGACCAGCAAATAAAGTCAGACATAGCCAGTAGCAATTTGAAATGAACGATACAAACAGCTATTACACGTGATACACACATTTACCGCGCAATCGATTTGTCGAAACCACTTATTGTAAATCTATGCACATTATCTATCAATAACTATAATAATTTTATCTGATAGATTGTTTCTTCTTGCTTATATAAGTAATAATTGTAGATCATCTTGATACGACGGTAATATCAGCGAAAGTTTTTATTTTGTACTTCATAGCGGCCCTAAGGCGTTATCGTACAAGTGCCGGTGATAATTGCAGAGCATTAAACAAAGTATTAAATATTGATTGTATGCTCTCAATCGCTCCATTGGCACAATGAATGTTTTAGTTTAACTTCTTAACATTGGAACATTGTAATACAAGTGAATACAAACGCAATTTACTTTTAATAATAGTTGTCACCTGCGCCTGTTACTTAGGCACCACCAAATGAAGGAAATTTTCGCTAAATACCAGAAGTATCTGCAATACAAATTACTGGATAAAAAACTAGATAAACTGTAAAAGAGGATGCAATTACCCGACAGCTGTAATTAATCTTGCGAATAACATTTTTTTAACCCCATAACGTTGCCTCATTATCTACGTCTGGCCGGTTCTAACTTTCATCGACATCTGTCATGTATGACATGACATTTGAGTGCAGGTGCCGGGTTGAAATGTCACGATCCTGTGTCTGCGCAATTCCATGCCATTAATATTTATACACAGCACCAATTATTCATTACAATATGGCCTTTTCTCCGTATTAAAATGTACTTGGTCCAACTAACAGAATGAAAGTTCGATCAATGGGACATCACTGATTGTTTGAGAAAACTCTATAAACATAAATTGTTAAGACCTATGGCTGCATCGTTAGCCAACTTGATTGGACTGAATTGATCGATACTGTAATATATGGAAAGCTGTAATTGCAGAGGTGGAAAGCTGCTAATCGAGAGAATCTCTGAAGAGTTAGGAGTTATTCGGTTTCGAAATTACCTAGATATAGGACTAGGACCAAGATAAAAATGAAGGTAGAAGAGATGAGGAGAAATTACGTTAAAAATCATATATATGTTGCATCATATTTATAATACTATAATCACCAATCACGTAATCTACAACAAATACTCAATAATCCTTGATAATTTTATCGTAAAATCTACAATGAACGAGTCAAGAACACACGTCACGATACTAACTAGCTTACAAATTGAGACATGACTAGAAAATTTACTAGAAGAAATTCTAAACCACCTAAAACAGACAACCGTTTATCCCTTAAACGTTAAGATAAGTATCATAACTGTGTACAAATCGCAATTTAGCGAGAAAGGCACACATCAGCTTAGTCGTGATCCACCTTAGGCGGCAAACACATGCGACGATCAAACGACACGATCGGACGGAAAAATTTTCTTATTTTCTCTGCCTTACAGACTATCATATAAGCAATTTCATCTTAGAAAGCATAAAATCCATACCCTGAGAATAAAGGACAATATAATATTGAGTGTTGGAACAGTTATATCAAAATCTGTCCCGTATTTTACCAAAAAAATGTAAATCGAAGCCTTACAAGATTTCTTAATCAGTCCCGATTATGACCACTAGACCGACTAGGCAATCAAACCTGTCAAGAAACATATTAATACCTAGAAATAAATTACTAAAGCTAAACAATGGTTACCTTAATGTAATAACTATGGACGTAAGCATAGATTTAATGTAATATTTTACTTTATCGATAAGATGTCTTACATCAGCTCATAAAGTTATATAAGATTTTGTTATCTTATTAGTGGAAAGACAAATGCGTTTTGACCAAAACACAGATCGCAACCAATTGATATAGAAATTTTGATGAATGTCTTTACTGCCTCTTTAATGGTCTTTGAAAGTTTTATTGGTATTGCATTATATCACGATGGCTATACTATAAAATGTAACATATTTATAATTGATATAATATATTCACGTTTCTTCACTCATCAGATTAATCTCATTCATAATATTCGATGTTAGGTAGTACCGAGTAAGTCAATACAACAAAAAACCAACAACACTTTTCCTATGAGGCTTTCTATTCCCTGGATCCAGAATCTCGTTCACAATTTCATATTTCGCAGTTCCCCAATAGAATTATTACGCAAGCAAGCGCTCATACTTAAGTACTCACAAGACAATACAAACCTGTCTGATATGCTAAATCATAGAGAAACTGCAACATGTTGACGACAGCTACAAAATGGCGTGACAATGCTAAAAACGACATCTGCTCACGCCCTAACACAATCGCTTTCTCGTATGTCTAGATAGAAGTAAAGGCCTAAAGTAGGGATTGGATCGCCAAAGGAAACAATAAATATGAGATAAAATATTATGAAGTCTGATATTTATTATGATATTTATTCGGATCGACTTGTGTGCTTTTGGTTAGTGAATGTTTGCTAGATGGTAGAGAAATTGCATTTACCGGGAGACGAACATTAGATTACTTATGGAACGTTTCCATGAATTCCATTTTAGTTTTTAACTTATGTGTAAATCTACTCCTGATAACAAGCTTCTTTCTACAAGCGAGATCTATTTGTGCTTAAAGAGTTTAGTTTCAAAACAGAAGTAGCACGGAGTCTTGATAGTTGATATAATGTGTGTACGGCGAAAATTGAGAGGAAAGATTAGTAGGACAAGAAAAATCTTTTATATTATATCGGCACAAGCCGATGAGCGTACCAAGAGGTTTCTGGGCAAAACTAATTCATTCCTTTATCAGCTTCCTAAACCGTCACCACTGAGCAATGCATCTCCTCTGTCACAATTTACTCCAACAATTGCACAATTGCACAACTGCTCTTAATCCGTACTCAAGCTATCATTAAACTATTTACTACCAATAACTGTCACCTAAACAATAGCATGGAGCGAGTTGTAGATCGAAATGAAATCGAAAGTGATATTTATAGGAGCAACCCTTCGCATTTGAGGACTGGAACGCCTTTAATGGAACCTTGAGTAACTCCCACACAAGAACTTCGGTGATGAAAGTGCACTGTTGATTGACCATTGTGTCAATAATAGTGGTAGAATATGCAATAAATTGTTCAGATAAGTCCTTTATCCTAACTAACCTATGTGAGTTACTAATCGTTATCGTTTATGATTCAATTCCGTGCTCTATTTTTCCGAACACCGACACGAGCTTACAAAATAAGAATACAAGTATCTAACCTAACCCTGATTCATAACCAATCAGTCGCATAATGTGCAGCAGACTTTTCTTCAGGCCTTCCTCTTCAATACATTTGTCATTTTCTCCTTGACCTACAATATCAAGGCATTGAGCAAGTTCTAATGTAGGCAAAGCTATTGATGATCCGAAGTCTATTCATACTCCTACTGATGTTATTTGAAGATCTACAATCAATCTCTGTTGCGAAACGGAGGTTGATCAAACAGATGGCACCTGTACTTAGGGTAATGGAAAAGATTTTATCTTCTAAAGTCATGGCATATCTTAAGAATCTCCGACATTTTCATCATCACACATCGAATCATTCATAAACTCACTATGTGACGAAAGATTTAGGCTCAGATGTGAATAATTTATTAGTTGATGATGGTCCATAAAAAATAAGGAATTTAACAAAGCTCTGAAATAAACTAATTTTCTAACCTATAACGAAAACCTCAAAATACGAATACGTGCACAACTACCATTAGTACAGTTTAAATGGCAAATCTAGTTCAAATAGTACCCCATTACTCTCCCTTTCCTCTTAGAGTATAAACGTACCGCTGCCATAAAGTACACACACTCGTAACTCATTTTTAGAATGATTGCCTTCAAACTGCTCATTGGAGATTTTACTATCCTCACTTAAAAGAGAAAATAGGCTGTTATACAAACATCAAGAACTAGTATTAGACTGACGAGGAATATTCAATAATAGTTTTGAAGCTAAATAATGAGCACCAAGTGTGTATATGTCACAATTAACTAACTGATAAACGATGAGTAAAAAATAGGTACAACATAACTCATCTGAAACCAATATAAAATAGAGTAGGTAAAGGTAATAAAACAATAAACAAAATGACTCCTAATAGGACTGTTTTCTCATAATCAATTGGTCATTTAGCAGTCACAGCAAATGAGAAAGTGTTTGCGAGACAAATGATCATAGTTCATTAATGAGTCGTTGAAGACAATACGCGTGGGTGAACGAAAGTGAATATTTGATTATATTGGAGTACCTGCTTCAATGCCTACCTTCCGTACCT
The DNA here is from genome assembly GCA_038387885.1 of Spodoptera picta. Taxonomy (NCBI): domain Eukaryota; kingdom Metazoa; phylum Arthropoda; class Insecta; order Lepidoptera; family Noctuidae; genus Spodoptera; species Spodoptera picta. Next base: position 922,891 of record JAZHFQ010000233.1, on the reverse strand, counting down.
TATCTGCATGATCGATATTTGTTTTAGTTTCCTTGTTACAATTAACTTCTATCTAGTTGACCTAGATGACGTAGTGTTATTTAAGGTACCTGGTCCTACATTAATCAACTATTTCTATATTGCCTACTAAATTATCGACTACCTTTGTAAGCATGATCAAACTATCTACTAAAGCAATGTTACATATGAATATACAAAGTTAACCACAATTTCTTCAGTATCTGCCCATCAATTACGCTAGAAATATCCATTCAATTCTTGAGAGAAGCCCTCATTAATAATCCCGCAGAAAACACAAATTATTCATGTGACTATGCACACAAATCCTATTAGCATTTTCCTGTCCATTTTGTTTGTAGTCGCGCATGGCCGGTGGAAAATATTTGCGATTCAATGCAAGCCAACAAATCCCGTAATAGATTCAGACACAAAATAAATGGAAGGCAATATCAATGTTGCTACTGGAACGCCTGAATAAGAAACCGTTTTAGGACGCAATATTTATAAGAAATATTTAGATAACAACATCACAGTTTTCCTTTATACAGTTTTCTTTTTTAAAATGATCTAGTTCCACCAAATAAAAGGAATGCAATGTCTAACACTCTTCAATAACAAAACATGTATCAATTGGATACGTAATTTTGAACATTAATATTCAATCCGATTGTACGCATCTGTACCATCAATTTCATGTTTCATTTTTATTAGAGCACAATACGTAGTAAGGAGATAAGGGCTATAAATTCTTATTTAATTTACATCACCCACTTTAATATAACTACCGAAACTGTAACGAAAGCTTCGTGTCTTGTATAACCTTCGAAGGCTTGATCGAATTATAGCGTATCTAGCGCGGTAGAGCAAAACCTTTAGTCGTACATGTGAACGATTTCCGACAACCATTCAATACGGCTTTCTCTTCGAAATTTAGTTTAGTTCTAAACTATACGGATAAATATCACAATGTCTATCGATTTATCTATCAAATTCCTAAATATTTTTGTTTGCAACTCAGTTATATCTAAATATTTCTATCTTTGTGAATATTTCAAAATGTACCATTAATATTCTTTGCAAGTATAGGATGAACTCCCACTTGCGTGGCTATGCGCACCGCAATAAAAAAAGAATAAATTAACACACGCTAGGCATCGACATCGCCAGCATTTGCACGGTGTTCTAAAAATAAATCTGCAATATTAATTTTTATCTGCTTTGATGCACTCAGTTGCATGGCAACATAGTCGTGCAGAGAAGGCATAAACTGAAACAATATGTATTGTTACGTATACAGTAAAATGCTTAACAACAGTTATAATACTTATTTTCTTTCACACACAAAACATGTTCGCAACTGATAAGCATGGCTGTGACACATGCATTGCATAATCTTGTATTAAACACACTAGGTGGATGTGTATAAATTTGGTACTTAGACAGAAGAATCTAGCTTTATTTCTGATCATTTTATAAGAATTATAGTTCTCATTAGATACTGCAGAACATGAAGGAGTGGACCACACAATGCGTTTCATGAAAAGTGGTTCTTCTGATCGAAATGATTTGTTAACAAAGTCTGCGGGCCATCTGCGATGGTGTATTTATCCAGTCCTGCCTGGAATGCAGCTCAACTAGGCTGCATTAGCATAATGTACCATTCATTAATCAACCGACGCCGGTCGCTGGTTCTAGCCAGCAGCCGTTTCAACGCACTTTATGCTGAATTTGTGGTAATAGCCGATAATTTTCAAGTATTCATTTGCTGTGGTGACGTTTATTTGTGGGATTAACATTCAGCCTGTTATGTTTATGCGATCTCGCTAGGGGAGAGATCGGCTACTTTGCAATTTATTTGTGTACTGTAAAAGGCAGGACAGTTACGTTCTAGGTAAACTGTAAATGCATTTATTTTGGCACTAACTTCGTTATTTACTGCTAATATTATTCGTGAGACCGGATATAATACAATTCTAGTGTATGATCATGGGTGTGAAGCTATAATTTATTTTTAATTTCAATCAGGTACTGCTAAGAAAAACAAAAGATTTATGTGACTTTTTACACCGTCTGCGATCATATCTAGATAATTTCCCGTCTCCCCTTTTTATCTGGAATATGAAGCTGGTAGAACTTGAATGACAACACGCTTTGAAATCCTAAGATTCTTATTGGTACGCAGCGAAATAAGTGGTTTCATTGAAGCGAACATATTTACTGGCGAAAATAAAAGTGCAGGATGCATTACCATAGTAATGGCTTTGGATGAACCTGTTTATGGCGAAGAAGCTATAGGTTTTGTGAGATGGAAAAGTCGCATTAAAAGATTCTATCTTCGAAAGTCAATTGCAAGTAGGTAGTAGTGTAATAAGGGATAAATATAAAATTAGTGAATAGGCATCACATAGCCAAGCATGTAAATATAAATTATTATATCCGATACATTGTTTGCGTAGGCTGAAAATAGCAATGAGCATTTTTTTAGGAGAAGTCTTAGATGAACTGCCTCGGTGGCCGAGTGGTCGTAAGTGCGACTGCTGGGCAAGGGGTCTTGAGTTCCATTAGCGGGTCGAGCAAAATATTACTGGCTTTTTTTTAAATGTCAGTTGTAGCACGGAGTCTGGAAATGTGCCTGCCTTACATGGGACTCATACATAACATAAATAGTGAAAAGTGGTTGTTACATTGTACAGTGGTATTTAGTGCTGTAATGTGCACCTCTGCCTTCGGGGTTAAAAGGCGTGATGTTATGTTCTGGAAGTCTTAGATGAACTTTATCTTGAAAATACCTTAATGATTCCAACCAAACAAATCACTCGAAGCCAGCAACTTTACACCTTAGTTACCCACAGCAAGAAATTATATAAAACATGCAGCGTGCAGGTACTAATAAGTTAGGTGCAGCTCGTTCTCGAAGGTGTTTCACTCTCACAACTAATAGCTATGCGACAAGATAAAACCGACTAACGAACTGCATTTTACAAACTGGCTAACAACATACCTGACAGTGTCGTTCAGAAGTCCATTTGAACTGCAAGCGCAGCATAGTTACGTCTAATTGTTTACACGACTGCTGATGCTGGAGCAGAGCGAGTGGTTTCAACTTCTGGTAATAAATAAGAAGCTGTACATGAACTAGACAGACAATAGATAGGTACAGAGTTTAAAACGGAAATAGAATGGAAATTGTCGTGAAATATGGAGAGAAAAACTGATACCCTTGTACAAAACCAAGGAAAAGAAGACAAGCGATTTTAAAATAGAGTTTTTATCAAAGTAGACTTCGAAAAATTACTTCAAAGAGTTTCTTCGAATACTGATAATTAAGATTTAGCTAAAACAAGTAATAAGTAACAAGATATAAATCGACCAAATTTGAAAAATAGGTACCTACTAACTGTAAGAATCAGATTTTGATTATCAAGACTAACTTGGATAGCTAACGTCAATTATCAAATTCATGATCCAGCTCATCTTCTGAAAACTAGTTTTTTACTAGCACCTACCACTAGACACAATTTTGCTTAACCTTAAGGATCCCATCCATGACGCTGACTGCAATATTATACAGGAATGCGAACCAAACACATTAAATACGCATTAGTTACGATCCAGGGAGCAAATAGAAGTTCAAATAAGGCATAAATCGCTATTACACATTTAATCCTATGTTTATCTATCTTTCTCAAGGTAATTGTGTCGGTAAGGCCGTTTTAGTATTTTTCTTTATTCTTAACTTGATAAGCTTATGTAGTCTAATATCAAAAGTTACTTTTACACATATAGTTTGTAATACCGGTTTTCACCAACCACTCTTAAATTTTAAGGAACCCCTAAGCTAAGATGTTCACACTCAACGACATTTCGTTTTATAGCTTAATAATTAAAATTTTAATTTGGGTGCTCCCTCACGTTAAGTACGTAATACTTAGTTAAAAGATGGTGATAGGGATGGTTGGTAAAAATGGGTGTAAATCTCGCTTAACTTTATATATCACACCCACATTTACAACTGAGGCCTTAGTACAAGTTTGTTTTACGTTTAAAGTAATCGTAACGAGTACGCGTTCGGCGCTGTGATTGGTTGTTTCATTCAAGCCGGCCGAACAGAGTGCAGAACGCATACTCGTTTCGAATACTTTAAACGTAAATCAAACTCGTACTAAGGCCTCTGTTGACCATACGAATATTCAATCCTGTCAAAAGGTAATGTTTACACACTATACATATAGATGATTGCCTAGCTGCAACCAGTAGCCAAATAAATTGGCAATATTGATTAATAAGCCATTTTGACTAATAGCCAACAAGCCAAGACTATTCAAGTTAGTAATAAACAGAAATTGTAAAATATTTCTATTTTTACGACGCAACGCGCATCCGCCTTGCATCACATGCCATCTTGATCTCATTACCTGGAAAGTTTACATAACATCATCCTGAATTCACCACAACAAGTTTGACGTCAAACGTCAAGTTATCGAGAAATGATGAAGCGATTTAATTTAGACGCCATTATTTTATATTACGCAAATGTTTCGCAGATATTTTCATGTGCAAAGTCGTAAATAAAATACCTAGGCATGGTAGATGTAGCCGTAATATGCACCTCTGCCTACCCCTTCGGGGATAAAAAGGCGTGATGTTATGTTATGTGTGTACAAGTTCATAGCGAAAATTAGTGCAGATGGAGCTTACAATCAAACAAACCAATAACCACTTTGTCCGTATCACAGATATAGATATACCTCTATATAGATCTGTGGTCCGTATACAGACGATCGAAGTGACAGTTAACTTTCAGCCTTGTTTAAAAAGCTGCTATATAGTGTGAAGAAAAAAGAAATATTACGTCGACAACTCGACACCTATCCATTTATTCAATAAACAATTTCACACATCAGCTATAGATCAACAACGAGAAACCATTTATTATACTTTCTCGTTTTTTTAACTGCAAACACATCAAAAATCTCGATGACTCGATGATAGTAAGTCCGATACTATAAATTCACTACGTACTAAAAACCTTTTACGTGGTACCTTTCGACGGAAGAGGTTATAATGACAAGCATCGCCTACTGATGATGACAGTTGCATGGCCAGTTGTAGTCGAACACAGGCTCACCCACACACGTATGTGTTGTTCAACATTGTCGATGCATGAAGATGCAACTCGAGTAAAAGTATGCAGACGCGACATTTTATTATTACGATCACCTTTTACTGGTTAATTTTATACAAAGTTACCATTGAAAATGTTTAATGATCACATTCTTCGTTGTTTTTGAGTAATGGGCTCTGTCTAACAGAAACGAGGCTGAATTCCGAGTGAACAATAACAGAATTCATCAGCTGTTGGTTATCTTGGAATTATAAATGTCAACTGCTAGTTTATTTGCACGAAGGTGACAGGTGACAGGTTAATGAACTGTCATTCTTAACACCTGGCTTTTAAGTGATGTCAAAGATTTCATCTTAAAGAAAACTGAAGAATTCCCATAGCATGTACTGTTGTAATTAAGTATCTACTTTTAATTTTAGATTAACGACCCAACCTATTGTAATTGACGTGTGGTTATCTCCTAAATAGCTAAGCAAGCACGCTAGCAGTTAATTAGGAGTTGTTGCTAGTGCACTACGCAGATGCGTATTATGTGTATAACTGCATGAGTATCATATTTTTAAACACATTACGCATGTGGTGCGTGTTATTTAGCATTACAACGTTTACATGGAGTACGAGTCGCCATGTTGTGACAACCATTTCATATTTACTGGTTCAAAACAAAATACTGTAAGATGGATCAAACTTGATTAATAAACAATTGGTGATCAAGACGTAATCAGCACCAAACAGCTCTTAATTGCTACGAAACAGAAGAGAAAAAAGTAGCACATCTACCGTAGCATTGTCTGTGGCATCTTAAGCTCCGGTTACATCATAATCAGACACCTACGTTTCGGAAGCGGACGATCCATATTCATCGTTTGGTTTGGATAACCGGTAGGCAAGTAATTGCTTTTTGTATGCTCGACTGACTTGTATGAAGTTGTATGATGTGTAGAGTTTAGTTCTAATTCTATCAATGGTTACTTTGCTTGCAATTTTAGTGTTGTTCATAGAATTTAATGCCTTAATTTCTTGCAATTTTGCATTATTTCTTATCACAAAAGTTACGCTAGTATCCATGTTTTCTGGATTTTTCGGTAGTGAAAAGCTTGGTGTACTGAACTGCTGTTATTTTTGTACCAAATCATGATCCTGATCTGCCGATTTTTTTACGACCAATACTGAACAAAGGCCTCCCTCAGAGGCAGTTATTTGAGTACCTTAGATGGCCTCAATATACCTTATTAATGGCCTTGTGTACTACCTAAGATAAAAATTCATGGTGCGTTATGAATTTAAATGTTGTTAAATAAAAAAAAAACAATCCTATCTAAGTAGTACCTACTCTAGTGGAACGGCAGCTGCCGAGAATAATTCCAGTTCTTCTGTCTATGCCATTGTTTTAAAAACGCCTTTTTATAGACTGTGGATTAACGTCTTTTGAGGCAGGCCTAATTTTACAAGATTTACAAAGATTTTGAGTAGACGTTATGTAACTTAAGGGTGAACTTTATAGAACTTTTATAAAACTAAGAAACAGGAGTAGGTACATGCAGGAGTGGTAAAGCAATACGTATACACAACTTCGGACCTTTTATTGTCAAAGGGGCAATTTGATGCAAAATTATGTGATACAATTTTCATCACTTACGAATAATTGCGACCCCTTGACATTACTAACAAATTAGCCAGTCTGCCACTGAACCGCTGTTTATAGTATTTTTGTTGTAAGCTCTGCAGCAAAAAATGCAATAAAAGTAAGCTACTAGAAGAGAATTAAACCCACTAGTTATTCTACACTTAATCTATCTTTACGCGAAGCGGTTGGAATTTAATCTTTATTTGGAACGAGGGTCGGTGAACCGTCTCAAATAGTCTTACAAGGCCATCGGTATTGTCCTCCTAGCAACCGATTGCTCGCTTCCATTAATTCTTAACTCATGGACACACTATGTATTAATAATCTTTGCACGTTTGAAAATATTGGCGGGCTTTTAATCGCCGCCATGTTTTGCATAGATAAAAAAATTAAAGAATTGGTAAATTATTACCATGGTACATTTGGTTTTTTATTTTTATCAAAATGTGAGGAAAAAATCAAGAATCAACCCTCTAATAAAAAATGCGGAAGCAAAAGTAACTAGGTCTTCTACTATTTTCTCGATAAGTCATTACTATTTCAATTTAATGGATTGTAGCATTTTATAGTCGTCGCAAGCTTGACGAATGGTGCTAAGTTAAATAAAACCAATTTTAAACCACTCGTTGACATTTTCAAGATTTTCTCCGAAGTTCTTATTTTTGTCCCCATTAAACTAGTAACGGGTAGTTTTAGCACACATAAACAAAACTTTAAAAGCTTTCCTATGTCGTTAGCCATCAAAAGTTCTCTGTTGATGCTTTGAACTTAAAATTGAGTTAAAATGTGGGTAAAGTGACATAAATAAACGCTCCTTAAATCAATTTTACTATCTACCACCATTGGCCATTGGTGACTTAAAACTCTTTAAGGCATTAAGCAGCAATAGTAAAAATAATTTCTAAAATGAAAGCAATAGTTAGTATTGATTCCATAAAAGTCACACAAAATAAAAAATAAAAAGAGATGTAAGAAGAGAAGTCGAAATCCTGGCCACATAGCCGTCTACCACAGATTAACCAAACAATCTTGCCATTAAAATATATTCCCACTGCAGCCAATCATTTAACAGTGTAATCGCGATAATAATACGAAAGTGTATCTGAGGTAACGTTGAGTCGAGCTGAACCGAGCGTAAAATGAGGCCCAATCGGACCCCGACCGAGAGCCCACTAAACCATGGCCTCTTGGCCTAAGATGACTTCATTCTTCCATTATAGGGCTGACACTTGGTGGAAAATGTGGGAAATTGGTACGTAAAATCTACCTAAATATAATTAGACGATATGAGTTCAATTGCCGATGCCGTTCGCGCTGAATAAAGGTATGGAAGAAACAAAAGAAATGTGTGAGATATTTGTTACTACTTAAGTACCTGATCCAAACAGTCGGTATTACATTTTACAGGACTGGTTGTAGGTACCTGAAAAAGAAAACCAAGTTTAAGACAGATGAATAATTTCACACATAACCACAACATATGACCAAATTATACGCTTAACTAGAGTGATTAAAATAACTCTTAATTATCATCAAAGAGATGATACAGACTTTTCCAAATGTTACGTAATTTTTCACGAAAAAGATGGCAGCATGCAAGCCGCATATAAACTGCATAAAACATGCCATAAGGTGTTAAATTTACCACCGTTTTCATTCTAATATAAGAGATGACCGAAGCTCTGGCGGTTTGCCAGATGCTAGAGTATTTCAGGACATCCCTTTTAAGTGTTTTATTAATTTTGCCTTAAGGTTATTCTAAGCTAAGACGTACTACGAGAACACCAGCACTAAACACAGAGACACTAATCAAAACTAACGACTTGTTTAACATACATTACTGTACAGCAAAGAGAGAAGATGTTTATAATTAATTCAGAGCCTGCGATGTATTGAGGATGACTTCTATGCTCGTTAATAAAAGGTCCCTACTTTCTTTAGTTAGTTAAGGTGACGCGTTATTAGCTGTGTCGTCAGTCATCGAATATAACTCGTTGTAAATAAACTTTAAATGGAATTTCTCTATGACTATCAATAACTTATGTTTGAAATTATAATAACGAGTGAACGCTTCACTTCACAGAACAATTTGCTTGTTAATAGACTAGTAAATTTGTGATCATTGATCATATCAACGCTTTTTATAGCACAAAGGACAAATTTTCCTATTGAGGTGTCATGCATAAATACGACACAGGATTCATAGAAGAGACAGATAACAGTACTGGTATGAGATAAAAACTGAACATATTAACAGCGTTTCTATCTACTAGTAATCCTATGTAAGCTGGCTCGTTAGAACTAGACATTAAGGTCTTACTCATACGGTACCAAAACAACATTTTAGATCATTCGAAATACTATTTCATTGAAGGAAACAACCAGAAAAGTAAAAGTCAATTCAAATCCCACGCAAACTCGAGTACAACGCCTAGTTAACCAGTTAACACCAGCAAAGATCGTGATATGTCCGCCGATAGTCCTGGGAACTGCTCTAATTACGACTCAATGAATAGATCGATTGGGTTGGGCGCCAATAATAGCGGAGCAATTATTTTAAACAATAGCTAATAAGACTAATCTAATTTTTATTTCATCAAATTATAATTTAAATTAATCAACCATGTCGGTCTCTATTTCATTAATTTATCAACAGTCATAAAAAAAATACCTAACTTAGGTATATAAAATAGTGATAGGGAATCTAAAATGAACTAAGCAAAAAATTGCGGGTTACTCACGTGTTTTAATTAGTTTCGAACCACAGAAGGGTTCTTCCTCGTGAGCAGTTATTATAACTAGAACTAACAGTTCCCACCCACCCCTATTACACCCTATTACATGGGTCTCATAACGTAAATAGTGAAAAGTGGGTGTTAAATTGTACAGTGGTATAATATCCACCTCTGCCTACCCCTCCGGGTAGAAAACGCGTGATGTTATATTATGTTAAACAGTTCCTACTTCGATACAAAGTAAGTGATATAATTTTAGAACCACTGCAAAATCCTCATTCTTCTGATTGCTCATTTCACAGCCACAAAGTTGTTTTGGTTGCATAACCTGTGACATTCAGCGCCACATTTAACTAACCATCGGTTCTTGGTTACATCTCACTTTCTTCGTTTAACAACAAAGTATTGATGTGATGGAAAACTTCATCAATTTCATGTCCATTCATGAACCTTATGGTGCTTTATGAGGTGTTCTATTGAAGGTTATGGAAGAAAGCAAGTGAAAATGTCCATAAAAATATGGAAAGGGCGTTAACTTTGATATTGGTTTTTAATAGCCCAAATGGGTTTAAAACACTATTTTATTATGTTAGATAACATGAATTTGTGATTGACTACTAACAAGTTACTGCCTTAATCGTTCATTCTAAGCCCAGCATTCCCAGACTGAACCATTTTGATCTAAAAATACAACAAACACTCTATATCTTTCTTTCTTTGGCTTGCTGCAAATAAGCACTGAAACACGCCTTAAGTCACTCTAATTGCGCGAATACTGTCAACACCAACATTCCTCCACACCCAAGTTTATAAAAGCTCAGTGTATACAAGTTAACTTGGACAATTTATCTACGATAATTGTCGCAGTGAGCCGCAATCGGCCCACCATAGAACGTCGCAGCTGCACTAATTAATAAAGCAAGTAAGTTAATAACCTGCATAGTACAAATTAATTCGATCGTGCTAAGAAATTGTGGAATTTAGATTTTGTTTAATCGCCATCATTAATCAGTTAATAGAATTTGTAAGACCGTTTGCACAAACTTGACTCTCACAACTGTTAGACATGAAGCTCCAGAATTTTGATTGACTACGGGCTTGCCGGTCTAAAGCTTTTCCTTACGATACGGTAGAATTTGTGACCATTAAACGACAATAACCTCGATCGACATTGTGCTAAACATATCTGTGACATAATGTTGAGAAAGAGCCTATTATGAGCAATATGTAGGCGTTTTAGTGACAAACCAAATTGTTTTTAGGAGTTCTTTGACACGGATTGCGCCGGTAAAACGACAGAGCCAGTTTAATTGACCTGACCTATGAAGCCTTTTATCACTAGAACTAATTAAGCTTCACTAAAAAAATAATTCAAGTAATTATAAAGACTTGTTTGCTAACCCGCCACATTATTCACGAGGCGCTGTCAAGTTATCTGAAGTTGAAACAACAATAGTATCAAAGTAAACCATCGATTGAACATTACTTATCGCGGAATTCCTTACCAAGACGGATGCCGATCAGAGGTAACGGAAAATGAAAACGGTATGAAGAAAGATGAATCAACATTTTACAAAAACATCGTTGGAAATAGATAAGAGCTTTAAGATCTGTTTACTTTTATTGTGTGTCAAGAAGATTGGTCATACATAATGTAATTGTTTGTCCATGTGCACTGAGCAAAGCTTCTGTCTCTTGACCGTTTCTTAGAAAAGTAGACGTCAAAGTAAAACTTAATAATTCTTTTTGTTTTGCCCTTTACAGTGTCGATCCTATTAGCGTGAAGCGTCAATGTATAGTTTTCCTGTTCTTCATCCTTTGTTAACCTTTTAAACCCTAACCTTACTAAACTGAAACTGTCCTGTACACAGTGGCGGATTTGCAGTCCTAGCCGCTCTAGGCCCCAGGTCATGTGCCGCCCTTTTCTCAGCCTCAACATTATACACTATAAGTAATGAATTTCTTCTTCCGCTTTTAATGAAAAGAAAAATCTTTACTTCCACTTGTAATTGATTCAGAAAATTGGTTAACTAAAAGCTACCTTATAAAGCTACCGTCTTATTCATAAAAAAGTTTAAGCCCTCAATAGCTAAAATGTGCTTTTCAATTGAAAACGTCTTTATAGTAAAAGAAACAAAATGTATTTTAACTAGAACAGTGTTATAATATTTTTATGAATAAGGCGGTTAGTTTATAATATTTTCTGAGGTTTTAGGGATGATTGAACATTTAAATAAAACATTTAAAACAGTTTTATGCTTTGTTTTTAATAACATACATGTTTTACAATGTGTTACAAAACTCGTCTGCACTTAAGCGCAGCAAAATCATTAATTAAATCTTCGCAATCCAATTTGCTTAAAAAATCAGCTTCTATGTTAAGCAAAGCAAGATCGTTTAACCTTTGCTCCGTCATTGTTGTGCGTAAATAGTTTTTAACTCTGCGCAAACAAGAAAACGATCTTTCTCCTGTACAGTTACTGGCGGGTGTACACACACACATACGTAGAGCAATATCCACGTTTGGGTAAATGGTTTGAAGACCTTCGGTTCGTAACCATTTCAACAGACTGACTGCACTCTTTCGCTCCTCATTTTTTATGCTGCAGTGAGAACAAAAATGAAGACATTCTTCTGTAAAATTGTTTTGCAATGCCTTGGCCTTATCTTCGACTTCTCGAGATGCTTAGATTCGTCAGGTTGGTAATAAAGTAAAATTTATTGTTGAGTAATTTATAAGCATCCCGAAAACATTTGATTTGCATTCAAAAAATATGTCTTTTCAGTTCTTCTGATAATGTATCAATGACTACCAAAAACGTATTTATTCTAAAATTTTCACGGCCATTTTTTTGTTGCATGTTTTCACCTGTATTTGTCTCGTCAGGAAGCAGCTTACGCTTTCGATTGCGTCGAAAATCTTTTTCATATTCCTGTTACGAAGGACAGTTTTTTGGCTTTATTTTCGAATTCATCGAAATTCTCTCTTGTTTCGCCAACAAAATGTATTAAAGCGTCGTACAGTTCTATGACAATGGTAATGTCAATTTCCACACTCTGAAGTTTTTTATTTGTGGCGTTATTGCGATCTAGTAAACATCCCCAAAAAACAGCCATGAGGGCCGTTTCAAAACGTTCCAGTTTCAAACGAATACCTCTTGCTTCGCATATAACGGTCCTCTTCTGTTGTGTGTCATTTTCGATGGTGACTAGCGCTTTATAGATTTCATTCCAGGATTCGCGTAAACTACGATGTATAAAATTATTTATACTTTGATATGTAAAAATAGTAATTTAGGAAAATTTTAACGGTACGGTACGCGATCCATATGTAAAAACATATTACGATACTTTGCATTTGAGTTACTTCTTGTTAATCTTGTTATCATGAGTGATTTATTTTGGCACAATTTGCCGCCCTTAATACCTTGCCGCCCTAGGCCCGGGCCTACTGGGCCTTAGGGCAAATCCGCCACTGCCTGTACACATTATTTTTAAGCCCATGTTACTCCAGTCTACTAATGTATTGACACAAAAATACCACTGGCATTTTTTGTCCTTACCTCGGGACACGACTCTGGCGTTGCATCACGTACAACAAACAAAGAAATGAATATTTGGGTTACTATTGTAGTCTATCCAACCTAGCGTCCTTGACAAACGGACAACTGTTTCTACACAGCCTGTAGCTCCAGTATGTAGGACACATGTTTTGCATGGCCCTACAACATTGGTACACACTATACGCGTTGTTAATAGGAGTAGACAAGTGTCCTCATAAAGGGCCGCCTGCGAGATGTCATGGCCTAGAAACAAAAAGCTGGTTGCTAGTTAATAACAGCTAACTCATCGATTTGTTTTCTTCTTTTGTTGTCATCGAATAATTTGGTGAGTCCCCATTTGTACCAGTAGGCAGCAATAGACTTCGCGAGAGACACTCCGGACGTCGGGGATCGCGAGACGATCTCCGGCCACCGTAAGCACGGGCCTGCGGACGGCGCGTTGCGTTCCGCGCGCGCCTAAAGGGGCCATCAGACCACCACAGATGGGGCCTAACAGGGCTGATGCCGATACGGAGCCGCGGAAGACTTAACGGGTTGCCGGGGCTCCGGCCCGAAGTGCAGGAGTAGGAACGGGGTGGTTTTTAGTCAGTAAGAGTCTGACACTCCCTCCTGCCTCACCCGGGCGGGAGAAGTCATTGGATGATTTTCCCCCTCAATAAAAAAAAACGGCAGCAATAGACTGCAAGATCGAATTGTCTGGTAAGTCTTTTTTAAAACGAATATAGTTTTCGGTTCTATAGGTGGAACATTTAAATATTGAGATTAGGTATTATCAAAACATTAATAAACTCTGTCTTTTCGATTGACTAATAAAATTAATAAGATCCTATTAAGAAAAATCATAGTAAATAATAGCACCAATTATACAGTACCTAAACGGATGTTTTTAGCATTTATCAATGTCTGTTTGATCCGAGTTACATGAAACATCCTGTAGACATTATTGGGCCAAACTGGTACTGTCAGCTTTCCATTTAATCGTTCACCTCTCTCTAACCGTCAGAAGTTCCATGTTTAATAAGGAAAACACTTCAGTCTCCACAGGTCTCGGTACAAAATTAATTTAGCTCTTTTAATTGGTATTCTGGCTTGGATAAATTTATCTTTATTCGTATTTATTGGAACAAGTTCGAGAAAATTACTCCATTTATTAGTTCAGTGATTGGTTTAGGCTAAAATTAGTTTACGTAGCTCGACAGGGCTCATAATTTAATTGTAGGATGTCTAGACCCAAGTATCTAAATACTTATATTGTTTCAAATTTAATCCCACGTACTAAGTAACTAAACCTAGTGAAACTAATAATAATTTCCAAATCGTATTCCAGAACAGTAATCTCTATCCAACAACTAAGCTACATTTCATTCATTTAAGAACTTTATCAATCCTCCATTGTATCCTTTAAAACTTTTTTGACAGTCCCCAAAAACCAAACGTCCTCGCTAAACGCAACATTCTGGAAACATTATCCAAGATCTTAAGACCTCGTGGACTTATCTAAGATAGTATCAACACACCTCTTGACTCCCGCCATGTGTTCAAGGAAACGCCGAGATTCGAGATAATACGACCTGTTATTAGTGTCAATGTGGCTGTCAACATGAAGCCCTTAAAAGGTTAATCGACGAGGAACAACTACGGTGGTATTGCGAGATGGAAAATACATCGTGATGCTGGTTAATTTAGTGAGTTGAAGCTGTGTTAATGGGTTGAATTGAAAATATGAGGTATCTTTATTTTGTTTCCCTACCTCTATAAAAAACCTGTTTGTGGGTTAGTGTTCTGACTCTTAATCTTGTTAAGCAGCAGTATTTGTTTTAAATAATGCTGATTCTGGCGATTTTATTTGTTAGACAAAGAAGTCACAACAAGAAAAGAAATTGATTGGCTGCGAAAACAGTAACTTTAAGAAAGGTTAATCCATACAGCTGCAACTTAAACAAAAATGTGCTCTATTTTCAGCTCTTGAAATCTATTTGAACTAAGTTGTACCAATAACCTACTGCCACATCGACCTTAAAATTAGTCTAAAATGAAGAATGACCAAAGGGCTTCCCACATACGGTGGTATTATTCATAAACCGCTACAGAAGGGCCGATTGAGGTCACACGACCATATGATATATAGTAAGCTGCAGGTAACAGGAAATGTTCCACTAAAGTCTAAACAGTTGTGCAGGCTATTGGAGGAAACGCGTAACAAATCGTTGATCAGAGCCCATGAGAGGTCAGATCGGGATAAATTAAGTGTCGATGGTTTGGCACGATATTATGCTGGGAAACGGGGATGATAATCGTTTTGGTGAGTTAGAAATACAAAGAATCTAAGGGCTATGTAGATAGCTAATCAGGTTTGGTTATCAAATTAGTGAAGGATCTCATCGATTTTACAGTTACAGTGTTACAGGTTTAAGTGCCAACAGATTACTACCTAAATGTATGAGGAAAAATAGAGTTCAAACTATTAATAATGATGACTCTTATACCGAATAAGTTAAACTTAGTCATCAATAACGTATCAAAGAAATTACGATACCCGACTAGTCTCCATGACACCTGATCATTACAAAGCAATGATATACAATTGAGAATGATTTCAATTGCCGCTCCTATTCCAGCGTGTTACCTCTAATGTATCTAATGCTAGTGATCTCTTATCCTGCATTACCAAGGTCCAATTCCCAGATAGTAGGGCACAGTTGACACAGAATTTACTTCCCCGTGGCTATCGGTCAGTGTGAAAACTCACGCAAATCGTTCAGAACCGCAGTCACGATGCAATCTGCATTTACTTATGTAGAAATCTAAATAACGCAGGCTCGCATACCAGACATAAACGATACATTCTGATAGATGATGTTCGAACTTCTTGCGTAGAAAAGAAATTATAGGAAGATGGTAGTGACAAGCTTAATGATGAACCAGGCATTTTCAAATTTAAATCCAACTACTGCACAAATTCAATATTCACAACATTCTACAGTTTAATATTTGACGCACAAAACTCGCCTCATCGTCAATTATAAAGAAACAAAAGCACATCGTGCGAAATGATGAACACAAAACCAAACCGCGTTTAATTTTCCAACATGGCCGCAGTACGAAAGGGCTTTTACGTCGACCGACAACGGTCCATAACAGGTAACTGTACAGCATATTGACCATAACCTTTAATAAGCCCCAATAGCCGCGAACCGTGTAGTTTCCACACTTAATTCGAGTTAAGAAATAACCACAACAAAAGCTTTATTTCCTGTAACATTCTTCCTAGGTTATTTTACGACGTATTAATGTTGCGTCTTAGTACCTATTATATTGTAGGTAAGTACGTACACACTTAGTATTAAGTATTTATGATCATGGAAGTTTGTGACTGCAAATTTCACCAGTTTTCCATAAGGTATTCATATTCGAATCACTCTCTCTTTGAAAAGTGCATTTCTTTGTTATTATGGTTTCATTTCTTTGTTATTATGGTTCAAGAATTGGGTTCCTCAACTACAAAACTTGCTTCGTGGTTGTAGGAAGGTTGGTTAAGCCGAACGACCTAGGTCGCTTTTAATATGGAAAGAAAGAAGTTTAATATTTCATTAAACCGACTAGAAGAAAGTAAAGTAAAAACCTGCACTGTACGTATTTAAAAAGTAAGGATTCCTAAGTGAAAGATAGGCTTGATGCTCTGGGGTGTTTAATTTTACACGTCTCAACGTCATTAGATATTACTGCAATTAGTCAAAGTGTACCAATTCCATTAATTTTACAAATAGAGAGCGCTTCTTCATACTCAAACATGCATTCACATATCTGCATTTAAATTGTCTAACAGTACTACTAAACACGTTTAAATAAAATAAATGACAACACGTTTGAGGTTATGTTTCTACATCATAAACTCAGAAACAGATCAGTGTGTCACTATTATTGCATATGGAAATAGGAAACCAATAAAACCTAACTGTAATATGAAAAGTATAATCCATAAATCTCCAATCATTTCCCGTATAATTTTCTAATATAAAACTCGAGTATTGATTTGAACCACGTGGAAGTAACGAACACCGACAATTAGCATGAGAATCGAGAAATAACTGTTGGACCAAATACATAATTCAGTAGGTACTATGAAGTTTTAAGTTATCGCATGAAACCGTAGGCTTGAAGACAAATTGTATTGACGAGACGAGCATACCGTTAATTATTATGGTATTAAGACATGTCTGTGTTCCTAACTTTATGTTAGACCTATGATAGTCTCTTATTGAAGAAATTGTTTAGGAACTCTAACAGTTACAGAAAATGCTTATGTGAAAACATGTCCTTTACTTACATATGTACCTAGGTACTTACGTACAAAATTAGGAGTAGAAACATGTATTTTAGTATCAACAACCAATTGCAATGTTTACCTTTTCTTCCAAACCTCCAATTTCGCCAAGATGTTCTAAATAATTCAATGCACGAGCACATAATCTTACGCTACTCGTCTGCGCAGGTACCGTAATAAAATTCCCTGTCACTATTTACGATGCCCTGAACAGTAATATTATAGTACTTTGTGCCCTCAAGCCAAGAGGGTGGCCCATTTTAGTACTCCACCGTGCATGCTCGTATTTATTCTATCCTAATTGGGCAACCAATATTCTCAATTGACATTTACTGCTGTTCCAGATCAATGGTACATTTTATGCTTCCTATCCCTTACAACAAGTAGGGTTGTAATAAATAATTGTTCATACATTGTGTCTTTGCTAAACCGTGGTGATTTAAGCGCGGATGAAATGAACTGAATGCTGAAATTGTTTAATTGCAGTTAAGGTACCTATGAAATGATTATTCGTATTGGCGAGAATTTGGATAGTGCTTCGAATACACATGGTAGGTATAGTGTACAGATGCAATTAAATTGGTGTCTGTAGCTAATTACTATTAGGTAATTACTTTTTATACTTAATGAGCTCGCTCTTGTCAAGCTAAAATATAAACAAATTGTAAGGAAAGTTCGAATACCGATAAAATGCACTGAGGGCCACTGGTGGATTTTATAAGCTTGGCCATTTAAGGAATCGTGTGTGAAAATCTACGGCCACTCCCAACCCAACCCAGCATTTAAATTTAGAATTCCATTATGTTTGAATGAAGTTGTGTCAGAAACAACGGCATAGAACATAAACAGTAAATATCCACATTGAAAGCTCAGCCAGTCAAGTTCGAAGTACGAACAAACGGCGCTTATAAAACAAACGTTATCCCAGAAACACGAATGCTGGCTGGCGGGAAAGCAGCGGCCACGACGAAAACAATAAAGCGAAACGTCATTTACATTAGAACTACCGTTTTATAAGACCTTTTGTGGTCTGCTTGAGGCTCCAGAACCGCTTTGTTTGATGTCACCCGCATTATGGAGATCTCAAACGTAAATACCACGTAAGATGAAATGTCAAACAACGAATACTTACTACTCTTTATGACTATGTTAGTTCACAGGCGCTCCCATATGAGGGTGGATATCTTGACTGGTTATAGGTGAGCACCTAAAATAAATTTAAAATACTCCATGAACCTAGCTATTTAATTCTTAGAAACTAAACAATAGCTCCGAAAGTCGAACAAATAACTTTTAGTTATTCAACAAATTGAGAACAGGATACGGATAAGACGTCACTTTTTTAAGACGTCCTGAAAAAGACAAGAAAAGGTACGTTCCTTTCAGTTGAATTGTGAAACATTCCTATGAAATGTTTGAACACCTGTTTTCTTCTAACGTACATACTTACATTCAGCAATAGCTTTACGATCCAAAAGAGGGCAACATCAAACAAATCGAAATGTTTTTCAGTTTTGAAATCAGAAACTTGAGCAGCTGTACAAATGAGAATCGGTTACAAATTATCTAAAGGTCTTTTTCTCGAATATTTTTAAATTCAACAATCTGTTGACTAAGAATTTACATACAATACGTTGTCAGATTTGAAAAAAAAGTTTCTGCCTTTCACGGAGATTAGGCCACAAAGGTCAACAGAAGTACCTAGTATTAGACTCTTTACTTAAAGCAATATACTTTAATCCACAATTACCTACTTAAAGGATTAATTTAAGAAAAACGACAGTCTTCACATTGTAAGACTCGGTTAGAATACGAATTCTCGAGTCGAAAAGGTGACAGAAAGAGACAGTGTTTCTAAAAAAATAAACAAAAAGCACCCACATCGAAAAAAAAATAGAAAACAAGACAATCTAATCATCTCACGTAAGCACATACCCACTACGCCACACGCATTTCAATTCCAAAAATTGGTATTGCTGCCACAAATTATGCCTTTGGGGACAGAAGGCACAAAAAACTACCCCTCGAGATCCAGTGGGTGATAATCTAGTGAAGGTTTAACTGCTTTATTGAAAAACCATAATATTAACTCCACAATGCGGGCGTTGACACCGTGTCGAAACTAGGCAGTAATTAGTTAAATATTGTCATTCAAGGCTGACATTTTGTATAGTAGAATGGCGATAACATTGTATTATATCCCTCCCTTCTTTTCAGGACTGTTTTGATATCATTAAGTACTTAAGCGTGACAAAGGACATTGGATGGGTGCGATAAGCTCGATATATTTGTAAAGCACAGCTGACATTTGTTGTGAAGTGATTAGTAGCGATTATTTATGTGAATAATAGGTGTAGAAGTAGCTTGATCACAACAAATTAAAAACCTCGTAGGTACGTACTTACATCTAAAACCTTCTTCAATGATTTGCTTGTCCAAAGCTTTACCACAACACAAAAAGCATTCACATAAAACACCAATACCAGCTTTATCTAAATAATAAATGTATCTAACCTCATCCATATTTCTATGAACTCCAAAAAATGACGAGCACAAGATAATTCCTCGAAGGGCATTACATTCCTAATTACATTTCAACAATTTTTTATCTAGTCACGAATTCGTTGTGAGAACCATTCGTTTTTTCGTCTCATCATAATGACATGCAGCTAATGATTACCTACCTGTCCCTTTATATGAATTCCTGCTGCACTGCATCTTTTGATGAGTGCGAGTGTAATCAAATTTATTTAATTGTTGATGTATTAATAACATCATTCTGATTTATATTCTTAGATTCATACGTGTCGTCTTTGCTTAGCGCATCTTATTTTGTGTCGGTTGCCTAACTTGCTTTCTTTCTGGTGCAAAAATTGACGAAATGTACAGTGCCTAAAAATGTTTCAAGTTGAAATAAGTAAATAACGTTTGCACACTTAGATTTCTTAATAGAAGCTTTCGTAAAATTTATTTGAAAATGTAATTTTATTCAAAAAAGTAAAGAAACGGCCACACGGGCGGAACACGATAAAATCGGTGCGTATACGCCTATGCGCGCACCGGTAATAGTTCATTTAAATGTATTAAGTCCCCAATTGATTTGACACTCGTTGGCAGCCAGTTAATAGCAGGTTGTCGTGTGGGGTCTATGGTTACGGTTTAATTAAAAATTAAGCTAGTACTGATCATTAGGAAAGGTGCGCCTTCTTTAACTTTCTTCGAAAGCACCATATTACATTGTCTTAACCATAAGTCACGGTATTTGCCTAGAACAGGATAGATTTAGGAAATTTGAATATTGATTTATTTTTGCACCAAACACTATTGTGCCGTTAGGTGCTTTTATTTAACGAATCGGAAATAGAATCGTAATTTTATGCAACTTTGTAATTTGATATTTATAATGTATCTTTATAGTTACATATATGGCCCGTAGGTATGTTTTTATCTTCATGTTATTTCTGTTGACTTTCGATTTTTTATTCGCTAGTGTAGGCAGTAGGAACAAGCTTTATAAGCCTACACAAGTAATTTTAAAGTCAAGTTCTCATAGATAACCATAAAAAGAAATGTCTAGTGCCATTCATACACAAAATTAGGCAGCCGTCATAACCGTAAGTTAGGCAAATTATTATCGTATGTCCCTAATGGTTGATAGTAGCATAGAATCGCATACGCAATGTAACAACAATGGATGACTACATGCTGGCCCCACTTCTAGAGACTAGTAACATAACCTGAAAGTTAAGACCTCACTCCCGCGCAGGTAGGAACCTACAAGCCATA
Organism: Spodoptera picta; assembly: GCA_038387885.1. Classification (NCBI taxonomy): domain Eukaryota; kingdom Metazoa; phylum Arthropoda; class Insecta; order Lepidoptera; family Noctuidae; genus Spodoptera; species Spodoptera picta. Next base: position 901,731 of record JAZHFQ010000233.1, on the reverse strand, counting down.
AATTATTATAAAACACGTAGGTATAGCCACCTAACTTGACATTAGGGCAGATAAATACTGCCTCTTTAAGCAAATAGCCATTATTTCTATATTTTATACAAAGGGAACGAGCAAACATTCCACTTTCGCCTTCGAATCTGCTCCCTGCTGCTTTCTTCTGTCAATCTCTATGGTAACACTTAATTGGTACAATATCGAAACACATGGTAATGATGTTTTTTTGACTACACTCGGTTTCGAAATAACTATCAGCTTCATTGTTTTAGGGTTCCGCGCCCTTAAGGACAGGAACTTTTTTTAGCGTTTTGGTAGGTGATTTATAGGATATTTAATCATATCTTTATTGTGCAAAGTTCTTAAAATGCTCATAATGAGGGTACTTAAGTCCCAACGATTCCGCTAAAACAATGCTGCAAAAATGGTTAGTAAAGAAATTCTTGTGATTGATGTTCGATTTTTCATACCTCAACCCACTTGCCCAATTTTGAAAAATTAATGTATTGAACAAAATATGACTGCACGCTTCTACGGAACCCTCTATCATGTCTTCGGTATTCTCAAGGTATTTTATAGCAATGTGTACATATATTTGGGCTCTTTAACCGTTTTATTTGCTTACCAAACAATGGGGCCTAGTTCAAATATCTTGAAAATTTATACAATCCAAGTTATGAGATAAAAACTGGTGTGCATTTGTCATTCGTATCATTGCGTAACAAATTAACTGTTCATTCAATCCCAGGGCTAACTAGTGACATTTCATTTATCAAATTACTTTACTGTTCTTCTTTGCCACATTGAACGAAATTAGGCAAACAAGTTTGCAACCTGATGAAACCTTTTTCAGTATCCTTTACTTGGTTACAAAAGGGTGATAATGTGGCCATAGTTAATAGATATCAATATGCATCAAAATAAGCGTATATCATAATAGTTATCATATTTGTTACAATTTGCTCTCTACCATCACTAATGAGACAGAACGGATAAACCGATACCTAACAACACAGCAGTGGGTGACTTACAGAAATCTAAGACTTACTTACCATTTAGAAGTGAAGTATCCCATTCATTCATTATTTAAAGCGTAGGATTGCCCCACTCACAACAGTTTACTTTAAGTAATATTTTTAAACATGAGCACCTTGACTCTGTACGACAGTCCAATTGTGCCGGCTCCCGCAGCGACATGCAATCACGCATAAAAACTCACAAACATGCCAGAAAACAACAGCTAACTAAACAAGGCCCTTATCTACGAACTTAAGGGTTAGCTACAGAGGTCTTATATTTTGGTTTTGAGTCCAAATTACCTAATCGTGAGAATTTAACTTTTTTCACTTGTATTAGTTACAAAGTTTGTTCTTATTTCTATAAGTTATGATGAATAGCGGTGTTTGGCGTCTGTAATTTGTCTCTTGACTTCAATTTCTTGTTTATAAACCTATAAGTTTAGAAACAAATAAACGTAGATGTAGACGACTTGTTATTTTTATTATAGGTAGAAAAAAGCAGTTTAGCTTAAAGGTTCTCATGTAAAAACTGCTGATTCAAATAAATATTGAAATTGACCTTAGATCTTCTTCTTCTAGGCTTTTTTTTTTGAGGGGGGAAATCATCCAATGACTTCTCCCGCCCGGGTGAAGGAGTGTCAGACTCTTACCGACTAAAAACCACCCCGTTCCTACTCCATTCGAGCCGGAGCCCCGGCAACCCGTTAAGTCTTCCGCAGCTCCGTATCTTCTTCTAGGCTAGGTTATTATGAACATAGTTTTACTGTCAGATATTTATTTACTTGCTGTTGAGGAAGCGAAATGTTCGACAGAGGAGTTGCGATACGAGCAGTCGGCCCATCACATACTCTGGGAGTGTGATCTCTGGCAATATGAACGTAACACTATGTTAAATAATTTAATTGTTTCGTCAGGTGTAGTTTATTATACGGACCTTGTGGAATCTAGAACGAATTTCCGTGCGTTTAGGCGTTTTTGCCATACCTATTATTGGAAGCAAGTATAACAGCTCACACATAGGACCCACTTAGTTTTTAGTCAAATTTCCGTGGTGCTTGGCGACTGGGCTTCACCCAGTTGTACAGTCTCTTCTTTGTGCCTTTAGGCTTAATTCATTCTGTCTCCTGCAGTAATTCACCGAGGGAAGTGAAAACCATAGTTTTTTCTTATAATATCTTCTGATTCACTTCGTTGCGGGAACCAAGACAGTTACTCATGTCCCTGGGACGCGCCGGACTTCAGTGTTCCGGTGTTTTCATGGTTGTATCTACTGTAGATCCTGGCTTACAGGAGTTGCAGCGGTTTTGGGAGGTTGTGGCGGGCTTGTCCCATTAAAAAAAAATACATGTATACTTAGCCAGTCTTGGTTAAACACAATAAAGAAAATACTTTTACATAGCTGTTAGCCATTACTATTAGTTAAACACCGTTAACATTAACCTATTCAAGGTACTTAGATATCTAGCCTACGTAGAATGACTAGCTAGATAAGTAGGGTAAATTTGAACTAGAAACTTCAAACACATGTCTTATTTCCCAGAGCTTATTGTTTAATATTGATTTTTTTGCCCTTGACTGAAGCACTCCTCATGCATAAAGTATGAAGTACACTGCAGTAAACCCGACCTTTAGCACTCAAGGATACATATTCTTTATTCATGAAGACACTATTAGACTGATGTAAAAGAAGATTTAATGCATTAACTGTTTTTCGCAATAAGCAAATTCCATAAGAATTAGCAATGAAATCCTAAAAGTCTATTGGATAAGTGCAACATTGAAGTGAGATTACACCTGAAGCTTATGCATTACAGCTGTATGTGAAGCAATTATAGACACTCTTTTTGATTAATTAATGAATATTGATAGCAATTTTTCTAATCAACTCCGCACAACGTTATGAACTCTTACTGCCCAACTTTTCTGGAGTGAAAATAAGTAAGTAGATCTTTACATGGTTGTTAAGGTCTATTAAAGTGGGAGAGAGCTATGCTTCGGCACGAATGGGCCGGCTCGACCGGAGTGATACCACGGCCTCACAGAAAACCGACGTGAAGCAACGCTTGCGTTGTGTTACATCGTGTGAGTAAGGTTACAGAAGTCCCAATTACCCTCCTTCCATTCTCTAATATCCCCAATCCCTGAATCCCCAACGATCCTCAAACTCCTAATCTCCAAAATTCCGGTAACGCACTTATAACGCCTCTGGTGTTCCATATGTCCATGGGCGGCACCGATTACGTACCATCAGGTGATCCGTCTCCTCGTTTACCAGCTTACGCTATAAAAAACCCATGGTAAAAATACCGTATAAAGTTTACAGTATTTATACGAAATTCACAACACAATCTGCTCATGATAAGTGCATGGAAACAGTGGAGGAGACCTAAAGCGTACTCGTACGTAGAAAGGCGGAAAGTCGTGAGATGTCGGATCCGACATCAAAACGAACCGTATGCAAATATTGTGAACAAGTAGTGGGAAATGGATGGAGATTTATGCGCACAAATTCTTTCATCTCTTGTATAAATCTTAAGATCTTTAAACGAATAAGCAACGGTTAAAAGGTCAGTTTATGGCAAGCGCCATAACGAACTATGTACAATTGTGGACAATCAATCGCAGATTTTTGTTCAGCTACACTTAAGCACGTAACACGTTAACAACTTGGAAATAACCTGACCCCTTATTTTAATAAACTGTATTGGTCACAAGTCACACCCATATGTCCATTTCTATTCACCCTTATCATTCAGAAGTGGGTAAACCTTCTCTTATAGTTACTTTCTTAAGCGATCATTTATTAAATACTTACTACACGCAATATTGTTAACCTATTATAAGATTTGAGTATTATAAGACTATTTTATGTACCCTTAGCCAGCACTAAATGGTAAAGTAAAGACCTGCTTATTATTCAAAATGCGTTGTCTGCAATTTGATGCACGACTTCGCATTAAGTAAGTACTTCAAATGATCTACAACAACAATGCCTAAATTTCGCAGGCCAGGCACATCCCATAGATCACCAAAGCAAAATATCAAAATCATGATTTGAACCAAATAACAATGATGCTTACGAAACAACTGAGGCTCCAAAAGATATAACTTAATAGAAACCAGTTTAACATGACCTGTTACAGATAGAAAATGATCTGCTCAATGCTTAATGCCCGTTTAAAGAGATACATTGACAAAAGTTCTACCAAAAATGGTCTTTATCAAAATTCTTAAAACCTAACTGTAGCACGATTCAGATAATACATTACTTTCACTTAAAATAACCTACTTCAGTTGTTTTGAAAAACGAAATGTCAAACATGGTTGACTAGGGCTACAGGGTCGAATAAATAAATTAGCTATGCACTTTAAATTCCTTGAAAATAATGGGTAGCCCTAATGGGTCTTTAACTAGGAAGTAAATACGTCTAAAAAGGTCAATGATACCCAAAACACCCCCTTACAAAATATTGCCCCACGCAGTGACTATACGTCACGAAATATTTACGGCTTATAAACATGCGATAGTTCACACGTGCACGCAAAGATAACAAACAGAAATCATAACAAGACTTTAAGCACTTCCTAATTAAAGTAAGTGCATTTGAGCATTTGGAGCATTCTATTTTGTTTTTCAAATTAGGTTGAGTTACAGGTGCCCAAAACATGACGTGTTTGAAGACTTTATCATGTAAACAATAATAAACGACAAACAAAATGATATCGTAGCGTAGCAAGAGGTGGAGGATAATCGCTCCATTTAAAATATTGATATTCAGCAAAATCTGGTTAAGACTCAGTTATCTCAGACCCAAGAACCAAATTGGGAAAAGGCAAGAAATGATCGATATTGTCTTCAGAGTCAGCAACAGAATAGTGTTTTCAAATTGGATATTCAATGTTTTACGTATCACGGTATCATTTACCGCTAAGTAATACAACACTACCAACCATGAATAATAAACAAAACGAAGAAATTACTTATAATAAAAAAAACAGAACAAGGCGTCTTCAATAAGTCTATTCAAAACGTTACACCTAATGATAGTGTAAATTACATTTACTACAAGAAAACACAATCCACTTAACATTATTAAAACGTAGAAACTAAGTGTGGTTATGGACGGCTGCCTTGTTTATTTTGAATATCAAATGTAAACCACTCCTAGTATTGTAGAGGTATTCATAACAGGAGAGATCTCCGTATTAAGGCACAGAATATAAAACAACGGAGTCTCACGTTTTCTAATTCTATAATACCGAATATTTAATATTTCTATTCAGCTTGCTGTTTAAATGGAGTACATTTAAACAGTTAGTACGTCAACGTATTCTGTATAATAAATTACCGCTTTGTCGTGGAAACAACTGCATTACTAACTGCGTACTGCAAAATACTATGGACTTCATAATGATGTAGAAAATCCAATGGACTATCCAATGGAATAAATCCAATCTTGTTTGCCATCCAATCCACACTCCCAAGTTGCAAACACGACAGGACCTAAAACGTTGCTCACTAAAATGATAAATCAAAGTCTCAACCGCATAGAAAAGTGCTCTGAGAACGGAACTTTAATGCAACCTAAATGAACATATGAAACTAGATATAGGTATAAACCGCACATATCAAAGAACATTGGCCTTGGCATCGCAATGTGCAGTGTCTGCATTGTGCACATAATTACAGCACGGCTTGTCTATGCTTGCGCAAGTATTATCGAATCATGCCGATGAAGCGTCATTATCGGACTATTGCTTGTACCATTCCATTATGCCTTTGACAGCGACTTAATATACATACGTTAATCTATTAGTAGATTCTTTTATTAAAATTTATAGTAAGAACATAGGCTTCTGTCTAGCAATCAAAACATTATAAAGCTGCTGTAAAACAAAATTACTGTCAGCACAAATATTTGCAAACGTTTCAAAAGTTAGCGTTCTAGTGACTGAAGTATCGGTTCAAAGTAACTGGTGTTGAGTTGAATTCAAATTAACTGTTATAAATCAAACCATTTTAGTACATAAGTAGCGATTGTACACATTGTTTCGAACAGTGAGTTCTTAACGCAACGGAAATAATAAAATAAGCTTAAAGGAGTGGTCTGTACCCACGTCAAATAGTTTTAGTAGACCTGATTTATACACAACGTGGCAAACATTAATCAATGGAACTATAAATTATTAAAGTTAAAACAACGTCACAGTACCACTTTATTTAATAAACTTCTGTCTTCTTACAGCATCTTCTGGCCATGGTATTGCATGTAGCCCCTTGTAGAGGTAGACACGCGATGAATCAACACTTTGTATTACATCGAGATGAGCCCTTTGTTTAGCGCCCTTGGTTGCAATTAGCTCTTCATTTTATGTCTACAACGCGTCAGGGTTAATTGAAGTGTGTGGAGACTAATTGCTGGTTTGCTTTTACACTGTAGAGTGAATACGTTTTAGAGAAGTGTGGAAATGAAACAGGTCTAAAGTAATGATTAGTAGGGTCGGCTGTTTCTTACTCCTACCACGAAAAATGGCATAATAATTCATAACTAGAGGTAGATCTATTTTTCGCAATTAGCACTTATTTTTGCACACTATCATTGCGGTTTCCGTAGTGTAGCGGTTATCACGTGTGCTTCACACGCACAAGGTCCCCGGTTCGATCCCGGGCGGAAACATTACTTTTGGACTTTTTATTTAGGAACTAACATCCGTAAATTGACCTAACAGGAGAAAACGGGAACAATTTCCCATTCCCAAGCAACGGTCAGCGTTTTAAATGGTTTTTGAATCGCGATAATGACGCGGAAGAACGTTGACAATGTGTAGTACCAAACAAGAGCTGGAAAAGGCGAGTAATTAAGCTTAGAAAGTGGTACAGAAACTGGTAGAGCACGGGATCGGTTAGTTTCTAAATTGACCGGCAGACGGAAGGTCGCCGACCTGATATCGACAGGTACTGCATCTTTAACCAAACTGACCCAAATACCTGACTTAGGAAATCTCGTCCTTATCTGATAACAACTAACAAGATAATTATCTTAAACTTAGTTACTGTACAAATATTATGGTCTGGTGCTAGTTAACATAACTGAAATTCAATCGGTCGTTCTAAAAGTGGTTCATGTCAGTTTCTGGTTCAACGCTTAGTAAACTAGATAAAATTGTCGGATTGATTGTATCAGAAATAGTTATTCAACCGAGTTTATATAGTTTAATTATTGTTTTTTTGTAGATATCGTCGCCAATATCGTCGCATACGTTAAATAAATCAATAACCAACAAACCAAACTACGTTGTTAACTAGTTCGTTGGGAGGGACTCGTTTTCCGTGACCGTTAAACCGTGAGTTATCAAACTGAAAATCTCACACCCGACACCGATTAATCGGGTACTTCTGTGCGAAAAGAAGACATCAATCACCAACAACGAGGCACCAACAGTGGCAAGCGGAAACCAGTAGTTTCCGTGACGGAAACATTTCCATTTTTCAAAATGACTCACGATGTTCAAAAATAGACTCGACCTGACTATAAAAAATGTCTCGTGCTCATGTAAAGGATGGTGTGTTATGTTAACAAAAGCTTTGAAGTTTCAAGTAGTTACGCAACTAAAAATACACTGGAAGTTTAGTAAAGTTTAGTGACACTTCAATCAGGTGTGCGATGTTCTGTGTCCTCCTGTATACGACGCCATATTGTTTTTATTGTCGCCTTCCGCTGTCGTAACGCACGTGTTGTATTACATCAACTAAGTGACATGCACGCACTCCATAAATCTACGAATTTTGTAACTTTATTACCTGATTTAAAGCACCAATTTTCTTGGTCTTAATTAGGGGTTATAAAAGATGTAAACAGATTGAACTGCCTGTGTCTACTACTTGGTCATAAAGTGTATTCTCGTAAAAAGACACTTATGAAAAATTTGTGCTATATGTAGTATTGAGAGTAAGGAGTAATACAGCTACCTACAGGTACCGAAAGCAGCGAGGACCAGGCGCGTAGGTCGGCAATTTAATAAGTTAATTTCATAAGTTTCTCACGAAAAAAGGCCCTAAATGTAAATATAGAACAATACATTATAGTCTTTTTTCATTAAATTCTTCGCACGTATTCGTAAGATAATACTTAATGTTGCTCTCGACACGATGACAATTTATCACTGTTTTAATAGGACTTCAATGTATTACAAATTAACTGTGATCAGTCCTATGGTGTAACATTCCCTGTAAGTCGTAACACAGTCGTAAGCTGTCATTAGTGATTGGATTATCGGTCAACGACCCCACACACGTGAACACACCCAAGGTGTTTGAAAATGTGTCAACGAAACATGTTTACAACCCTGCAAGTCGAATTTATAACATTTTTATTGCTTGCAGGACATTTTCCAGCCAGCCTTTAGGTAATAAAAAAGATATCTTCATATTGAGTTTGACATGCATGGCTATGTATTTTCGGAAATGACTTTAGACCCTTTTATATGACAGCACAGCTGATGTAGCAGCTGAGCAATTGTCAGCTTAAACTGGATTGGTTCTAACTGGCCCCAGAGCAAGTGTATTTTAATATAAGTACAAAACAGGTAAATTGGTAAACCAATTTTTTTTAAATTTGTATTAATGGAATTATTTCTCGTTAGTGACTATTTGAGTAAGGCCTAATTCTTACTACAATAAGCATGGCCTATTATTGTGAGCAGTCTGATAATAATTCATAGACCAATATTATTCTGCAATATTGGTCTATTAGTTATTATCCATTCGATTAGCAATTTCTTACGAATGTAAGAATTGATAAAAAATCTAACATACGAAAGTACGGAAGCCCTGCTGCAACACGTAAAATAACCATCCCTCACACACCCTCGCAGATACACCACGACACACACGCCACACACACAGATACACCCCACACTCACATACACCCCTTACACATAAATCTATTTATATAAGTCAATAAACTGGTAATTGTAAAAACCAAAAACTTTTGAAATATTGTTATGTTATGGAATTTTTATTTTTATTTTTAATTCGCCATTCGGTTTTTTAATTCTTATATTTTTATGTGCCAAAAAACTGGAACGATATAGTGAGTAGATTGCTTAGTATAACAATAACGTATAGAAAAAAAGGATATTTGTTTATTGCCAAAATGAAGTGTTTCTACTTACAATAATCTTGACATAATTTTGTCAATAAAATTACGAGCACAACCATCGTAACTCGATTTACAGAGCGAATAGGATACTAAATATGGCTTTAATATAATCGCGCAAATAGCGTATATTGTCATACGTTATTATTACAGAAAGTTTAATTATGTAGCCTTAGTTTGTATCGTGCTAAATAAACGTAAAGTACCGTTACTGCTTATGGGTCCTTATTTCGCAAATTCCTATCATTTTTCTTCCTGCCAGAAAAACGTAAGGGTGGGATATGCTCTTACGGCACTAAATAATTAAAATAATACATGCAGTTTTTATGTCAATAATGACGTAAAAGCTATATACGTTTCTTTAGCACGTAATAAATCGCTGTTGGTCTAATTCACTTTCGCGTCTAATACTACTGTACGTTAATTTGACCCTAAAAAGTTTAGGTTAAGATACTGGTTCTGGTTCACACAATCTTTCCCCACATTAGGATTTTCTCCTGTGTCGTGGGTGCGTTTACAAACATACAAGTTCACATACACAATGACACCCAGACCCGAAATGACAATTTGTGGATCACACAGAGTGTTGTTCCGTGCGGGAATCGAACCCGCGACACGTTGCACGGCAGCCAGTTGCCCAACCACCGCACCGCACCAACCGTGCAGTCATGAAAACAATGAAATTCCTGAAAGTGCTAGACAGTGCGATAAAGACCACATTAGCTCTTAACCGCGCATACCAGCTCATTATGTTAGAACAGATACCGAAAAAGAGTACCATATATGTTCATAAGTGCAAGGAAGATGAGGTGGAACCTGGTAAAATAAACATGTATCACGATATTCTAGAAAAAGATTTTAATATTCATAAAAAAGCGAGAAGAGATAGACATGAGGCTATGAAACTTGTTCTGGATGATGAAATTTATTCCGCTGAATATAACATGCAAGCTATTTCTCGTATTCCTACAACATCTTCCAAAAAAATCTTCTATAAATGAAGGCTGCCTGTATATAGCTGTACTTTACTGGATTTTGGCAAAAAAAAAGAGGGAACTATAATGTTATTGCTAGAATGAAGGTGTTGGTAATAAAGATGCTAATGAGGATGGATCATCTTTGTTCAAATACATGGCAGATAAAGCAGATGACAAACCGATCACTTCTATGTTCGACATTTCGGCGAGTCAATGCCCAAATATTTATTTTTAACCTTGATATATTATGTGGCGTTTTACCGAAAATAAATCAAAAATATTTTGAACCTAGTTCATCATCATCAACAGCCTATAAATGCCCACTGCTGAGCAAAGCCTCTTCTCACACGGAGAAGGTTAGAGCGTTAATCACCACGCTTGCTCAATGCGGGTTGGCGATTTCAAACTTATAATTAGAAATTATAAGTCCAGGTTTCCTCACGATGTTTTTCCTTCACCGTTTGTCAGTGGTGTCTAAATAATCTTAGAAAGTACATATAACTCGGAAAAAGTCACATTGGTACTTGCCGTTGGTAGGTTTCGAACTCGCACCCTCATGCATGAGAAGTGGGCGTCTTAAACCTCCGGGCCACCACGACGAACCTAGTTCGTCAGGAGTAATTTTAAAAGCTTACAGTGGTCCAGTAGCTATATTAGCAGTTAAGTAAGGTACAACGATTTGCAAGAGCTGTGTCGATCTGGAGATATTCTTCAACATTTATCATAATTTTTATAGCCACTTGCAGGTCGACCACGAAAATAACATGCTAAATGGCAGAATGTTGCTGCTCAACTTCGTTTATAATAACATAACATAACATTTATCCCCGAAGGGGTAGGCAGAGGTGCACACAGAAGTAACACCCACTTTTCACAATTTTTATAATAACTACATACATCTACATTGGACCTATATTCTATATTTGAATTAATATTTTTAACCGACTTCAAAAAAAGAAGGAGGTTCTCAGTTTAACTTGTACATATAATAATATATGTATGTATGTATGTTTGTGCACTAGTATCCTGCGATTGGCTTAACCAATTTTTAGAAAACTGACACTTCGGATGACGTTAAAGTTATCAACTTACGTTAAGTTATCAATCGACTGCAAAAATAGAGGGGATTAAAGACGGATTTTTAAACGTAGTTTATACAAGAATTATTTTTTGATTAAATTCTAAAGGAATCCACGTCAAATTATTAATTTTATTAGATTATTGTTATTATTTTAAAGCCATTTTAACGGAAGTTCTGTTGCATTCTATACATTATTGAATTTATATAACAGCCAAAATGACGTATGTCAACCAGTTTTTGAAAATTATATTTTATTAAAATGAAACCACTTTTTAATTGACCAAAAAGTTACACTATTCTGTAGCCGATAAATAAAGCTTTATTATTCGTAAAAATCAGTTATCTAACTCCTATAGATTTTGCTATAAAAGAGTTATAAGATAACGGTTGGTAAATTTGAGTTGTTTTTTGGCTCTCCTGAGAAGTTGTCATTTTGCCCTTACGCTTCTCTAGTTCTTAACCCGCGTTTTATAAACATTATTTATTACTTGGAGAACAAGCTGTCAACAAGATCTTATTTGGAATATAAAGTAAAATACATAGCATATTGACGAGTTTGAAGTTATTGATCAATGAATTTCATTCATTGGGAATAGCATTGTGGTTGATTATAAATTCTTTATGTTACCACGATTATGCCAAGAGGCATAATCGTCGATGATATAATTAGAACAAAATAACATGCTAATTCTTTTTTCTTTTCCTTTTTTTAGAATAACATTGCCCCATTTTAGGATTCTATCCTGTGTCGTGGGTACGTTTACAAACATACAAGTTCACATACAAAGTGACACCCAGACCCGAAACAACAATTTATGGATCACACGAAGTGTTTTTCCGTGCGGGAATCAAACCTGCGACACATTGCACGGCAGCCGGTTGCCCAGCCACCGCACCAACCATGCAGTTATTCATTGGTCCTAAAGTTTTAAAGTCAGTGAAGTAATAAATCTTCTCATATTGTTAGTTAAAAACAAATGACAAACCATATAAAACATTTTACATACCAACTTTTATTATTATGAGTACAAGGTTGCAACTTGTACTTCATAAATGCTTCATTGTGTTTATACAGTACAATATACTTCTTTTACTTGTTCTCAGAAACATCATGAAGCGATTACTTTAATAAAAGTGATTATTTTAATATCTACCTAACTACTGATTACAGTTTTAAGAACCTAAGTAATTAATTACTTTGAAAACTATAAATAACTTAAATAGCTAACTAAAGACTAATTAATGCCTAATTTCATATAAAATAAAATCATAATTAGGTAATATGTAGCGCTGACTGAGAAGGCATTAAAAATTAAAACATGATGCAATGCAGTTCTTCTCAGAACTTACCTAAAGGGAAAATGAATGTTACCTAAATAAGTAATAAATTACTTTACAAAGAATTTTAAATGGCAAAGGTCAACTTGTAAATAGCCTACATGAGCAACGTAACTTACTACTGTTTACTAAACAATTCTAAATAAACTTTAACAGGAAAGTAAGTAAAACTATTTCAAGATAAAGTTTGTTGTAAAATCGAGCTGTAACAGCTACTGACCAGTTACCTACAATGCGTCACAATCGATAAATACTGGTTGGCCCGACTGCAGTTGCAATTTTATGACACCAACAATCCGTAATTTAGGAAGAGAGATACCGTAACTACATACATACTCGTAACGGTATACCCAATATAATTACCGGCCATGATCATTTTACAACTAACATCTCAACATATTTTCGCAAAAATAAGCACATAAACAATATTACTTACCGGGCGACAGGTGTATCAAGTGCAACATGCAATTTCAACACAGTAACCAAACAAGTTCACAAAAACTTTTATACACTTCACTGATTCAGCACAAACAACACGATTTTTATTCAATTCTCTTGTATTTCCTATTCGATTCGCTTGGTATACAAGAAAAGTGCATTCAAGAACAATAAGCGAACTTCTTCGCTCCACGGACCGCCCGCGCCGCACGCAAGCAAGCAAGCAAAGCAAACTTACTGGATTATCATCACTGCTGTAAAAAACATAGGGGCTATTTTTGATTGTTTGTTTGAAGGTTCTACGTACATGCATACAACCTTCCAGGCTCATACCACGGCCACGACATGACTATATGAACTTTTGTGATTATTTATTAATGTAAAATATTTGTAAAAATAGTCAAATATCTTTTGAATTTAAAAAAAAACAAAAGTTTATCTTTACAAAACGAATACCTCCACATAATACAAAAAACAGGTTGTAACGCCATCTGTTATCAGCAGGAACAAACTCATGACAAGATTGACATGCAAATGCGTCTTGTTTTTGCTAGTTAACACGAGTACCTATTCATACTTTACAGTTTTAATTTAGAAATAATATTTACTGCCTTACCGCAGACTTGATATATCCAAAGGATATGTACATACCTTTAATCTTGCAATAAATTAAACTGCATAATAATATTTAGTAATAATCAGAAGTTTAATCAGAAATCAAAGCTGGACTAAAGAAGTAATAATGAATTTGTAATTTAACAATTTTGAACAAAATACGCTTACTTTACAAATTCAAATAAAAAATTTTTCTACAAACTTGAAAGTAGCTATTTTGTTATAAGTTATAACTAAGATTGTAATGGTGGTAGCTCTAAAAAGAATGACGATTTAGTAGTTTGTTTTGGACAAATAAATTATAAGAGTGATTATCACTTATTGTAGTATTTAGAAGGTAGGTAAACTAGACAATATTTTATGTAGGTCATTCTTATAGAGATATTTGTATTTAATAAAACTAGAAATATTTGTAATTGTAACAATATGTACTTTATTAATCTACTTTTGAACATAATCAATATAAAACTAGGATTCTATCCAAGCTGTGACTTGGGGGTAGTAAATGTGCGTTTCCTTGCAGTTGTCTTGCGCGTGAGTTGCAGCTGCCTCAGTTGATGGTTAACTTCCGCCCAAATATCATTCTGGTCTTCAATTGGTATTGTGTTTCTAAAAGAAAAGATTATAGCATAAATAAGATAATAAAAAAATTGGCTAAAAGTATTTATCTTTTATAAAATGGGGTGTTTAACTGTCACCGGTGACCGCAACCTATTGTTCTATAATTGTGTCTATAATGACGGTACTTGACGAGTTAATACACTCTTTCTTATTCTAAAAATGGATCTTTTGTACAACATTTTTCAATTAAAATGATAAATAAATAGTGTCGTAAATGAAATGCTATGGATTTAGGCTTTGAAGAGAATGTCTACATTCACAAATCAACTGTTTTTAATAATTGCATCATCAAAATAAAGTCATGTTATATACAAATAACTATTATGGGATAATAGCTAAAACTCTATTTAACATTACATTACCTGTATTGCTTCATCAAGTCATATTTCTCCCACGGTGTTGCCCTCAACTCCCTCCTGACTCTGTCCTTTTCCTTCAAATGCTCTTCAATGTTGGCAACGCCTTTCAATTCTTGTCTCTCCCATCTCTCTAGCCAGGGTCTTGGCTTTAGTTTCACCTAGAAAATACAAAATGAGGTTGGATAGATGAACGGATGGATACAATTGTTTGAAACTCAATGATGTGATTAGATCTGCATGAGGAACACCTATTATGCTACCTTTATTGCCAAGATTTAGTTCTTGTGACTAAAGCTACATCCATAACCCCACACCTGTTTCTCAAGGCAGAGACTGTTGGACGCCAATAGCTACTATTCTTACATACCTCTTTCATTTCATCAACACTCATCAGTCTTTTTATGCATGCTTGTGGCTAAAGCTAAAAGCTATTTATAACAATTAAATATAAACAAACCTGCACAGGATTGACAGGTACTGGTGTGCCTTCAGGCAAGACTTCAGGGTCCATGTCGAAGGAAAATGTGCTGTACTCTGGCAGAGCATCCCTCAAGTAGAGGAGTTTGTCATCCAGCCGTTTCTCAAGGCGAAGAATGTGGATACTCTGCACTGTAGGGTCATAGAGATCATACCTCACCTGAAATCAGTAGCAGAAACCATTTTACTTACTTGATTACAAAACAAGGAAAATTTCTTCCAATTAGCATTTTAAAATTCAAACAAATTCATTAATCAAATATTTGGAGTTGATTTTTGAAATTATGTCAAATAGTCCACACACTTCCATACTATAATAGGAATGAGGCTGGGATCACTGATACAAATTTTCTTAGAAATTATGTTACTAAACACAGTTCACATAATTAATATCCTATTACATTGCTTTCCATTTATACACATTAAGTCAGTTATATTTATTGATTGTACCCTATTTTAGCAAATAAACATTAATGATTTGATTTACCAAGACGTTGCAACAAGCTTTTCTCAATTTTTAGAATACCAATTTTTCTTGTACAACAAGGAACCTTTAACTTGCATCTGAATTTGTAGCTGAACCGTTGAAAACGATTGCGGTGGTTAGGAGGCTGAAGAGCAACCACCTCATATAACTAGGAGTAGCAGCACTGTCTGCTCCACCACAACGCCATTTGGTTCTCAACTAATTTGTTTATGGTCTGGCGAGCAATTCAAAAGGAAGGGAGATAAAAACTATTTTTCCCACACTAGCATTTACAAGTTCTATTATTACTACAAACCTCAACTCCCTGATGATCAACAACATTTCTTAGAGTGAACTCAGCTCTCAATCCACATCCTTTGCGCTCAATGCAGATGCCAACAAACCTGTTGGTCTTGCCCTGAGCATGGGGATCAGCTATGGTCACAGCTAGAATTGAACCTGAAATAATACAAAAAAACTAATTATTGGCACTATTTCAGACTCCAATGAACATTTCTTTTTAATAAGCTAAGTGGTTGCAGAAATTCATGGTGGTAAGTGACGATGTACAGTTCCTGCTTGTAAGCAACCTATTCATGTGGATATAAATAAATGAAACAAACTTTTTTGTGTTCGGAAACTAATAATTATGTAATATTCTATCCAAAAATGTATTATTGGGTTTTTTAAAAATTCTCAGTAGTAGCACTGACTCTGGAATTGTGCCCGGTATATGGCAATAGGCTCACCCCCTACTACATGGGACTCATAACATAAATAGTGAAAAGTGGGTGTTACATTGTACAGTGCCATAATGTGCACCTCTGCCTACCCCTTTGGGGATAAAAGCTGTGATGTTGTGTTATGGTATTCTATCTAAAAATTATACTTTCACATGAATAATACTTACTAGAAATGTATTAACAAAATGATAGTAAATATGATACAGTATTACAGATTCAAATATCGCAAAAGTTAGGAATTGATACACATACCAACATAAAACTCAGGTATATCAATCTGATTGCGCCTTTTCAGCATGTCACTCCTTTCCAACTTCTCGCGCAGACTGTTCCTCCATTTTGGGTTGGGGTCAGGCAGAAATTCAGGGTATGCATGTCGCAAGCCCAAGTTTGGATTTCTTGCACTAATCCGAACTCGAGATGTCGCCTGTCTTTCACGTTTGGGTGAAACAGTTTGTTCCTCAGCCCTTTCAGGAATAGTTGATAAGGCACGACAATCTGCAATAAACATTGAAATTATAGATATTTCATTAATAAAAACGTAAATAAAAGACTAAAGGTGTTTTCTAACCTCTTCTTATGAACCATTTCGCTGCCACAAAAACCTCACTCGAAGACCATCTAATAGCTAATGCCATTGCAAAGGTAGGTCTTGATATCAACAATTTTGTTATATCAAGGGTTTAAATCAATTTTTTATTAATAAAAATAAAACATTCCTCCTGCAGTCCTCTTGTAAGATTTGACTTTGACAGAAACGTTTCATTCATTATGTTTATTGAATTTATTCTATCTGGAGAAATAAGCTCCTTTCAATTAGTTTTTAGCAAAATATAAAAGCAGTATAATTAATTTAAATAATTTTCAGTCATAAATTCTAATTTAATCTAAAATCTATAGTGTTAATTCCATTTGATTTGATATACATTGAATATTAATCGAATGCCTAGCATTTCTGAGCGTAGAGAAACTTGTCAAACTGTTTATGAAGCTAGCTTCAATAAAAATACCTGTAAAATAGTTGTTTGAAAATGGTTAGTTTACATCCTTACACCATTGTCTTGCAGTTTTAATCAATCATTTTTATATTTAATATATATAATTGCTTTAATTATATATTAACGTGTTTTATGAATAAGCAATCATTTGCATTGACATCGTTTTGCGTGTGAGGTGCCTCATAAACCCACCCACAATGTCATGTCAAGACAAATGGAAACGTCACTTCAAACAAAACGAAAAATCGATCGATATTCGCCCTATTTTCTAAGAGTTTATTAATTTAAAACAGCCGGCTAATCAAATATTAACGATCAACCATGCAGAAGTGTAATGATGATAATATACCTTTAGCAGATGACGACCCACAAGTGATAATTAACGATGAAATAGAAAACAATCATTTAGATCATGGTCGTTCAATGGACTCATTGCCGAGTTCCTATACTGGTGGTTCCTCAAGCCCTGGCCTTAATGGGCCACCTAGTTTCGAGCCAGATTCCGGAATTGATGAACAGGAAGAAAAGGCCCGCCTTATATCACAAGTGTTGGAATTGCAGAATACTCTAGATGGTAAGATTTTTATTAATCATCTCTGTAATTTAATTAGTTTAGCATATGAAGTTATGACACATGGTCCTTATATTATTTGAATCACTTGCAAATTTGTATAGTAAACGATAAAATACTGGCACAGTTTTAATTTCATTTATAAACTTTTGTCTGAAAATAAAACTATTACTAGGTACACATACTTAATTTCTACAATGGAAAGAAGTGAAAAATGTAAATTGATAGACGGGAGGTTGAAAGTTGTTTGGCAATAATCTGGTGTCACCTGACACGCGTAATGTGTATAATGTTACTATCTGCTATAACTAATGCAACATATAATAGTGGAACGCTTCCGAAACGCTGGCAAAAAGAAACAGTTTATAAAATTTGAATTGATTTCGTTTTTGTGCTATTCATGCAACATCAGCCTTGAGCAGTTGATTCCAACTATTGTTACATTAAAGAAACTTTTAATTCCTTACTTTTATGAAAATTAAACTCGTTTTTTACTCTCACCTGTCAGCGTTTTTTGGAAGCGTTCCGTTTGCATTGCATTACAACATTGTGTTATCCTAACTTGAATGAAAACAATAATACTATGTTTATTACAAGTAACAAAATTCATATTTCCTTTTTCAGATCTGTCACAGAGGGTGGATTCCGTAAAAGAAGAAAATTTGAAACTTCGCTCAGAGAACCAAGTCTTAGGGCAGTACATTGAGAACTTAATGTCGGCATCATCAGTTTTCCAATCCACCACACCTAATATTGGCAAGAAGTAAAATTATTTAACTTTTTGAGGGACATGGTCACACTATCATTCAGAGCTGGCAACACTGTGGAAACACTGCAAATGCTTTGTGGCAACACTGAAAGCTGGGGAAACTTTTTAATCTGTGTAAGGCTGAAAGTCCTAGAACCTTTATAACCAATCCAAAATAAACTACTTGTGAATTTCTTCAGAAAATCTGCTTGAATGGTGAAAACAGTTAACAATTAATGATAACTTTCTAGAATCTCAACCATAATGGTAAACTTTGCTTTTGTCGAATTGTTTAAAATTAGGTCCAAGAATTGTTTAAAATGCCGTGCATTTAAAATTAGTAAAGACTTTCAGCCTTGATAAAAATTATTTGAATATAAAAACTTATGCATTAGTCATAAGTAGTCTAGTGAGGCACTGATGAGTAGAAAGTATATTGTTTGATGTAAATAAGGTATGAATATCTACTAGACTACTTTCATTTTGAATGCAAAAGAGGTTTTATATCAATTTCAAAGACTCAATGCACTGCCTTTTGGGCTGTCAAACTGACAGCAAGGAGTTTGTGTTGTAAAGAGGCTTAGCTTCAGAAGCAATGCTATTAATGTGTAATTTATGTTAGCACTTCTTATTGATAATGTAAATGTATAAGTACTTGCAAAAATATGTATGAAATTAAACCCTATTTTGCAAGTAATTGTATTAATGTAAAATAGGTGTAAGATTTTCAAACATGCTAACTTTGGAAATGAAATTAATCACTATGTAATTATTCAACCATAAGGTTGAATTTCACTTGCACATCTCTTGAAAACAAGGTCTTATTTTGCTTACCAATATGTGACATTTTTATTTATTGAGATTTACTATAATTTTTATAAATGTAATTCAAATGAATGTTATTATTTTATTTTTGTTGTGGTGTCATAAATAGCCAGGTATAGACATTCCATTTCATATTTTTTATAATGAAGTTATATTTCATCATGCTCTCTATCATCTATCATTCAAAAAATATTATTGTAAAACCTGCCTTATTATAATTAATGAATAATGATTTTAATAAATTGTTTTAATTTTAAGCTTATGAGTATTATAATTTGTAATTAACATTTATTGTTTTTTATTTTTCCTGAGATGTTTTACGCATTTCACGCCGTGTCGGACAATGATGTCTGACGGTAGCGGAGGATTAATAGTTTTTGTCGGCAGTTAAAAGCTTAACTAATTAACTACCTACAGCTTATTGTAAGGTCTCTTTTATACTGCTGCGTCCCCGGCAATGAGGAGATCGATGGCCGAGTCGGGCAAAGTGTTACTGAGTAATTTCAGTTTTCAAAAATGTTTAATAAGTCGCAGCGTAGAATTCGTAATGGAGCTTGGAGCATGGCAATCAGCTCACCCTTATATGGGATTTCGGCCGAAAAGCTTCTGCCTTCAAATCGAATTCACGACACGGCGCGGCGGTAGAACTCACGGGAATCGACCGGGAAAGTATATCACCTTTTCACATAGTACCTACTATTTATATCCATATCCGTACGAATTTGGGTTCCAGCCATTTTCCCATGCACATTAAACGCATCAACACCCATTAATAAATAAAAAAATGGAAACACACTTTACCTACCCCTCGGCAGTAAGTAACGTAGCAATAATAAGAAAGAGAAACGCGCCTTTCAGCAAGAAAATTATTAACTATGCGCTCATATTATTGGCTACCAAGTAGCTACCTAATCTAAATAGAAAAAAGTATAATTTTTATTAGTATCACGCTATATCGTTAAAATATGTTGTAAAAGTAGAAGTAGGTAGCGTGATGTTGTTAACAAAATTAAAATTTCGTCATTTTGCGTCACATAGACCATGCAAAAAAGTGGCGCAGGTTAGTCGTGAGAAAACTATGACTAGGCTGAGTCAGCATCGTAACTCCGCATGCATCCTGCATGTTTGAAGACACCGAAACAACGCTGTGGTTGCGTGAGCTACGCGTGACAACAGCGTGACGTATCGAGAGATGCCGTGTTTTCCTCGTAGCCAAGGTTCTTGGTAATTTAATTATAACTTGGAAATATTTTGTTCGCTATAAATCATAGAATGGGTGATTAAATTGCTTTCCAAGTTTTAAATGATGATATTCATTAACAACTAGGTACCAAAGGTCTGAAGGCTTCCCACTTTAACGAAGGACTACCTATTACGTCTTTTCAAGTCTTTTCTATTATGCTCCTCACTAGTCTTCACCCTTAGCAAGTGACTCGTGGACCTCATTTAGAAGTTAGGTACTTAACCGAAAATTTAGATATGCTGCTGCCCCCCCACATTTGGTCACAGTTACAGCTTCCTGTGTGTTCTGTTTCTATACTCATGGTATGAATATTTCAAAATGTGTAAGTTATTAAGAGCACTTACTGAAACGACCACAAACAAAGAAATGAAATTATCAAATTAAAAATTCTAAGCGGCTAAAGAAAAAAATATATTATGATACAGGGAATATTTGAACCAGCGTATGGTATTACTGGTATTGCTATTTCTTTCACGCTCATTCGATCCGCTCGTATCGATCATACTATCTATCTCTTTCTGTACCGCTAGTATAAATTCAGTGAGAAAAGAGAAAAAAGTTGTCAGTCTTTCGTTGACAGTTGCGGAAACAGTACTTGTGTTGAGTGAGAAAATTACGTTGGAAATAATAAATCAAAATGCCGAAAAAACTGAAAGTAGTAGTAAAATCGCTGTATTCGCACGAAATTCGTAAAGATGTTAGCTTGGAAAATTTAAAGTCTCTCAAATTAGAGGATGCTTGGCCGTTTATCAGAGACGAAATTGAGATTGAAATCGGCAGCAGTCAGTTGGTGTGTATTCCTCATATTACCGAAGCGGATTTGTATAAAGTTACATCCCTATTCGTTCCAAATGAGAAGGAAACGAACGGTAAAATGTTCACACCACTCGGTGAATTGGTGAAGAACATAAACAAGGAGAAATCAACCTCCGAACATGTGCAATGGCTTGAAGAAGGTGACTTTCAAGAACGTGATTTCAAGTTTCCCCATGAAAGCGTAAAGGTCAGTATTATAAATAAAAAATAATAAGAACTTTCTTTCGTACTACGTAATCTCTGTCAGGGTACCACCATTGTTTTTTCCACACATAAAAATGAGGCCTAAATAACTGCCTAAAGGCTATAACTGGATTTGAAATATCCAGTCACTATTTATTAGTACAAAAATGATAGTGAACCATAACACCACCCAATATAAAAAAAAAAATTAAATGCACTAGGTATACAAATTATTTTTTTCAAAAAAAGAGCTGTTATAATGCTGTCTATGGTATATACAACCTTCTCAGTAGAAAATGATGCCCAAGAGAGCATGCAACATGCAACCATTCATGCCTACTATCATTTGCAGTCTTGAATAATGCAACATTTGTTTGCCTAATGCCTGCCATGCATTATCCATTAGATTAACGGCTAAGGTCACTATGTACTGGCATAATAATTGTAAAAAGGACACTGCATTAACACTAATTAGCACTACAAGTGCACTTAATAGGTCTAGAAAATGGCTACTTAGCAAGTTCTGGTGTGACTAAGATTTTTACTATATGATAGAGTTACTTAATTTTAGTGGTTTTAAAGATTTAGTATTGAGGTAATTGAGTTAGTACGCTTCTGGTTGAAATTATGTAATTCCACACAATAGGTGTTGGTCACTTTTTCACAGCTTATTCAATAATAAATATTTAAAGAATAATAGTAATAACTAATTGCTGTTTTATAAAAGGAAAACATACATTTAAAGGTATAGGAAAACCTTTTATCTGTTATCTGTTGAAACACCGGCTCGTGGTATATTCTCTCATTGAAATTAGCATGTTCTAAAACTATAACTTATCAATAAACTAGTTGAACTCAATGACAAAGGGTTTTAGGTCTAAATTTGCCTAAAATTAGTTTAGTGTCATTTTAACGGAGTCCTTGTATCGCTTGATAAGAGTTTAGCGTGAATAGTTATAAACTCTACAGTTTTACTACAATATTCTATACTGTATTGCCCATTTAAAATCATATTGATTGAGTTCTGTCTATTACAAAAGTAGTTCATCAGCTGTTGTTTTCTTTGACTTCTATATAATTTGATAAATGAGGGACAGCTACTCTTATAAATTAGGGTTCCACCAAACATCAATAAAAAAAACAAAATAAAAGTCATTATAACTCTTGACACTCTTGACTCTGAACTTGAAAGTTAGCAAGCAACAATGAGATCACAAATTCTTCTCTTTTTAGTTATAGATCAGTAAAGTAGGTATGTCTTCCTCATCACATTATAATATTTTATTCCTAGAAGTGCTAAGTAGAATCACATAATATCTATATGTATGTACATATGTGGAACAGGTATAAAAGAAAGTCGTGTTAGTTACACTATTTATAACTCAAAAATGGCGAAATCGATTTGAATGAAAGTAGGTGGGGATACTGAAAATCGCAAACGGGAACATAATTAAGTATTATAAAATGGGATTGCGCGTACGAAGTCGCGGGTAGAAGGTAGTTAAATAATAACACGTTTTCACACAATGTCGTCTATCATGTAGTAGGTATTCCAGATTCTGTGTTACTAAGATATCTAAACACCGCAATGATACTTTTGTGTCACCTATAAATTGAACAAGTAAGGGCTTTACTTAGCAGTAGTACTTGCATCCCACTGGCAGTGATCATATTAATGAAAAAAATATTATAAAAACAGGTTAATGAATAATATACTTGAACTAGTTTTTATTTAGGTATATGGAAATATAGGTAACCATGTAATTCAGTAGATAAGTATATAACATTCAAGCTACTCAGTCATTGTTTTATTTAGAATAGCTACTTCAAAAACTGAAGCAATACTTCAAATTAACCAAGTACCTATGTCTATGTACGTACTTTCGTCCTTTTAGCTATATAAACAGTTTGGGGAATTACTTTCATCAATCAACTTGAAACATATCCTATCGTAATAGGTATAAAGTTTAAGATCAATATCAAGGCTTCTTGATAACTACTACAAGTTCGTAACTGAGATTTGATTACAAGATAGTTGCTTTAATACTATTAACCCGTTATATCAGGCCATCAATGCAATTATAAACCCTTCTTTAGATTATTTTAATACAATTACTTAATAAACAGCTCAATTATATAAATTCCTTATTAGATAATTCAATGTAGGTATTAAAATTTTATAACAAACTTCAAAAATATTTGCCTTATAGGTAATCTTAAATAGGTACTTAGGCCAAGATTGATTTGAAATGTTTGTAAACAAACCAGAACCACAAAGACTACATCTGGTTGCCCCAAATAGCACTTTCTGTGCTTCTAGAGGTATTAACTATTTTGCCAACTCTCAGAGCTGTCATTGAAATATAGAATATTATGCATTTAGAAAAAAAAGAGCAAAAGTTAAGTTGCACCTTGGATTAGTTCCTTGAAAAAAAAAAAGGTAATTTTTTTACTTCTCGTATTATGTAATCGCGTTTGAGAGCATGATTTTTCTAGACTATTCGACTTATGCCATAGGGAAGTTTAAACAAGCATGAAATGTAATACCTCCTCGAAGTTATTGAATTTAACGCTCCCGTGAATTCTCATGATCTATTTGTCAGCTCATTTCCTGCTTGGTTCGGTGAATGGAAACGGCTGTTTATGTCGCGAAGAAACCAGTCAACCAAAAGATGATACCAAACAGCTAATTGTTAGGATTGCGAACCAACATACCGATTTTCGTAATCATTTCGCTGCCCATTCCTAGTGCACCTGAAATCTGAAAGACCTAGACTCACTGAGGGGATTTCTTGATGGTCAAGTTGTTAAGCTACACCTGCAAAAAAAGATGTTACGAGTGCGTTACCGACCATGTAGGACATTGTTTAATGACACTATCATTGGGGGTTTGATTTTTCACGATAAACGTTGCGCGCGGCAGTGTTTACTCAAGTTAAACTAAAAAAAATACAATATTCGATGAGATGAGTTCAAGTGTGGGAGAGCCATGCTTCGGCACGGCAATGGGCCAGCTCGACCGGAGTGATACCACGGCCTCACAGAAAACCGACGTGAAGCAACGCTTGCGTTATGTTTTGTCGTGTGAGTGAGGTTACCGGAGGCGCAATTACCCTCCCCTTGACCAATCTCCCTAATCTCTGAATCCCTAACGATCCTCAAACTCCTAATCCCCAAAAGGCCGATAACGGACTTTTATCGCCTCTTCCTCTTCCCTCTTCCAGGTGTCCATGGGCGACGCCGATTGTTTACCATCAGGTGATCCGTCTGCTCGTTTACCGGTTTATGCCATAAAAAAAAGAGTTAAATGACCCCAAAGAGACAAACCGCTTCAAGAAAGCACCGAAACAATGAAACACTTCTTTTCACTTGAAAACACTGCAATGCAGAGCCCAATTTCATTGCAGCCTTTTGAGTCACAATACTTGCTACATTGATATATGAATGGAAATTTTGTAGAATCATTTAAAATTACAATTTAAAAAAAGACTGCCTCGTTGGCCGAGTAGTCTAGGGATCTCGGGTTCGATTCCCGGGTCGGGCAAAGTATTACAGGGTTTTTGAAAAAAAAATCTTAATAGTAGCACGGAGTCTGGAATTGTGCCCGGTATATGGTAATAGGCTCACCCCCTATTACATGAGACTCATAACATAATATAATTAATAAAAAGTGGGTGTTACATTGTACAGTGGCATACTGTGCACCTGCCTACCCCTTCGGGGATAAAAGACGTGTATTAATGCGGCGGTATCAACATGATTTGATTGTATTTATTCCATGAATACATGGATGTAAGGAAAAGTGTTATTATTTATATTCTCGGAAGTTCAATGTTCGTAATAAAATTATGAGTTTCAGTATATCACCATTTTTTTCGAGTGAGGAATATCGTCCAATGACTTTATCTGCCTTGGGTGAAGCGAGAAAGTGTCAGACTCTTACTGACTAAAAACCACCCCGTTCCTACGCCTGCTCAGTGAATTCGTATTTATAAACATTTGATATCCTACTTCGTTAAGCCACCTGACTTTCCTATATTTTCTTTCGCAGTCCAGAAAATATATTCTTGATTATAAATCTTTCTGAATGTTAAATGATTACGATGACTATTACGGTTTTGAACGCATTTTGCGTGCGTACGTGCGATTAGTCGGCTGTCTTCGTAGGTACACTAGAAACCTAATTAACTGCAGATTATTTATTAGGTAAATTATCGTCATTAAATTAACAATAAATAATCTGTTAATATAAAAGTATTAGTTAAAATAAAACATGCTTAAATGGTACCTACACTTTCCTATTAAACCTAGTTAGGTGCCACAACCATGAATCATACAAAAGTATACGTGTGCTAGTGGGAATTTATGCTCATTGACTAGACGTTTCGATTTTTTTAATGGGACAAACACCACAATCTCCCAATACCGCTACAGCTCCTGTAAATCAGGATCTCCAGTAGTTAGAACCATGAAAACATCCGAACACTGAAGTCCGGCGCGTTCCCGCAACGTAACGCTCAGAAGAGACAGAATTTGTTTTATTAATCTTAATAGTGAATTTCTAGAGATTGCTACCATGATCAAAAAATAAACTTGAATGAATTCCT
This sequence comes from Spodoptera picta, assembly GCA_038387885.1. Lineage (NCBI taxonomy): Eukaryota > Metazoa > Arthropoda > Insecta > Lepidoptera > Noctuidae > Spodoptera > Spodoptera picta. Next base: position 875,453 of record JAZHFQ010000233.1, on the reverse strand, counting down.
ACCCATCATACAGTTTTAACTTTTAATCATTTTTGCATCCACCGTTACATATTTGTAAAACTTCAATGGTGTCATTGTCATGGATGTAAACCAGTTGTATTAGCGTGGGTGATGGCTTCGCTATTAAATTGATAAGATTGTTTTTGTCTGCCTTTTTAAACAGCTAATAGACTTCAAATCTTCTATAACTAAATAAACGTTAAATTTGTCTTACCCAAAACCTCTCGTTACATACAAGGGTTTCATAAATATTTAATATCTACAAATAGAATTTAAGGACCTCATTACATTAGCCTCTCAAAATTTGAAAAAAATAAAATATATCCTTACTTGAAAGGATAAATGAATGTCCTGTCCTTCCTTTTGTAACTTTTGCAGTCATATTTACTTGAGTTTTTATTAACACTTTATGTACCTTGGTTTCTGCAATAAATAATTTACAAAAGGACAATAAAATTAGCGTTTTATAACATACCTATTTGCAGTAATCAATACAAGTCCAGTTGCTATATTACGTGGCTTTCATATGAAATCATTATTTTAATCTTATCTGTATCTTGTTTGCATTTCAACCGATACAGATCTTAATTTTAAATCGTATGTGATATTGTTATCGTTTCTTTCATTTTATTACTGCAATGAATACACAGAAGTCAGAACGTGATTAAACAGAAAGTTCCAGACACGAGGAAGTCATTTGAACACATAAGTACCGCGGGTTTAGTTCATTATACTTCCAAAAATACTCTTACCAGAATTATTTTAAAAATCTTCCTCAATTCCAGTTTTTGTCATTTAAATTTCAGATTTAGCTTTTAGTCATCCAACTCTTGAGACATAAAGTCCTTAATTTTCTCTCAAAGAGTTTACATATCATTGCAAACTTATTTTGCTCGCTCTCTTCAAGTTGCCATCAGTAAAAAAGAAGGAATTGTAAAATAGTGCCTCGATCCCACTAGAATATTTATAAGAACTGTTATACTACTGTTGTGTAGGTCAACGCCCTGTTGTGTGATGTTCTGATAGACAGATCGACGAGAAGTAGAATTCACACCTGGGTAAGCGAGGCTAGAACACGATTACATCTATACTTCTATACTTCTATACTAATATTATAAAGAGGAAAGATTCGTATTTTTGTATGTTTGTAATGAATAAACTCAAAAACTACTGGACCGATTGCAATAATTTTTTCACCATTAGAAAGCTGCATTATTCAGAAGTAACATAGGCTATATAATATCACGCTAGGTCCTATAGTTGTGGAGCAGTAACCAAAAATGTTTTAAAAACGGGGGAAAAGTATCGTTTCTGAGGCCTTCCGTGGCGTGCGCTGAGCATATAGTTAAAGTTATACAAAAATGCTCTATAGATGAATTGTTCATCTTAACATTATTTTTAAAAAAGTCCGCGAGAGCATATGTCTACCTTTTATAGTTTACCCATAACAATCGTTTTAATGAATGGTTCAAATGTAAAAAAAAAACCTACTTTTACCTCAACCAAAACAAACAACAACAAAATAGGTAGGTTCCTATTTAAGAAAAAAATAATTAATTAAATAAATGAAATAAGTAAATGAAGTCCGGAAAAATATTTTCAAAACGTAAATACTTCCTAAATAAAAAAAAAACAGAATAAATACAAATAAAACGTAAAACTATGTAAAAAATCTTAAGTCCCCCCGTGCGAAGCCGGGACGGGCCGCTAGTAGATAAATAAATACGATATAATGTGGTTATAGAAACTAAGATAATCTGGTCTTAAATTATCGTGGTAATAATAGAAATTTGCTCCGCCAGAATTACGTAAACCTGTTTCAAGTGATTTATAGGAGCTGTTTCTGAAATAGTGAAAAGTGGGTGTTACATTGTACTGTGGTAGAATGTGCACCTCTGCCTACCCCTTCGGGGATAAAAGGCGTGATGTTATGTATGTATGTATGTTTCTGAAATATTTTGGTGCAATGTGTAAACGCATTTCTGGATTTACTATCCACATAATGTTATGATGAATTATCCGTTTGATATCAAAATTACATTGCATAAATAAAGTAGGGATTCAACAAGCAAAAATTAATATATTGAATATTACAGATGCTGCGCCTGATGTTATAAGATTAATACACAAACTAGACACTAAATCTAGGACACACAATGACGCAATAGTCTCGTTCTTTATACCCATATCCGCAATGACCTTGGCCATTGTCTCCAACCATATACTACAGTTTCCCTAACAAAAAATCGTCTTTACAGATCACATTGCAAGATGAAGCCATCAAGAATAAAGTTAGGGTCATCATGGTGAACTTCACAAGGACCAGGGTGCCTAGGGACAAGGATCTCGTCAACAACATCTATTTGGACATTGAAAATAACAAAGGTAAGGAGATTATGAACCCTATTCCAAGTGTCATTAATGCTTATTTACATTTACGTACAGAGAAAGTAGATGTTTCCTTGTGTTCTGAATAACAGGATTGGATATAAAATAGCATCGCGGCTTTTATTCAAAAGTACCCAAAGAGACACGCACATAGACAACGTGACATTCATTTTTCTCCAGTTATGATACAATTCCCATGTAATTAGTTATGTTATTAGCTGAACTTGCTCAATTTGGTTTTCATTTTGCACTAGGGACCAAAACGAGATTAACCCGAACAAAAACATTTTTTATAGTCTAGCAAAAGAAAGCAATACTTATGTACAGTTATGTAATAACAAAGTTAACAACTACAATATTATGAGCATCGTTACGCACTTTTGTTCTAACCAAACAATCGTAGGTCGTCAAATAAAACCTTCCATGTTTGGTAGCATAGTGACGATCTATCAACATGTTTATTTATATCGGATAAAAATTCTATTATCATAATTATTTGCGTTTTAAAAATATCGGAAATCAGCAACAACGTAGTTTCGTTTATAGCTATTTAATGTTGTTTACGTGTTTTGATTGAAAGCGAAATCAGAGCCGGAAAATTCTGTTAATCAACTTTTCGTTGAAAAGTTTTTCTACGATAGATTGTACCTCTAGATTTGTAAATTTCTTTATAATATCCCTAATGGAATTTGGAAATAGGAATTGGTCCAATTGAACCTATTTAAAGTTTACCAGAATAATTTTGTTGAGCTGAGTTTTAAAATATTCGCTATGCAGGACCTAAATTTTAAATTTTTAACCTTATTTGTTGCAGATTTGCAAGGCAAAAAGTCTGTATACATGATCACTGATGTGCTCATGGCGAAGACCATTGAATTCAGAGTAACAAGAGGGACGTCATCTAGGATATTCCACCTCGGAACTGCTTCACCCCTCGTCTTTGGACTGGAAGAGTTCCTCATTGGAGATGATGGAAAATTAATTGCTAAGGTAAGGATTTAAGACCTAAATTACTTTAACAGAATAAATCGAGCTACAGCCATAATGATAAAATCTATATTCGGGAATTGTCAAAATTGCATTCAAGAATGTTTAGAATTTGACAATCAAAATGGAATTTTAAAAACATTAAGTTATATTGCAGAATGCCCTTGGAAGTGTCATCAAAACAAGCATCGTTGTTTGTTTCATGCAGTAAACATAGCCACAAGGCCGTAGTTACCGAGTACTATAAAGAAACCAGTTCCATGTACACACTATGAATAATGAGTAGTGAACATTGTTTTGTCTTTAGAGATTTAGTAGGGCAGTAAAACTTCCTTTCCTTTGATCAGTTACAGCTAGTTACTCAATACAGTCAATGCAGTAGAGTTACTAAAATGAAACTGACAAGCGTGCCTTTAAAATAAACAAAAAGTGTATGTTGTCCAGCAGCTTACGTGTCCTCGAGTGGCTTAACCTTAGTAGGGCAAAAATATGCCAGACTGAACTGGATTCAAAGTGATGGGTTGTAATTTAACGCTCTGCAACTGACGTGGTTAAATTGTTACAATTCAACTGAGGTGTATATTATACCAGACACCATTTCAACAGCAAATATTTTTGTAGAATTAAAGTATAGCGAGCACTATACAGTAAGGTACTCGCAGCAGTGATGCTCGTATTTGAAAAATGACGGTATAACACGTGATTTTGTATTTCGCGGTGTCTGTGGGACTACACGTCAGCTGCAGACGGTTAAATACTGAATGAACTTTTTTATCGTTTATACAGCTAAACAAAAAGAAACTGATAGTGATTTTAATGTGACTAAAGCTAAACAAATGAAACCTAAAGACGAAGTATATTGCTAAGGTCAAAATGAACGTGTTTAGTAACATCAATACTGATGCAGTAATTAACAATTATCGAGATGACTTGATTAAGGATTTCCTTACGAAATTTCGCGAATTGGAAAATCCTCATAAAAATATCGTTTCTAAAGAAAACGAGGATGATTCACACAGTAATGTTTACGATGATAACAATGTACACAGACTACACAATTCTGAAAACGAGTGAGCGTATGATTCTCTCGCGTTATCACGACCTATTAACAATGGTGTGTTGATGAGATTACGTGTATTCATTGCCACATATGCTCTAATAAAAGGCGTTGTTTTCCATTTGGCTGCATATGAATTTCACATTTAACAACAGACCATAAGTATGGTTTTCCTGGAAGGTCTATCAGGCTCTAAATGCAGGAAAAGTTTATGACTTATATTTGTATGAGTGCCAAATTTGATACTGTTCGAAGAATTCCAATGTAAAATTGATATCCTATTTAAAACTGCGCTTACAACGAAGTAATCATTATGATGAATATGATATGTCTGTTAGAAAGCGTGGTGACGATTGGTATCATGCAAACGTGCAGTAAAACATGCTTGCATTTCTTGACGACTCAGGAAATTGATATTAATAATAATGCTTACGGTATGTCAAATATGCCTTGATTAGGCGTCAGCCATTAGCTAATACTAGCCAACCTTAACAAAATTTTTGTTGAGATCTTTAGTGTATTGTGCCTTATAGTTTAGCCTTGACAATGATAATTTATTACAACGGTTTTCCTCACGCAGTTTTTGTGCATAGTAACAACACAAATAGGATGACTAATTTTAGCCCACGGTTGCACCCCCGTAAATCTAGATTTATCTTTGTACTAAAGTTCATTGAAAATAGCTCCGCTGTTTCCGCGTGAAAGCGTGACAAACAAACTCAATTTCGCAATTGTTTAGTATTATGTAGACTCTACTTCGTAGATAATAATGCCACCCAGGTGGTATTTCAGTAAGATACTACGATTTCAGCGGCCTTCAATGTAGAAATAAATTATGATAATCCTTTGTTAGAATGAAAAAATAACCTTTGTATAAATGTATTAACGTCTATTGTTGCTTGTATGGTTTTTATGCGACGCTGTGGATCATGCATCAGCATAGTGATTTAGAATCCTATTAGGCGTGATAAGCTGCGTTTGACCTCGAGGAAAAATATTGATATTTTGTATTTGTACGAATACGTATGATTGCTATAATTATGTTCGTTAAAATATTAAGTATAATTAATATTATTTTGATTACAAAGCAACATATTTCCGGGTTCCACAAGGTTGCATTTTAGGTCCAACTTCAGATAGGGTAACCAGTACTTACATTACTTTATTTCATAAAATGATATATGTAAATATTACTCCTAAGAATTTCGGTAACGAAAATGAGGAGAGATGTTTCATAATATATCGTTAGCTGCAAAAATATAAAATCTATAATGGAAGCCTCTAGCGTGTCTATTGCATGGAGTAATGATATGGTCTAACATGACCTGGATACGGTTAACACGATGAGTGACGTCACAACTGCAGACGCTTACTAAACTGGGGGAAACCTAGCTCTGGCAAAGTTTATAATGTCTATTCCTCTTATGTTTGGTTCTGTGAACTTCTGTGTTAAGCCAATTTACAATGAATTTTGCATTTTGGCAGTCGTTGAGTTAACACTTAACAGGAATGTTTACAAAAAATATTGTAACAACAAAAACGTATGCTTCTTTATTCAATGACCTTAGACTTATTTTGTCGTTTTCCGCATAGTCTGCGGCTATTTCAACAAACACTTCAATCTTATCTAGAAAATATTGATTAGCGTCTTCTGTAGATAATTCCAGTTCTTTATAAACAATCACTTCAGTGATACAAAAGTCTGCATTGTTTCAGACAATCATTTTCAAACTAAACACTTCAAATTCTAGAAACTTATCGATAATATTCCCGTATTTATTTGCACTCCAATGGTGATTCAAATCTCAAATACCAATACGAATAATATAAATTTCTAAATTGAAATTGCGTCTGTTTTCTTGCAGATGTCTATACCTATTCGCTATAGCCTGGATAATGTTAATCGTAAGTGGTGTGAAGCGTAAAGCTATAAATAAGAATTAATATGTTAACTAACTAACAATTTCCACTTCATAGCGCACCATCTTGATCTGGCATTACTTTTAAATAATGGTTGTTTTGTTTCGCTCATTTTGTTCCTAGATTAGGGCGTGATTCGGTAATATTCGGCTCTCATTTTCCCTTGACGTGTGCTGTATGTTTGATTTTAGAGCATCATTCACTAGCAAATCCTAAACTCATTATAGATTGTTATTATTTGCTGCAATGCCAATAATTTGTCTAACTTAGTATTGTGTGAATCATCCACATTACAAACATTGATTCCTTCGATCGATATTTCCGTTTTGATCAAGATATTCTTATTTATGATCGTCTGCATATCTTTTGAACCTAATTTGTGTTTCATTTTGAAGCGTATACGTTTAGTATTATTGGCAATATGCCCATCGGTGGACGAATTAACTCCAAGAATGTGCTTAGCACCAAACAGATCAGATTTTTGATGAATGCCAAGATTATTAATTATATTGATATGAGTAGTAATGATTCAAGTAGACATAGCTATTACAGCGTTTTAAATTTTATTTATGAGACTAGTCCTGCCAATGAAGTTGTGACTAGGTAAGTAGGTACATAATATTTATTCAACAAGTTTTATAGTCTTGAGAGAAAAGTTTCATAAATTATAATCTTTTATTACGTTTTTCCTGTTGGTGATTTAGAACTAGCAGCTGATTACTTTACAGCAAAAAATGACGTTGTATAATAGAAAAGAAAACTGATTAATAGTGCCAGCTGTTTCGATACTAATGATATATTAAATGTAATATTTTACTTTGCAATAGATTCATATATTACTACTATTACTATTACCTCCAATATTTAGAAATCTATCCAGGTTACTTTCACTTACCTACAAAATGAATTGTATTTTCATAAGATTTATATCGGGCAATAAAATATAATGAGCTAGAGCCAATACAGGCATTGGCTTAATATAATTGCTGCAATCAAGAAGGCTTAAGTAGGATAATTACTTTATCCTCTTTACTTGCTACTGGATGTTTAATATTTTCTATTATCACTTCTTTATCTAATTGATTGTTTTTTACGTAAGTACTTCTAAATAATTTTAATGGTGATTAGTGAATGTTAAACAGTATTGGCCCCACTGTTCTTTGTTGCTTCTAGTCATTCATCTACGTTACCTACAATACAAATTAGGATTTCATCACGATTCCCACTAGAGGGTGTTAATTTAGGCGTTGTTGTTTTATTTGGTGTTAAAAGGATTTTTCTACACTTCTAGTCGGAGGCCACTACTACTGTATTTAGATCAATCTGAATAAACTAAATATCTCATGTAAAGATAAAGAGAAAAGTTAGTTAAGGACTATAACAAACTATTTTCTTTTATAATGTCGTATGTAACGTTTTCTATAATGTCGTTATGTATTCTTGTCCTTGAGACGAGTACAGAATTACCATCTGCCATATTTTTTGTCGCTAGAGTTCGTTGTTCTAGGTTTATTTATGGGCATGAGGTGCGTTTGCGCTGTTGCTCATATAATTATGTCAGTTACTACATGTGGTAGAAATAATTATTATAATTACTCCTGACTTTACTACAGTTTTTAACCTGGAGTCTTTTATTGCACAATGCGTTTACTAATTGACTTGATTACGGTTTTTATGGTTCTTTGCTATTTCGATAAGGAGCAATTTAGATAAAACCTTTATTTTAGTTAGATTGATAGAGTATTCAAAAGTACTTTTATACATAAACCTGTCAGTTTAAATTAAGGTCTTTGCCCAAAACCACCCACGCTCAGACAAGTGACAATAAAATATGAATGAGCTATCAATGCTATCAGACTTACAGTCAGACCAAATAAATACACCCATCGATCGATGCCCTAACTAAACAAAGGTTAAATAAAGGACGATGAACCATGCAAACAAATAAAATAAAGGCGTAGTGCAATAAAGGTTCTATATAGTATTATTCCATTTACGAATCAGTTTTAATTCTTCATCTGGTCATTGTGTGTGATGATCTCACCATCATCAGACGTGATACCTTAACTGGTGAATAAAGACTTTGGGCTCTTTAACAGGGTTTGCTTTAATCCCTTTTTTTGAGAGGGGAAATCATCCAATGACTTCTCCCGCCTTGGGTTAGGCGAGAGGGAGTGTCAAACTCTTACTGACTAAAAACTACCCCGTTCCTACTCTGCATTTCGAGCCGGATCCCCGGCAACCTGTAAGTGTTCCGCGGCTCCGTATCGGTATTAGCCCTATTGGGCCCCGTCTGTCGTGGTCTTTGAGGCGCTGCTTTAATCCCCTAGTTTGGCAAACAACTTGAGTTGAAGCAGTTAGATCATTAAAGTTTTAGGGCAGTTTTGATCAATAAGAGTCTGACACTAGGACTCCATCAGAATTTTCAACCTTGACCCTTAAGAACGGGTTATATATTAGAGGTATAACCCTTTGACTTCAGGATCTTTGCTATTATGTTTCGTCTCAAAATACCAACTAGTTTATATTCCTTGGCTAGGTCTTCATGAATACGTGACATACGTCAATACGCCACGGGAGTAATTGGCAGTTTGAAAATAAACTGTTCCTATTTTAACATTCGGAAATGCAACGGTCTCTATTTCAATCTTTGTTCTATAAACGGCCAGTTATTATACACGAGTTTAATTTTAAATAAAGAATGCAAGGAAAATGCTCAGATAGTGTTGTCAGTACGTGCCTTGATATAAGCTTAGAGCTTTAACTATTCTCTAACAATACTCTTAAATTAACGTAGGACTTTGGAGGACTACCGATTCAATAGATTGTGACTTTAACTACTTAAGTTTGTGGGATCAAATTTTAGATTAACGTGATAGTAACAGCCTTAAAATAATTATGTGGAATGGACATAGGTAATAATTCAGCTGTTCTCTATGGTATATTAATTAATCATGTGGTGTAATAATTATTGATGCAATTTATTTTGTAGATTAACCCTTAATTTAGCTTCAAGGTATTTATACTTTGCTCAATTAACGCTCGATCTATTTTAATAATATTTTGAACAAGTTTTTATACAGTACTTTTAATAGTCCTCTCTTCGCAACAATAACATAATATCTTCTCTAAGTATAGGTCGTGTCATTTTACGATGTGATCAAAATATTGATTGGACGATTGCCACCCTTTATGTCATCGTCATATCATATTAAATATTAACATTAATTAACAGTTTTGGCTAACCTATTTGTTCCTATTTTACTCACACATATAAATAATTATGTATGTTTGTAGTCAGTCACGTTGAATTTATATGTACTTAAACAGTAAGTAAGTATCTACCTGGTGTAGGTGTATATTTGAATATTTTAAGTACACAGCCGTTTCCGTATTATTGTACGCAAGAAAATGTCGATTCATTCGTACTTAAAGGTGCGTAATTTACAGTTCACAGTCACACGTCACAAAAATTACGCAAACAAAAAAAAATTAACAAAGATCTAAAATATCGAATTGTGACAATCATAAATTTCAATGTTCATAGTGATATGGCATATCTATTAAATCTATATCTCTGTTAGTATTTCGGTTCTTTGTTACCTAGCCAACTGGTGCACTGGGGCGGTTGTACTAATAACTTCGTACTTAGTGTTTAGCGAGAACGTTGAAATCGATATCGACCGACACCGTCTAGTCTAGCACGGCTAGCACTCGCGCCCGTCATGCGCAAATATGTAGTTCTACTGACATGATTTTGTTTTCCCTGAAATATGGAAGTCCAATTATTGGCAGGTAACACTGATATAATTCAAATTCTATTGTGTTCGATTTCGTTAATGACGTAACGTTGTGACATGATGGACGAATAGCACATTCTCAGCTTTATCCTGTTCCAATAAAGTTGAATTTATTAAAAATAATATTTCTTTGATTCGAGAAGGTTAACTGACACTACCTACATCATTCTCTATGTCTATAAATCCCTTTATTTTAAATTAAAAGTATTGTATACTGGTGTTAAATAATTAGGTTTTAAATAACAGTGCTTATTAAAATAATTTGCTTTGAAGTTTCCATCCGTAGCCGAAGGACCTTATGACCTTTGAGGAACGTAGTTTATAAATAATTAAGGATAATTGCTGAGGAAATTACTAGAAAACGTAGCTCACCGATAGGAATAACCTCTCGGTTTGTACTTAGAAAAAAAATAATAAAGTACAAGGTATGATTTCTATCTAGGCTAGTCTAGTAATCTGTTACTTGATCAATATAAGATTTTTAAGCCAAATCTATGGGTACCTAATTTAATAACTTTACAATAAGACATTATTGTTAACGAAGAGTCACGAATATCGATTACAACAAAAAGTGGTTTCCTAAAACTCGTAATCATATCGATTAAACATGAAACAGCTTATACGATAATATTCTTTATTGAAGCTATTATAGCTATTATTTTCACACACCGTATTCAAATAGATAAATGATAATACTAAATGCAACTCATTTTTGTGATAGTGCCGAATGACTTTCTAGAAAATTCCATACGATATAGGCCGCAAAATCCACCAAAACTTGACGTTTAAAAACTATGTCTGTCGCTGTAATACACTTTGAAAAGAAAGGGACAACACGAGAAAGAAAAATAACGGTAATTTCAAATTTGGAAGTAACAGTAAGATGATTGTTTAAAACAGAAAGTCATGCTACATAATACTGTTGCTACATTTATTTCACGTGTCTCGGAAATAGATCTAACAATTTTGATAAAATTTCTTTAATAAATAGATCTTTCTTTACGTCATCTATAAAGTTCATGTTGGTCATTTTCTTTAACCATGATGGTAAAGTAAGTCATTGGGTCTCTACAAATGAACTCATTGCAGGAAATTCTTGTATTTGTAAACAATACAAGTTAAACTACTTCAATACTAAGTAGGGCAAGTTCCATTAATAAAACATTGAATTCACTACGCATTAATATTTCACAACAATTCGTTTCGTATTTATTTTTTTTAAGTAGAGAACTCGTATATTGCTAACTTCAAAGAATGTTCAAAACATTATACAAAAAGTGATAGGTTCCACCGAGATTTGAACTCGGATCGCTGGATTCAAAGTCCAGAGTGCTAACCATTACACCATGGAACCAGACGAATGAGTCGCCAATTTATGCGGTCCCTTTCGTAGTGTTGTGAAATTTGAATAATAGTGCTAAGTTTTCAAATAATTAGATCATTTTGCGCATTTGTTTATTAGAACCAGCTTTTTAATAGTACAAAATTAAATGCATTCTTTTCTTGTATTACCTATTTACTTTTCGATTTTTATTTTTTTGTGTCTGACGGAGACTATTTTTATGATACAACATTATTATTGTTATCTTTTTCTTGTTGGTACTTGTAGTTGACCGGTTAAAATAGGGGAACCATGACCCCGAATGTTGACAACACTTCACTTTGCCTCTACGGGGGATAAAATACGTCATTTAAAAATATTATGTAGTTTCATTTTAACTAACGACATTTTTTCAATTAATATTAAAAAAATATAACCTTTTTCTACGTGGCTTATGACAATAACATGGGAATCGGAACATCCTAATGTACCTGCCTATTTCATCATTTTTTTATCATAATCATAATGGCAATAAAATAGTGCAATATGGTTCACTAAGCTCTAGGTATCATAAAAGGATGAGTCGCCAACTCATCAGGCCACGTTTGTGAGAACTAGGTAGCAGGTGGCGCAATATTTATGTTATGAATCAGTCTTACTAAGGTGTTTATTGATTTTAAGTTATTTATTGACTAGATGTGTACACAGTAAGGTATCTTAGGTATCTATGTGGGCGATTAGAAATTCATAGAAAATAATTTGTATTATAAGTGTTCTCTGTAGTTAGTTCAGAACGATAGAAATGATTTTAATGTTAGAATTTTAGATTTAAATTGTAGAAAGACTCGAAATGTTAACTTAAGCTAACAAATAATTAAATTATTTTAAATTCATATTTCAAAGCAATTAACATGTACAATAATAAAGAGTATTTTAATAACAATTTTTTCTTCTTTTCCAGGAACCTGTGACGATCCAGTCTAAGTCTCTTCACTGGAAGAAAATCAGCCCTTCAGACCATCTCTTCATCCCACCACGGGACACGGCCTGCAAAGTATAAACTGCAATGCATAGCTCGCGGCTAGGATTCACAAAATGTTAGACCGTCTTATTGTATGGTAGGCTGTAACACCTTATAGCATAAACACCAGCTTTTAAATCAAATTGCCTGATGCTATAGCAAATATATTCTACAAACGCCACAGACGACAAAAAAAAATGGTCGATCTGAACTTGATAGAAGCCTATCAAGTATTTTTATACAAGTGCTGTGTCACTTAATTGCATCTAAGTATTAGAACAAAAGCAATTTTTACTTTTTTTAGGCAAATCGAACTGAAAATAGAGACTGGTATGCTGAGGTAAATAAATGTTGAGCTATTTTTTATCTGTGTTACATGTGAATGAACTGTCAAGTGTGACAGTGACATAGCTCGACGTTTATTTATGTCAACGGTCTGTACTTAATGTTCTTGTATTCATTACTTAAAATGTTTCATTTGTGTAATTAGGATTACATGTGACGATAAACCACGTGTATTTAATTGAAGATCAATGTTTAATATTTTTAGGATAAGATTATTTAATCTGTCACTAATAATTCAAGCAATGCAAGAGAAATGTAATCATAAAGCTACTTTTTTATAGTGGCAAGCCTATGACAGATCAATATGAACAAAGATGTTAGATAATATTCCTAGATTTTGTTTAGATAAACACTTTATAGGATAATTTCACAGTCGTTTTAAAACTTTAGATTACAAAAATTATGTGGCTTAGCCATGACTTAGGGTAATTTAGTTTAGTAAAAACAAATTATTTGCCTGTTAGATGATATTGGCTATAAAATCATATTGGTCGTAAATTCATTAACAAATGGGTGTCTTTTAGCATCAATATTAGTATTTATGCATTCCAAAATATTTCTGTAATCTTCCTACCATTTAAATTTTTGTGTGAATTAATTTATTGTGAAAGGGACTCGCTCAGACAGAAAAGCAATACCAAGGACTATATAAAAATATTATCAAAACACGTATGATTATTACCTAGAACGTTTTCCTTTATACTTATTCTTTGAAAGTGCTTGGAAGAAATAATTCTAAAAGTATTTTTAATACTGGCAACATTTATTGGGACTCAAGTTCCAACTGTAAAAATTTAAATTTTTGTAATATATTGCCAATTTATATAAATCCAGATATAAAATCTACAATAATTATTTTAAATACTTATTCATAAACTATTTAACTATCCTAAAATACTGATCTGTGCGTGTAATCCCTAACAGTGCACCATAATGTCTGTGATTTTGTTTTTGTTTTTAACCAGTATTGTGTTAAGTATTTTTACTATTTATGACCATTTTTATACTTAAATTAAGTATGTGATTTATTTGTGATTTTTTCAGTTTTGTCATGTTCATTGTGTATTTTTAATTATCAAAACAATTTAAATAAATCGTGTCTTAAATTATTTTGTTGTTTATTTAATTATTTACATTACATAGGTACCTATTACGCTTTTGAAGCATTGAAGAGATATTCAGAAGTATATGTATACTTATTTAATTTAAAACCTGCATTCACCTGTCTCGTACATCGGAGTTTCAATTCCTAATAAGAATATTCGAAATACCTAAAAATATCGGATGTCTGGTCGATCCGGGATTCGCACCTTAGAGAAAATAACAGAGCACTACTAAATACAGTACCATAAAAATGCCAAAGCAACATTGTACCTATGTGGAACGAAACAATCAATATTCTAGCTTCTATCACATCAAATTGTATGGCCACAAGCCAACTACCACTTGCGTCGCTGACGCGCTTCGCCGGGGCGGCACTCCGTTGCCGCACCAGATTAGTGCATGGCGGGATGAGCTCCGGCGCGATCAACGGCGCGGCAGCAACGACGGTCGCAACCGATGGTTGGGGTGGCTGTCATTGCAACGGTAAGTCTCCTCTTTGAGGAGCGGTCTAAGAGACACTACGGGACGTCCTCACCTACCGCTTGACGCAGGTGCTTACCGGATATAGAAGTTTCATTAAGTTTCGGATTGAAGGAAATGACCGGGTGTCATCACTGCGAGGACCCCACGGAGGACACGGTGGAGCATACGGTGGTGGTGCCCCCTGCGTGGGCTGAACACAGCCGTGACCTCAGGAATGTAGTCCTTGTGTAGTCTTACGCCCTACTCTGGTTCAAGCTATGGTGAGGAGCGAAGGGGATTGGTATGCCGTCTCTTCCTGCGAAGCATTCATACTAACCAAGGAGGAGGCTGGACCCGCGAGGGAACAAACCTCCTCACGCCCCACCCACCGCGGGAGGTACTTTGGTCGTCGTCGGAAATCGCGCAACGGTCTCCGTAAGTGCGGGTCTTACAGGAGTTGCAGCGGTTTTGGGAGGTTGTGGCGGGCTTGTCCCATAAAAAAAAAAGTGCGGGTCTGCGGACACCGAGCAAGGGAAGCTCGCCACCCGACCAGGGTGCTTACTCTTGAAACCAATCTCAATGTCAATGCAATTTCAATCCAATAAAATCTCAATAATTATTCGATGTCAAAACTATACAACCCCTATCGTAACTGTTAAAATAGCATTCAGAGTACGGAATATAAATCTAAACTCAATACTATTTAGTTCATTCAATATCCACGCAATACAGATGCAATGGACGCTAGTGTTACAACTAGAGAGTACGTAGGTAATTTCACAATACCAATGTCGATCGATCGGTATTGGATTCAAGAGTAAGCCCACTGGGGGCTTACTCTTGAATCGAAGTTGTACCACTAGCGCCCATTGCATCCGTATTGCGTGGATATTGAAGGAACTAAATAGTACTGAGTTTGGCTTTATATTCCGTTCTCTGAATGCTATTTTAACAGAGCTACGATATCTAGGGGTTGTATAGTTTTGACATTGAATAATTATTGAGATTTTATTGGATTGAAATTGCATACATACATAACTTCACGCCTGTCTCCCATGGGGGTAGGCAGAGACTAAGGAACGCCAATTACTACGATTCTTACATATCTCTTTCGCTTCATTAATAGTCATCAATCTTTTCATGCATGCTCGTCGGTTAAGGGTACTTTTAATTTGGCCCTTCTTTAATATATCGCCAATCTGGTCACTATATGTCCGTCTAGGGCGCCCTCTACCGACGGCCCCATTTATATCCGCTCTGTATACTTCCTTCGTTACTCTACTTTCATCCATCCTTTCTACATGTCCAAACCAGCGTAACATTCCCTTTTCAATCCTTGTCACTACATCATCTTTCAATCCACACCTTTCTCTAATAACACTATTTTTCACTCGATCACTCAATTTTAGTCCACACATACTTCTTAGGGCTCTCATTTCCACCGCATTAATCCTGCTTTCATGCTTCTTCTGCCACACCCATGATTCACTACCATACATAAGCGTTGGTGTCAATACACACTGCATTACAGCAAGTCGAGCTTTGCTGGATATTATTTTACTCGACATGACAGAGTGTAAAGCACCATTAACACTATTTCCCGCTTTCACTCTCCTTTCAATATCCCCGTCACACTTTCCATCTCTCGTAAATAGTGATCCCAGATACACAAATTCATTCACTTGTTCCAATTTTTCATCACCTATCATTACCTGACATTCTGTTATCACCTCATTTCTTTCTATCACCAACACTTTCGTCTTGTTCACATTTACTTTCATACCTTTCCTTTCAAATGCATCATTCATAGCAGTGATCATTTGTTGTAATTCTTGGGCCGACGAGGCAACAAGCACCTGGTCGTCGGCATACAACAATGTTTTAATCACTGTGTCATTCATCCTTAATCCAGACTCTCCTACTTTCAGGTCGTTCAAACAGCTGTCCATAAATAGGTTGAACAGCCAAGGAGATGCTACACAGCCTTGCCTAACACCTCGATTAATGTTAAACCACTCTGTGTAGTCCCCATTTATTCTGACACAGGCACTCGAGTCCTTATATAAGGATTTAAGTGCCCGAATCAGGTGGCCATCCATCCCATACATGGACAGAGTTGACCACAATTCATCCCTCACCACTCTGTCATAAGCCTTTTCTAGGTCTAGAAAGGCACAAAATACCTTTTGGTGCTTTGATAACACTTTCTCTGAAATGCACCGTAACGAAAAGACTTGATCCGTACACCCCATTCCCTTTCGAAATCCCGCTTGCACATCCCAGATTTTACGCTCAGTTACATCCATCACTCTTTCGATCAATACAACTTTCATACAACTTGGCATACAACTTTCCTACTACGCTTAGGAGGCTTATACCGCGATAATTTTTGCACTCCTGCTGTGATCCTTTTCCTTTATACAGTGGCACAATTACGGCCTTGGCCCAGTCTCCAGGGACACGACCGCATCGCCAACACTTATTAAAAAGTAGATACAGCAGGCTTGCAATTGCACCTCCACCCTCTGTTAGCATTTCAGTAGTTATCCTATCACATCCCGCTGCTTTACCTACTTTCAAACTCTTAATGGCACTCACAATTTCATCCATATTTATTTCTCCCACATTAGCACTTTCATTTTCATCGTTTACTTCCTCTTCTTTCAAATCACTCCTTTCAAATAAATTCTCGAAGTATTCCTTCCACTGCTTTAAAACATCCTTACTTTCTCCAATGACACTCCCATTTATATCCCTTATCGTACTTACTTTCGAGTCCCCCACTTTGCCTCTGGCCTTTCTTACTAAATGCCAGAATAGTTTAGCGTTGGCTCGAAAGTTCCGCGAAAAATTCCTTTCAAACTTTTCCTTGCATTCATTTTTCTTCTTGTTAACTATCGCTTTTGCTCTCTTTTTGAGACTAACGTACTTTTCTTTCATACTTTCTAGCACTCTTCTATTTGCCTTTGAGGCTAATAAGTCAAGCCATGCTTTCTTCTTTTGCTCTATCACCTCTTTTACTTCATCATCCCACCATTCATTCCTCTTGCTTCCAGTGTTATTTTTCTTGCTTACCCCACATACTTGAGTAGCTACTGCGATCACTCCATCTTTAAATTCCTTCCAAAATTCTTCTATATTCCATTAGTCACCTTTCATTAGCTCCCTAAACCTTTCATTTAATAGTTTCCTGTACTGGTCCCTAGCTTCCTCTTCTCTCAACCGTTCAACTCTCACTCTCTCGGTTCCAGACAACCTTACCCGTGGCCGATGTCTCCACTTCATTGCCAGTCCAGCTATTCTAGTAACTACTAGGAAGTGGTCGCTTCCGACATTCGTGCCACGGTAAACCCTTGTATCCTTCACTTTTGTCCGCAGGCGTTCATCAACAATCACAAAATCAATCATACTTCTTTCTGTATGCCTCTGCCATGTATACATGTGTATCTTCTTGTGACCAAATGTTGTGTTGGTCACAACAAGATCCTTTTCTACACATATATCCAGAAGACATACACCATTCTCGTTCGTCTCCAAATCGCCCTAATACTCTATCGTACCCATCGCGTGCCACTCCAACCCATCCATTAAAATCTCCAAGCATAATTATTCTTTCATTCTCTTTACATTCATTAAGAACATCTCTCAAGTTATCTCAGAATACTTCCCTCACCCCAATTGGCTTTGACATGTCCGGGGCATAAGCACAGATTACAAATAATTTGGTCAAGCCAATTTTAAGACGGATCCAAAGTATCCTAGGACTCACGCATTCATACTCTTTCACACATTCATTCATCCTTTCAGATAGTATGACCCCCACGCTCTGGCTGCCTCTCTGGGAACTTGCAACACCAGACCAGTAAGCAATATATTGGCCATGTGTGGTAGTCATACAACCCTTTCTTTTCGTCTCGCTCACCCCTAACAAATCAATCTTTCTTGTATTCATCATCTCACATATTTCTAACATCTTGCCTTCTACGCCTCCACACACATTCAGTGTAGCAAAAAGGCAGTCCTCAGCCCGCTTTCTGCCTACGCACGGGGAGACAAAACGTGACGTGTGGCAGAGCACGTCGCCGTCGGGAATTTCGCCCCCCCCCCCAGCTACGACGGGGCTGCCTGAGCAATCATGCTCAGGGAGGGATTCTCCAGCGGAGCTGGTACCCTCCTGTGGTAGTGTACTCTTTAATCCCCTGTTCATAATGCCCTGTCGCATATCCCTATGGATGGGAAAAGGAAGTAAGGATGATTGGTAGGGGATTGTGGGTATGTGGGATAGGACAGCTGTGGAAGCTACGATCACCCCCGTACATAGACAGTAGTGATCAAGAACTTCCACAGGTCAAAAGTTAACGGGGATACTGCAGAAACGGAAAGGATACGAGGAAAGTTCCTGCAGTAGCTCAGGCGGCCAGGGTCGCGTCCCTATCTGTTTCTTCTTTCATGATCGGAAAGACCATAAAGTTGAAAACAGCCTTAGCCTTGAAATTGCATAGACATTGAGATTGGTTTCAAGAGTAGGTAATACTTTTTTTTATGAGGGGCAAAATCATCGAATGACTGCCCCCGCCTGGGTAAGGTGGGAGGGAGTGTCAGACTCTTACTGACTAAAAACCATCACATTCCTGCTATTGCACTTGGAGCCGGAGCCCCGGTAACCCGTTAAGTTCTCGCGACTCCATATCGGCATCAGTCCTATTGGGCCCCATCCGCGGTGGTCTGATTCTGGTCGGGCGGCGAGCCACCCATGCTCGCCGTCCGCAGGCCCGCGCTAACGGTGGCCGGAGATTGTCTCGCGACCCCTGACGCCCGGAATGTCCTTCGCGACGGCTGGGTTGTAAGGAAGAGTAATAGGTACCTACTTATTATACTCTTTGGTAAGCACCATGTTATTGGTTTGCGCGCTTCCATTATGGAAAGAAGAAGTAGAAACAATGCTCCACTTTCGACTGCAAAGACGTAAGTAGATATCTAAAAAAATCGCTATATGTACCTATAGTGTAAAAAAATTATATAGGTAAGTAAGTACCTACTTTCGGTGATCATCCTTACTGACTATGGCTAGTACATAAAAAAAGCTCTAAATATCAATTCAGGGGCAGAATACCTGTAATATACTAACTTTTGATTTTAGTCTTACAATGGGATTTGTTCACGCGAGGATGTGACACACGCAGCAGGGCAGTGACCGCGATGAACCAGAATCAACCTCAATCGTAGTTATGTGTCGCAACAGTGTTGATCTACGCGGTTTCACACAAATGCATTCGTATAAGTAATACACCTATACATGTAAATATATTAATATAAATAGCATGTAAATCTTTAATAAATTCTCTTTCTACGCTTCGAGCAACGCTGTTTCATTCGACGAGACCATCGACTCCTCTCACTGTTACTGCGCCTATAAATAGTTACCTATAGCTCTGGCATCACTCAGCCTTTGTTATTGGTCGGTCCGTGAGGCTGAGGATCGGCAGTGAGAAAATTCCTTCCGATACACCCTTCATCCTTCCCACCGTCCGTCTGTTGCCTTAGGTCTCATGGTAACAGGCATCCCGCACTATATATATAAGTATATATTGTACCTATATGGTTAGGGCTAGGTTGTTAGTGCAAATAGGATTGTTGGTAGGTTGTTAGGTGCAAATAGGATTGTTGGTAGGTTGTTAGGTGCAAATAGGATTGTTGTTAGGTTGTTAGGTGCAGGTAAGATTGTTGATAGGCTACAGTCAACCCCTTCACTGTACATTTAGATCCCGAATGTACAGGATTAAAAAGTAATTGCATTGTGTAGAGAGTTTTCCGCCCGCAGTACCCAACGCAGTACCTTGAATTATACAAGAATGATTATCACAGAAAATTGTTATGTTAGGCACTTCAAGTCACGCCTTTTATCCCCGAATGGGTAGACAGAGGTGCACATTACGGCACTTAATACCACTGTACAATGTAACACCCATTTTTCACTATTTATGTTATGAGTCCCATGTAATAGGGGGTGAGCCTATTGCCATATACCGGGCACGATTCCAGACTCTGTCCTATGCGTGCTCCGCACTTGCGACCACTCGGTCAACGAGGCAGAGTAGAAAGCAATTAAATAGTCTAATAGCTTATTTTGATAATAGATAGGAATTATACTTTTTTTTAAGGGGGAAAATCATCGAATGACTGCTCCTGCCTGGGTGAGGCGGGAGGGAGTGTCAAACTCTTACTGACTAAAACCCACCCCGTTCCTTCTCCTGCACGTCGAGCCGAAGTCCCGGTTACCCATTAGGTTCTCCGCGACATAGGAGTTATACCTACTAGGTTAATAATATTGACATATTTAGATACATGTGACATATTTAGATAGAGGCGCAGGACACTGGGAGTCTGCGCTCATGTAATGATTATTTTATATTATCTTGGTTGGCCGAGGTATACCTACAGATATTTTTAGGCACCCAGCGCATTTTTTAGACAACAGTTTGCTAGATGTGGAACAGGAATAAACAAGTTTTATTTATTTATTTATTTTCTTTACATCTTCCTTGTAATAATAGAGCAATTGAATTTAGAATGACACAGATGTTCATTTGTTTAATCTTTACGTCATCTTTATTCCACTTTTTTATGATCGTTAGAGTAATAGATATTGCATGATTGATAGTAAAATATTTTAAAGAAAAGTAATACTGTGCCTGAAATAATATTTGGAGCAATTTCTAAGTATAATAACCAGTAGGTAAGGATGACAATCGGAGGAATGCAATTTATTAATACTCATTTTTATCTATTTTTTGAGATATTTTTTTCAGCTGTATTATAGATATATAAGGGGATATTATGTATAGGGGTAATTTTCTATGGAAGTTGCAATTTCTCCTTTCGATCTGAACAATGAACCTCGCGGTCGTCCGAAGACTTTGGTCGACAATGACATTACAGGCGATTTTGGAATTTGATGATAGTGATGATACACAATCTAAGGCTGAATTAGCAGCAGCCTTTGACGTTAGCGTCAAAACTATATTGGTCTATTAGCGTCAAATGAGCAAGGTAAAAAAGCTTATTAATGTGGTGTCATACGAACGCAATGATCGCCAGCGCGAATACGCGTTGAGACGTGACTTGCACTGCTCAACAGAGTGACAAATGAAGGAATATTGAACCGCATTGTTACCTGCGATGAAAAATTGATTCCGTTTTATCAAACGGAATCAATTTTTCACAGTTATCACTGCAAGCGCTCAGCAAGTTGGTTGGTTCATCACCTAACGAAAATTAACCCCTAGAAAAAGTATGTTCACTGTTTGGTGGTTTAGAGCCGTTGTGATTCATCACAGCTTTTTACCAAACGGGGTGAGTATTACTGCAGATGTGTACTGTGAAGAACTGAACACTATGATGGAGAAGCTGGCACATCTCAAACCAGCATTGGTCAATGCAAGAACTGACGTTGAAAGCTCTCCGTAATCTGCCCTACTCACCAGACCGTGCGCCTACAGACTACTACTTTTTCTAGAATTTGGATAACTTCTTGGCGAGAAAAATATTTAATACCCGTACAGCTGATTTCTTTGAGGATCAATATACTGTCAAGCTGCGTTGACAAAGATGCATTAATTGCATACAAATAATTAATAAATTCCTATACTAATTATAATACCTATAATCATAATGACCAATTAGAAGCGCATATCTATAGGGTGCTTACTCTTGAAATCAATCTCAATGTCATTGCAATATCAATCCAATAAAATTTCAATAATTATTCAATGTCAACACTACAACCCCAATCGTAGCTGTTAAAATAGAATCTGCTGTTATTCTGCTGTTAACCCATAAATCACCAAGCGGTCACCGGTGACCGCTTTCCACTAATATTACATTACATTATAGACCTTATTTCTAATGTTTAGAGAATACTGTTGTATGACCAAATTTAGGGGATGGATATCAACGGGTAAAATTCAATAACATTTAGTTCAATCAATATCCACGCAATACGGATGCAATGGGCGCTAGTGTTACTACTAGTGCTACTCAAGAGTAGAGAAATTTCACAATACCAATGTTGTGTTGATCGATCGGAATTGGATTCGAGAGTAAGCACCCAGGGCATGTTGGTCCACCTCCAACCATGTCCTCTCCAGCCGCTCTTGCACGGATGGGAAGAACTGATATAGGTGGCGGCCCTAAATAGAAGATTCCCATCTATACTGCCATTCAGTTATAAACTCATCCCAAACGTCCGTCAATGTTATTTTGATCACGTTGTGCTAGAAAACTTGCTAACACGTCGCTGCACCTCAAGATCGACCGGAAGCACGCCCGCGAGCACAGGTAGGTCCTCAGTGCTAACCGTCCTATAAGCCTTACATAGGAAAATCAGACTCTGGCCTTGGAGAAGTTTTCGCCGTACCGCGCCTATTGTGGCCCTTTCAGCTCAAACAGGTGTCCCGTAGCACACGCATCCCAGGTAGGTTGCTCCGTATATGATTCTGAGCGTAAGAAAAGAGACCCCAGGTAGCTTTTGGAAATTCGCGTCAGCGCATGGAAGTTATTATCGGCTTTCTCATTAATAGCCTTAAAATATGTTCAATGAAAGAAAAGTTTTTTTCCAAAACTAAATCACGATAGCAAACAGACTCCTTTCGTGTTTCGAAACGTTGTTAAATTTAATCGACGGCCCGGACTTCAGATTTTGACCTTTAAGCAATAGCTGGTAAGTTTTATGGGGTGCAAAAGTAACACAGTAGGTATGTAAAAAATTTGAAATATCTTTAATCAAACTTATATTACATCTTAATCAAAAACAATAAACTAAACACTTATAATTAAAAACCACAGACAATATTTGTAAGTATTAGTACTTCTTGATGGTCTTGCGGATGAGCGCCATGCGCTGCCTGTGTGCTTCAGTGACAGCCGCACGCTTGTACGGCCGGAGCTCGTCATTACCGAATCCTGGGATCCACATGTTCCATTGTCGTTCTGGAATATTGATAATATTTTATGAGTTTCAATTTATATTAAAAAGTACACAAAGAAACATAATAGACAGAAATTTTGTATTAGGCACTCTGTTCTGTTGAGAATATTCTAATGCAACTTTTTCTACCATTTGTTATAAACCAAATATCACCATTTTGTAAATATTTACTGTTTTACTCTACTCAGACATTGATTTTGTCAGCAATAACCCATGGCAAGACCTATAATTGTTTGCCTGCCTGAACAGATCAAATGTAAAGGATTGTACTATAATACTGTACTCTTTGAATATAAGTGTCCTGCCTCGGTAACCAAGTGGTCGCGAGTGCGAATGCTGGGCAATGCGGTCCTAGGCTTCGATTGCCGGGATGGGCAAAGTATAGCTGGTTTTTTTTTATTCTCAGTTGTTGCGCAGAGTCTGGAGTGCCCAGTATATGACTCACCCTATTACATGAGACTCATAACATAAACAGTGAAACGTGGGTGTTATACTGTACAGTGGTATTTAAGTGGCCCATAATGTGCACCTCTGCCTACCTCTTTGGGGATAAAAGGTGTGATGTTATGTTATGTGAATATAAGTAGCATATATTTCTTGACTACTACTCACCCAAATGAAGTTGCACATCCTTCAACTCAACGTTAGGAGCATGCCGGTGCTTAGCCATAGCACAAGCAGCATTCAAAGTGGTGTCAATGAAGTCATCGGCCAGCTGCAGCAACATCTCCTCAACCTCTTCATCAAGCTGTACCGTGGGGTCCACCTCACGGACCAACTCTTGAAGACGGGGTCGGCTTAGCAACTGGAATTAAATGTAGTCATTCATATAACAAACACTTGACAAAAAGGTATATTTAGAAGGATCATCTTTTATTAATAATGTAAGAAATAGTCTCTACTTAACACTGATTATTATGAAAAGTAAAGTTTCATATTTACAATATCATGTTATTTTTTGTGGTATTTTAAGTATCAGTAAATATTTTTCAGTACCTACTATGTAAATAATTTAAGTTATTGATTTTATTCAATATAAAGCAACAAATTATCGTTTGAAATGAGGGTGGCACTACTTAAGAACATAGGAAATTGTTTCATTACCTTAGAAAAATACCATAAGTAGGTTGAAGTAACTATCTCAGCACAAATATGCATACCTGCGTCGTTTGATCTCCACCACCGCTTTGGTTGGCTTTAGCTCCAACCTGGGACTGTGTACCCATAGGACTGTGCTGCGATGGTGAGCCCTGAATCGAGCTAGCCTGCAGCTGAGGACTTTGAATCGGATTGTTTACGTACTGAATAGTCCCCTGATTTATCGTTCCTATCGTTGGCATATTAGCACCTTGTCCCATAGAATTATTAGCCATTTTGAATGAATGTCAATTTATTTTATTTAATTAAGCCAGAACTCTGATCACAGTTCGGATTTCAATTTTTATGAAGCTTTGTTGTAAAACAAGTACGAATGACGATTTCACGTTCACTGCTTGACAATTGACATTGACAATTTCACAGACAATATAGAGACACAAACTATTGTTTGTCTTCAGGTTAAATACAAGGCTTTTGGCACACCAAATAATAATACTAATCGATTAACTTTTCGTACTAATATTTAAAATATAACGTATTTTTTAAATGCGATTAATAATAATAGAAAGAAATATTTTGAAAGAATGGAAAATTATATTAATTATTTACCTTTATAAATGGTATCAAGATCAGGATAAGAATTATTTTATTTCTTATGTAAAAATATTTTGAACAATTAAATGAAAGTATTTTACATTTCAAAAAAAAAAAATGTTTAATCAACTTCGTCCAATAGTGACGAACTGTCAGAAAAATCGGAATCCATAAACAAATCTGTTGGCATTTTTTTACTTTTTGCATCTACCATAAAGCTTTTCAATGCATCCCGGATATCCCAGCCGTGGTATTTCAGGCGCCTGAAATATAAAAACAATGTTTATACCATTTGGGTTTAAATAAAATTGTACATTTAATTTGGAAAAAATGCTCTTCTTAATGTTCAAGTTGTAGCAATAAGGGCTTGGACACAAAACTGAGATGCGACGTTGCATCGCAAAAATGTGCGAGCTCCCTCTATGCATCGCAAGAACTTCCGAATTGGCTACTTTAAAATATCCGGGAAAATATTGTAAAGTTAACGTACTTTCATTTAAAACCATTTTCTTCAGAAAAGTCTTATTTTATGGAGAAAATAATTATTTTTTATTTGTCGATTTGTAATTCGCGCTTAAACACTCGGTCACGTGACATCTCCGAGCTATGACGTCATATTCTAATAAACAAACAAAGCAGTTTCTCATATGATTGAGTGGAAACAACATTTAACATAGATATTTCATATAATTGTAAAAATGGTAAGCTTCAATGTGTAGAAGGACTAATATAAAAAACAAAATGTTTTAAAACGCTCGTAAATGCCC
This sequence comes from Spodoptera picta, assembly GCA_038387885.1. NCBI lineage: Eukaryota > Metazoa > Arthropoda > Insecta > Lepidoptera > Noctuidae > Spodoptera > Spodoptera picta. The sequence continues at coordinate 849,603 of JAZHFQ010000233.1, read as the reverse complement.
CAATTGTCGAAAGTAATTTAAGTAATGGTTGAAACTACCACGCCGAAACCAGCAGACTACACCTGATACATCTGCGATATTATTTTGTGAAGACCACTTTGATGTAAGTATATTTAAAAGAAATCAGTGTGAATCAACTTTAAGTAGAGGTAGATTTGAGCTATCCGGTTTTTGTAGCCTGACTCAATTTCCTTAAACTTCTAAAAAGCACAAATTAAAATAGAAAGCGTATTATTTTCAGAGATAAATACAAGAACAAAGATGGGGAACTATTTGTTTATTGAAATGTAACGTCATGCGGTGTTCAATCATGGCAGCCAGCGTCTTGCTCATTATCATCCACAGATAAACAAGTCTCAGATTATTTTTCCAAAAATAAATTATTAAGGCATTGGCTGCCGACAAAAAATTGTTGAAGGCAAATCCTCCGCTAATGTCGGTCACCGGTGACTGCCATGGCGTTTAACGTGTTAAAAGATTTTTAAATGAAATAAAAAACATTATGTATAAGTATTGTTTTTTTGAAAGCTACCGTAAACAACATATTTTATATTTTGTTGTTACAACAGTCAAATAGCCAATTGTTTTGCATCGCGCATCAAAATTTTATTTTCCCAAAATCTTCTTTGTGTTTCTTTACTGTATCTCCTAAACAATAACAGAAGTGCATACTTCTTTTTACAATTCATGTCACGACCTCGTTTAGTACGGTCGACGGTCGTCAAAGGAATGGTCAAGGAGTTCAGTAGAAGGTGGACCTTCTCTACTGAACTTTAATATACTGGAGTATATTATTATTTTACTCGCACTTCCGCACCTTTCCTCCCTTCCTATCCAAATTGAGCATTCTCATAACTACATTAAAGTAAAACTGTACCTATAATAAAGGCAGGCAAGGAATTTTCCTTTCCAAATTTGAAGATTTGAAAGTACTAACGATAAGTATACTTACAATTCAACTTCAGTTTTCCTCAATTGAGTGAGATGTTGAAATGCGTTGATTAATGCATCACTCTCTTCAGGAGTAGGATTTATTAGTGATAGAGAATTCATATTTCTTATTGGATGCTGAAACGAACATTACAAATCGTACTTACAAATACTTATTTAGGAACGCTTTTTAATTAACTTCGACCAGCAGTTTCGTTTTTGCTACCCGGAAAAACGTAGCACATTAGATGAAAAAATTAAATAAAAACATCTAACATTTCAGGTGATTAACCTATAAATTCTATTGGTACATACAGATCCTAACAATTTAACCGTCTTGTGGTCGGAATTCATAACCAATCCCAGCTCAAAATCTACATTTAAAGATTCTGAATTGCAATCACTTATTAGTTTCAACCGTTAGTAGCAAATCAATAAGACATTTATAAGATACTTACCAAAAAGCTTGCACTGGTTATTTCCTTACTAGGATATGTAATAGAGTAGATATCATTTGTAACATGATATACAGAGTTGTCCCTAATAGTATAGATAGTAAAAATAAATGTCCTTCTGAATTGAAACATTGTTCCGCTGTACTTTTCTTTGAAAATTCCATCGATGACTATGTGAAGTGACTTTTTCTGTAACAAAAAGAACCATTACTTGCATGAGTCATCATCATCATCAACCAGAATAAGTCTACTGCGTTCCTGCTGAATGTAGCCTGAGGCCTTAGTACGAGTTTGATTTACGTTCTCTACGCTCTGATTGGCCAGCTTCAATGAAGCAACTAATCACAGCGTCGAACCCGAACTCGTTTCGAATACTTTAAACGTAAATCAAACTCGTACTAAGGCCTCTGTATACAGCAGTCGATTTATTATATAGTTCGCACGCAAAGAGTTTATTTTAATCGTTTCGTAAAAGCCTGGGATCACAATTAAGTCACCGAACGTTAAGGTAATGCTACAGTTTATCCATCGCAATTTTAGGACATAACGAGAAGTAAGAAATATTCTAATAGGCGAAAAACGCCCAATAACACTTTACACGACCTGAGACTCAATCCTTTAACTCAGCAGTCACGTTTGGAATCCTATAAAGAGGCAAAAGAACAACAAATATGTTATACTTTATATACTCACATCATGTACAAGCACATCGACGGTAAAAGTGCTCCTATCATGCAATGTTTCAGGGAAGGTCGATAGGATATTGCTGATATGTTGTTTAGTAATATACGTCTTGGCGCCCTGCACGTACACCGGTCGTTTGCAAGGGTTCAACATATTGCGCGAGCATTGTGTGTAGTGGTAGTATAACTTATCAGCTTCTGGAATTGAGAAAAAAAATATTTAGTAGTAATTCTAGTTATTGTCATACGACATACATATACTTAACCATAACAGTATGCATTTTAATCAATGAAGGATTAACAGATATGTAACATCTCCTTTTCAATTGCAACTTTCGAATTTTATTTAGGTAATCGAAAATTTAGAGGGCTGTTCATAATCAACCTATTTAATCAGGCCTTGTGAATATTTTCTAGTCAGTCTGCGTGATATTGTAGGCTCCTTAATTGAATGTTGCACAAATATAATAGGATGCAACAGATTCCTCTTTATGCACTGTATTTGGTAGCTGGTCGCATTATAGGACTAAACATAACATAACATAACATCACGCCTTTTATCCCCAAAGGGGTAGGCAGAGGTGAACATTATGCCACTATACAATGTAACACCCATTTTTCACTATTTATGTTATGAGTCCCATGTAATAGGGGGTGAGCCTATTGCCATATACCGGGCACAGTTCGAGACTCCGTGCTACTACTGAGATTTTTTTGAAAAACCCAGTAATACTTTGCCCGACCCGGGAATCGAACCCGAGACCCCTTGCCTGGCAGTCGCACTTGCGACCACTCGGCCAATGAGGCAGTTACTAGTCAAAGGTCGTAACATAACTTACCGGACAAGTCGCAGGTCAACGTAAACACAGCGTTTTCATCATACAGCGGTTCAATCTTTTTCTTACGTATCTTCGGTGGCTGGTCGTAGTTCGAGAAATATAACGTCACGAACTTTTCAACTAACATCTTAGTTCTCCTGTCCGGACCACACAGATAGTTTCTGTAGAAAGGATACACTATACCATTTTGATTTAACGGTATACCGTCCTGAAAGAAGAATTAAGTATTCATGAAATTAAAATGTGTTTGTACTTTTCCTATGAAAAAATTAAATATTAATCAGTTAATAAAGAATCAGTTACGTAATGGAACGTCCCAAAACAAAGGACGTACAGATTTGTTTAAAAAAAAACTCGCGTCTGGCTACGCCTCTTTAGGCGTGAGGCCTATATATCCTAAGCCAAGCAACAGCACTTTCAATATTTATAGTAAAGTGAAAAACTTTTACAGATTGTTTTCGTACACTGTTCTGTTGCAGATTTGGTCTATATTATTCTAAAGCTATTGCCACATATCGGGCGCCATGCTAGATTAGTTTAGTAGTAGACTATTATACCATTATATTTGAAGTATTTTTATAACTGTAAATGTAAAAATATCTGAATAACTATTTTTCAAACGTCAAACAAAAAATATATTTAAAATCATTACCAGTTCAGTAAGTCTAGGAAACTTCATAGTAACTGTTTTGACATAGGTGACTGGATCTAAATCAGCACATAAAGGATTGCCTTCAAGCCAGAGTTTCTCTATCTTACTGCTGACTCTCGATAATTCGGCGATTGAGGGAATCTGCAAAAAGAAATAAACAATTAATTATTTTGTTATATCTACAGTAGAGTCCTAGTTTGATAACATGAAAAATAGAATTAGTAGGTACAGCTTGGTAAAAAAGAATTTGGATCGCTTGAGGTCGCTAGTGCCGTCTTTGGTGGTACGCTACGACTCAATCGGTTTTGATATCTTTTATTGTTATTGAGTTTAAAAAGAGGTGGCACTATTCAGATCATTGTTTATTCATGGGATATGGTCCGAAGTGGGTGATTCAGTCCAAATTAACAGAGTTCCACTTCCAGCAGTCATCGCGTCAAACTATTTTTTGCCAAGCTGTATGTAGTTATTACATAAGGATTTTATTTCCAAGGCATAGATGGCAGAATTTAGTTTTACTTTCAGAATCAACGAGAGATAGACTTTGAAAAACATATATGTTTCTTGCTTAGTATGAAACACTCATTAGGAGAGATTTCCATAAGAAATACACTAAAGGAGATCATTTTGACTCCATACATTTTTGGGCCTTTTCTGGCATTATGGCACTTTCGGAAAAGGCCCAAAAACATGATCTCCTTTCACAGAAAAATGTACAAATAAATGTACTCATAAAATAAAGTTACTTACCCAGTGTCAGAAAGTAAAGAATTAAAAAAAAAGGGAAACTTACATTGTTGTAGCTGAAGTTTACAGCAGTTAAATCTGCCTTTATGAAGAAGTTCAACACATCTAGTGGTACTACACTGAAAGGATAAATTTGTTTTTGTTAACAGATATTTCATGTTTCCATAAAAAATATAATCCATGTCCAATACATGCAAACATTTTCTGTGTCTTTATAAAAATTACTTTAAAGAATAGAAATGATAAGAATGATCGTTAATTAAAATGAAAATTACCTACATTAGGAATTTTCTAGGTAAAATGTACCCCTAATTATATTATTATTTAAAATACAAAAAACAGTATAACATTACAAGACCCCTTTCTTATCTTATCATATTATGAGACACTGTGGAAAACACATTGTGTCTCGCGTAGATCTGCATTCCGATAGACCAGAGGTTGAAGAGGTGGATGCTGGTGGTGCAGTAACTACAGTTAAAAAAATCAACTAACTTACCTTAAGTTATTGTGGCTTAAATTCAAAATTTTTGTGTCTCTTCCCATTCTCAGCATTAGTATTTTAAAATTGGCAAGCAGAGAGATTTTAAAGAAAAATATTCTTTTACTGGTAAATTCTGAAAGCCATAAAAAAATGTTCAGTAAATAAAGTTCATTATAGGTACTTTAACTAAGTATATTAATTATATATATAATATACTATTAGATATAAAGCTAAAGATTTTGTTTGTTTCTGGAACGACTGGATCGATTTGAAAGTCTTTTTGTGTCGGATATTTCATTTATCAAGGAGAGCTATGGGCTATGAAACATCACGCTGCCATCTTGAATCATTGAATTTGAATTTGAATAGAAGCTAAGTAGAGCAGATGGAACCGCGCGGAATTAACTAACATTTTTTAATATGTATATGTATATGAGGTGATTAAAATTACAGATTCCAGATGATATCATGATAACAATATACATACTTAAAAAGACTTTCAGCAATAAATAGTCAATCTCAAAGCGGTTACAAACCTGTGATATGTAAAAACAAATGATTCTACTAATATTTACAAGTTCCTCTTGACTTACCTGCATCATCACAGAAGTTAGACAAGTCCAACTCGCACAACTCATTAAATCTTTGACTTACAACACTATTAACCACCTCGTCAACTGTGATCATCTTTCCAAAGAAATCCATAGATGTTTTATCGTAGAATAAAATATCTATGTTGTACATGGTCCGACAAAATGGAAACATGAAGTCAAACTTAATTATTTCCGATATTACGGTCAGACTTGAGGTGTAGAAAGTTGCAATGTCGCCTTGAGTAGAACAGTTTATAGGTATTATTGCTACTCCAAAGTATGTATGCATTCTTTCGAATAATTGGTGTAAGGTATGTTGCCAGTTGTGTATCTATGGATTAGAAGAGAAAAAATATGGTTAGGTACTTGAATATTGCAAAAACATTTCTTTTTAAAATAATTTCATCATTATAAGGTATTAAGACACTTCTTAACAGTTCTTATCGTACAACAGATGCTGTAAATGTTTACATTCGTAACGAATGTCATTTTTTAATGTTGTTCAATAAAGGGTTATAAATTTATCCATTTCCTAATAAACCATATAAGAATAAGATTAAAAGTGGTTGATAAACATTACCATAACTTTATGCAGAAAGTGTTTTGCCACCTTATCCTCACTTTTTAGACAATTTTCAATACTTTCGGCGAGTTTTGAATAAGACGACTGCCTATTAAGTAGGAATTTTTGGTATTTCTGTAATTCATGGTCATTGAGCGACATGGTGACATTAAATGCGTATTTAATAATTAACTTAATATTATTAATTACAGTATGTTAAACCAATATATTAAATTAAGAAAAATAATGTGTTTATTTTCCTATTTTGTAATGACATTAATAGGAATGACAATGACAGACGGGGTCATACACCCAATTAGTGATGGCAAAACGCAAAAGCCGTAAAAGCTAAAAAGTTGTCTATTGCAGTAGAGCTGCAACAGCTTAATAATACTAATTGTATAACTCATGACTGGTTAATCATTTGGCAAGCACTGTGGTTGGAAAATTTTGACGTTGACTACTGAAACCAGAAACGTCTACGTCAGTACTTATACTCATCTATGAACGTCACGTCTTTGACAATTAGCCACTTGGTTTGTAAATCGTGTGAATTAATTGCGATTTATAACAGTATTTACAAATATAACAAGATTGTAATAGCTTTTCAAGAAACATGAAGCCTGCATTTGTTTCACTATGTAAAATTGCACTGTTCGTGTTAGTCTTTATGAGTGTAATATCTCATGTAGTGGTCGGGGATTCGTCTGCTAAAAAACTGCAAATTGGAGTTAAGAAAAGGCCTAGCGAATGTCCAATGAAAAGCAAAAAGGGAGATCTTCTTCATATGCATTATACGGTAACTATTTGTAACGTTATAAAGTAATCTTCAATGAGATAAAATGTTTTGTGCAGATTATTAGCCATTCTGATAAGATATACTGTGAATGTAATTTTAATGAATGAAACTTTGTATTTTCAGGGTACATTAGAAGATGGAACTGAATTCGATAGCTCAATCCCTCGTGGGAACCCATTAACCTTCACACTTGGTTCAGGACAGGTCATAAAGGGTTGGGACCAAGGTTTAATTGGAATGTGTGAAGGGGAGCAAAGGAAACTAGTCATTCCACCTCATTTGGCCTATGGTGAGGCCGGAGCACCACCAAAGATTCCCAAGTCTGCAACATTAACATTCCATGTAGATCTTGTCAAGATTGAAAGGAAGGATGAATTATAATTTATTATTCATCCAAGAAACCTTCAGTAGTTATTTATTTTATTGTAAATGTGATATTATTTCTGATGTTTTATAATTTATGAGTGAAGAACAATTATTACTTTATACTTTTATAAACACAATTTTTAATTATGATTAAATGTGTACTACTGAAGGAAACAAGCTTCTCTTATTAACTCCTCATTTTTCTCTAATATCATTATTGATTTAATAATTAATATTATAGTATTGATGGCTATACCATTTCTTTTATTGCATTTAAGGTGAAGAGCTAATACAAGTGGTTTCATATGCTACTGTTTCTGATAACAAATAAACATTAAGTAGTTACTTCAGTAACTACTCATTATTCATTATTACACTCTTATTGATATCTTAATATCAATACGAATTCTTATAAGAATAAGGAATTCCTATTTTTTATCAATAATTATTCTGTTTACCTGTAAATTTTACAAAACTGTTATTGTTATGTGAATGCATATTTAGGAAATACAAGGCTTACAAATGTTAGGAATATAAGTATCAAAATTTAAGTTCTTACACCAATCAAACAAATCTTCAAATTAAAAAAGTTAGGTTTAATTCGAAGTATAAAATTCATCAAAGAGTACAGGAATTATGGTTTATTAACTTTGTTGTTTGTGATTCACAAATACCTACCTACTTAAGTGTGTAATTCTCACTATGTTGAAAATTAGGCAATATTTTCCAATATAATAATAATAAAGCCTTATTTATTCCTTAACAATCGATTTACATGGTTTTTTTACAGTATCGAATTTTATGTAACTTTGTAGTAACAATTTAAGATTTTTAATTTAAAATTTACAGAAAAAATATACCACAAAAAATACACATAAATATACACAAAAAATATACATAAATAAGTAATTGATTTTCATGCGTATAAAAATTTATATTTATATTTGTTAAGGACCTCTCTACAGAGTAAAGGCCTCCTCCATTTTTCTCCATTGATCTCCTAATATCATATCAGTGGTATATAGCCATGTCAGTCATTTCCCACTGTGTTCAGTATTTCATCGAAATTTTTCAATGAAAACAATTCCTCGTGTATTTTTAATAACATACAACACTGATCTAACAATGTCAGTAAAGTCAAGATGTCAACGTCAACGTCATTTATTCAAGGTTGAGTTGAAGTTGAAGGCAAAGAGTATAGTAAGTGTGTCATTTGTGTTATCTTTCGACTCTGTATTCTACCGTATTTACAAATCATTTCTAACCAAATTTAACACGGTTCAATGATTTCCGATTACGTTATAAAATACTAAGTAGTGTAATAATGGTTAAGATAATATTTCTCCATCCTGACTTGGGTATTGGTGGTGCTGAACGGTTAGTTATAGACGCTGCGCTTGCTTTCAAGAATAAAGGCCACGATGTAGCCTTTTACACGAATCATCACGATCCTACGCACTGCTTCGCTGAAACACGAGATGGTACGTTTCCTGTATCGGTTGTAGGGGACTGGATACCTCGCTCTATCTTCGGTAGATTCAAAGCCGCGTGTGCTTACGTACGCATGGTTTACGCCGCTGTTTACATGGCGTGGTACGTGATACCAGATGAAGAACCGACTCTAATATTCTGCGACCTCATATCTCTATGCATTCCGTTTTTGAAAATGGCAAGGGGACCGTTCCGTGTGGTATTTTATTGTCACCATCCTGATAAATTACTCACTTCTGAAGGAGGGTTATTGAAGAAGATATACAGGGCACCATTGAACTGGCTGGAAGAACTGACGACAGCACAGGCAGACAAAGTCCTAGTGAATAGTAAATATACTGCCCGGGTGTACCAGGATGCATTCCAGAGAATCAAAGAGATACCTGACATTTGCTACCCATCTATAAATACTGAGTTCTTTAAAATGACAATACCAAAACCTTTGAAAGAAGTAGTACCTGTGGGGACTGATAAGTTTATATTTTTGTCAATAAATAGATATGAGAGGAAGAAAAATCTTCAATTAGCTATAAGAGCATTTGAGCATTTGAAGCATATTTTGAATGAGGCTGACTGGAACAGGGTGCATTTAATAATGGCGGGTGGATTTGACCCAATAAACTTGGAGAATATGGAGCATTATATTGAGCTGACGGATTTAGTGGCTGAGCTGGATATAGAAGATAAAATTACTTTTATGAAATCTCCCAAAGATGATGAGAAAGTGTCACTGTTGTACAACTGCAGGGCTTTGGTGTATACTCCATCTAATGAGCATTTTGGCATTGTGCCTTTAGAGGCTATGTACTTCAAGAAACCAGTGATTGCTGTGAACAGTGGTGGACCTACGGAGACAATAGTGAATGAAGTGACAGGTTTCTTGTGTCAACCTAACAGTAAATCCTTTGCACAGGCTATGAGTAAATTGGTACTGAACCCTGAATTAGGTGAGAAGCTAGGTGAGGCTGGATTGAAGAGATTTGAGACGAAATTCTCCTTTGATGCTTTCACGGATCAATTAGATGGTATCTTGACTAGGGAGAGGCAGATTGTGTCTGAAGCGAGGGCCATTGAGTACGAGAATCGCAAACGTAAATAACAGGATGCTAGCACGCCAACAATATGTGATATTGTTTGAGTGTGCACACTAAGCATAAGCTATAATACTAATCATTGTTCACATGTTAGTGGGGATAACAAAACTTAAATAAAAATCTCGCCAAGCTTACATAACAAATTGTAATGCTAATAAATGTTTTGTAAATAAAGTCATGTACATAATGTATGTGTTAGTGTAGAATAAATGTCTTAGCTTAGGCACTGATAGCAGAGATTGTAATTTAAAACAAGTGTAAACAATATTAGATGCAGAAAATATATATATAAGAGCAATTATGTAATAGCTTAGTTGCCAATTAAAATGCTATGTCTAAGGCCCTGTACCACAATGTCTGTTAAAACTTATATTAGTCTAACTGACAGATAAGATGTATTTTCAACCTACATAATAACATAACATAACATCACGCCTTTTTATCCCCGAAGGGGTAGGCAGAGGTGCACATTACGGCACTTAATGCCACTGTACAATGTAACACCCACTTTTCACTATTTATGTTACGAGTATGTCAACCTACATGTATGAAAATACCATTTATGTAAATACAGTTAAGCTAACAATTTCATCAGGCATTGTGGAACATGCCCTTGGATATATAAGTAAAATATATTTAATACTATGTCTAAAAATACTTAAATAATGATGTAAGCCAATTACTTGTCGTAAGCTAATTATAAGTTTTCATCTTATTCAAGAAACTGTTTGAAGAGTAGTTACAAGCCATGCTAGAGGCTCTTATTTATGAACAGCATTCTGCGACACGCGACGCGGCGACTGTCGCGCTGCAACCCAAACAGATACATGAGTAAGCCGAAAATATTATAATTAACACGTTAAACGCCATGGCAGTCACCGGTGACCGACGTTAGCGGAGGATTTGCCTTCAACAGTTTTTTATTGGCAGCCTATGCCTTAATTTAGTATGTGTCAGAAAAGTTTTAATATAAACAGTTGTTCCATGTGAATACTAATATAATTGTTAGGTAATTGTTGTGTTGTAATAGAGAAAGATATAAGCTCCAATTTCCTTCCATATTGTTGTATCTATCTTGCTTTTTAGTTACTGGCTGACTATAGCTTTTGAAATGAACTACTTAACATTTCTTTGGACTTAAAAAATAATGTTTTTTTAGCTACTCATTTAAAACTTACTGAATATCCTTGTGTAACATTTTCTGACATTAATTTATGCTTTTTTATAAAATTTATTACTTCTTTTCCAAAGATATTTCTTTTGTAAAGTAATCAGTGATGTCTTTGTAAAATGTATAATAATAATGTATGCATTTTTTTCTTAAGTTTACAAAAATGAGTTTGTAGTTAACTCTAGGTTTGTTCATTTGTCCTATTAGTATAGATTAAAATTAAATATAGAAATAATTTGTTGACTGGAAAGAGAGAGAGAGAGAATCTTTATATCTTATTATTATGAAAAAATGAAAAATAAAAATAAATTAAGCAGTTTTGTGTTGCGATTTTGGCTTTCATTGCTTTGAAGATAAAAAAAAATAAGATCTATGAATCAAAATATAGCTCTATAGATCTTATTGTTTTAGGTAATAAGAGTCAAAATTGAATGGATGAACTGTATTAGTATAACATTTTAAAAACTCTTGCTTTTTATTACGTACCTACTGCATAATTATTAAAAACATTTATAGTTGATTAAGCATTTGAAACTTTATTCCGACTGTTAAATATATAACAATAAATAGAATCTGTTACATATTTTTGTAATAAAAGTGCGTAAAATAATATTTTCATGTAACGATTTATGAGAAACATTCAAAGACATAGCTTGGATATATTAATGTTAAATATATGTACTGATGTAAATAAAACGATTGTAAACGTTACTACCTAGTTTTCATTTACCTACTAACCACAAAAAAGTAAATAATAATTACTTGGAAGTGAGAGAAAACTACTAAATATTCGCAACTCGACTAAACAAACTAGCGTCGTGCGAACAAAGCATTAGAGTCAGAGCTCCGGTAACTCGTTAGGTCGTCCGCATCAGCCCCGATATTGTAATTACTATATTACAATATTGGGCTTACGACGATATATAAACATGTTTTGATATTTGTGTACATAGGGAAGTCGTGCAGAATGTAAAAGGTTGCTGGGGCCGGCTCGAAGTATAGGGGTAGGAACGGGGTGGTTTTTATTCAGTAAGACTGACACGTCCTTTCCCTCCCGTCTCACCCAGGCGGGAAACTTCATTCGATGACTTTCCCCCGTTAAAAAAAGTGTGCATAGTAATAAAATCGGATTTCCTGATATCGATTTACATACTATTTTATAACTATGCCATAGTACTACTCTCCACGTAAGAGGTACAGTGGGCAGCAGATCAACCTCTAATCTGTCAAATTATTCATTGGATTTTCGACTTCAAACTCAAACTCAAAAGCATTTATTTCAATTGAACCTTATTTTGGTACTTTTGAAACGTCAACAAATATAAAATTATAAATAATAGTCTGTCTGTCTGTTCGTCAGTGAAGGTAAGCTAATGTAATTAAGTAATGCAACGAAAACAGATATATTACTCGTATTCAATAAATCTGTATGTTAATAATATACCAATCTACGATTACATCGCTTGATGACTGTATCCGGTTAATAAAAGATTAGCTACATCAATGAGCAATTGGAAATTACGTAATGTAATTATATCATTACTATAAATACTTGTTGTTGGTTAAGTAGATAATTTACTAATAAGTCCGTAGGCATCTATTCACTAATCAAACCAATTATCGATGCCAGATTCACGGTAATCGTGCCAGAGTGCAGGTACACACGGCTACACATCGAGCTTTACATAACCAGTATAAACTGAACGTTAAATGTGCGGAAAGATGATGCGACGCCACACCAGGATAAACTGGTTTTGTATTGATTGATGTGTGGCCGTGTGAACCTACCCACGTGAGACGGCGGGGCGTGAGAATCAACCAGGTGTCCTCTGGTTGATTATTAGTCAATCTGACATGCAGGCACCGGGGGTCCTCGGGGGGCCAAATGCCTACTGCCGGAGGTAATACGCGTGGGTCATGAAGTCCATGACCCTCTACGGTGCCCCTGTGTGGGCCCCGAATTTGATGCGGTGCGGCGGCCCGCTCGGGGGTGCTCACATCTCAGAGGATCATGGCAATTCGATTGATCCGCGGATATCGTACGATCTCTAGTTTCCAGTAAGGACACGGAAGTTTCGGTAGGTTCCTGTTTCGGATTGGGCGGGAGGAAACGCCCGGGTGTCATCACTGTGAGGACCACGCAGAGGACACGGTGAAGCATACGATGGCGATCTGTCCTGCGTGAACTGAGCACCGCCGTGTCCTCAGGGATGCGATCGGCGTCAGCGAACTCACGCGTCCTGCTTTGATTCGGACCATGGTACGGAGCGAGGGGGACTGGGAAGCCGTCTAATGCTTCTGCGAAGCATTCAGTTTTTCATTTTAAACTTTCCCCAAATTTGCATCTTGTCGTGTGTCGTGGCTGGGTGCGTTTACAAACATAAAATGTTCACATACACATTACACCCAGATATGAAAGAAAAATTGTTGGATGACACAAGAGTTGCACCGTGCGGGATTGAATCGGCTACACGTTGCGTGTGATGCAGCCGGTTGCCCAGCCAACGCTCCAACCGGTGCGGGAGGGTAAAGGAAAAGGAACTTTGATAACTTTTTTGAAGATATTTTAATAATTATGAATGTAGGTATGCTATACTTATTCAGGAACTAAGTATGTGGTTGTAACTACTTATCAGCAAGACAGACCAATTGCCTAATAGGTCCGCAAACGTTTCCGTTTCGTCCAATTAATCATCAAAGAAAATTACTGTATTATTGAGATTGATAAGTTTATCACTCATTAGTACATTATAGATAACTTGTACAGTACACCTAGGTACCTACTGAGTAGCATAGATAGACAGGCCTTATCAAAACGTTTACCTAAACGAATTATTAGTCAACTAGCTTCTGCCAGCGGCTTCGCCCGAGGCCTGCAGTCCCAGGGGTTTTTTTTAAGGGGGGAAAATCATCGAATGTTTGCTCCCGCCTGGGTGAGGCGGGAGGAAGTGTCAGATTCTTAGTTAGGTTCTCCGCGACAAATTATTGTATGTATAGATTTGCGTGATGCGTGAATATATAGACAGACAGAGTGACAGACAAACAAATTTTAATCACATTTTTGGCCTCGGTGACTATCTAGTAACATCCCTACTATTTAAATATTTTACACTTCTAAAGTTTTATTATACCTATGTATAGAATCTTCTATACATATTCATCTGAATGCAACCACAGAAATATTAAAAGCAGGTTGCAATCGTGTGTAGGTATTATGACTACCGAGGTGCCGAGCGTAGCTTCTATTCCAGTGTCAGTAACCGCAGCACTCTTGATACTTGGTTGTGAACCATTGTAAGATATCCAACCCTTTCTATGTGGACGGGGTCCGAGGAGTCCACGGTCACTTATCAATTTATATTAAGATTTATTATTTTCCTTAATCTTTGAGGTTGTCTAAGATATTGAAAATTCAGATACGAAGCGAATATCTTATCCGGTAGGTTTTGTGAACAAAACTTATTTGTTTGTCAAAATGAATTTTATACTAGTAAAATATTTTACAACATATTTTTTTTTTGTTTAGGAGTTTATTCGGACGCAACGGATTGCATAGTCGAGAACTCGAAGCTCAAAATCGATGAGGAAATGCATTTGAACCCGCTGCCAAACAAATTTTAACTCGACTGCCATGCTTTCAGAGTTGAATTCCGAACAATACGTGGTATTTGAAAGGTTAAAGACCTTTTAGTCTTTAGTGGAAAATAAACTTTAACAGGAGGTGATAAAGTTGGTTTTGCTAAGCTATATCAATACTAGAGTCCTACTCAGACACAATTTTCAGCCGAAAGCTAAGTTAACAGTTCGGCCTGGATTTTAGTTTCGGCTAAACTGAAACTCAAATGTTAAACTAACTCGTAAACTTTATAAAGTGTTAGAATGACATTAGTACCTAAGTATTGTATAATTAAAAGAAAAAAAATATTATGTCAACTATACATAAACATACTTAGGCCCGTATTAATAAATAGGTCTCAATCACGATGTCAAGACCGGCATCAGTTGATACGTTCTCAAGATGCGATCAGCATTTTAATGTCGATGCTAATTAATAAACCTATATCCACACGATCTCAGGTGATACCGCGGTTTGGATCGAGTTATCAAGATTCGTAATTTGACACTCAATGAAATCCTGATGTTAAGACTTATTACGTCACAGCGAACGAACTAATACATCTTTCGTTCATTGCGTAGTAGTAGTTAGCAGTGTTGGGCAAATCAACTAATTTATTCAATCAATTGATCAATCATGATTGATCTAATCATGATTAATTTAGTCATGACTAATTTAATCATAACTAACGAGAACAATCATTAGTCATGACTAAATTCGTTAATCGCAAATCACCAATCATTAGTTCTAATCATGAATGTATGACTAAGCTCGATGCACAGGTGTTGGTACACTACACATACAGGGTATAAGGATCAGCTGACCGAAGTCTCAGACCATTATCTTGAGTAAAGTACTGAAGGAATTAGGTACGGAAATGAAAAAAAATTTTGACTCTGCATACAAAATATTAAAGTCGGCTGCTAATAGAATATAATGTATAGAAAGGCCAAAATTTTTTCTTTTCCGAGAAAAAATTCCTTCGGTCCGTTACTTAGGATGATGATCTGAGTCCATGGTTTTACTTTGGTAAGCCATCCTTTACACCCTATATTATATAGCTTTCTTAAATATATTATTTGTGTTTATAAAGTTCAATACAGTTACACTGAGATGATTAATAAATAAATAAAATAATACAAGTGTAATTTAGTTAGTCTCATAATCGTTAAAGCAATACGATGACATCATTTACTTTTCGAAAAACAAGTAATAAATTACATGATTACAGTCAGATGAGGTACGGGACCCTAAAAACTACTAAAGTTATAGAAGGTGTTACAAAAAACCCCGTTATACTGAAAACCATTTCTCCGTATCATAAGATTTTACCAGGGCATCTATTTATCTGACCACCAAAAAATACTGAATTTTAAACTAAAACACTAAAGTCTAACCTAACCTACAGTAACGTTTTGTGTCCAATTCAGTATTTTTTTAAGAAGCAGAAAAAATATTTTACCTTACCTCGTATTAAAAAATATCAATCATAAATAAATAATCATGATTATTTGATTAAGATTAAAACTAATCAATCGTTAGTCATCACCTCGTGATTAAACTAAATAATCATTAGTCATCAATCATAACTAACACATTCAATCATTAGTCGTCAATCATTAGTTAACTAAATTTTGCCCAACACTGGTAGTTAGTAATAGCTGTGTAGAACAATAATATTCAACTCTGTTTGCATAGGAATAAAAGATTATTTCCAGTTTAAATGGATTAAAATTTTAGGAAATTATATTACTTTTTTATATTGTATAGATTATGATTTTTTTAACCATAAAAAAGCATTGTTTATTATAAAGTTACGTTTAATTTTATGACGAACGCATATGCCAGTGATTTCGCGTCACCTCATTATTACCTCTATAATCTGTAATTCCCTTTCTCTCAATTGTTTATTATGTACTTGATAATACAATCACATCAGTGTTTCGTGTTTATTTACAAGTTACTTATTAATCGACTGCCTCGTTGGCCGAGTGGTCGCAAGTGCGACTGCCGGGCAAGGGGTCTCGGGTTCGATTCCCGGGTCGGGCAAAGTATTACTGGGGTTTTTAAAAATTATCAGTAGTAGCACGGAGTCTGGAATTGTGCCCGGTATATGGCAATATGCTCAGGCTTACATGGGACTAATAACATAAATAGTGAAAAGTGGGTGTTACATTGTACAGTGGCATAATTTGCACCTCTGCCTACCCCTTCGGGAATAAAAGGCGTGATGTTATGTTACTTATTCATATTTGATAATGGAGTCAAAAATGCCTATTCAAGCTAGCTTGATCTCCTGTAGGTATATATAAACTTTAGATAAGTACCTAATAGATTTTGAAAAGGCCATAAAATATCATCGTATTATTCAACTTCATCATAATAATTGATTTCAGAAATAATATTCTCAACATTCATGGTTCCCGCGAAATATTTAGGTACGAGTTCACGATATTAAGTCCAGGTCCGACTGAACTTAACAATCGTGGTCTTGATAACCATCCTAATACCGATTTTGAAACCCGAGTAATGTTTATTAAACAACACGATCTCAGGTGATGACAAGGTCTTAAACCGCGTATTAAGTTTTGTTTATTAATATGTCGGAATATCAAACAGGATCTTAACATCTCGCTCTTACGCTGATATCGGTTTATTAATACGGGCCTTAGAATATAATTGTCTCGGCCTACGGGCTACGAATTTAACCGAAGTAGCCGAACAACGACGTCCGTTAGTTCTTTTCATACATACGTACAATTTAAATCGATCTAACTGAAATACCTAGTCAAAACTGATTTGTGGCCGAAACCTAATATTTTAGCCGAAACCAAAACCAAGTCTGAACTTGGCCTGACTCTAAAAAACACCCAGTCATGTGTTCTGGTTCTAGATCGGGAACACCTATATACTTAAGGGTGTGTTTTCATTAATGTAAACACGAGTATAGAGGAGCGGAAAGGTAAGGTTAAAATTAGTATTTTCTTAGTTATAAATGTAGTATAAAGTGTTTACTTGTGTATGTATGCTTCGTCAATCCACTGTTGACTATGACTGCAAAAAGTTATTGTTATAGGTTTCATGCAATTACATAATTATGCTTTTGTTATTAAGGTTATACAATTGATATTTAAAGTTTTATATAGGTATCTAACAACTAAAATTGTTTGACTTATTTTCATTAAAGAGTCGAGGGGCACGGATTTATTATTAGGGGAGCTTTTCGCTGAGACATATTCCGCTCTTCGAGCGTCAATGAAAACACAGCTGAAGTTTAACAAGTATATAAGCGTGGAATGAGTTCAAACGTCATAATCCTATTATTTTGTTTCATCAATGTTTTTAAAATAGCTTTTGTTGTAGGAAATTCTTTTAGAAGGTTTTCAATATGTCCAAAAATCCCTAATGATTGAAGGGAACCGTTGTAGCCACACCCTGTTCGGTAAATAATTATTAGTATATACCGCAGAGCCTTATGTACAATGGTTTTGTCGCAGAATCGATCGGTTTTCAGGGCATGCGCTTTGCAGATCCTCCTACTTAACTTGCGTAGCGTGGTTTGTTGCATCCGTTAGTGGGACGCTGACTGTGCACCGATCGAGACGTGGTGCCCATCTGGGTCTCAGAAGAATGGCGCCTAGTAGGGGACCGGCAGTTATGGGCGAGGAACAAAGGTATGTAGTTTAATATTACTATTTTTTAATAATTTCAGATATTATCTTCAGGATTTTGGAGATTTTTGGTTGGAGCTTTCTTCGATCTTTAAAGCTAATTTTCTTAATACAGTTGAAGTCATCTCTATAACATTTTTTGCAGGAATAATGAATGGTTTCAAAATTTTATTAATGTAATTTCGTATTTTCACAGATGGAGGCCTGTTTGGACGGCATCGAACTTCGATCCGGCTTGGCGTGCAAGCGTCAGGTCACCGCCCTGCAGCCGCAAACTTCCACCAAAGGTAGGTACTGCTTACTATTTTATTTTTTTCTCTATATGTGTGATTGCAGATTCTGTGAGGAGAGGGGGGGGGGATTTAGTCACCCCATTCGGTAAAGTTAGGTGTGAAGGGGTGACGGGTTTTGCTTTTTACTCGATGTTTTGGTAAGTTGATCGGCTTAGATTCTGGGTTCGAATCCCTGGTTGAAGATGTTAGTAGGCGTTTATTTATTTTTAGATTAAGGTTGAACATGGAATTTCCTTTATTCATGGTTGTATTTAAGGATAAAAAGCCACTGGCTTTTACGTCCTTGTCGGTTAAGGTACTGGGTTCGAATCCTGGTTTGAAACATGGAGTCTTCCTTCGACATATTATGCTTTTATTCTGTTTTCGATTCTGTTATAAATGCCCTACATACTTTTTGTAAGATTTGGCAGACGCGAATGTTTAGTGCTAACCAGCGAATGAAAGCACGTGATTCTGGGTTCGATGCCCGGGTTGAGCAAACTTTTATTCATTGTTTTTCTACGTAATTATTGATTATTTCATATTTGTGTATTGCCTTTTGGATGTAGCAGTAATAGATGTATTTATTGGCCACGCTCTGTATACCAGCCATGATGCCATGCGGTGTAGGTCAATGCACTTTCAAGTTTTACACCCTGCAATGCGGCATTTACAGGTTGCACGGCGCTTGCGCGAACTACAGGGGGGGGGGAGTTTAGCCGCGTTTGCGCTGGTGTTTATATGTGAGGGGTAGGGGGGTTTACTGCAGTCTATTCCGGAACGGTTGGGGGAGGGGGTGTGTCCCTCCTCCTTCCTTATTCAATGTAACAGTGACAGCCCTGTTGATAGTAATTTATTTTTTTACAACATTGATTCATTTTTCCATTGGATTTAAGTAATGTAGTCCAGTCCTGATTATGAAACTAATTAAAAATGAGATTTACCATTGAATTTCTTAGTATTTACCTGACTTTATCAATAGCAGGCAACGCACTTGCAGGCCTTGCAGCACAGTCCTCCTGCAGCTGTCCATAAGCAGTACTGACCCGTCTGCTCATTTCCCCCTATTCCATAAATTCCTATTACAAATTCGGATAATACATATCAAAATTTCTTTCATTCTAGGTCATCAACACCTATGGCCAACGTCATCTCGTCTTTGACCAGCTGATGGATCCGTTCAGCTCGCTCGATGTTTCCAGTTGACCCACTCATCCGGAACTAACAAGCAAGAACCAAAACACAAGCATTGAAACAAGCCCAACATCAAACTCATTATGAAGTCTCACTAATTACTTAATGTACCAAAGTAATTAGTGACACCAAGTCAGAAGTAACAAGATGTATTCGGAAACATGAATCATTGTCGCTCTTTCGAATTCGGCGCGACTAATGTCGAACACCCACCGGGGCAAGCTCTGCTTGCTGTAACTTGCCGGTCTTCTAATTCCAACACGGAGTCCACCTTCGTGTGCTTCTTAATACCTCTTGTACATTTTCACTGTATATACTATATGTTCTATTTAGTACAGGCACGGTAAGGGGTCCAGAGAGGCCTCAGGACCCTTCCCCCTTTTTCATCTTTAGTTCTTTTTTACTTTGGGAGTTATCTGACTTGGCCCACATGGACCGCGCCTGTACTAGAGGCTCAGTACCTCTATGACTTATATATAAATAAGGTTAGCAGGAATACATTAACTGAACGTCATAATGTATTCCTGCTGTTCAATGACATTCGAGGCCATTTTGATCCAGTTCACCAGTACCCATCTTAAAGATCTAATGTTCTATTGACGTCACTCTATGAACCAACTGATGAATTGTTTCATATGCCCCGAATTTCATTCAGTCTAGTGCTAGGATAAACCTACTGTACCATGATGGAGAAAAACTGTTTTGATAAACAAAAAGACTCTAGAGTTTAAGAATCTTGTACTCTTAAGCGCTAAATACAACATAAAAATTAATAATAAATAAAAGTCTTTTATTTCTCGCAATTTTAAAAATTATTTAAGGGTACAATTTAATATACATTTTTTTTATTTTTATATGTAACTGTCCTTATATCGTCTACTTAACCGTCAATAATGTATTTAGCAAGAACGGGAAGACAGAGGTCTTCCCAGGAGTAGGCTTTCTCCAAACATTGCTAGTTATCTCGGTGTTAGGCTACTTCTGTCCAGTGTGGACCTAACTCTGTGGACTAACTATTATTTCATCTTCTCATCTTGAGGTGAGTGCTTTACCTCTGAATTTGCTCACTGCAACACTAACTTTTCTAGGAGAATACGGTCGTTGGAGATTGGCTATGATGCAGTTGACTCACTGCATTGATCGTATGAATACTAGTAGTAGTATAGTGTCGCGGAGAACCTAACGGGTAACCGGAGCTCCGGCTCAACGTGCAGGAGAAGGAACGGGGTGGTTTTTAGTCAGTAAGAGTCTGATTTTCCCTCCCGCCTCACCCAGGCGGGAGCAGTCATTCTATGATTTTCGCCCCTTAAAAAAAAAAGTAGTAGTATAGTATGCGTAAAGTCTCGAAACGTTTGTATGATAAAAATATTTGGTATACTTGATCATTAAACAAGCGGTACGTAAAGTCAGTAGGTATTCTAATAAAAAAATATGATTTAAAGCGTATCCAATCAATATCTAAACATCATCAGCAAGAAGGACGCCATGGTTCGCTTACTTTCCTTTTTTACGTTACCTAAGTTAAATAAAGGGTTCAATTCCATAATTTAAAAACCATAAATTATTCTGTGCTCTATGTATGTATAGTTTCTAAACGCAAACGCATCCATGGCACAGAAGAAATTCCTAGTGTAGAGTAAAGAGCAAACACGACGAAAAATTTAAATAAATATTTTAAGTCCAGTGATTCAATGCGCAAATGCCATAATTATGTATTAAATTCGGTACGTTAAGTTTTTTTGGTACCAATTATTTTATTTTGTTCTGTAGATAAAGTTATTTCCAATATCAATATATATTTTTTTATTTTTCTAAGCATTGGTAATACGTTAACTGCCGCGTAGTTCACCGGTGACTTACGTTAACGGAGGATTTGCCTTCAGCAGTTTTCTGTCGGCAGTCCAAGGCTTAATCATAATTTTAAAAAGTTTTATGATTTTCTTAAGTTTTAGTCGTAAAGTAGGCAGCATAACTTGGTTACTTGACATGATACGTTTTAAGTACCTAAAACGAAACTAACGTCAGATTTGACGTTCGACAGTTTGGCTGACATGACAAATCACTCTCTAGTTGACAGTTCACTGACGTTATATTATTTTTCGCTGGAAGACACTGACAATATAGTCAAATGAGGTCATTTACAGGTCAAATGAAAGTCACAGATTTTTCGGGTTTTTGTTAAAATAAATGAAATCTTACAATTATATATTTTTCTCGAAATAGTTTTCGAATTGGCATAGGTTGATATTTACTTTACATACCGAATGCTGTTAATGATTCAGCTTTATGGGATATGGCAACAAAAGAGTAGAGAGATCACCTAATAATAAGCAATCAGCATTGCACACCCGCGACACCAGAAGTGTTACGGATGTATTGCCGATCATTGGAGGGAAGGGAGGTAGGGGAGGAGAATTGGGCATAATATTAACGAACTAGCCAGTTATATTGCAGACTGCGGCACATCGCATCGCGCATGTTCAAAGAACTTTCTGGAACACTGGAGTAGATGTAGTATTTAGGTCGATCGATACTAAAGGTGTAGTGTTACGCTAAAGCCGTGTCCAGTATATGCAACAACAACTTATTCAACCTGCAACATGTTGCACAAAGTGTTGCTCAACATGTTAGAAATGCAAACTTTAACAACGCTGCTTTTATGTCTACACATAATTTCGCTCGCATTATTCGCCAACAACGTTTTGGAAAAGGACCTAATGTCACGTCTCTACTTGACAACATTTTACGCCAGTGGCGTAACTATACCGTTTGGGGCCAGTGGCAAATTTATCAAATGGGCCCCCGTTCCCAATAAAAATCAGAGAAGTTGAGATGGAAGCTTCTAGCAGGGGGCTAAGGGGCCCGTCGCCTTTTGCCGACTTGCCACTCCGTAGTTACGCCACTGTTTGTTACATGTTGCACGTAAACACACATGACGAGCTTCATGTTACACGCTAGCTGGCAACGCAACATTGCGCATCGAATGTTGCTTAGTGAACAACAAGCTTAAAGCTGCGACAGTAATGTAAAATAATAATATACGACACTGCGGAATACACGGGAGTCTGCGCTTTGCAGAGGACGTTGCACCCTCACCCACTCTCTAGAGGAAACGCATATCCGCAGTGCCGCAGTGCGCCGTCAACCTTCGAGCTGAGCGTCACGATTCGCTTGACCTCCTCACCCAGCCTCATCACCCTTGCTGGTTGATCGAAGGTAGGTGTTTTCTTCAATACTTTCTCTCATCTAATTCGAGTGTAGAAACAATTTTCCAGAGAATTTTGCAATTTTTGGCTCCAAATCAGGATATTGTGATTATTGCCCATATGTGGGTCCTGGGCGTGGCTCTGCTAATTCATGTGAATCGACTTCCAGGCCATGTCTGCCTGTCAAGTCTGGGGGAATAAAAACATATTCTTAAAATGTCCTCAAAGATCTACGATCTAATGATTTTAAAACCTTGCCTAAATTGTTATCACTTTATTTTTCCAGGTTGGTTTGTAGATCATCTGCAGCAGTTCGGAAAATGTGTGCTTGACGAGAATAGCTGAGGCTTCCCGATTAGAGCAGTATCATAGCATACATACAAGTAAGTAAATATTTTTTATTACGGTCTCTCATTCTGCAACGTTGTGGGTGTCGCTGTTGAGTATGAGATCCTGGGTTCAATTCTCAGGTTTAAAAACCCATTCTGAATCATCAGGTTAATCCTTTGGACGATTTTAGGGCGAGGGCGAGAGAGGAGGACGTACATTTTTTGAGAGGGCGAGGTACATTCATAGTAGGTTAGGTTTGGAAAGCGACATGCAGAAAATATAGGCTGGATGTCCATTACATACATGCACCTATGTATACATATGAATGAATGGATATTATCGTCTCTCGTTGGCCGAGTAGTCGCAACTGCGACTGCCGGGCAAGGGGTCTCGGGTTCGATTCCCGGGTCGAGCAAAGTATTACTGGGTTTTTAAAAAAAAATCTCAGTAGTAGCACGGAGTCTGGAAATGTGCCCGGTATATGGCAATAGGCTCACCCCCTATTACATGGGACTCATAACATAAATAGTGAAAAGTGGGTGTTACTTCTGTGTGCACCTCTGCCTACCCCTTCGGAGATAAAAGGCGTGATGTTATGTTATGTATAGTATTGGTGCAATTACAAAGCACGGAGTCTGACATTGTAACCGCTCGGTAAAAGTGATTTGTTTAGCTGTGGTCATCTTCTAGCCGATATATTCTCATACTTAATATTATATTGATGTTTTCTAAATTTTATATTCTCTATTTTCAGTTGCTTTACGGGAGCAGTTTGCAGTCCCGTTTATTGGTTAAAGCACAAGAAGAAACATCATAGAAGATGGCGCGCCCCGTTTACCCTATGTCTTCAACACTGCAGCTACTGGGCTAAACTAACTTATTTAGTCAGAACCAACTTTCATAGATTACCTATTCCATGAAATAGGTAATCTATGAAAGTTGGTTCTTGTACCAAAGGAGCTTCCTCAACCATGACATAATAAAACCAGGCCTGCCCCGTACGTGACTGAGGTTGCCATGGAATGCGGACCTCAACCATGTGCGGGGCCAAACAAACCTCTAATTTAGTAAAGTGAACATAAAAGCCTCAAGCGTATATTTACTAGACAGACTTTTGAATACCCGTAACAAGATTTCAGGTTTTGTCGAGAGCGGGTCTTCATAATGTCCAAGACTGCAATTGTAACTTGATTGGAGTGTCAGGTTCTGCTGTCACTGACATTATAGGGTACAGTTACAGTCTTACCACAAATTACTGAACGTGACTTGTAGGAGAAGGAACATAAATACACAGCCCTTGTCAAACGACACGCCTGGGTAATTACTAACGACCCACTACAGAGACAATTTCCTTGAAAGGAAATCACCTGGATTTGACTTAATATTGCGAAGATTGTTGACGTGCGGAGTGATCGCGATTACAAGCGGAGTAAGACATCAGCTCATTCCAAAATCTTGGTAGTTTTGCTCGTTTGGGTGCGAACCTGTATTAACTAGAGGCTTGTATTCGCGTCGAAGGTTTTATCCCGAATCTTGGTTTTAAATGGTTCATGCTTTACACATGTTCCATTAATTATATTTTATTTTAAGTGACTTGTTGTTTTATTTTCACCTTTCATCAAGTAAAAAGTTATTTTACCAGTCATGCCTGAGTGCACTTCGTAGGTTTGAGTAACCAGTTAGACATGCATTTACTAATCAGACTTGCCTGGCTACTAAACTCAAAGAAACAGATCCTATTCACTAACTATGTCTTCTTGGGTTCGATCCCCAAAAAGGTAGATCAAATTTATATATCGACATCAGAACAGCATACACCCTGATACTGCTTTTTAATAAAGGACTTAGCATGCAGGTCTGTAAGTACGTACCTGCGCATATGAGGGCAGGATAACATGTATAGAGTAGTAGAAGGACGGGGACGGGATATCATTTTCATGTGCCCGAAGACTTTCGAGCGAAAGTACAATGTAGAACTGAGAGATTTAATTAGAACTACCGTTTTCACCAGATGGGGCTAAAGTTATGTTAAGGTCTGTTAGTTGCACCATCTGTTGAGCGAGCAAAAAACGGCAGCCCTCATAGTTATCACTATCGCCATCATCCATACTATCCTCATGATATTGAAAGTTAAACGTTCACGATTTAATTCGCTACAGGACAAGTTGAAGTGACATCTATCTAACCTTTCCACTATGTGTTTAAAATTTTAACGTCAATCGCCAGTCACACTCATAGTATATGTAGATGGCGCCACAGATAAGTCATCATAGATTTAGTATTATATAGATGCGTCGTAATGATCTATAGCTTATTTGCTTATACAAATATATATCAAATCGATATAGAAATATGAAACCAGACTTTGTCCCTTTTTAATCAATGAGTAACCTCATTTGAAGAAAGAGACGTCATGTTGTTTGTTTATTCTCTGCCTGGCCACATTTCTACATTTCTGACAAGGTACCTACCTCGCGTGCCAGCCGCCATCTTTAGGCCGCATAGTTTTGTAGTACGTCAGGTGTAAAGCGAACAACAACATTGGATTTGGATTGCGATTTTTAACAATAAAAACGCTCCTAACTAAATTGTTTTGTGCTGTAAGTGTCTGGTGGTGCATATTCAATATGTGTACTAGTTCAATAATTCAGTGTGGGGCATGGAAACACCTCAATCAACCTCATTTGACTATGCACAGGTTAGTAGCCGTATTGTAAGAAAAAATTTAATCATACTATTAGTGTTCTTCTTTATCTAGCCTTGTTTTATATATAGAATAAAAGCCCCCAAATGTACATTCCATTTGTTTCTAATAACTAACTTCATTTGCTAAATTTGTTTTATGTTTTGTTTACAATACAAATGACGATTTACAATAGTGATGTTTTATTTAATAAGATATCGATAAGAACCTAACATATTTTTAGTTTGTATGTTATTTTGATATCCTACTCTACTAGAGTCTAGTATCAAAATCAAAATAAAAGGTCTGAAGAGACGATTTTGAAAATAAATCTTACAGAATAGAAATAAAAATAGGGATAGTACCAAAACAATAATATCAATTCTCCATACAGTAGGTGCTGTCATTCTATGATTTGTTCCACTAAATGCACAAAACTGAAATAATTTTTGTTTTTTTTTTTATTTCAACAGATTCCCTAGTGCTGCGTCAGAAGTGGCTTGAAGTCATGGGGACGGAAAATATCAAACCTGGACTTAAAGCGTCACGTATTAGTTCATTACACTTTGCAGTATCGTCCTTCAATAAACAATTACAACACATACTGGTATTTTTTTAAACCATTTATTTTTAGGAGCACACAAGCGCTTAAGTTCCTGTATCGGATTCAGGCGGAAGAAACGCCCCGGTGCCACCATTGTGTGGACTATGCACCGCCCGGAGACCGGTAGAGTTGTCCCCGTTTGGGCAGAGTATCGCCGTGTCCTCGTGAAAGCAATAGATGACAATGATCTTTCACGCCGGGACATGGTTCAGGCTAGTGAACGTCGAACAATGGGCTGCTCGCCATCTGGTAACTAACCGGACCGAGCTCAATCGTCAACAACATGTGATCCATGCGCTTCAATTTTTAAATGTCCGCAAACCGTATGGGCCCGGCACGGGCGAGTACCTTGTACCTTAAAAAACATCCAAAGTCCCAGAAGATTTTTAATGTATTAAACTTGGCTATCGATATCGATACTTTTTGGTTTCTTCCCTAGCAATGGCAGCCATTTTTAGGCCTCGGTTTCTAGTAGGTATCCACGCGTATTTCGTAGGTATTTCTGGTCCATATTATAGTAGGTCTGTGTAAGTCATATTGTCATCAGTTCTAGCTACTTTACTCCAATTGTTTAATAATATCATAGCTAACAGATAAATGAAAGATTTTTGTAAAGAATGGGGATGGCCCAGAAAACAGTTTTGTTTTATCCTTTTGGTTTAGTAGTTCATGTAAAACAAACTTTAACGTAGATGGCGCAGAAACCACCAGTTTCCCTTGTTTTATACCAAATGTCCCAAAATAGGGGTACCTACTGCCTGTGGTTGTTGCAATATAATAAATCGTTTAAAAATTGGGAATAAAAATAAGATTAAAATCGTTTTGCGCATGAGGTTAATTAAACCTCTTGCGCAAAACGATTAGTAATTATCTAAATAGGTATTATTAGAATTAAACTTAATTTAAGGTTACTTATTTTACTTTTGCTTCCACTTACTTGGCACTTAATAATTGTTAGTTTACTTATTATAATTTACATGACTATTTATTTTATCATTTATCAACATTATTTTATTTTTGGTTTAAAGAAAAGCTTTTAGACTAACCAATTTAAAGGTTAAGCTACACTAGCTCAAGTTTGTTTGATGTATCGGAAAGTAGGATAAGCCGTCGGTCACGTCATGGTTGTCATAATGACATTTCATTATCTGTGGCGAATATATGACAGTGACAGTGACATTACTTCACATGTTAGTGGTGCCATCTAGTGATTACAAAAACGATAGTCTCCCGTTAGGAATTTGCTTTTCGAAAATTCAATGATTTACGGTGCTAAGAATTTCATGATTGTAATTTGTAATGTTTCTTAGTCAAGTTCCTGTTAGCTTTGTTGGAAAATATCTAATAGGTTGCGACATTTACTAATGGCTAGCATCATTGCAAGTTATACTTACTAAGACCAACAGTCAACAAAAAGTCTTGAATGCACTAAAGGTATAAAGGAAGGTACCTATGTTTCAAATAAAACTACACATTAATTATTTTATTTTTTTTAGTTATTTTTGTGCTTTCCTATACATGTCGTTAAATACACTATATTATTAGACTACCTTAAAACTAATTCATGAGATATACACCAGAGATATTAGCAATAACACTTAAATTAACTTACGAGCTAGTTAAGGCACGAATACAAGCTTCTCGTCGTCTAAGAAGAAATCCAGAATAAAGTATAATCTATTCTGGAGGGAGGGTAAATGCCCTCCCCCTGTATTCGCGTCTAGGATATATACATTTTACAACATTGTCATATACTTCTATACTTAACTCCGATCCATCCATTGAGGATAAAGGTGTTATTCGGATATTTGGTAATTTCTGCAGTTAATTGCATATCGTTTGCGTGATAGCAAATATTAGTCGTTACCCAGGCGTGTCGTAGTTGACAAGGGATTCGGTGGAGATGGAGTTTATTACGTTCTGGGTACGTTCGTATGAGCCAGAAAGGAATCACCTATGATAGTTTCCCGTATAGAGAAAATGTCATAAATAATTAATCAAATCAGGCGTTGAATAGCCATGAATTTTATAACAACACTTGTTATGAACAAGTGCTGTTATAATCCTCCTGCTAACTTCAAGCCAGATTCGATGGGTTACACATTTGGTCTGAGTGACCACCGCCATTTTCACATTGACTACAAAGCCCAATCAGCTTTCACCGATGACTAATTTTCGAACAAGTAATCTGGAAAAGTTGATTTAACGATGTAGCTTGCGAAGCATCGTTGCCCGAGAGATGGTGATTCGGCAGGAAGTGTAGTGACCTTTGAAGATGGAACTGCCTTCAGCAAGAACTGGAATAAGAAAATAAATCATTGTAATAAAGGACGACTTCTATTTTATCCACAAAATGTACGTACCTATGAGTATGGGACAGTAACCACAAATCAGTATAATTGCTGAATCCGTGAATAAATAATATTTTCTTGGATTTGAACCAATGTATCAATCAGGAAATAACCATTTTATTTAAAATCACAAAATTATTGAAAATGATAGTCATCATAGTACCATGACCAAAATATTACTCGGGGCTCGAACCCAAAACAATAGTCCTGCCAAAGTCCAAAAAGAAGTTAAAGAAATACTTACTGAAGGCGGAGATCTCTAGCTGCTTGAAAGATCAGCTTCATTCATTCCGCCTGCCACGTTGTCGTGGAGCCGGAGCGAAGATTTGAAAGTGCTGAAAAGAAGAAAAAAGTCAAAGTTAATAAAAGTGTTAGTAAGATCACGGAGTCATCCCCATTTTGGGCATTGGTGGAACAAGGGACCCCAAATAAATGTTTTTCACACGAAATATCTACATGTAAAAAAATGCTAAGTAGAGAAACGCCCTAAAACCACGTGGAAGTCCGATTTTAAAATATTAAGATTTGAGAAAAAATCACTGCAAGATTATGAGCTGACTGAAAAATTATTTCTTCACTTGTATTAGATGTGGGATTGGAGAAAACACTTACCATCTTTCAATCAGTTAGGATCTCAGGGCTGGATCAGGACGTCATGAAGAACATGACGCTCAGCTCGAAGGTCGGCGGCTCACTGCGGCACTGCGGCTCCGTTGCAAGAGGTGCAACGTCCGCCAGACGTGCAACGCGCAGACTCCAATCGATATGCCGCAGTGTCGTATATTAAACGAGTTAGGTATGTAATTGTAGGACCGTATCCTGATGCAGACTGGTAGAGTCTGACTAAAGTACCGGATCTGGTTACGGTTCCATTAAAGGATGATAATACTTCCGAAAATCTCATTCCTGTCCAGCCCTTCCAACTCTTCATTTAAGCTGTTTATGTATAACTTGCGACTGCTTCCTTTGGACTGCCCGATTTTCGATCAACTTAATGCGAGACCTCCTGTGTGTCGCGATGGAAATAATATGATATAGATAGGTTCACTTTCCTTAATCACGATAAAACTAACATTAGATCTATTAAAATTCAACTCAGATCATATTCTAGGTATAGTTTACTATTCTACTAGAACAAGTTGGACAGCTTGTACTAATATTTAGTCTCATCGGTTGGGGTCACGTTTGAAATTGGTCCTTTGTGGGAAGTTACCGGTGTAAAGTTTTTTTTAAGGAATGACTGCTCCCGCCTGGGTGAGGCGGGAGGGAGTGTTAGACTCTTACTGACTAAAAACCACCCCGTTCCTTCTCCTGCACGTTGAGCAGGAGCCTCGGTAACCCGTTAGGTTTACCGCGACTCCAAATCGGCATCAGCCCTGTTGGGCCCCATTCGTAGTGGACCGGTGTAAAGTATTTTTTTTTTTTATTAAGGGGGGAAAATCATCGAATGACTGCTCCCGCCTGGGTGAGGCGGGAGGGAGTGTTAGACTCTTACTGACTAAAAACCACCCCGTTCCTTCTCCTGCACGTTGAGCAGGAGCCTCGGTAACCCGTTAGGTTTACCGCGACTCCAAATCGGCATCAGCCCTGTTGGGCCCCATTCGTAGTGGACCGGTGTAAAGTATTTTTTTTTTTTATTAAGGGGGGAAATCATCGAATGACTGCTCCCGCCTGGGTGAGGCGGGAGGGAGTGTTAGACTCCTACTGACTAAAAACCACCCTGTTCCTTCTCCTGAACGTCGAGCCGGAGCCCCGATAACCCGTTAGGTTCTCCGCGACTCCGAATCGGCATCGGCCCTGTTAGGCCCCATCCGTGGCGGTGTAAAATATAGGGTTAATATTTTAGTTAGCGGTAGTTATTAACTGAAATATGATTTGTGTCTTATTACTGAGTTCTATTTATTGCACATGCTCGTTGACTGAATGTTCGCAAACGTAGCTATCGAGCAACATTTTTTGGTATGATATTTCATAAGTTTATCAATTTTAGAATTAATAATAGCCGTCTGTGTAATTTGAAATTATGGCTATTGTACATAGTATTGAGCTAAGAATACTTGATTCTTACATGTAAAAATAGACTTCTGTGTTTGTACCTATCAATATTTTTATCAAGTTCACACACTTTCACACACTCAAACTTTTTTAATTTTCTTGTATCATGAGTTCCTTTGTGGATGAGGTATATGAAGAATTGTTTCTGGCGTGAATTGAACTAAAAGATTGCGGAGTCACCGGTCGCCCAACCACCGCGCTAATCGTCCATTTCAACATTGCAATGTTCACTTAGTGTTGTAAGTTTTATATAACGGATCCAATAACGGATTCGGTTATGGTATCGGCTACAAAACTGTCTTCAACCAGACTCTACTGCGTTATAATCAAAGTACGCCATCCTACTCCCCATGAAGGGTGGCTGGAACCTTTTTGAAGGGGTTGATTTTAAACTGCAAAGGAATTGCTTATGTAGTATGTACCTTTATATAAAAACATTGTATTTTTAACGAAGATGTCGTTTTGATTTCCATTTTGAATATAAAATATATATATATATATAATACATTTGAGACATTATGTATAAATGAGATTGTTTTAGATGTATGTTTGGTACTCATTTCCTTGGAAATTACAAAACATAAAGCATGAGACTTGACAAAGAGCTTGATTATAGGCATTTTAGCCTGAAAAATCGTGGCATGGATAAATGTTAAGGATAGGCGACTGAAGTCACGAGTAAGAGGTTATATTTAGTCAACAAATATGTCTCGATCACTGTGATTAAATATCATTGTTTGTGTTTTATTTTTCTACCTTTATTTTGCGAAAATGTGAACAAAGAAAATCATATTAAAAATTAAGCAGGCGATTCTCAACTTTATTGTTATGGTCATTGCTCTCTGATTGAATTGCTTATGCATTTATATGCCATATAATACACATAGACAGGTATAAGAGATAGTCTGTGTTGTGTCTGTGTCGCAGCACATAACGCATAATCAGCGATTTTACAAAATAGCTTGTTAGCTAGAAACACAAGAATAATTTCTAAAATATTACTGGTGATTTTACTATTAACTCGTCGAGTACCGGTATAGAACAATAGGTTGCGGTCACCGGTGACCGCTTGGTGTTTGACAGTTTAATTTGCTTCCTATATAATATTTCTTCGGTATAAAACCACGTAATAACATCCTTACTCCGACTTTTTATACCACCTTTTATCCCTGTATTCACTTTTATTATACCAGTTAATTTATAAGTTTTACACACTGTACAATTCGGGATTTAAACCCGGAATTCGATCAACAAAGCAGACAATCTTATAATGGCCTTAATTTTGTCCTTGAAAGGTTATACTTGGGAAATATGGTCTTTTGTTCAGACGCCCTTGATAAATGGCATTAAACACCACTAAGACATTTGAGTCAAACGGTTGAATGTAATAGTCTGTATTATAAGTTTGCATGCCTTGATTGGTGGAACATGGTGAACTGCGCATTTATCTAACACCAGGGTGTTAGATAAATGCGCAGGTGGAGGAGATATAGAAGTGGACAGCACAGGTCATCTGGAGTCACCGAACTATCCTGATGACTATCAACCCAACAAGCTCTGCATTTGGAGACTTTCTGTACCACAGGTAAGTAGGTACCTTGTGGAGTCCCATGTTGGGCGCCACATATATTTTTAGCTATAACACGTAATTAAAATACCTAAATACGTACAAAATTATGTAATGCATTGCAGGGCAATGCATCTAAATGTACTGTTTCAGCAATACTGTATTCAGCAAATATTTGAATTTGAAGTTTTAATTTCATTTCGTCTAGAGTCAGTTAATTAGTGCAGTTACGGTGTTTGCTGAAAAAAGCAGAAAAGTATTACGTGCGTCTCGAAAGAAATATTCTAGCCATATTGTAAAACGACTTAATTTTTCAATACTACCTGCGACGTCTGTCTCTCTGCAAAATAGCGTGGGTGCTTGGTTGGGGAGAAAAGGGGGAGAGGATCAAATACCCCCTGTCTGCGCTGCCTAGGTATATACTTGTACAATCCCCTGGTTCCCCCTGTCTGAAACGCAGATTAAATAACTTAGGCAGTGGCGGACTCATTAAAGCGCGGGACCCATGTCAGTTTCTATAGTAACACATTAACAACCCGTGAAATTACACTGGTAGACCATAGCCTCCTCTACAAATTGGTCATATTCTTGACCTGGTAGGCTCGCAATCGCAGCGCACTGGATCAGTTTTATTAGAGAGCTCTGCTCACCATTCTCTTTAAAACTTGGTTCCTCAGTCAACCCCAACGTGTGAAGAGTTGTAGTGGGGAGTGGTGACAACTGTATTCTACTTTGGAGTCACCACACGACAAAATATTTTATAAAATCCTGATTTTATTCGTAATTCCTAGACCTTTTTAGGTCTGCCGCCTGTAACTTTTACTGAACTACTACTATTCTAAAGCGAAGATGTGTTTTGTTATTTGGGGCCCCGTATAAGTGGGGCCTGTAGCGATGGCAGTAAATGCCACTTTTACAACATGGTTAATTCGGCCCTGTGCAAGGTACGATTCAGTTCATACAAATTGTATGCTGCTATCGATTTTGTCTGGCTATTTGATGGTAGAGGAAGACTGTTTGAAAATGGATATTCTATTTATTTTGTATGTATAATAAGATGCGGACAGAGCGAGTTAAAGTAATATAAAAAACTATGGAAAATACTGTTATTTGAGACAAGATGGTTATGAAAACTTCCATTTCCCTCATTTCTGGTAAAACCTATTTACAGTTCTGCGAGTTTGATAAAAAATTTAGACGTGTTGCACATAGTAAAACATGTAAACGTTCAAACGTACAAACTTTTATATTTTTTCATATACTAGTAGGGCACGCAGAGTGGCACGATGGCGCCACCTAGCGTTAGCCTGGCCTTTGTTTCCACTAACACGACCAGCAGACTTCTATTCATTGAAATTTTCTTCACCAGTTAGTGAGTGGTAGTTCTATAGATTAGTACTGGCACAATGGCCTCTAATGACAGTTGTGCAAAATGGCCGTCTCCTATTCGTTTTTAAAATTCGAAGTTCGAACAAAGGAGAAATAACGCGCGATAAATAAGTGGTGTTGTTTAAAATGTGTCCATTATTTGAGGATGAAAAATGTAAGTGCTGTTCATTTGTTTTATACCTATTTTGTCTATATCTGTTTAAAATGCCTAGTTATAACTAATTAAATAATTATTGGCTCGTTAATGGAACGACTCTCCAACAAAGCAGTCTACGTAAATGAGAATGTTGGTGAAAAAATTTATAAAGGACGAATATAAAAAGAAATAATATAAAAATGTCCAACTGGATAGAAAACTTTTAAAAATATAATATTATAATACACCTTTTCAACAACCTTTTTTTTGGATAAAGACCTTGTTTATCAGAAGCACTGCTACCTGGTTTCAATCAAATCATTTATTTGCTAATATGGGTAAATTAAGTAGATACAGTTCCGACCATATTACGCCTTGAGGCATGCAAATTACAAAAATTACAGCATCACAATGTTATTCGGAGAAAAATTAATATATTCAAAATTCGAACTATCAACACAATTGTTGTAATATAAGTGAATTCAAAATATAAATGTCACCAATTTCATTAAAAATTTAATGTCAATGTATTTGTCAATTAAATTGTCATGGATTAAATTAAATAAAAAAATCACAAGCCCTTTGCCCCCGCCTTTGCCTATATGGTGTTTGAAAATACTAAACTAATTTGAAATAATTTGTATCAGGAAAATTAGGTACGTTCCATGGAGTAGGTACAATATTGATGACTTTTGGTACTCGATATCCATACTCCACTTATCTATTCCTTAATTCCTAATTTTAAGTTAATGTTAAAATGTAGCAACAACTGGATGTCCAAATAAATAAATACTCGAGAGAAATTTTATATATTCAACACAAACTAGGATCGGTCCATTCCACACAATTCATACGAATTCAGTTTTCGGTTGACTGTAAGGGGTGTCTGTCCAAACAATACTGAACTTACTACAACATAGACATACATATCAATATACAACGCAGTCGTATTCAATTCTACATGCGATCTGGATTTAATTTTGGAATACCAAATTGAAAATACTATTAAGATATAGGACTCAAGTAAATACCGACCATATTCCTGAACATTTAAGGTCCAAATCATGACTATAGGACTTAAATATCTGTAGGTTTAACGTAGACATAGTCTAGTAGAGTGTTCCTAAGTACTTATATTTTACCCGTTTGGATGACGTAGCTTTGATTTTGAAATTTTTGAGTAATTGAATAGACTGATTTTGTTGTTCGAAATTCGGATGGCTGCGAGATTTGCATTTTTAGATCATTACCTATACTAGCGAAAAGTGATTTTTGTATTATGCAACGCTTCAGGAAATAAACGGTAGGTACAATTTAAGTAATGTTCAAATGTGTCGTGGTGGCCCGGAGGTTTAAGACACCCGCTTCTCATACATGAGGGTGCAGGTTCGAAACCTTCCAACGGCAAGTACCAATGTGACTTTTTCCGAGTTATATGTACTTTCTAAGATTATCTAGACACCACTGACAATCGGTGAGGGAAAACATCGTGAGGAAACCTGGACCTATAATTTCTAATTATAAGTTTGAAATTTGCGACCCGCATTGAGCAAGCGTGGTGATTATTGCTCAAACCTTCTCCGTGTGAGAAGAGGCTTTGCTCAGCAGTGGGCATTAAAGGCTGTTGATGATGAATATTCAAATCATGAGTCATGAATAAGGACTTGTTTTACAGTGTCTCTTTGACTGATACATATTTCATCATATTTCATATAGAAATTTATTTACTTATTTATTTATATTAATTACAACGGTTACACCAATGACAGCAATTAATTAATTTGTTATCCCCGACGCCCGGTGTGTCCTTCGAAGGTAGACAGACTAGAGGGTGCCTAAGTACATTGCGCCTCATCGGATGATGTCATCCTCGATTTGGTTTTTCTGAATAATTATTAAACTGAGGCCTTAGTACGAGTTTGATTAAAGTATTCGAAACAAGTTCGCGTTCGGCGCTCTGATTGGCCAGCGCCAATGAACCAACCAATCAGAGCGCCGAACGCGTACTCGTTACGATTACTTTAAACGTAAAACAAACTCGTACTAAGGCCTCAGTCTCGTTTATTGTGTGGTCGGAAACGAGAATGAAACATGTTGTTTGAGAATTGATTAATATTCACATTAGCCTATGAGTGGCTACTGCTGACCAAAGATCTCTTCTCGCACGGAAAAGTTTGGAGCATTAATCACCACATTTGCTTAATGCGGGTTAGCGATTTCAAATTTATAATTAGAAATTATACACCCAGATCGGAAAAAGGCACATTGATGTTTGCCCTGCGGTGGTAGGTTTCTGATCGAATTTTATTTTCAAATTCATAAACTGACCGTTATACCCAAACAATACTGGACTCATATTTTCAATACACATACCTACATAGATACAACACAGACGTATTCAAATCCACCCTTCATGTCGAGTCTGAGTTTAATTTTCGAATACCAAACTAAAAATATCACCAAAACACACAGTCCCAATAAATATCAACCGTATATCTCTAGAATTAAAGTTTAAAATGTAGCAATCTAGATTTCAGTAAATATCAACCCTATACCAAAGCCCTAAGGTTTAAATTGTAGCTATCAAAGATAACGGTCTGCTTGATCAAGGTAGACAGACTACTGAGGATTCCTAAGTACGTTTCACCCTATCGAATGACGTCACTGTCGATAGTATTTACCAGAGCGAAAACTCGCTTATAATTCGCGAAGTTGTTACGCAGTAAACACATAGGTTACCGTGGCTTTCTTATTTTAAAAAGAGAAAAAAGTGTTCCATTTATTTAAACGTGATGTCCGGTTATATTAAGAGAACTAACCATAAAGCTCGATTGGTAACTATTTTTTTGCATCACTTTTTTTTATTAAGTGAACTAATGCTCAAGTTTAAATTTACGTTTGAAGAATTTGTGTGCCCAACAGTACTATTTTATAGGATATCTGTCAGTACCTTCTGGGCGTTGTTAAGGATACCGTCTCGTCTTTATACAAGGAAAATAAAATACGTCTATTTATAACTCAAAATGTATTGATTTCGTATCTGAAGAAAAACAAAGGGAGACAGTTCACACTTCATTGGGAGTTTTCTTTACAAATGGTGGTAGCTACAGTTATTTTTTCATGTAATTGTGGTTTTCTATGTGACTAAAGTGAATTGCATTATTGAGTGAGTAATTGTGATATAGTAAATTCTTTTTGTGTTCGTTGTTGGACATTATAACAATAACCATTGAGGGAAAAGTTTGCTTTACTCATTTCTCTTTGAAGTTATATAATAAAAAAAAACTTCTGTACTATCTTATGGATCTACGTATAATTAATCTTATTTAATTGAAATGTAAAGCCTACATGGAGTTATGACTGACTGAAGTGAACGTTGCGCTTGGCGAATTTACAATCGTTTCGAAAACTTAGTCTGACGCTATCGAATACTTCCTTATATGCCCAAATCAACT
The DNA here is from genome assembly GCA_038387885.1 of Spodoptera picta. Taxonomy (NCBI): domain Eukaryota; kingdom Metazoa; phylum Arthropoda; class Insecta; order Lepidoptera; family Noctuidae; genus Spodoptera; species Spodoptera picta. The sequence continues at coordinate 812,208 of JAZHFQ010000233.1, read as the reverse complement.
ACAGACATTATATACTATGTAAATATATCATACCTCGGCGTATTGATTGGACCTGCGCACTGCAGACTTCGCAGTACTGCAGTGTCGCCTGCATTCAGCCATTAGCTGTTTTGCTGCGGAAGCCTTCGATTATAGTCTTTATCTACGAGTCTTAGCCAGGAAAGACAAAGGTAGGTGTTGTATTTCTTCTTTAATATATTGTTTTATATTGATATGTATATATCTTGAGTGTGTTTAATTGTAGACGTAGTGAGATGTGTTCTTTGTTTCAACGTCCCTATTAATAGGCACCTACTTACAAATTCCTTTGTTTGTAAGTATGGTTTCTTTTTAATTTCATATAAGTGTGTTGATTGGACGTTCCTCTTTTGTTATAAGACTCTAAATAGCCTAAATATGTGAAACTTATGTAAGGATATTAACGTTTTCAGAGGGAGTGGTCCTGAGACACGTGGCGCGTCGGAGGCGCTTCGAGCGACCCGAACCGGTCCTTCGAACCACCACTGAGGTTCTACTGATTTCTTAAGGTAAATATGTTTTATTTTAATAAAAACTTAATTTTTGCGATAATGACTAATACGCTGCGCGAGCCGACAGCTCTAAGCCATTGTGAGAATAGAAGGTCTAGTGATATGATGGTTAAGAACTTTTAGTACATTGTGAAGTTTTTGGTTCGTCCTTCTAGACTACTGGGTTTTAGTTTGGGCAAATGATGTTTAGTTAAAGTTTGTTGAGTGTTAGAACATTTCAATGTTGTGGCTAATGAAATACAAATCTAAACTTAGTTTTCATCTAATTAATTTTATTTGTGCTTTGGTGATAGACGGCCTATTTAGACTTTGCCTTCATTGTGATCGATCAGATCTTTATCCAGATAAAGATTTGCAAATTTGACAATAGGTTCAACCGTCCTTTGTACCTAGGAGCTATGTTAGATATTTTCATAAATTATTCAACTTACATTTTAAAACTATCTTTTCTCGACACTTTAAAACGAGCAAACATTTCTTATATAAACTACGTTTAAAAAAACCGATTCATTCCAACCCCCTCTTGTTTTGAAGTCGGTTAATTAATATACTAAAAGTTTCTCCTGCGTGTAACAAACGCGCGCGCCTCAAAGAGCCATCAGACCACCACAGATGGCGCCCAACAGGGCCGATGCCGATTCGGAGTCGCGGAGAACCTAACGGGTAACCGGGGCTCCAGCTCGACGAGCAGGAGAAAGAACGGGGTGGTTTTTAGTCAGTAAGAATCTGACACTCCCTCCGGCCTCACCCAGGCGGGAGCAGTCATTCGATGATTTTCCAGCCTTAAAAAAAAAGTGTAACAAACACTTTTCTGGAATTCGAATCAAAATCGGTTCAACTAATCTCGAGATATTCGTTCACAAATATAACTAAAAACCTCCGTTTTGTTTCAAGCCGTTTAATATCTTCAATAAAATATGCATAGATGGGTTGTATTATATTTTTTCATCTTAGAGGTAATATTTGATTTCGAAGCCCAGCATAGAACTTAGTTGTCAATATGCTAGAATGGCAATGTGTAGATATTCTATAATGCGTTTACTTAATTTGAGCAAAGTTTTAAATTAATAACTTAACGCTTTATGGCAATTGCAATTAATAACCGCCATTGCGATGTGGCTTGGGTTATGTCGGCTTGAGCAAAAGTATTAGGCATTTATTTTAGGCCTTTTAATATTATAAATGCGAAAGTTTGTTTAGATGTTTGTGTGTTTGTTCTTTCACGTCAAAACGGCTGTAGGGATTGGGATGAAATTTGGAACAGAGATAGATTATGGTCTGGAATAACACATAGAAACGCGGGCGAAACCGCTGGCAGAATCTAGTATATTTATAAATTCATATTGGATTCTTCTCCTCTATTATAAAATTACAATTTATTAAAGGGTTTAAAGTAAGTAAAAAAAAAGAAAACGACAGAAATTATACCCTTAATTAGGCGTCAAAATTAGGGATTAAAGTTCGATTAATTCTTATCCTATGAAAAACGTCGCGGAGAACCTAACGGGTTACCGGGGCTTCGGCTCGACGTGCAGGAGAAGGAACGGAGTGGTTTCACATTTCACTGATATATTTTAATAATGTTGGTGGTGAACCGTTGTAACTTATACTGTAAGAGAGCAAAACTGGACAATATTTTGGAAACCCTCTTATTTTTCTCCTCTGCCTACCCTTTCTGGGATAAAAGGCGTGATGTTATGTTATAAAAATATTGACTCTCCCATTTCACTCATGTACTGAAAGACATAGCAAGGTAAGATGAGCTAAGAACGTGGACTCGTACGAAATCCATAGGTTTACACATTACCTCATATACAAAGGTACAGTCAGAACAGCTACTACTAGTTCTATGCAGGTAATTACTATGAATGTAGGTAAGAAAATAAAGATTGATTTAATACAGAGACTAATAATTACCATCTAACCATTATTGGTTGTCGCGGAGAACCTAACGCGTTACCAGGGCTCCGGCTCGACGTGCAGGAGAAGGAACGAGGTGGTTTTCACCCAGGCGGGAGCAGTCATTCGATGATTTCCCCCTCTTAAAAAATAAAACCATTATTGGCTACAGAACCGATCAATGGTTACAGAAGATGTATACAAAGAAGTACATACATGTATATGAAGCCATATACAAATGGTAGGGTAAACAGAGGTGCATAGTACGGCACCTAATGCCACTGTACAATGTAACACCCACTTTTCACTATTTTTGTTATGAGTCCCATGTAATAAGGGTGAGCCTATTGCCATATACCGGGCACAACTCCAGACACCGTGTTACTACTTTAACCCAGTGATACTTTTCCTTACCTGCTAGTTGCATATGCGACCACTTGGCCAGCGAGGTAGTCTATAATCATATAATTTAGTATAATAAATGTCTGTCTAAAAACTGTCCAGCTATCAGTCTTTTCTATTTCTCATTTTCTAAAGAATTGTATAATGAATCTGATTGAAAAAGAGTAACCTATAGAGTTTCTAGCTCGTTATTCTCCATAGGAATCTACACTTTAGAATGAGCAATTAGCTTCCCTTTTAATTTTTTTGTTGAGGTTCCTTCCTGGTCTAGTTGAAATAAATGATTTTGGCTTTGACTTTGACTTTAACCTGCATAGTAAATAGCTGTGCTGATTGTACATTGGAACAAATGTACGAGTTTCATTTGAAAATTGCTTATTACATACCGCCATAAACTTCACTATAAATATTCTGGCCAACAATTTTACAGTTCTAATAACACACTTTGAACTAGTCTTCCACTTCGTATATAAACCGGGCACAGTTCATCACCAAACCCAATAATGAGATTTACATTTTTTAACGCATAAACTGAATTGCATGAACGTAAATAATAACCAAATTCTATGCTGTTTCTTCATATTTTCCAGATACCCAACACGCTCGAGATCGAAAGATGGGTAACATAACTTTTATATCTAATAGATCAAATGACTATCAGTTATTTGATGAAGAACTACCTATACACGAACTGCGAAAATTTGGTGAAAACTATGAAATTCTTAACATCTTAGTGTCACATGTGGGGCTTGCCAAAGATTTTAATGTCCCAGAGCTGTTCAAAGAAGAAAGCTGGTTTGGCAAACTGCCGTTCCTTGCCGTCGATCAAGGCGTTTTTAATTCCAATGATAAAAAAGTTATTGAGAACAGACTTGGCAGGCCACTGGATGGTAATGACCAAATCTGTATCCGTAACCCAAATGCTATAACAGACGGACAGTTGCTGCCTCAGCAAGTGTTTGTGGTTCGTGTATATGGTAGTGAAAATGAACGTTAAAAAAAGAGTAGATCTTACATGACTTGTCTTCTTCAATGATTACACACAATTATATGTGGCTTGCGTAGTGGTTGATTTCCTATCGATCACGACGTTCATCTGTAATAACTAATAATATTCATGTAATATTTTGAGATTTTTGTCAAAATTTATATACGATTGTCAATTTTGTATGTAATTTTTTGCATTTCTTATATTTAAGTTTTATTGTACAAAACATAATAATATAGAATTAAATAAGAAATTGTAGTGTGGTGTTAATATTTACATACCTATTCAAATACTTTAGCTTAGTCCCAAATAATGTTCATCCATCATCATTCATAATACATACTTCCCTTTAAATAGAGTTTTCAAAATAGCAGCTTTAGAGCATAGCGCATTCCTAGAAAAATTTAATAGGCTTAGTATTTTTATAAAACATAGCGTAGACATTAAAATGGTTTTGATAAAATCAGTAATTAAAACCAATATATAGTACACATGAATCAGAAATCATAAATGAGAGATAGTCAATCAAAGAACGTTACATTTGACATATCACACCAACTGCTAAATAGATGGCGTGACGATCTAGAGCCTCTGACAGATACCAACATGTAACAATTGTATTATAGTAATGAAAAGCAATGGTACATATTTTAGTTATAATATCTTAACGCATGTTTCAATGCCTATACAATACAAGCCAACATTAAAAATATTTTGGAAGTTACCCTGTGCGTCGTACAACATATTGCAATGGCTTTTACAAAAGTATCATAGATAGCAGCACTTTGTATGAGTCATTTTGACAGGTACATACACAACGCTGAATTCACGCTTGTCGAATAGCAAAATTAATGGACTCCGCACGTGACTTACAGTGTTATGTAACTGAATTTTGTAAGAGACGTGTATTGTAACATTCAGTACCTTGTTTATAGAATCAAATAGCTTTTCAATTCATTTATAACTGTATAAACAGGTTATCTTGTATCGGTTGGATCTGTAGGAGTTGCCTCGGTCGGATCTGTAGGTCCAATTTCAGGTAGGACCTGAATTTATCTGTAAGTGGTTTGTCTGCGGCTGTATTCAGAGCTATGATGGGTTGGGCCCCGGGAATTATTGATTGGTCCTTTGTGGCACAGTATGGTGTTGTCTCGTACGTGCGCTTTCGGATTTTAACAAGTTTCTCAAAATAATTTAACATATTTATACTTTCTTCGGTGCGATAAGGTAAAATAACGTTTGATAGTGTAATTATTTATTATTTCACTATAATTTTTTGTGTATTGAGTTTTGGATTTGACTTGAATTTTGGTATTCAAGTCAAATCCAAAACCGTAACCGCCATTTTGAATATTCGAATTTCCGTGTCACTTCTATCACGTTACTGTCTCTTGATTTAACAGTGATTAAGTGATTAGACATTGGTTATATAAATCAGTTTTATCTATTTGGTTTCAGAGCGAGTGATGCCTCGGTAGGGCTGCGCCCTCTGGTCGACAGCAGTACTTCTTCTGAGGCCTACTAACAGGTATTTTATTAATTTGAGTTTTAATAGGTATCTAATATCTACTTTGGAATTGAACGTTTTAGACTTTTCTGTGAAACAGTAAATTCGTTTAATCACAGCAGCACAAAGTTTGCTTCAGTTCGTAGGAGTACCACAAGGGTCAATTCTGGGACCACTGTCAATTTTAAGGAATGCTAGCACAAAAATGGATATGTAATTTTATAAATAACATTTCATGATGTTTTCACGAATTTAATTAATTTTGATAAAACATTTAAGAAATAGGTCTTTTACAGTTATTACCTTGAACATCTTTTAAGTACTTCGCCCGATTCAATTTCATTTTTTGTTTTTGTGTAATTAGTTAAGAATTTCTAAATGTTTTCATATTGTAGGTGTAAAATATAGTGTGCTTATAGGTATGTTATTGAAATTCTTATTAACTCGTCGAGTACCGGTTTTGTAGACACAATTATAGAACAATAGGTTGCGGTCACCGGTGACCGCTTGGTGTTTGACAGTTTAATATGATTCATTTATTCTTGATGTAGAAAAATCATTTTAAAATATAAACTTAAATTGTCTTCTCTTTTTTCTTACTGTTCTCACAAAGTAGGAAGCCAGTGGAAAATCAAGTAATTTTCATTTAAACTTCTATTAGCTTATTTGATCAAATGGGCATTGAGCACGACTGCTGACTGACACTGATTTCAGATTCGACATATTATGTGGTGATTTTGAGTTTTTCACTTAACTTGCTCTGAAATTGTGCACAATATGTTTGACGATAGATTTCCCTACAATATAGCCCTTTATTAAATAAAAATCCACAAAAAATACTTTTGAATATACTTGTCCCAAAACTTTTCAGGTCATAGCTTCAAGATGAACGTGGTACGTGAACGACGGGTCGTGTATGACGAGGAGATAGAGATAAAGAAACTCATCCCCAAAATAGTAACTGTTATTGTGGTGGACTATATACTGGAAAGACTCTTATTAGGAACAAATTTAACTTATTTACTCATACGATATTATACTAGACCACTAGTCCATGCATTGAAGGAACATTGGAAACGGTTTAAAGATGTAATCATGCAGACTGAGGTTGGTATCGTATAATTATTTATTCTATATTATACTTATAACATTCGTGAGACATACTAAATGAATTATCATGTTTTCGTCTTACTCACGTAACTGTCTTACGCGCGCTGCTACGGTAACTAGCTAACGCTACGGTAACGCTAACAGCAGCAACGCGATAGTCACCGCATCGTGTGTCGCGGAATGCTCATGAATATAAGCCTCTAGAATTGCTTGAAACTAGTCGAGTTCCTCGTCAAACATATTTTTCTATCTGATATAGTTTTCTAATTAATTGTATTGTGCGATATGTAGTTACAAAATTATTGTACTTTCTAAGATTATAATAATCTTAGAAATTGAGGAAACCTGGGCTTATAATTTGTAATTATAAGTTTGAAATTGCCAACCCGCATTGAGCAAGAGTGATGCTCAAACATTCTCTGTGTGAGAAGAGGTCTTTGGTCGGCAGTGGCCACCTATGGGCTGTTGATGTGATGACTTAAAATAATTAACTTTAGAATTCATTTTTTGTTTTAATTGACTTTGTATATAAAAGTAGTTTTGTTTGTTGAGACAAGAAACCGTAATTATTATGCAATCTGGTCCTTTGGTTTTAGGAGCCTCTAAATGACCAAATTTCGCTACGCTGCCCTATTAAATTGGAATGTATTTCTTCAACAGGAACCACACGCACAGACGATGGACTAAATGAGTGACAATAAAATTTCTACACACTATTATCTACATACTACAATACACTACAATGTTGAATAAATATGGCGTATAAGTGAACAGAAGCATATAATTGCTTTTGTGCATATTGCCGGCATAGCATAACAACTATTGTGTCGTTTAAAAATGTAACTTGAAGGCGTGAAAATGTAGTCTAATTTTGTATGTAATATCACAGGATTAAGTTACATCTTTAAATATATCATTAAAAATGCCATGTCGTCAATAATGCTGAACCAAATCTTGCAAACATTTTGTTTTAGTGACGAACTGTTTGCAAGATTATCTTTTTTTTATTTAATGTTTCAAACGATCGCCCAAATTGTAATCGTATTATAGTTATAATGTCAGAGGTGAGCGATTAGAAACAGCAAGCATATTGGAATATAAAGGACCTCTTATATTGAAGGTCTTTTATATTACCTAACTACCGCTACGTTTCACCCTTCTTTCTTCTGGTTTTTTCCAACTTGGACTGAATCTAATTAACCTGATTTGGACCTCAACCCAGTTGGATAAAATGATATAGAAAAAGGGATGATAGTATTAACTCTATAACAATTACCTTCTGCCCTCCACATCCTAAAAATGAAACCACGTTTTTTGAAAAACCCGTGTCATTCTTTATTTCTCTTCTGTGCCATAAAATTGAAATGAGCTTTGAGAATATGCTTGCACTTACTGGTCGCTCCCCTCGTCTAAATGTTGGGAAACTGTACCAAAATATACAACACGACTAAGATAAGTTCTAAAATATTTAAGACGTAATACAAATATTTGTATTTGATGGAATGTAAGTAGGTAGGTATACTGTAATACCACTACTTCATTCTGTATACAATATTTTTATTCTATTTCATGTTCTTCAAAATTCTGTGAATTTTAAGATCGGTGTACCTTTGATAAGTGTGTCTACGTTTAAGTGCGTTTAAGCTGGTACATTTTAAGGTTCCAGTTTATCTGCAAATTTAGATATTAGAACGTCTCTTTTGTAATATCGTCCCTTTCTGAATGTCGCCCGATTAAGAACGTCTCTTTTATTCGAATGTCGACTCGTTCTAGAATTGTAATCTATATAAAATAAATGTTTAAAAGGAGGAATCATATTGTTTCATTTCAAATCTCAGTAGATGCGCTAAGTGCGATTGCATTAACTTTAGTTCTGTAAACATATAATTAAAAGTACCACCGTTTCAATATTTCCTATGAATTTATTTTCTTATCCACAGCCGTAATTAAGGTGTGGTTTGAGAGAATAATTATCTCCAAAAGATTATTGACTCATCAGTTTCCTTGATTGCCTTGTGACACAGATACCCTGATATGACTATGTACCTCCTATAAGTTTGCCTGCTCGTTGGCCCTCTACATATTTCAAAAACGATTTCGAACACTAGTTCAAAACGGCCTGTTATAGAGTAAAAAATTATGGAATACGCAAATATTAAGTTGCAATTTTTTTCCTAGTTTTTCAGCAGATGGATGACCGATGGTAGTGCAATTATTGTAGCTTACAACACCTGTTCCATGATGAGTATCTTGCCGAAGGCGTAGCTATTTGACATCAATAATAAATCAGTCTAGCTTGTACACTTGCATAAAACACATACATGCAGAAGTATATCTAATATAAACCGTCATATCATCAACAAAATCCTAGGCCTGTCGTGATTAGGCCGATTGGTATGTCAATGGCTGGTCTCAGTATCTGTCAATAAATTTAGTTAGTAAAGTTTCAAAATTCTAGAAATTTGATCATTTTTGAAGATCAAGACCTAAATGTATTTTTTTCTTTCTCGAATGGCAACCGAGTCTCCATATTGAGATCAACCATAACTCTTTCATGACATTGTCATAAATCACGCCGCCATTTTGATTTTTAAATGTCATTTGCTAATTAGCAAATGACATTTGACTAGCGCCAATTGGCGCTAGTGTCGTTTTTAGAAAGCTTTGATTTAGTTCTTAGTTTATCTGTAGGGCGTAACAAATTGGTATGTATCTTTATACTGTACCTGTAGCTGCGAAGTATCGATTGGGCCTGCGCGTTGCAATGTTTATTGACCTTTAGAGTCGCGTCCAGGATTTCTTGACAGACGAACTTCAATTACAAGAGGTATGTATGTGTTTCCTTGCATATTGTTAACGTTTAATTAATGATGTGTTGATTTTGTATGAATTAAGAATAAGAGGTACACATAGTTGACAAAATAGGTATTGTCAGTAGGTTATGTTAACTTTGCGGTTTTGACTGTAAAGAAGAAACACTCGGCGATTTTCTGAATGACATTATTAAAAACTAATTTTTTGTCGAAGTGCTTTAAGCTCATGCAAATGATCTCATTTAGAAGGACTGATGCAATTCATATAAGGCATTCTGATGCTTAATTACTTTTTTCTGCAATTCTAGGGCAGGCAAGGAGGGTATAGCCTGACTTCAAGCTTCAGATAGAGCCAGCAGCTCAAAAGGTATGTTGTTGATATTTAATTAATTGAATTTATTATCCGACAAATTAGTTTAGTAAACTAAACATTATATTAATACTGGACTAGTTGGATTTGTGTAAGATTGATCCGAGCGGGCAGAAGACAGCAATACGCCTTTAGTGTATGCTGCAGTTATTTAAGGCAGACTTGGGTAAATTGTTGACGCCACATTTCTGACTGTAGTTTACTTATAGAACCTTACTTTTTGTTTCTCCTTCCAGGTGCAGCAGAATGAATAGAAAATGTTTCTTCATGTTACTGGGTACGTTCATCATAAACATAATGTACCCGGTGGAGCCGTTGTACCATATCTTCTACACTGGTATACCTTGGGTTATGTCGGCGCAGTATCTTAGGAAACTATGGATGACGCTAATGTATGAGAGTCAGGGGTAAGACTTTTTCTGTTTTATTATCACGTTTTTACACAAACATAACATCACGCCTTGTAATTCCCGAATTCCCGAAGACTTTTCACTATTTATGTTATGAGTCCCATGTAATAGGTGGTAAGCCTATTGCCATATACCGGGCATAATTCCCGACTCCATGCAACTACTGAAAATTTTTTTAACACCCAGTAGTATTTTGCCCGACCCGGTTATCGAACCCGAGATCACTTGCAGTCGTGCGGCAGTCGCACTTGAAACCACACGGCCAACGAGGCAGTCTATCACGTGTTTATAATTACAAATACATCTGGCAAAAGGTCTCTAATTATAATCCTCGAAGAAGTAGGTAGAGATATACTGCCAATAAATATGTGCAATATGTGCAATTTATTTATGTTGCGAGTCCCTTATTTTATAAGTTACATGTATTTGTAATTGAGCCTATTTAGTTCTGATATTACACCCAATTTCGAGATATGTTTTTGGAAAATACAACCAATCTAAGATTGATATTCGTAAAGAAACTATAATGCTTCTGCCCGCGACTTTGTACGTCTAACAGTTTTTGCGTTGATTTTTATTCGGTAACGGAACAGAACAGAAGTAAACTTACTATAAGTTAGGTCTCATCGTAGAATTAGCATCTTAAAAGTCATTCTTTGTGTATTTCAGTCGTGTCGAGCTGAACAGTCTTGTGCAGTAAGGAACAGGAGTTACGGGCACTAGCATTTGTTAAGGTAATTTTATTTTTATTATTTACTAAAACGAATTTGAGAATCCATTGAATGTCTCACTTAAAGTCATTTAGGTGAATTTCTGCCATATACTATTTGAATTCGATGAATGTTTAAATAATATATTTGCATCAAAGATCTCCCATATTGTTTTAATGATACCTATGTGTTTCTGCAATAGTAAATGCAATAGTATTGTAATAATACGTCTTTTTGTCCACAGGTGTCGCTTCAAAACAACAGGATGCTCGACTGATTTTTACTTTAATATTACCTTATTGAATCGAAAAGCATTGCCCCTAATATTTTCTTGATATGTTTTTTTAAAAACTATTTCAATTTATCTATTTTTAAATTAAGAATATACTCTATGTTCTAAAAATAATAGGATAAGATCTATACCTTCACCATAAATTAACACTATGTTTTAGAATATGTACGATTTCTTTTCTTATAAATTAATACGACTAAGATAGCACTTTTTGCCTTAGTAGGGTAAAGTATAACCATGTTTACCTAATAGGTTCTTATTGTGGAATATTAATTGTATTGTACTTATTTTTTTTTTCAAGTAGGTTTTCACTATTTATTATTTTGTTTAGGATTTACTAATATTTCGAGGCTTAATGAATTAAACATACGAATTATGAAGAATGTTAGTTTAAAAATTAATGAGACAAATTATTAATTTGAATAACAACCATAACAATTTTGAATAGATAAGGTAAGTTAGTTAAAGTTCACCCGTTTGTATCCACTCACCAGTTCACGGATCACCATAAATATAAAATACTTAGAACGAGAAAAAGGTCAAACAGGTGTGTACTAAACTTATATGGTGATAGTTTTCTTATTTTCGATTTTTTTTATAGGGTACGTTCGCCTCTTAGCCCCCATGTTACAGTACCGTAACATAGACGCTAAGACGCGAACATACCCTACTACATTCCACTTAAAAAAGTTGTAAATAAAAATTCATTATGTCATCCAGGAAGAATTTTTATACTTAACATAACGGAACATCAACTTGTTTGAAAGTGTAGGAAAATTGTCGCCTATTTCTCTGAATACATCTATGTTTAAATATTGTGTGGTGTTAAAATATGGACTGTAATAAATTCTGAGTGTACTGTGTCTATTTATACTCGAAATGTATGTATGTAAGAACTAATAAATAATAGGTAAAAATGTCCCACATAATGAATGTCGTTAAAAATCAACTGTGATGTGAATTGTAGACGATGCTTGTTTATATAGGGTCAAAAAGCCTGTTCCAAAAAGAAGTTAATGACACCGTTTTTCTGGAATACAGCTAAATGTACAATATTCATTTCTTGATGCTTCGTCTTAATTGTGGGTTCCACTGGATGACAATAAATTGTTTTTTTTCCTTTTTTCGTCTTTTAATAAATATTGATTTTCGTGTGCATTGTTTTATTATAAAATATTTAGAAGTAGCTAATCCGGTAAACTTCGTAACGCCTTCTTCTCGCCTTTTACACCTTCTCTGAATTTCCACGAACATTTCCAAAACAAATCGGTTCAGCCGTTTTCGAGTTTTAGCGAGACTAACGAACGAAAATACATTTTTATTTATTGATATTAAAATCCTATCCCTAACCCAAGAACATTATCACCTCATTTTATTGATTTCAGTTACAGTACCTACTGTAGAGAAAAAGCAGTAAGTAGTCCACTTACAGTTTCGAACTACATAAATTTAAAAACCTTTGATTGGTAGAAAATATTTTAGGACATATGTAAACGTTATAAAATGATTGACAAAAATCAATGAATTTCATTAATAAGTATTCATGTTCATGAATACAAATAATAATGAATACCTATATAAGTATATAAATATAGAATATGGACAGGTTTACATAACACACAATTTCCCTGCCGAGTCCCCAAGCCGTCACCGGTAACCACCCTCCACGTACTCCATTATAGACCTAATATCCAATGTTAAGAGACTACTATTGTATGAACAAATGTAGTCGACTTATCGTAATTGTGGATACACAAGTTAAGGTAAATACGTATAAGAAAATAGGTATACTATATTCACTGAAATTAGTTACTAATTTTCCGTAGCTATAATACCTGAATTAAAGTACGTTTCCAATAAGATCTCTATCAATGATTTAAAGAAAATGCATGGAACTTTTATTACTACAAAAATAAATTAAACCAATTCTTGAACTTTAATTACAATATAATTTAAGACTGCATAGAACCGAAATACTTCATATTACATGCCAACATATAATATTTAAAAACTTTAAAAGTATGTAAACATATCCATGCTTACAACATTACGACAACAAAGGAATTGACTGCAACACATTTACGGTAATGTTACTAACTGTAAATTCAATGAAAAATAAGTATATTATTATTTAACATACTAAACCATACAAATGCCATCATTTATCCATTATAAATCTAAAAAGGTCTTGAATTGAATACAAATCGATAATTCCCGGTCTAATTGCAAGGCACCCTTATCCATACTGCGCAGGTCATCTAAGAACTTTCTAGAATTTTCGATTCCACAGACTTCCGTTACGAAGTTAGGGACTCTAGAGTGGGAGAGAGACAACAATAGCTGGGTACAAAGTGAGCGAAAGAGATATCGATACACTTGCAGCTTACTTCATAGGTTTAAATTTTTGGTTTTATTATCCTGCGAGAAGTTATTGATTGGTCCTGCGCTTTGCAGTCCATGCCCTAAAAAAATGCATTCAGAAAGGCTTTGGTCGAGCTCAAGGGCGGTCGTGTTTCCCCTCTCGTCCGTGTCTCTTGGCTTCAGATAAAGGTATGTATTTTAGGGCTTTTTTTGAGCTACTTACGTTGTTTATTTTATTGGTTTTACGTGTATAATTAAATTTTTTCGTTATTTTCTATTTTTAGCTGTTAAAGTATTTTCTTTGGTATTTTTATTATCAGTTGAGTTTTATTATTTCATTATAAGTTATTTAAAATAAATATTTCATAGCTTACTACCAAAATATTTCGAGAAAATCGCTACATAGCGTGGTTGCTACGTATGAGACTACGGCGTAGGCGTGGCTACGGCCACGCGCTACGTGACTACGCCGTAGTCATATCGGCGGCCATTATAAGGGTAGATAAGTTCTTATTTTATAGTTTTCAGGCATTTATAGTTTTTCTTCACATATTTATATATTGCATTGCATATTGCAATTGCGGGTGTTCTTTAAAAATAGTTTAAAGTTCGTGAAATAACACGTGGTACGGGGGGCGTGGCCACGGGTAGCGATCGAAGGTGATGCGCCCGTTGATGCGCGATGTTGCAATTGGACGCCATCTTGGTTACTGGTTAATATAAGCAACCTTTCTGCCTGTCTTCTGAAAGCGTATACCTATTTGAATTTCGATTAGGTCTCGTAATTGTTTAAGCAGTCATAAATATGTTTCACAATAATTTAAAAAGAAACATGAACTGCATCTTTATATTTTATTATTTTTGTTTTGGATTACAGCTCCTCCCATTTCATTCATTCACTTTCATGACATTCACTTCATTATAGAGTGACATATAATGCGACTTTGTGACATACTCCACGCTTGAATCACTGTTTTCCAAAATACAAGCTTATAGCTTAGTTTGGAGGGCAGTGTCAGTATCGATCGTAATTCACACTCGTTCATGTAATTGCCGCATTTCTGTGAATGTAATATTGTGAAATTTTTGTACAATAAACAATTTTTATTTTATTTTTTTTTATTTTCTTGTATAACAATGTCAACCTTCATGGTGGAAACTTGAAATCAACTTTAAAATATAATCAGCCGTAATTGGCTTATACCTCTAGTTCTTTTAAAAATACATTATAAAACTAAAACTACTAATATAGGCGTGGTAACGATAGAAACAATATGGCGGACCACGTGTTCATTATAGAAGTGGGCGGGGCCAATGACCCTTGTACTTCCCGATGCAGTTGTACATAATGTCTACATATTTTCTAATAATGCAGGTTCAAAGATATATTGATGTAATAGCAATTGATAAATAACTTTCTTTCCTTGTTACAGGTCTCTTCATAGCCAGCTCTCTCTCTCTCCTGCTTCCAATTTCAATGTAAGTTGTGTTTTTCTTCCACACATTTACAATACACATTACTACACATTCACTTGTATTTTTTTCTACAGGGCATCACTTTGTTACTCAATTAAGTGACTTTGCAGTTTTCTTCAACATATTAAGACGGTTCCTGCTATTTCTGATAAGCAATGCATTTTATTTGAGGATATCTTTTTCATTTAGATATTTGAATGAAGACGACGGTGACGTCGCGGAGAATCTAACGGGTTACCGGGGCTCCGGCTCGACGTGCAGGAGAAGGAATGGGGTGGTTTTTAGTCAGTAAGAGTCTGACACTCCCTCCCGCCTCACATAGGCAGGAGCAGTCATTTGATGATTTTCCCCCCTTAAAAAAAATCCATTGATGATGCATCTTGTACTCAGTGGACACGTTCTAACAACGAGGCAAATATTTTGCATTAATATAATTTAATTCATTTTTCAGATTTTTGGTGATAAGGCGACACCGACTACCCAGCTAGCGGTCGCTCCACCCGGCTCTTCTCCACCCAGCGCGCAGTTACTCTTCATTTCGCCCCTCTGTGCCACAAGCCGCCGTCCATAGAGTAAACCTTTAAGATGTAACACGGCCTCAGCTTTCACAGATTACTCGGTTCCGAATGAATTTTTCATTGGTCGGTTTCGTTGTTTGACAGTAATAATGACTGCCTCACTGAGGTTCTGGGTTCAATTCCCAAGTCGGGTTCTCCCGAAGTCCAGAGCAATGCTCGGCGGGATTTATTCCAGTCCGATGCGCTCGTAACATGAACCTGATGGTCATGTTACTTGTAATTACAGTCAGATAACCACTTTGCTGTATTTATTTATTTACCACTCCATCCGGTAGATAAATAAATGTTTGCTTAATAAACCGTCTGGTATACTTGTTTAATTATCTTTCTATGTGATCGATAAATAAGCGAGTTCCCAATGCAATGAAAAAGTCATTGAAGTTGAAACGAGTAATCTGTGACAGCTGTACGTGCCGGGTCCCCATGCGACGTGTGCTCTTTATGCGACATGTGATTCGAACAGCTCCCAACTTTAACAGCTCATATATAATATGGCCTGTTAAGGTTACCATTACATCAACTTGGTTATTATTATATTACTTCTGGTTACTCAGTAGTTTGACTATTGGGTCTCGGGCAGTACTAGCTTAATAACTTTACCTACCTATCAACCTGACATAAGCTTCTTAATAGATTTCGGTTCTTGAAGACTTTAGAATTAAGTATTTTTATAAGAAAATTTTATGACACTGATTAAATATGAAGAATAGTTATTTAAGTAATATATTATATATTTTTGTAAAAAAATGACAAAATGTTGGTGTTTTGTTACATGTTAGGTATTATGTCTCTAATGTGGTCTGAGGTAAGATAATTCGTACGTAGTATCTGTGCGGTTATTACCTTTTAGGTTTATGAATATTACATCATCTAAACACATTAAACAAAAATTAGATAGTAAGAATTTAGTATGTAAGAAATTGTAAATACGCATAATACACAGATTAAAAATAATAATAATAATAATAAGCGAAAGATGTTTTTGTTTTATTCCAAACGTAATAGGGTTTTTTTTTTTTTTTTTTAAGGGGGGAAAATGATCGAATGACTTCTCCCGCCTGGGTGAGGCGGGAGGGAGAGTCAGACTCTTACTGACTAAAAACCACCCCGTTCCTTCTCCTGCACGTCGAGCCGGAGCCCCGGTTACCCGTTAGGTTCTCCGCGACTCCGAATCGGCATCGGCCCTATTGGGCCCCATCTGTGGTGGTCTGATGGCTCTTTGAGGCGCGCGCGGAACGCGACGCGCCGTACGCTCGGGTCTGTTTCTGGTCGGACGGGGAGCCACCCATGCTCGCCGTCCGCAGGCCCGCGCTTACGGTGGCCGGAGATCGTCTCGCGATCCCCGACGCCCGGTGTGTCCTTCGCGACGGCTGGGTTGCGAGGAGGCAGCGCTTCGCTGCCTCACGCGTCCCGCCTCCTCCTTAGCTAGCATGACTGCTTCGCAAAAGGAGGAGACGGCATCCCAATCCCTCTCGCTCCGCATCATGGCCTGCACTAGGCCCGGACGCGAGAGGTCGCCATCGCCGATCACTTCCCTGAGGGCACGGCGGTGCTCAGCCCACGCAGGGCATTCTCCCACTGTGTGTTCCACCGTGTCCTCAGGGCGGTCCTCGCAGTGATGACACCCGGGCGTTTCCTCCCGCCCCATCAGACACAGGTACCTCCCGAAACTTCCATGTCCGGTGAGGACCTGCGTCAGGCGGTAGGTGAGGACGCCGTAGCGTCTCTCAAGCCACTCCTCAAAGAGGGGACTTATCGCTGAAATGGCAGCGAGCCCAGCCCCCGGTTGCGACAGTCGTTGCTGCCATTCCGCCATGAGATCGCGCCGGAGCTCATCCCGCCACGCACTTATTTGGCGCGGCAGCGGAGTTTCGCCCCGGCGACGTGCCTCCGCGCGCATGTTATACACGCGCGCGAGCACCTTCGCCTCCAGATCCCACGGCGGTAATCCGGCAAGGAGGTTCGCCGACTCCCCAGAGATCGTGCGGTATCCGCGGATCATTCGGATCGCCATGACCCTCTGTGACATGAGCAGCGTCCGAGCAGGACGCCGCAACAAGTTCGGCGCCCAAACAGGGGCGCCGTAGAGGGCCATGGACCGCACGACCCCGGCGTACAACCTCCGGCAGGAGGCGTTTGGCCCCCCGAGGTTGGGGAGGATGCGTTTAAACGCAGCCCCCGCCCTCGCCAACTTTGGAGCCAAACGTCGGAAGTGCTCCACGAAGTTCCACCGACTGTCGAGGACGAGTCCCAGGTACTTCATCGTCGTCTCGACGCCGATGGTAACCCCTCCCGCCATTATTTGGGACCCACCCGGAGGTGGCGCGTTCCCGCGGCCATGAAAACACAAAACGTAATAGGGTAGATGCCTAATTTTTATTTTAATGTCCGCCTGGTAGATTATTTTAAATTATTAGACACCTTAGACGAATATTTTCGAAGATATATTGATTGGAAATGTCGCGTTACGTCACTTCTATGTACATTATATACGTAGAAATGACGTTTTAGCCCCCACTCCTAAACTTTTATTCGTTATATTTAAGTATCATTTTATTATACAACAAAATAAAAAATACGTGTCTAATATTTTTTCATTACCTAACTGACGAACTTAAAACATTTTTAATTTTCATACCCTGTCATCATCCCTATTGTCTATACTTTGAATAAAATTATGTTAATGCCTTTTTTTTTTTTTTTTTTTTTTTTTAAGGGGGGAAAATCATCGAATGACTGCTCCCGCCTGGGTGAGGCGGGAGGGAGTGTCAGACTCTTACTGACTAAAAACCACCCCGTTCCTTCTCCTGCACGTCGAGCCGGAGCCCCGGTTACCCGTTAGGTTCTCCGCGGCTCCGAATCGGCATCGGCCGTATTGGGCCCCATCTGTGGTGGTCTGATGGCTCTTTGAGGCGCGCGCGGAACGCGACGCGCCGTACGCTCGGGTCTGTTTCTGGTCGGACGGGGGGCCACCCATGCTCGCCGTCCGCAGGCCCGCGCTTACGGTGGCCGGAGATCGTCTCGCGATCCCCGACGCCCGGTGTGTCCTTCGCGATGGCTGGGTTGCGAGGAGGCAGCGCTTCGCTGCCTCATGCGTCCCGCCTCCTCCTTAGCTAGCATGACTGCTTCGCAAAAGGAGGAGACGGCATCCCAGTCCCCCTCGCTCCGCATCATGGCCTGCACTAGGCCCGGACGCGAGAGGTCGCCATCGCCGATCACTTCCCTGAGGACACGGCGGTGCTCAGCCCACGAAGGGCATTCTCCCACCGTGTGTTCCACCGTGTCCTCAGGGCGGTCCTCGCAGTGATGACACCCGGGCGTTTCCTCCCGCCCCATCAGACACAGGTACCTCCCGAAACTTCCATGTCCGGTGAGGACCTGCGTCAGGCGGTAGGTGAGGACGCCGTAGCGTCTCTCAAGCCACTCCTCAAAGAGGGGACTTACCGCTGCGATGGCAGCGAGCCCAGCCCTCGGTTGCGACAGTCGTTGCTGAATGGCGCCATGAGATCGCGCCGGAGCTCATCCCGCCACGCACCTATTTGGCGCGGCAGAGGGGTTTCGCCCCGGCGACGTGCCTCCGCGCGCATGCTGTACACGCGCGCGAGCACCTTCACTCCAGATCCCACGGCGGTAATCCGGCAAGGAGGTTCGCCGACTCCCCAGAGATCGTGCGGTATCCGCGGATCATTCGGATCGCCATGACCCTCTGTGCCATGAGCATGTTAATGCCTTACATCGTTCCTTGGCCGAGTGGCTGCAAATGCGACTGCCGGGCAAGGGGTCTCGGGTTCGATTCCCGGGTCGGGCAAAGTATTAATGGGATTTTAAAAAATCACAGTAGTAGCACGGAGTCTGGAATTGTGCCCGGTATATTTGGTATATTAGGTACAGCGTAGCTCGTACAGGTATATTTGCTATTATACGCGTATTTTGTTTATGCTTATAATGCAACAATTTTGATAGTCATACCACAACCGCTAACCTTTTTGCAGCTTACAAAGGATGACTGGTAGATAATGATGTTAAGTCCTACTTATGCAATTGTTTAAACTTAAATAAATAAATGACATTACACAATTGTCCAGACTTAAAGAGTGATTAGAGTATTTTTCTTCAAATATAGCTGCTCATGACTATGAGCCCTGTTTGGGCTCGTTTTAGAGAGCATGAACAATACTCATAATTAGATTAAAGGCAATAAAGATAAATATTACAAAAAAAACAAAAACAAAATTATAAAATAATTTAATTAATTAAATAAATATAATAAATACAAAATCACAAGATTGATTTATTCAATAATAGTCTTATCTATGTTGTAGACCCTCTCGATGTTCTCGGAAGGCAGTGGATCTATGAGTTCTATGTGTAAGTCGTATTGTTGGTCGAGGCCCATGTAGCTATCACTTAACACGTATAGAGTGTAGATTATACGACCTGAGAAAAAAAGAGAAATTTTTGGTTAATAAATGCTTTGTTTAATGAATCATTTTTATGCCTGAAGATATTTTTTTTATTGATAAGTCTTCACAGACTCGTATCCTTCACTTTGTCTTTTAAATACTGTTTTCCTTTTCCTTGAATAGTCATTCTGAAGATAGTTCAGACGTCTTTCAGGACCGATTTTTCATTCATCAGTTAATTCTTAGCTGAATAATAAAATTTACATTAGACAGTTTTTACTATGAAGAAATTGTCAAATATTCAGTTATTCCTCAGTTCGGGCTCGTACACATAACAGCGATGCGACATCGCATCGCAAAAATGTGCGACCTCCCTCTCAAGAACTTGCGAATTAATTCGCATCGCGCATCAAAATCTTACCTTCCCAAAATCTTTTTTGTTTCTATTTCCTGTATCTCCTAAGCAATAACAGAAGTGCACACTTCGTTTTACGATCCATGTCACGATCTAGTTTTCAAAGTAAAATACGTTTAGAATGGCTGACAGTCATCGAAGGAATGGTCACTCAGGGAGACGCCTTGTCGCACGAAATCGCATCGCAGCAATTTGCATCGTAATTTTTTGCGTTGCGATTTCGCATTGCATCGCAGTTTTGTGTACGAGCCCATAAATATTATTTGGCCGTGTAAAAATCGGCTCTAAGTGTCATATAGACAACTATTTACGTGAGTCATAGGTAACAGTTAAAAACTCTATAAAAAATCAATAGTTTTTTTATTAGGCGGAAAGTAAGCAGACAGGTCGATAATGACAGTAGTATGCGATTAACGCCACTCATGAACATTCGCTACATTAGTGAACCTACAAATACGTTACCAATCCCCTAAAAAGGAGTACTTACGTTCATTTTTTGATAATTTATTTAGTATATGAATTATGCTTACCTTTCCTCGAAGGCGTGTAGAAGGTAACCTGCGCCGTTCCTTTAGGCGGCACTCGTTTCAAGGCGTGTAGCTCGCCATCATCAACAGTACCGAGTGTGAGTATCCAGCCCTCGTTCTTACCGCGGGGGAACCGAGGACACAGTACGGTGTTTGGATTACCGCCACGACGGTGTAGCTCTATTAGGAGGGTGTATTCCTGTTGATAAGGTTAATAACATACTCTTAATGTTCAGTGATAAAATTTTCGGTGAAAAATTAGTTTCAAGGCATGAACAAAACGCAGTACGAGGTCGTTCTTAGGTGGGAAGTCTCTCAATATAAACAAGAACAATAAAATTGTATGGAATTATATTACCAATCTGTTTTACGTAACTGTTTGACAAGGTAACTCAACTAGTTACAAGCTAACTCGTTTGTCCCGCAATGCTGCTGATGATTATGAGCCCCTGCGTAACTCGAAACCAGTCAAGTTACCTCATCAAATACTTATAAGTACCATAAAATATAACTAATTGAATATTTCTTAGATAATGACTTATTATTATTTATTTACGATAATTTTATTATAATACAAGGTCACTGTATTTACCTGGTCAGCATGTAGCGTCAACCATTCGTCCCTCGCCGGCGGTTGGCGTATGCGTTTGTCTTGTTCACCTTCACTGTCGAACCAGAGACCACGGACAGATAGCTTTACGTCCAACGTCGGCATCTCACATATGGCCTGGAAGCAAAATGGCATCTTAGAGTATTCTCTACAAAATTTTATTTTAGTACTATTGTACTAAAATAAAATATTGTTGTATCTCAAATAATGTAATAGGGGGTGAGCCTATTGCCATATACTGGGCACAATTCCAGACTCCGTGCTACTACTGAGATTTTTTTGAAAACCCAGTAATACTTTGCCCGGCCCGGGAATCGAACCCGAGACCCCTTGCTCGACAGTCGCACCTGCGACCACTCGGCCGACGAGGCAGTCATTTCATCAGTGAAGTCATCATATTTGTGTATTGAATTGAGGAAATCTATGTTGAGAGGATCTTTAATGAAACATGAATCGTTTTCAAATGTTTTACGTAAAACTGTACTGTATACGTATTTAAGACTATCAACCACGTATTTTTTAAACTTTGCTCCACACATGTCGTAGAACTTGAACTTCGCTCCTGTGTCGTGGGTGCGTTTACAAACATACAAGTTCACATACACATGACACCGAGACCCGAAACAACAATCTGTGGATCACACAAAGAGTTGTTCCGTGCGGGAATCGAACCCGCGACACGTTGCGCGGCAGCCAGTTGCGAAACCATAGCGCCAACCGTGCAGTTTAGTAGAAATGGATTTAAACCTTCAACTTTCAAATTAATTTTTCGTCAAAAAGCTACAACAAAAAAGTTATTAAGACAAACTCACTCTATGTATCTGTTCAATCTGATTCTCTTCGAACTCCCTCCTCAAATACTTGGCTAACAGCTCGTAATTTCTCATACAAACCACTTTCAACCCATTGAGCATATTACACGGTTTGTGAGTATCTTTAGCCATTTTTGAGAATATGTACAAATGTTGGGAGTCTATGTGTGGGAGGGTCAGTAGGGGGGATTCCGTCGGCCATCTTGCTTGAACTATGCTTTGCATCAACATCTGACAGGATAGACAGACTGATAGCCAGCCGTTTTCCGCTGATGTATCTATCATTGCCTGCAAAGTTTAGATTTGTTAGGTTTTAGACAAATATAAGGAATTAATTATTATGCTTTTAGCTTACTCACGTAACTGTTTGATGAGGAACTCGACTAGTTTCAAACATGGCATTGAGTAAGCCGAAAATATAATAATTATTTCGTATTTCTCACGAAAGTTTTAACATAAACACAAATACAACGAATAATTTCATATAAAAAGAACATCAATATCACGTTTTTTATTGCTTTAAAAAGGTCAACACAGATGTATTTGTAGCACAGTCAGTATTTGTTAGTCAACTGTTCCATTAAGGAAATATTGACTATGAATTTTGTGATTAATTTTACCACTTCAGTTGCTAATGTTTTTAGCGTTTTTATCCAGAAATTACAATTTTCACAATAAACAAAAAAGTTTCAGTTTACCACACAAACAAACCGAAATAGAAAAAACATACTCTATCCTATAGAGTAGAGGGGATAGAGTACTTTTTATTTGAATTTGAATTTTTGAATGAGGTTTTAAACATCAAATCAATAATATCTTACCTGTAATATTCTAATGGTTTGATCCAGTACAGACTTGGTGTCTGTCAAGTAGTCAGTGTTAGGTAGCTGCAGTCTAGTCATGTGTGCTTGTAGTAGCAGGAAGGCTTTTACGTTGGATGAGTCGAGGCTTAGAGCGTCTACTGGAAGCCGGCATTGCTGGGAGAGCTCGCTGGAAGGAAAATTGAGATTTAAATTAAGTCTACTTTATTATTATTTTATGTGAAGAATCTATTTGACGATATATAGAAGACATCTGCCGTAGCAGGCTGGTGGTAACGCGTCGCGGGTTTGGTTATTTGTGTGAACCACAAATCGTTTGTTTTGCAGGTCTGTTCACGCATCTATGACACCGGAGTTTATGCTAGTGTAGGGCAACGTCAGAAGAAAATTGCGAACCTCCTAATTATATTAAAGTTTATTGGCCGCTAGTTTATAGCGCACTTTGAATCATACATTCCTTTTATTCACCTAAATTGCTAGTGAAAGTGATCGAAACGTTACCGCGACGAGCCTTCTTATTGGTTGCTTAACGTGAAACAGCCAATCAGAGCGCCAAAAGTGATAAACATGTCGATTGCGTTGGCGCGAAACTAACCAGTAGGGACTCTATGGTTAAGTAAGATGAACTTCGCTACCTTATCTGTCATTAATTATTGCGTGTGCCATCGCACACGAAGATAAAGAGATTTATTTGCATAAAAACATAGTATACAAAGATGTTGTAGTTACATCATGTTTTGCTTAATAAATAAAACATGCAAATTTTAACTTATAACGACTTATTTTAACTAACTTACACTCGTAGTTATTGGTTATATATTATTATTTATGTTCAAAAAATTCCTTAATGCTATAAAATTAATTTTCATTCAACCATAATTTTATTTTAAATAGGTTTTTAATGTAATCGGCAATTTATTAAATATTCGGACACACATAGATAGACAGCTTTTATTATATTTTGTTAACTTAGGAAACTTCTCTAGTACTAGTCTGTGATGGTCGCGTCGACTTCTAGAACATACATCTTCTGCCGTTTTGAACAGCTCTTTATATTTGCGTATGAATATACACACTTCATATAAGTACAATGAGTGCCAAGCGCGAATAACTATCGCATTCGTAACGTGTTAGTATCGAGACCGTTCGGCGCTCTGACTGCTGACTGGCTGGCTCCAGTGAACCAATCAGAGCGCTGAACTTGGTACTCTCAACTTCGGGTGAATCTGTTCTTTTTTCCAAGATCCAACAGTAATTAGTTGATGACACTCACCCATTAAGTAGGTCCTCATTATGCCTGACGGGTAGAGTGGCGTACTCCTCGCTGTCCGCCAGTACCCGCAGCAAGTCGTCGACGTTCATGTTGTTGTGCAATGCGCGGGTGAAGTGCGCCATGGTCTTGTACGACAGGTAGTAGTACGACGCGATGCGACCCATCCACGTGCAGTGGACTGTGCGGAGGTCCTGAGAAATAATAGGAAACAAGAGATTTTAAAATCCAGAAGTTAGAGTATGATTTTTGTTTTTTTTTATATCGTTGCCCCACACTAGGAATTTCTCCTGTGTGGTGAGTGCGTCTACAAACAAGTTCACATACACATGACATCTAGACCCGGAACAACAATTTGTGAAAGAGTTGCTCCGGATGGCAATCGAACCCGCGACACGTTGCGCGGCAGTCGGTTGGCCATCCAACGCACCGGCCGATATAGTAAAATAAATTAAACATATTCATGTACTCACTCAAAAGTTTAGTATAAACAGAGAATGTCTTACCTCCTCAATCTCCAAGCAGTTAGCATTGGCGAGTGCATCCAACGAGGTCTGCACCAAGTTAGACAGGTAGTAGTTGACATCCTGAGGCTCCACGCTCTCCAGGTTGTAGTACGACGGGTTCTTTAGCAGGCGACGGAAGAAGTACGTCCATGTCATGTAGTCTAGGATGTCTTGCTTTGTTTGGACCGTACCTTGAAGTGATGCATGTTGAAAATTTGTTGTTTTTTAAAGATTATTGGTGTTAAAAATATTGGCGGAGTTAAGGGGTTTTGATGTCATGAGTGTGATTATTCCCATTTTGTTTGTTAACCAGCTGTGTCATGACATCTCTAGTGATTGATACTTTATTTATAGCATAATTATATTTCTATTTCATTCAAGTTTTTTTATTATAACACAGTCTTGTCATGTGTTCTAAGAAAAAACAGTTAACAAAGAAATAATTGGTAGTATTTGTCATTGAATAACTATTTCACGTTAAATCTATGTCTTTACAAAGAATTATACTTTAACCGGTATACACAACTTCTAAGTAATTATTATTCATTTATTTAAACTAATAAAAACTCAGTATTGACTAGTTTTTACTTACCAGCTACAATTTCAGCATTGAGATGGTCAGGTAGCACTTCCAGTAGACTAGACTCCACTGGGAATGGTTCGTAAAGGAACTTCTTGTAGAAGTTCTTCTTCTGATCGTGTACCAACACTACTGCTACACCTTCGTTGTCATACTAAAAGCGAGAGTAGAAAATATTTATTAACGTACGCACGTGTGTTGCTATAAGGACATATAATAATCTTTAATTCGATATCTTATACTTTCAACAAATAGCGATTGCACATATCACATATATATATGAGACAAGCGTTTTTTTATTTGCAACTCTTATTAAAGATTATAAATAGAATTACTTGTAAGCAAATTTTCCAAAAGATAAATTCGTTTGTTGCGCAAAATACCCCAAAACTTGCGCTTACCTGGGCAAAACAGCGCAACTTTGCGCAAACATAATTTATCAATAAAAAAATATACAAATATTACCTGTGGACGTCCAGCTCTGCCCATCATCTGCAAGACATCCGTTATAGGCATGTCCACGTATCTCTTCTGTTTGCCATCATAGTACTCTGTGCCCTTGATGACCACGAGGTGGGCCGGGAAGTTCACACCCCATGCTAGAGTGGCTGTGCAGATTAGAACCTAAAAGTTAAGGTATAGGTATATTTTAGTTATTTGACTTATCTTTCAATAATGATTACTTGTAGTATTAACAGGGAGAGCCAAAGGCGTACTTATTGCACGCTCAGTTTAAGTTACTAGCTTCTGCGACTCGATTCGCCGGATTCGTGTTCCATGGTGTAATGTGATATTCCAAACCATACTCCTGTGCCAAATTCCATTCCGAGCCCTTCAGTCGTTTTGCCGTGAAGGAGTAATAAGGGATAACTTTATTTTTATTATTAATGAGGAATTCATAAATGATTCTTATTATTGAAAATATCGTCGAGAGGATCTTTGTTTTTTCAACCCAAAGCTTTCGATGTCGCGTTTATGATTATTCAAGGTTAAAAGAATATTGCCACAGCAAAAATTACTTATTATAATTTTTGAAACATACCTGTATTTTCTGATTAATAAACAACTCTTCAACAGTAGTTCTATCTCTTTCGTGCAGACCGGCATGATGGATTCCAATACCGAACGCTAGCGTCAGTTTTAAGTTCGATTCCCGAATGTTAGCAAGAATTTGTTCCATCTCTGATTCTTGCATGTGCAGCCATTGTTTAGGATTATCTTCAGCAGCTAAGTAAGCTATTAGATCTAAAGCTGTTAACCTGTAAGAGTTGGTTTGTCACATAATATCAGGGAAAAAGATGGAAATCCATGAAACAGTGTATTCCTAAATAATGTTGTAATTAAGATAAACTAGTTGAAAAACAATAAAACGACTCTTTTACTCTTTCAACTTATTTAGTTGTTAACTGCATATTTTTTGTTGATAATCAAATTAACTGGTATTCTAGGTCACTGTCGTGGACAGTGACAAGCATATATTATTTCATTGCACAATTTTATGCTATATTTATCATAAAACTATATTATAATAACACGCACCTAGTCTGCCGCCTACTGGACACGAACACTAGCGTAGGCGCGCACGGCGAGTGAATGCGTATAGCCTGGAACGTTGGCTTGTTCATTGTCATCATGCGGGGGCAGTAGTGGCGGCCGGGGTGGCCTGATATGTGCACCTGTTGGAACAAATATATGGCTTACTTAGTTGTAATAAGGTTTATCGTTGCGCATCGTTGCGCAAACGATTTGCACTTGCGCAAAGTAAAGGAGTCAAGTCAACGGAATGTGTGGATGCGGGTTTTTACAAAAAGCAATTAAATATTAGAGCGGTATTAAGTAGTCTTCTTATTAAAAAAACATATTAGTGCTTTGACTTCGAACATAAAACTACTGAAGGCTTTCTTTAGCATAAATAAGTATTGTGAAATAAATGTAGTAAAGACTAATTATCACATACCTCCAAAGGCACAGGTCGCACTGAAGGCCTGAAGTTATAAAGCCCCATTTCTCCAATATTCAACCAGTTCGCTAGATCCTTGGCGTTGGCTAGAGCAGTGGAGAGACCAATTATACGCAATCTTCGAGATGTATGGGATTCTATGAAGTTTGTCCTGTAATATAATATAATATTTGATTAAAATTGTACCTAATGTTAATTAAAATCACGGGTTACTCACGTGAATATACTGAGAAAAGCTAGTAGTTTCGAACCACAGAGGGGTTCTTCCTCATGAGCAGCGTGCGCGGTCGCGGCGACGTCGTGCAGCTCGTGAGTAACCCATGATTTTAATTAATTTAGTATGTCTCACGATAGTTATTATAAAAACGTGCCTAATGTTGTTACGAGTAATAAACTGTTAAGCTTTTATAAAGAGGTAGGCAAATGTGGACTGCGGTATCGATAGTGTTGGTAAACATAGGCCCTGATTATATATTCCGTACATTTCTAGAGAGTTTTGACACCGAAAATCGCGAGTAAATCTTAGAAAAAATGTCGACAAACTTTTTACGACATAATATGTAACTGTAAGTACAATAGATTTTATCTGGGCCAATGTCTTTGCTATTTTTGCAAACAAAAACGTATTCTATACATTTTAATATAGAACTCAGTCTCACCTGGACACGATAACTTCTAGCACGGGTCCTCTATCCTCTCCAAGCAGATGTATTTCATCAATGACTATAAGTGCGACGTCTCTGACATAGTTCCTGGTCTGCCAGGATCGACTGATACCGTCCCATTTTTCAGGAGTTGTCACTATCACGTGCGAGTTACGGATCGCTCGGATGTCGGGTGATACGTCACCTGAAATATTGATATTGGTCTTAGAGAATATTGAAAAAAATATGTTGAAAATATCAATGAAACGGTTTTTTTTATACAAAGGCTTTTGGATGGTAAGCGGTCGATGCAGTCCAAATACACCTGTAAAACTAGTAGCATAACGAATGCTTTGCCGACCATAAAGTCTACTCTACAAAATCTTATACTAGTGTCAGATACAAAGGGGAGGAGGAATGTATAGCAGTGTGCACATGAATTTGTGAGTTCATTTCGATCACTTTGACTGGATTTTAGTATTACATTGTTCTCGCACAATCCAACAGCAAAACTATGTAACTAGAGAATTGTATTGTGAACCTGATTGAAAAAGAGTAACCTATGGAGTTTCTTGCTCATCCTTCTCCATAGGAATCTACACCTTGGAATGAGCAAATAGCTTAACTTTTAATATTTTTGTTGACGTTCAAAAGTGCCTTTCTGTTCTAATTGAAATAAATGATTTTGACTTTGACTTTGAATGCTGTGAAATGAAAAAGAATTTTGTCTAAGCTACTTTAGATCGCATTTATTACACAAAATGTTAAATCTGTAATTGACTAACCTGTCAACTCAACGACTTGTTTTCCAAGCCTTTCCTGTAGACGCACTTTCCAATCCTTTATTCTTTCTTTTACAAGAGCTTTGAGTGGTGCGATGTAAACGACCTGCAAGTTAATAATAGTTATTATGTTAGCTGTTTGTCTATCTGTAGTTTGAGATCGACGTGGTTTCGGTTTCGTGCTAGCAATAACCAGTGCCGAATTAGTCAAATTCAATAATTATCTACGAATTTTGTTCTTCAACATATGACGTCATACTATATTTGTGAAAGTGAAAGTTACTTTGTAGAGATGTTTGTTTGTCAATCACGCTGAAACTACTGAACGGAGTTTGATAACATTTGGTATACAGGCAGGGTATGGGCCGAGTTAGCTGATAGGATAGGCAACAGCTAGCAATTCTCATAAATTAGCTAAAACAACTATAATCACCAAATCAGTGCAAGTCCCATAATTAGCTAGTTTCCTAGATTTCAAATAAATTGTTTCAACTTTTCAATGCATCATATAATAAGGAAATAAGTATGCTATTTGACGCAGAATTATGATGACGTCATAATTCTGCGTCAATATAAAATCCAATATAAAATTTATAGAAAAGTATCGTTTTCGACATTTCAATAAAAGTATTGAATTAGACTACCTATCAATTACCTTATTAAGTACTGTAAGATTATTCTTCTATTTTTACTTCTACTATTTAGTAATAAAACAATTTAATTTTCAGATTTTCTCACCTTACAATTAGGATACTGATTAAAAACTCTGAACATGGCAACTTCAGCGACGATGGTCTTGCCAGACCCCGTGGGAGCGCCGAGCAGTACATTATGGTCTGTGTGGTACAAACAGTGGAATATCTGCGTCTGTATGGGGTTGAAGTGGCTGAAGTTGTATAACATCTCGAAGTTCGAGTTGTTTAGAGCTGTCACTGGTAGTGGTTGCAGTTCTAGGAGATCTGTGGAGGAATATGTTGATTATTTGTATGTATACTTGTTTGATAACATAATATAATACAACATCACGTCTTTTATATCCGAAGGGGTAGACAAATGCACATTATGCCACTGTACAATGTCACACCCACTTTTTACTATTTATGTTACGAGTCCCATGTAATAGGAGGTGAGCCTATTGCTAGCATATACCGGGCACAATTTCAGACTCCGTGCTAGTATTGAGATTTTAAAAAAAAAACCCAGTAGTACTTTGCCGGACCCGGGAATCGAACCCGAGACCCCTAGCCGGTCGCACTTGCGACCACTAGGCCAACGAGGCAGTCAACAGTACTTGTTTGATATAAAGATAAAACACTGAAATGTGGCTTAATGCCTTACGGCTAGGTGGCCTGAGATCTTTTTAATTATTTATTAATGTTGAACCAAATAATTATCCACTTTTTTTTTGTTAACCAAATAGTTTGGTCTTGTAGGAGTTTCAACTAAAATAGAAAAACCTTTATATCTAGTGATAAGTGGTCGGAAACTTGATTGAACTTCAAGGGCGAAGCAAAAATGTACATTTACTAATCATCTATCTCTAAAAATGAAATCTCTATTAATGAAACCTTCGTTACTTTATTGGTTAAGTACTAATTATTATAAGTTACCTGTGTGAGGTGGATGAGTCTCAGGCAGTATTAAGTGTTGGAACGTGAGTGGCAATACACTTTCTGAACCAATCCATCTGAAAATAGAGAACATATTAGTTGTATCATTTCGGATTATCTTTGAAATGTATGTCTTGAATTATTATAAAGATACTAACTGTTACCCGCGACTTTGTTCGCGTGATATAATTCATTTTCTTGTTAATTTATACTTTTTTGACGCGACAACGTGTTAATTGGCGAGGCGTATTCGAGAGCTAGTATGAAACGGAACGTTTATTGTCTACTCAAGATGGCGACTGCAGTTTATCTGTTAGTGTCATTAAAATGAATTATTAAAACGAAATAATCTCCGTAATTCGAATTTTGCGGATATATGTTGTTGCGGATGTATTTTGCTCGAAATCGATATTTTTTTATGTTTTATTATTTATGTAATGTTTCGATTGAGTCTACCGTACCCCTTGACGAAATTATTAATATAGATTAAGTTCTTACCTCTCTGACGTTGCTCGGATGTAGTATTGAGGGGGAAGGGGCTCACTGATGGGTATCGTGATTATCAACTCTTGTGGTTCTTTTGTTACGACCTGTAAATACAGTTATATTGTAAAGTTTGAAATAATACTCTAGAACGACTAGACTGACTTCGTAAACTATATTTGTTGCATATTTCTCATTCATACGAACCTAGGAAAGGATGTTAGGACATGTCACGAATTTAATAAAATATTCAGAAGCTGGTCTCTAATCTTAAAGTAACCAATCACATTTACTATGCTAACGCGACAATTGCAATACATATTTTGATTAGCTTTCAGCAAAGTTTAAAATGTGTATTTTCGCTAGCTTACCTGCTTCTTAGTAATAAGGAAGTATTCGTGGTAGTACATAATATCAGTCTCCGGGTCTTCCACCCAGATCCAGAATGCTTCGGGAGCCTTGGTATGATATCGGTCGTTCCATCTGAAAATTAATTAAGTTTTAAGTATGTTTAAGTACTGCATGTACGAGGTATTGAACCAATCAATATTTTTCATTAAAACGTATTACTACCTACGTAACTATGCTTCTGCACGAATGGCCTTGCTAATTTTTTTATGCTATAAGTCTTACTGGCTTACGAGCAGATGGATTACTGGCCTTTTGGGATTAGGAATTTAAACATTTTTGGGGTTTCAGAGCAATCTCCGAATCCCCAAAAACCCCGGAGGCCCAATTACCCCCCTTCTCAAATGGAAGGGGGGTAATTGGGCCTTCGGTAACCTCACTCACACGACGAAACACAACGTAAGCGTTGTTTCACGCCGGTTTTCTGTGAAGCCGTGGATTCCGGTCGGCAACGTTACATTCGAGACCTAATATCACCTCTCCTTGAAAAACCACGATGTGTATGGACCGCGTCAATTGCTTACCATCAGATGACCCGTCTGGTGGTTTGCTGCCCTATGTCATAAAAATATGTCACTCACTTGAAGTTAGGTGTAATGGACAGTCGTATCCTCAGCACAGTCCGAGTGATGGGGTGCAGGCTGGCTTCCATCTCCAGTAGCGGGAACTCGTCAGCACACTTCTTTAGATGACGAGCGTTCTTCGGGTTGCGGATCAAATCGCCTGTTGAGGAAATAATTACAAGTGTTCACTTTATAACTTATTTTGGTTAACTCGTTGAGTACCGTCATTATAGACACAATTAAAGAACAATAGGTTGCGGTCACCGGTGTCCTCGCGGTGTTTGACAGTTTAATTTACAGTGGCAAGCAAGAGGTTTTGGATTGATTCCTGAGATCAATAAAACAGATTTATCTAATGTTTTCCTTGAGCCCACCCGTGTAACATCCACCACGGCAACATGTATAGATAATATTTTCTGTAACTGTGATTATTTACATAAAGATGTTGTTAATAAATTATCATCTGATCACAGTGGGCTGACAATTAGCTTTAACACCATCACAACTGTTCAAAAAAGTGAAATTATGTTTAGACAGATCTCAAATAAAAAAATTGAGTCATTAAATTATAATTTAAAAAATGATTTATGCGGTCAAATACATGATAGTGAATACCCGAGTGAGATTTACGCCAACCTATTGTCAATTATTAAAACTCAATTTGATAAATTATTCCCTGTAAAACGCAAAAACATTCAATGCAAGTTGGTATTCTGTGACTGGGCTACACCAGGTATACGCATAAGTAAAAGTAGTAGCACGGAGTCTGGAAACGTGCCCGGTATATGGCAATAAGCTCACCCCCTATTACATGGGACTCATAATATAAATAGTGAAAAGTGGGTGTTACTTCTGTGTACACCTCTGCCTACCCCTTCGGCGATAAAAGGCGTGATGTTATGATGATGATGATGGAGTAAAGTAGTTCCATTGTTTAAATCCGGTGATAGTGCAGAACCCAATAACTATAGGCCAGTCTCTATTTTACCAGCGCTCAGCAAAGTGTTTGAAAGGCTGATGCTTTCTCAGATGTTGCGTCACTTTAACATGAATTCTATCTTTCATGATCAACAATACGGATTCACCAAAGGTCGCTGCACTACTGACGCGGGAGTAGCTCTAATTAAGCGGGTGTTCGCCTCTTGGGAAGAAGCACGGGATGCCATCGGCATATTTTGTGATCTTTCGAAGGCATTCGACTGTGTTGAGCATGAGACACTATTGCTGAAGCTGAAACACTACGGCATTCGGGGGACGTCGCTAAATCTGTTGAAATCATACCTTCAGGATAGGCAACTTAAAGTACAAGTAAATAAAGTAAATTCACAAGGTGCTAGCATATCTATGGGTGTACCGCAGGGCTCGATACTAGGTCCATTCTTATTTTTAGCGTACATAAATGACTTGCCCCATTTATTTAAAAATGAACCGCAGATGGTATTATTTGCTGATTAGATTATAAAATAAATAGAGGCACAAATAGTTATGACGACGTAAATAATGCCCTAATGCAAGTTCAAAATTGGTTTACATTAAATAACTTAGTACTAAACAATAAAAAGACAAAATGAATTAGATTTGTTTTGCCAAATGTTAAAAGCAACGAATGTGACTTATTATTGAATGGTGAGAAATTAGAGTTTGTAAAAGAGACAACTTTCCTGAGAATTACTGTAGACGACAAATTGCAATGGGGTCCTCACATTACATCATTAGCGGGACGATTGACCTCTGCAGCTTATGCTGTCTGGAAGATACGACAGTTAACTGACATAGACACGGCAAGACTAGTGTATTTCAGTTACTTTCATAGCATTATGTCGTATGGCATTTTGCTGTGGGGACACGCTGCTGACATTGAGTCTATTTTTATCCTACAAAAGCGTGCCGTCAGAGCTATCTACAATCTAGGTCGTCGCGAATCTCTCAGAGAAAGGTTTAAGGAGATCAACATTATGACCGTTCCATGTCAATTTATTTATGAAAACATCATGTATGTTAGGAAAAACCTACAGTTATTTGGTAAAGTGTCTGACAGACACCACTATCAAACTAGACATGGGAATAGATTAAGTCAACCAATTTCGAGATTAGCGAAAGTAAGTAAGTCGTTCATGGAATTCTGTGTTAATTGTTATAATAAGATACCAGGCGATGTACAACGACTAAATGAATCCAAATTTAAATTAGGTATAAAGAAAACTTTATGTAGACAAGCATATTACAAACTTAATGAATATATAGAGGATAAAAATGCTTGGATGCAGGCTAGTCCGGCTCCACAGGATAACTAAAAACACTGTTGTTTTAATGAAACGTAAATAATTGCCAGCCATATTGCTAAATTGTATATTGTTTAACTTATATAACCAATGTAAATGTGAGAGCCCTGTAATTAACTTAATATTATATTAGATTAGTAGAATTCATTTGTGTCAGCTTGGAGTTGTCATGCTCACTCAAAGGTCTCATTGGCGGTGGCGCGTGCAGTGGATCGCTCGATTCCCTACAATATGGTTGAGTTGGGCGGTGCTGGTGTACGTGTCATGTTCGTGAACGGGCGCCGTCAACTGGGACTGGTCAGCTCCAGACTGTATTATTGTCCTTAAGGTTATTTTCTTTTTTTTGATCACTTTGACTGGATTTTCGTGTTAAATTGTTCTCGCACAATCCAAACAGCAAAACTATATAACTAGTAAATTGTATTGTGAACCTGATTGAAAAAGAGTAACCTATGGAGTTTCTTGCTCGTTCTTCTCCATAGGAATCTACACCTTGGAATGAGCAAATAGCTTCACTTTTAATATTTTTTTGACGTTCAAAAGTGCCATTCTGGCCTAATTGAAATAAATGATTTTGACTTTGACTGATTCGGCTTTTCTTTTTTAATTTTCAGTTATAGGGTGGAGTTTAGAATCATAAGTGGGTTAAACAAAATTTTAAAATCTGAGATTTATTCCAAATTTTTTTTATTTATATTTTAGTATTAACCAACCATTTTAATCCTAACGGTAAAGATAAGAGGTTAGTTTAGGTGTTTCCTTTAGTTAATTTTTAACTAAGAGATGGTTTAAGGGTTGTTGTGGAAAACGGCTATTAGTTTAATAATATAATGTCTTTAACATAATTTCTCCAAGACCACACTTACCGACTTCCTTCCAGTCCATATCTCTGATCTGGTCGGGTTTCAACATCGGATACTCGATATGCTTCAACGTCTCGATAGTGAAACAGTTAAACTGTCGCATGTCACTATAGAAGTCCCACTGTTGTAGTTCTAGCATTTTCGCCATTTTTAGGTATAATCCTGCCATGTACGCATTGTTCTTGCGTAGGGTTATCTCGAAGAGAGCTCTGACTATACGGACGGCGTTCTGTGGATAGATTTATTGATAAATGGATGGTTGTGATTAGAAAATGAGTCGTAGTGTTATAGCTTTAAAGTACATAATGGTTACAAGAAATTGACTCGAGTTGTTAAATGAAGTGAAAATTTTCACAATGGAAGACTAACTGCTTTTCAATAGATTGCAAAGTTATTAAACTAACGATTGCAAATATTATCAAAATTAAAGTGCTCATAGTTGCGGGAAGGATGCCGCAATATTTATCTTCAATTAAACATTTTTAATTTCACTCCAATTTGTTTAGATAAATAACCAATATTATTAGAAGTAATTGTATGTATGTATGTTTTGAGATTTCAATACAAACCTGACTAATGTAATTCAAATCCGACTGTAGCGACGATCCATTGACGCGTCCCCTAGACAGGTAAGTCTGCAGCAGAATGTTGATCTTCCAATGTATATCTTCCGGCGCGTCCTCGATGCGGAGCTCACAGTACTGGTCTTTGAGGTTCCACAGCTCTGTTAGCTCTTCTTTTCTCACCTAGAAAAGTTTAAAATTAAGCTTATGCTGTTTGTTCATGGTTGAAAATTGTCTGCTGAGCGAGCATCGTCTCTGGATCATTATTAGGCTTTTCGTAGTTGCACAAAGGTGTCGAATAGTGTTTGGCAATGGCAATACTCATTAATTTCCTTGTATTTTAGAACTAATGAGACACCTGTTGAAAAATGTCTGTTGAATCTATTTATAGAGGCTTGATGCAATTGAGTCGAAGATGAGACTAAATTATTGTCGTTTTATGACGGATAGCGAAAAGTTGACGCATTAGGATTACAAGACTTTATCTGATAATAGTTTGCGTCAAAAATTGTATAAAATGTTTGTAATAAAACTTACTTTCAGCTGCTGGAAGTCAGAGCACCTGGTGAGCATTTCCAGCACATACCCCTGTGTCATAGACTTGCGGACCATAGAGTTGAACACTTCCATGGTCTCACATGTTATATAGTAGTGACTCGCTGTGCGACCCAAATCTGTAAGGGAAAAATTTATATTAAAATTGTTTTTAGATTTATTTTGCTATGACATGAGTGGGGATCAATTTTATTGTAATCCGAGTTTAGTCGTGATTGCTTTATTGGTCGAGTATAGCAAGTGCCACTACCGATCAAGTGGTCCCGAGTTTAAGTTAGGGTAGGGACAAAAAAAGAAGAATTGTCCTGACTCAAAATATTTAATATACCGCCTAGATAGTTACTAGTGTAGGCTGCTCACCTACGTTTTATTATTTATCATTTCATTATTCTGTACCTTCCTCATATTCATACTTTTTACTTTTTTTTTTTTAAACAAATTTATTCATTGAAATTTTACATAGGTATTGCCTTAAATCTAAACTCGCCAAACTTTAACGTTTGATGGCGAGAACTATTAGTTAGCTCACCTCTTTTCTTTAGTATTTTCTTCTTCTAATAGAATCTGTCAAATTCTTTTGTTTTTCTAATGTCATACATTTTTCCAATGTAAAAATGTCTTCATTTTATATTATATTTTAATAAAACAGTTTATTTTACACTTTAAATGTTATTTACTTTCCGTCGCATTGTGGACCTCCAAAGTGGAAACTCCCTAAACTAGTTTTGACCGAATAAGAATGACGAAACGACCGAATGAGATACTGAAACCTTCGAAAAATAAACATGACTGTTTATTGCTATAATATTAGTCTACCAACATAAATTACGGTCTACAGAGGCCTTGGCCGGCGCCAATGAACCAACCAATCAGAGCGCCGAACGCGTACTCGTTTCGAATACTTTGAATGTAAAACAAACTCGTACTATGTTTCTAACCTAACCTATAACCTCTGTAGTTGGTAACTTAGTAATTTTGGCGGAGCTTCATTATTTTAATTTAGTTTTGTTATTCGAAGATCCATTTTTGTAGTCACAGATCGCTGGAGTATTGGAGATCAATGTTTTTTTCGGAACGGAAATGAATTAATTATTATATCCCTTTGAGTTTTAGGCCGGAAAAGTGCTATTCGGTTGTCGGAAAATTCTTGGAGTAGCATAGAGCTTGAATCGTGGTCAGGATAAGGTAAAAGGTTCACGCCATGATAGCATGTGGCATGTTGTTAACATGTTTCTTTTCTGATTTTTTTAGCTTCTTTTTACCTACACACTGTATTGTCATTTTTCTTTAATTTATTCATGCTGCATTGTGCCTGGCGCTGAATAAATGTTTTTTTCTTTCTTTCTGATATGGACTCATAACAAACAGTTAAAGATTTTTTTTGTGGCATAAGCCGGCAAACGAGCAGACGGATCACCTGATGGTAAGCAATCGGCGTCGCCCATGGACATCTGGAACACCAGAGGAGTTACCAGTGCGTTGTTGGCCTTTTAAAAAGGAATACGCTCTTTTCTTCAAGGTCTGAAGGTCGTATCGGTTCGCGAAAATATCTCCGACGATAGATCATTCCACAGTTTTGGTGTCCGAGGAAGAAAGCTATGAGACAAGCGCACAGTTGTGGCCTTCCCACCACTATATAATTGGGCCTCCGGTAACCTCACTCACACGACGAAACACAACCCGAGCGTTGCTTCACGTCGGTTTTCTGTGAGGCCGGGTGAGGAGATTGGGTGCCTACTTATTAGGGAATTCAAAACGTTACATAAAAGACTTGCATCTATATTTACCAGTAATATTAAGCTGTCCAGTCCGTTCGTTGAACCTGATCATATGTGTATTGTCTAGTTGCATGGCGGCGGCAGTGATCAGCTCGCGACGTCTAGCCTCCAACATCGGATCCTCTTGCACGTCCGTATATGTTAGACCGTATACCTGGATGATTAAAGAGAAATAAGTTGATTGGAGTAAATTCGACTTTAGGGTTACAGAAATAGAAATCAAAACAGTTTAATATGATTAACACAGTAAAATTTGATTATCGAAACAAATTGATTTATCGAACTTCAAATTAATCATTAACTGATCATTTAATTTTCTAACACCTCTGCGGCCTCGTTGGCGAAATGGTCGCAAGTGCGACTGTCGGGCAGGGGTCTTGGATTCCCGGGTCGGGCAAAATAATACTGTTTTTTTTTAATTCTCATTAGTGGCACGGAGTTTGGAATCGTGCCCGGTACAATAGGCTCACCCCCTATTACATGGGGGTCGTAACATAAATAGTGACAAGTAGGTGTTACACTGTATAGTGATATTAAGTGACGTAATGTGCACGTCTGCCTACTCCTTCTGAGACAAAAGGCGTGATGTTATGTTGTTAATTTTGTAACAAAATATGTTTGGAACTGACCTGAGGGTTAATTCTCATTCTCACGAAGAGATATGTGTAACTGAGCCACTCCACAGCTTCTTCTATATTTGTCACGGTACCCAGAGCAACCTGAAAGTTAAAACAAAATTATGAACGTATGGATAGACAGATAATCTTCTTCTTCTTCTCTGTCGTTTCGCTCTTGGCAGAGCGGTCGTGGTCGCGTTGAGGCGGCCGTATTTGTGTTGGTGGTCGATACAGTTTTCCTCACGATCTCAGATCTCAGACAGATAATACAACTGTCTACAGAAGTATTTAACTTTACTTGAGCAGCAAACACATTAAGGAAAGAAAAATTGAAATGTTATTTTAACTTTTTTTCTCTTTATCAGGCTTTTAAGATCAAACCTATTTTTTTCCATTTTGAGTCTAATGTAATAGGCACACCACCATGGGACTCATAACATAAATAGTGAAAAGTGTTACGTTACATTGTACAGTGGCATTAAGTGCCTCATAATGTGCATCTCTGCCTACCCTTTCGGGGATAAAAGGCGTGAAGTTATGTTATGTTAAAATTATTAATCTAGGGCTTCACAAATGTAACAGCACCGTCACTCTAGTCATCTAGTGTTTCTCTAGCGTAGCGTAGTGTGTCCAGTGCGTCGCCTATTCATTCACCCTTGAACTGACACCGCGACAATGCAACGCTTGCGCAGTAGCGGCGTCTACGCGGCGCATACGTTTATCGAACGCCTACGCTGGACAAACGCTAGCATGAAGGCGCAAGTTAGAAAAAAATATATTCTCAACAAGTATAAAACGAAACAGTAAACACAAACCTCAGCATTCAAATTATCAGCCAGCAGATTGATGAAGTTACTCTCAATAGGGAATTGATTGGTCATGGATTTCAAATAATGCGTTAATTTATCGTGTGTAGTTATAATTATGCCGTTTCCAGAAGTATCGAACTGCGGCCTTCCCGCTCGACCAAATATTTGTAGCACATCCAGTATGCTTAGATCCACGAATGTACCGTGGCTTTGGTCATAGATTTCTGTACCCTGTTCAAAGAAATAATGTCATTAATACAATGTATTTTATGCTAGCACCAATTTGTGTTTTCTCCATAAATTTTCGACTTTATTCCGAAACTATAGAGTTGAAAATGTATTGATAGATCATTTTATTTTTTGAATGGCAACCGAGTATTTATACATTGTTGTAGGTCTTCCTGCAGGTCTTACGTAGAGTCGATTGTTAGTCAGATAAAGGGATGTGAGATGCTTGAGTGTATTGGTATTTGACGGAACGTGCATTTTTTATGTACAAAATACTCACTCTTATAATAACAGCATGAGCTGGTAAGTTGACACCCCACGCTAAAGTTGACGTACAAACTAGTACTTTTATAAAACCCTCCGCAAAGTATTTTTCGACCATGTTTCTGTAAGAATAGAATACAGTTTTGATTGTAGAATATTTTTTGGTAAAGTAACTACGACTGAGTTTAAGTTGCTGCTTAGCTAGCTTTGCTCACTTTCATTTAGTTTTTAACCAAATCTGTTCAACTAAATTATTTATTTCTAAAAAAACTTCCGAATGACTTAATGTAGATGTTTTTTGTTATCGTCGTTTTTATTTACAGTTTGTATGAAATAAAAAATTCACAAGTTCACCGGGAACGCCGAAGAATATCAACAACTAGCAACCCAACATCAATATACATGTATTATACATATAAAACTGTCTTAAGAATCACTCTACCTATTAAAAAAAACCGCATCAAAATCCGTTGCTTAGTTTCAAGATCTAAGCGTAAGTACATAGGAACAGACAGACGGCGGATAGCGACTTTATTTTATACTATGTAGTGATGAGAAACTGGAACGAACTACTACTTTAATGAATAAATAATAATTTCTGCAAACTTACCGATCACTCCTCAGCATACCAGCATGATGACAAGCGAATCCACTCGCGAACAGTTCACCAAGCTGCTTATTGGGGCTGCTACTTATAAACTTCTTGGCTTTAAGGAAAGCACCTGTATCTTCTGGCTCAAAATGTTTCAAATGCCCCTTCTTCTGGGCTATTTCTTTAAGGACCATAGCCGTTTGATGTGTTGCGTTACGCGCATGCACGAATACCATTACTTGGTGGCCTTTTTGTACCATGTCTACTGCTTTATCGTAGCATATCTCGTTCATAGTTTGTATCTGTGGGCGTAACAGGGGGTTTTATTTTATGGAATAGGAGGTAAACGAGCAGACGAACCACCTGATGGTAAGCGATCAGCGCCGCCCATGGACACCCGAAACACCAGAGGAGTTACCAGTGCGTTGTCGGTACTTTAAAAAGGGATACGCTCTTTTCTTGAAGGTCTGAAGGTCGTATCGGTTCGAAAATATCGCCGACGATAGATCATTCCACAGTTTTGGTGTCCGAGGAAGAAAGCTATGAGACAAGCGCACAGTTGTGGCTTTCTAACCATCAATATGATGGGGAATAAATTGCTGTCGTGTGGAAACAATTCCTCAGAGCACTCCCCGTGGTATAAGCGATAGAAGATGCATAAAACAATACAGGGTATTAAAATAGTTTATCGATACTGTATTCTTGTATAGGTAGTCGAGTTAAATAATTTATTTCAGTTAAATCAATAAAATGACTTTTGAAAGCCATATAAAATATTTTAAGATTAAAGTGTCTGTTTGACTGTTGACGACAATCAGTTTCCTAGTGAAGCTGTTTGCTAGACAACAATGTCTAGAAGTGAAAAACTCCAGTTACTTGGAGTGTCATAGATACGATGACACTCCATTATAGACTTTATTTACAATGCTTAGTATTTCTTATTAGTTAACAAGGCAGTAGTGTTAGACTGCCTCGTTGGCTGAGTGGTCGCAAGTGCGACTGCCGGGCAAGGGGTTTCGGGTTCGATTTTCAGGAAAAAATCTCAGTAGTAGAACGGAATCTGGAAACGTGCCCGATATATGGCAATAGGCTCACCCCCTATTACATGGGACTCGTAACATAAATAGTGAACAGTGGGTGTTACAAGTGCCGTAATGTGCACCTCTGTCTACCCCTTCGGGGATAAAAAGGCGTCATGTTATGTTATGTAGTGTTAGATATTAAGGTCAAAAGAAAGCGATCTAGTTAATTTTAAGTTCAGGGATCATCTTAATCTTTGGGATATTGTCAAACACAGGTAAATTACAAAATGTTAACTAAAAGAGTTTCTATACCGTTCTAAGATGCATTCCTCCGCCGCTGCCAGTTTCCTTAACACCAATGAACTGTTGTTCCAAAGGCACTGGACGGAACCGGGAGTCGAAGTAAAATAGACCGATGTTGGGGTTTACTCGTAAGAACCTAGAGATAAAAAAACAAAATAAGATATACAAGGTGTAGTTTTGAAGCCGTGTT
The DNA here is from genome assembly GCA_038387885.1 of Spodoptera picta. Classification (NCBI taxonomy): domain Eukaryota; kingdom Metazoa; phylum Arthropoda; class Insecta; order Lepidoptera; family Noctuidae; genus Spodoptera; species Spodoptera picta. Next base: position 770,302 of record JAZHFQ010000233.1, on the reverse strand, counting down.
ATTTCTCGGGATGTCACAGAAGTCATAAAGGTTCAATGTAAGAGAAAATTTCGGGCCAACAGTTAAAAATACGGCTAAAATTAATCGTTTAAGTTGGACAGTATTTCAGAAAAAGCGACAGCAATGTTTCTTATTGGAGTTTTATGGAATTAGGAATAATACCAATTACGTGTTTGAGTTTGTGTGTATTAAGCCGCGTTATAAAGCTAGTTACAAGACGGCGGCGTGTAATTTGCACTTACGGATTTCCGTAATTTGCAGAAAAATTAAACGTATTTACTTTTTTTAATTGAATCGGACTCTGAATCGACAACCGTGTTACCTCCTAGAAAATGACCTTCCTGCTTTAAAACAACACCTTGTAGAAAAGAGAGAAAGGTCGGTTTTTTAAATTAGATAATGGTGGGCTAATGAGCAGATGGTAAGCCATTATTGGATACTTGTAGCACCTAAGGATTTATAAATGTTTGGGGAGCTTAATCAGGTATTCAGTAATTCATGAAAAAAGGTAGGTTCAATGAAGTGCGATTATTTTTAGGCTTGCGGATTGAGTTAGCTTATCCTTTCAACTCCATACGTGTCCTCAACTTTATAGGCCCTGGTATGGCTTGAAAATAGTCGAGCACAACCGATGTACACTTCGTACGTAAGTTATGTATTTAATGACTAGCTTTTGCTTGCGGCTTCGCTCGCGACACAAAAGGATAAAAAGTAGCCTATGCGACATATACCAATACACACAGCGCCATCTATACCAATACCTTTGTTTTCCCTTGGGAATATCAAATTTTCCGGGATAAAAAGTACCCTATTATTTAATCCAGACTTGCAACTTTACGTCTGCAAAAATTCAAAGCAATCGGTTTAGTAGTTATGGCGTGAAAGCAGAACAAACAAACAAACTCACTTTCCGATTTATAATATTAGTAAGAATATTAGTAAGGATACTTCAACAAAAAAGCTACATGACTTACCTAGCCACATCCACATAGTTGGGCAGTGTAGCAGACAGTCCGACTATGCGTATCATGTTCTGCGTCGACTCGACTTGTCGCAGCGTTCGTGCAACTATCGCCTCGACAATCGGCCCTCTGTCGCCGTGCAACAAGTGAACTTCGTCGATAATTATAAGCTTTACTATTGATGCTAGTTCCGTGTCAGCTGAAATTGTAATAAAATCAAGTTTAGTTGTGTACTACAAAATATTCTTTTTCTTTTTCTTTAATATTACTTTTAAAAAAAAAAAACTTTGCCCCACACTAGGATTTTCTCCTGTGTCGTGGGTGCGTTGACAACATACAAGTTCACATACACATCACACCCAGACCCGGAACAACAATTTGCGGATCACACAAAGTGTTGTTCCGTGCGGGAATCGAACCCGCGACACGTTGTACGGCAGCCGGTTGCCCAGCCACCGCACCAACCGTGCCGTCTCTTTATACTTTATGCAGCAACTTTATAATGGCAGTGTCTGTTTTATAAAGACTGGAGTTAATGAGGATGAGTAATTTAAAAATAAAAACTTGTAATAAAATTGATATTTAGTCTGAGGTAATTTCTCGATGGTAGAACATTTATTTCATATTCGGTTCATATTATTAACAGCTTGCATTTATCTTATGAGCTCACACAACGCATAGAAACATAATTATTTACAATTGCAAGCCATTTACAGCTTTATCATCAATAAAATTATGTTTATTATAACTGTACTCACTGGCTCCCTTCCTGGTAACAACATCCCACTTCTCAGGAGTAGTGACAATCATCTGTGTCTGTTGTACTTCAGACTTGGTCAACTTCATATCTCCTGTCAGTTCCCTCACTAGAATACCAAGCCCTTTGAGACGACGCCCGAAGGACGCCGTCATTTCTGATGCCAACGCCTTCATTGGAGCTATGTAGATTATCTGTGGAAATGGAACAGTCAATATTATGATCTGGGGGAATTTGTAACAATTACAATTTTAGAAATAAAGATAAATCGAAATGAACTATTTCGAGATTGTAATTGGGCCTCCGGTAACCTCACTCACACGACGAAACACAACGCAGTGTTGTTTCACGTCAGTTTTCTGTGAGGCCGTGGTATCACTACGGTCGAACCAGCCCATTCGTGCCGAAGCATGGTACTTGAAAAGTTAAATGCCCTGTTTATCTATTAATCAGCTATTCAGTTTTAATATTAATTTTCTATCCATTAGTTCGATATTGGCACTTATTCTAAAAAACCACAACATTTCTCTGGCAGTAAATTCAAAAGCGATAGCCTACATTCTAAGTTACTAGTGTAATTAATTTAACCTTACCTTAAATTTATTCTTCATAATAACATTGTTCTCAATGTGTTGTTTGATCTGATGTACCACAGTTAGTAAGGCAATGTTCGTCTTACCCGCCCCAGTGGGGGCACAGATTAATAAGTTCTCATTTGTATTGTATGCTGTCTGGAATACCACTGATTGAATCCTGTTCAGTTCTTTTATATTCTCGAAGGCCATTTGACCAATCTAGAAGGGAAAATATTGTTTTAATATTGGTTTAGATTAGGGAATGGGAATTTTATTAATTTTATTAAACAAATAATACCTCATCCAATTCAGCAACAGGTACGCGCTGGTTTCCAACTGTTAGTGGTGGAGGGTCGTTCTTAGGAATGATGACCTCTTCCATTTCTTTGGTATCTTTCCTCACTGCATTCTCCGGTAGTATCAGTTTGAGGCCTGACACGAATCCTGGGAAACGTACGATATGATAGGAATGTTATTATTATGTTGATACGGTTTTATTCCAATTACATTAACACATACAAAAAGAAATCAAACAGTTACAATACTAGAAGAAGAAGAAAATGTACAAAAAATATATATTTTTTTAGAGAAACATTGCCCTACTTTAGGACTTTCTCCTGTGTCGTGGGTGCGTTTACAAACATACAAGTTCACGTACACATGACACCCAGACCCGGAACAACAACCTGTGGATCACACAAAGACTTGTTACGTGCGGGAATCGAACCCGCGACACGTTGCGCAGTAGTCAGTTGCCCAGCCACCACGCCACCCGTGCAGTCTTGTGCAAATGAATGTTAAACGTTAGTCCAGTCAACGAGTCTTTTTTAGATTTTGAGTTATCTTAGAGATGCTCTGTACATCACTATTAAACAATTAACAATTGTAAAAGGTATACAATACAATAAAGACAAGAGAAACATGGGGTCGAGATGGGACTAACATTGAGTTTAGGATAGTAATAAACCTCGAATCGGAGTCAGTTTCTTAACCGCTGTACTCAGAGACATTTAACTATTACTTACCAACGATTTTGTATCAAAAACAATTACTAAGGACTGGGCTCAAGTGATTTAATTTTCGTGATTCCAGTTTCATGATTATAGTTGAGAATCCTGAATTTAAAAATTGTATTTCATTTTGCCGACCTGAAACTGACCCTAGGATTTCATAACATAACATCACGCCTTTTATCCCTGAAGGGGTAGGCATAGGTGCACGTTGCGGCACTTAGTGTCACTGTACAATGTAACACCCACTTTTCACTAGGTATTTACTTTGTGAGTCCCATGTAATAAGGGGGTGAGCCTATTGCCATATACCAGACACAATTCTAGACTCTGTGCTACTACTGAGAACTATTAACTTTACTACATTACTTTATTTTAATTAATTACACTAAATTAGCTAGTTTGTTGTGGTATACTTACCGGCTGAATTTTTAGCATTGATAGATGAGTCATACACATTAGGATACTGCACTTTAGTTTGGAAATAAGATATCTTTTGTAGAATGGCGTCTATATTGCTTGACCGTGACGATGTAGAAAATGGTACCACTGGTTTTGATAACTCTGCCAATCTGGTAAGTGGGAATCATAGTGTGTTAGTGTAGAACTAATAAAAATAATGTTTGAAGAAGAATGGGGTAAAACGTGTATAATTGACTCTTTTTTGCACACAAATGGTTAAAAAACTTAAATATTGCAGTAGGTAAAATGCAAAATTTCGACTAAAACGTATTTAGAGTGTCAATAAAATATAACGGATTTACAGTTTTTTAATTAAGACTTGGTGAATTAATTAATTAGAGAAAAATTCTGTAGAAAGTATAATTATTGGTCTAAAATCTTAGATATACCTCCTAGCCCTCATCTGAGAAATATTAATCTCCTGTTCATCATCATCTTCTTCAATCCTTCTGTTCTTTGCCTTCTTCTCTTCTTTTCTCACTATCTTTGCTAACATCTTCTCCTGTTCAGACAGCACTGACACTTGGCATAAATACTGCGGCATTTTATTTTCAGGGAGTATTGCTGCAACTGAAGTAAAAAGAGTTAACAACATGAAATATTGGGTTCATTACAGTTCATCACAAAATAGAGGAGGATTGAGCAAGCAAGTCTAAGTTTAGAGTTTGTAGTATAAAAATCTTACATCATATTATGGAGTATAAAAGTGAGGCAAGGTATATTTACACCTACCACATACATTTTTGAACTCCCTGGACTGAAGGATGACTGGCAGAGAATGCTGTTAGCGTTAAGTCCTCCTTATGCAATTGTATAAAACTTAGTATTTAACAATACTTACTCTCAGACAAGGTAGGACCAGCCGGAGGTGCCTTCAAACTATTGATGATATCCTGCCTATGTTCCAGTATATCCAGTATGAACTCGAACTTATCAAAGCCGAGTAACTCAAAGAGATCATTTTGCATTTCATTGTTAGTCCGAGGAGAGTTCAGTAATGTGATTATGGACTGAAGTATGTCCGCACTTGAGATCCCGGCTGTATTCTCATATTGTTCCTTTACTTTAGTTTCTAACCAGGTTTTGCCGTACTGCAAATGTGAATGGTAATAATAAGTATGTATTCATGTTGTATCTGTAATCTGATAATGAGGTAGATAAGCTTGGAATATAATGTTATGAAATGGTTTTTAACATATATATATATATACATACCCTCGGATGAAGTATAACTGGATTTAAAAAAAAACTCAGTGATAGCATGGAGTCGAGTATGTCCCCGGTACACAGCAATAGGCTCATCTTATATGGGACTCATAACAAAAATAGTGAAAAGTGGGTGTTACATTGTACAGTGGTATTAAGTGCTGTAATGTGCACCTCTCCCTACCTTCGGCGATAAAGGGCGTGACGTTATGCTGTGTATTGATGACTAACTGATAAGTTCACTTGAGTTCAATATTGCTGTTTCGATTCAAGAAGAGTATAGTTTTAGTTCTTAGTGAGAGTGTAGTCTTGAATTGTGTTTGCGATGGATATTTGGATATGGACTTATACTCGATACATAAAAGTGCAAAAATATATCAAGTAAAAGTTTTCATTATTGAAATCTAACACTCATACTCTATACACAATTTTAAAGAACTTACCTTCCCACTTATAAAGAAACACAAACAAAACCATACTAACTTTAGACTCCAGTACAGGTGCAGGCACTTTAGAAGGTCCTGCAGTCGCTTTAGTCTGACTTGCACTATCATATTTCATAGAAAAATCAGTAACGAAGGCACTTGCAGTAGCGGGTTTACTTGTCAACTTGGCAAGTGGTTTCTTCACTGGTTTGTAAGGAACGTAATGACACTGGATGTGATCTCCCCATAATTTGAGGTTCTCTTTATTGGATTCAGCTTCCTCCGTTCTTATGTAATCCTTTGTATTGTCAGATAGTTGTTCAGATATTTTTGTTACAATCTGTAAAGTGAAAATGAAATTTTATTCACTAAAACTACCATTGTTTACAAACCATATGCATTAAAAGTGATGTATCAAATAGTATCAATGATAATAATCTAAAAAATATGATCAAGTGAAGTAAAATGCACTATTAAGTATCATGATATGCATTGTACAGATAACAGCAAAATTATACTTCAATTATCATGCCCATGTTATTTAATAAGTATTCTTATTTCATAATTTAATTTTGTACCACTTGTAATCAGGGAATAATATACCATATTTAACTAACAAATGGAATATACAAAAGAGACCGTACCTCACAAATCTTATTAGCCGTTGCAGAGAGCACAGTTCCAAAAGTTTGTCTAAGCTGTGACATATGCTTCAGCATCACAATATCCTGATCCAGGAACATTCTCAATGTTAGAACAGCAGCATCTTCAATGATTGCATCTGACTGGTCTCCCGTGAGAAGCTTGCATGCTTCTTTTAGTTGCGGAAAGAGTTTCAATATTTCCGTCGATTCGGGCTCATTTTGTTTCACATAATTGTAAATATCTGTGTAGGTTTTGAACCTAGAAATTTTATTGAGATAATTGGTATTAGTCAGTGACTGTAAAAACTTATTAGTTTATCTCATCTTTGATTCTGCATTTAAATATTATTACACAACTATTTTTACACATTATAAGATGCCTGAATGAAATCTAAGTATAAATGTAGTCGTAATAAAAATATATTTAAATATTTATATACTCTGTGGTAGTTACTAATATTGTTATGTGATCTTATATTGTGAAATAATAATGATTTGTTTATATGAAACAATATTGCACAACATTATTGTGAATGCAAGTTTGGAAAAACAAAATTGTTAGAATCAGTTTTTTGAATAAATGAATCACTGTTATTTTATTTATATGTTTTGCTTTCGCCAACAAGAATTACGTTTTTTTTATAATAAGATAGTTGAAGGACAATATACTAAAACATTGTTATTGGAATAAAAGTATGAAAACATGGATTAAGGGTCAGAAAACATAAATAAAAAGATTTCTTACCATTGTAAATTTTTCTTCTTCAGTTGTAAAGATTTTGTAGGGTCTATGATAGGCTTCAAACATCGTGGCTTGTCGAGTTGAGTGTGTGCACGAAGAGCTCTGGTGATCCGAGGTAATTCGATCATAGCTTTCGTAGCCTGAGAAGTAACAAAAGTTTATTATCTACACTATTACAAATCGAATGTCTTTGCCATGTGTTTAAACAAAATACCTTTAAAGTTTCCGTCTCAGTCGGTGTACTAATGTTGTGAAATTCACAACAATAAATAATGAAATAAAACTTAACTTTGCGCAATTTACTACGAGTGAGTTTACGAACTATCTATAGTGATTAAATTTACACTGCAAATAAAATTAATTATGATAAAAATTAATTGATTTTTCCAAATATTTCTCGCTTTACTCGCGACACGTATTGGACATGGACAGCAAGCAAAGCAACCAGGGCCGTCACCATAGACTATACAATATATACTGAGAGCCGTCACACTTAGAGCCATTGACAGCTTTAAAAATCGGACCGTCAGCTACATCTACTTTTCGAACCTGAAATTAAATGTTGTCAAAACTTTTTTTTGTTGTCAAAACTAATATTTTTCAGTGGCCACACAGTTCCAACCAAGGTTGCAACATTATTTCAAAAATTAGGGTTAAAATAATATTTTTTGGAAATAGTACAATAACATTATACACATTTATTTAATACTATATTGCAATTTTTACAAAATAATTCCTTAAACTTAGATCAAATGACATTTATGCTGGCATAATCGTTCAAAGATGACGGCCTTTTTACTAATAAAGAGATTAGAAAGATATCAAGTGATGGATGACAATCTAAACTCTATGAAGTGACTGCGTCAGGTTTCTGCATTAACCTAAGAGCCTGTGAACTCCAGGTCTAGGCCACCGTTTTTATTATATAAAAACTAATATTATATGAAAATACTCAATTTTCATAGAAAATCTATAAAATAGGTTGCACACATTCTTTCTGTCTCCCTATCACACACACACACACACACACACACACACACAAACACACACACACACACACACACACACGCACGCACACACACACACGCATTCACACACACACACACACACACACACACACACATACATACACGCACGCACACACACACACACACACACATTCACACACGCACGCACACACACACACACACATTCACACACACACACTTAATCTTCCTCGATAAATGCACTAACACCAAAATGAACTTTAATTCCATTTTTAGGATGGAGCCTTCTTGCACGGTTTGCCAAACTGAACTAAACGCATTGAACAGAGCTGTTAAAATGGTTCTAGACAGCGACTAGAGTAAGAGTACTGAGTGACTCTATGTCCTCCCTCGATGTCTTGAAGAACCCCAGGATTAGCCACTGTTTGGCGGAAGAGATAAAGCAGTGTTTGGAGACCGTAATGGAACAGGGAAGAGAGAATCGATTTTTGAAAAGTAATCCGAGATTTTTTTATCTAAAGAATATAATGCGCAAAACGCTAACGGCCATGATTGAGCATCGTATGACGTCACATTTCAATAAACAAATAGTTCCTTTCTTTGTTCTTGTATTTATCTCTGAAAATGATACGTATACTATTTCAATTTATGTTGTTTGAAGCTTAAGGAAATGGAGTCAGGCTACATAAAAGTCTAGTTCAAATCTATCTAAAGTGGATTCATTTCTGGTCGCAAACTTCTTTGCATGAAACCCTGACTTTTGTTCTGCAGAGTTTCGGAATGTAAAACCTCCGAGTAAATAACGATAAAGTACATCAATTCTATTTGGGCAAGTCGTTTTGTGTAATTCTTAAATCAATTACTTTAAAATTTATTAAAACATTTCAAATCACTTATAGTTCGAAACTAGTAGAGCTTTTCTCAGTATATTCACGTGAGTAACCCGCGTTTTTACTTAATTTAGTATGTCTCACGATAGTTATTATAAAACATATATTAAACTGTCAAACACCAAGCGGTCACCGGTGACCGCAACCTATTGTTCTTTAATTGTGTCTACAATGACGGTACTCAACGCAAATTATGTAAACAAGTTTACTACAAACTGACAGATTATCTTGATGATATTAATGCTAGGCAGTTTGTTGGTTTGGCTTCACTGCAAAATACTCAAATTTAGTCAGTAGTTAGTTAGGTTCCAAAAGTAGGTAATATAATTCTAATATAGATAATATAGTTTTCTTATGGCATCGAGCATTTCTTTATTGAAACAAAGCGCAATTTTTATGAATTGTGAAGAAGAAGAAAGATGAAGATTATTGAAGATTTCGTGCAGTCATCATCTTTGATTTACATTTTGACAGCACCATCGGTTTTACCACCCTCAACAACTATGAAAACGACACCCATGTCGATAAATTCAAAATTTTGTGCAGACGCCATCTTGGATTTACATTTTGACAGTACCATCGGCTTTATCACCCTCGAAAACCATGAAAACGACACCCATGATGACAAATAGAAAATTTCGTACAGCCGCCATCTTGGATTTACATTTTGACAGCACCATCGGTTTTACCACCCTCAACAACCATGAAAACGACACCCATGACGATAAATTCAAAATGTGAAGGCCTCTCCTTCTTGGGGTTGACCTGGTGAAAATGGGCACCGCTTCCCGCGACCCGCGGGAGAAACGATGCTCATAGACTAAATTTGACTTCTAAATCTCCTTCTTCCTCTTCTGCTGACTACTTGACTACTGACACTGTTTGTGTGTGGCTCTGAATTTTGTGTGGGTGTAGCTTGTGTGCCAGTTGTGGATTGTGAGCTTTATGTGATGGTTGACTGAGTGGTAGGTATGTGGTGTTTGCGCTTGAGATGGTTGTAGTTGATCGGAATCTGGAATGTTTGTGATGAAAACTGTGTCTCCTAGTACTTTGCTAAGAATGATTATTGTGTGAATGGTGGCTAATGTCTATTTATGTTTCTAGTTTGACTGAGTATCTGCTGCGGCTTTTGGCTAGTACCTACTCCTGTGGCTCCAATTACTATAGAATTAACATGCGTTTCAATATTTCAACGCGTCTAGCCTTGAGTTGTGTCTTTAAAAGGTGGTATTTACTGAACTTCTCAATTCCTTTTGCTCCTATGTTGTAGTTACTTGGTACAGTTATGTCAAAGAGGTGTGTGGTGTTGGATGTTGTGTTTGTGTATATTATATGTCCGGTCTATTGTGGGCAACTGTGACGTCTGTCTGAATTGGGATTCCCCACATTATTTTGCCTGTTTCATTTTCATTTATATTTATAATAATAATATTACTTTGTTTCATTATAATGTTATAAAAATATTGTATTTGAGGATAGGAAAAATCTGTAGTTGTTTAGTAAAAATGACTCTAAAAATAAAAACTAGATATAGGAAACGACTAAGTCAGGCATTATTTAGACTAGCAAAAAAAAGTACTTAAAAACTGTGACTGACTGAGAGGCAGAAACTTATTTTTAAGCACTATATTTTTCGGCATAATGATAATAATTATAATGTCGAAAAATATTGTGCTACAAAATCTAACTAATTTTACTTTTACCATTTTACTCTGTTTACCACTTGTGTTTGTTTGGGTGTTTTTGTTCTTAGGGGTAGTATGGTAAGAAATACCTACCTAATTTAAGCTTATGTAGTTTTAAAATATTGACGAGCGAGGGCTATGTACTAATATACTTAAATACCATTTCACTGCATACTTTAAATGCAATTGTAAATTAACTGCCTCGTTGGCCGAGTGGTCGCAAGTGCGAGTCGATACCCGGGTCAGGCAAAGTATTACTGGGTTTTAAAAATCTCATCTCAGTAATAGTAGAGTAGAGTCTGGAAATGTGCCCGGTATATGGCAATAGGCTCACCCCCTATTACATGGGACTCATAACATAAATAGTGAAAAGTGGGTGTTACATTGTACAGTCGCATTAAGTGCCAAAATGTGCACCTCTGCCTACCCCTTCGGGGATAAAAAGGCGTAATGTTATGTTATGTAAATTGTATAATAATTTTGTGTTTTTGTAAATACTGAAAGCGATTCAAATCGATGGTAAAATGTACTACATTTGTGTAGGTATTACGGTTAATTTATATCATTAGATTGTTAACTACTATTAGGTACTGTGTAAACAACGGTGAACAGTAAATATTTTTAATTTTAGTTCTTTGTGGGATCAAAAATTAAGAAAATAACTAATTCATATAAATTTTGAACGACATATTTATATCTGAAATCTGTAAACATAAAATTAAAAAGAACTAAAATTAGAATTATACTTTGAACAAATCTATCGTCTGATATTTCCCCTAGTAGCTGATAATTTTTAAATGTTAATTTGTATTTACTGTAAAATAAATGTAATATTGTAATTAATAACTTCTTTGATTTTGCAGCTACCAGACATAGCTAATTCCAATAATACCTTCAATGTACCAACCTGCAAGGTACATTGTTGGTAGTATTGGCATTAGCTATACTTAGGATTATCTGTAGACGTTATATATATATACACTCGCCTTACAAAAAAGCAGCTTCATTGCCGATGATCGTCGCCCATGAGCACAGTTGTATGCATATAAACAATAATGCTTGTAAATGTGGGAAACTTGAAATCGTGAAAGAACACATCTACCTTGGACTAATAATAGATCATAAGTTTAACTGGAGATCACATTCCAGGGGTAACGGGCTATTTGGTTTAAGCGACATTTTTGCAACTTTACAGGAGAGCCTTTTAAAGTTTGAAATTTCGAAAAAAAATTCATAACAAAAACGCTTCTGCAGTTATTTGAACGGGGTAAATTGCATTGAAATTTAAATAAAAATATCTAGTTGCTGATGCTAATTCCAAATAAAGCAGACCTTTAATTACAAAGATAAATGTCGCTTAATACAATCTGCCCTTTTTTAGAGTCAGGAAAAATGATTTAAGTGACTTCATAACTACAATTGGCTACAAGGGAAAAAAATTAAGCGACGATGCACTCTATTTACAGAGTAAGCCAAAAAGTATGAAATAACGAAACCCAAAATAAATAGAAGCAAGCTATTTATCTCAACTACCAATTTAGACTAAAATGAGTAACAGGCTAATTTACTTATGTGACATATAACATTAAAATTGTATCGTTAAATGTTTATGTTTATTTACATCTAAGATGATTAATGGCTGATAAAACAACCTGGATATATCGCAACAACCGAAAATCTCAGGTGCTTACATCGGATAAATAAACACAATACAATATTAAAGTATTTATTTAGATTAATAATAACAGTCTCCTTAGGAACAACGATTATATTATTATTTATTCAGCAAAATCAGATAAATTAATGGGTTATTTACTGAAATTGCCGTTTTGGATAAAAAAATTTAAACAATTTTTTTCATTTATTTTTTATTTGTATTAATCGAAGTAATCACCCATGTAATCAATGCATCGCTGCCAACGCAGTGGCAGTTTATTGGGCATCAATAAACTGCCACAAAATACTTCTTAAACAAATCAGCTGGACTGGTGGCAACAAATTCTTTAAATGCATTTTGTACTCTCGGGTAATGAATTTTTTTCCTGCGAAGAATTTATTCAAATTCTGGAAAAGAAGTAGTCTGGTGGTTAGGGTGGATATTGGAGAGCTTCCAACCCCAGTTCTTGTAACTTGGAGACCATCTGTTGTGCAGCTTTAGGTCGCGCATTGTAATGCAGGAGCAATGGAGATGAGCGATTGACCAGTGCTGGTTGGAGATGTGTCAGCTTCTCCATCATTGTGTTCAGTTCTTCACATTACACATCCGCAGTAATGCTCACTCCGTTTGGTAAGAACCTGTGATGAATCAGACTGGCGCTAGACCATCAGTGACCATCACTTTTCTAGGAGTAAGTTTTCGTTTCGGGTATTGTTTAGGTGCTGAACTAACTACTACTACAACTATGTTGAGCAGTGCAAGGCACTGCTCGATGCATACTTAGCTCTGACGATCATTGAGTTTGTGGGACACCCACTTGTCAAGTATTTTTACCTTGCCAATTTGACGTAAATGGACCAATATTGTTTTGATGCTAACGTCGAAAGCTGTTGCTAAATCAGCCGTAGATTGTATGTCATCAGCTTCCACAATAGCCTATTGTCACCAAAGTCTTCGGACGACCGCGAGGTTGATCTTGAAATTAAAGTACTTAGGATTCAATTTCGATGAGCGTTTTACGTAAACACTGGCGGTGAGTGCGCGTCCCGTCTGTCTTCGACGCATTCTGGAGTGACTGAAGCGCCAGCGCACGATAGTCCAGTTGGATGATCACGATTTTTAACACCCGGGCGATGAAATTAATCTAGTATCATATGACATGATTGAAATGTACCATATTAAAACTTAGTGATTTAAAGACCGATTCGTATTTTTATGAATACTGGCAAAATGTTTCAATATCCATTATTAATGTTATCATCTGTATAAAACGACATGTATTTTAAAAAAAAGGAGGTCTAAATGATTTATGACTAAACAAAATATCTGAACGAAAACGACTATTTGGTTTAAGTAGCACCCTGCGTGGAAAACAAAAGCAGCTAGAAGTGTTTAAGAGACGAACCATGTCGTATTTGGGTGACGGATAAATGTTTTAAGCGACAACACACCGTGTGATTAGTGGGAAGTCAAAATGATTCAAGTTACTTGCTAGTAAAAATTAGAAACAGGAAAAACGCTTTAACTCACATTGACTTATTAATTAGAGATAGGGTGACTGGTTTATGTCTCGGTTATTAATATGATGGTATGGTTCAAGTACATAATTTAATAAAAAATGCGAAATCCATGTCGTTTAATACACTGTCACTTTGGAAACAACACGAAAATAGAATTGTTTGAAACGCCAAAAAAGTGCTCCGATTTTAATGAAACTGGCATCAATCGACGGAGAAAAATTCGCTGATTCCGAATATATATATAACTCAATATCGCCCAAAATGTCGCTTAAACCAAATAGCCCGTTACCCCTCGACGACATGTTAACCTAATATGTAACAAGCTAAGAGCAATTTTGTCAAAACTATGTGTGCTCAAACTTAAAGTGCCATATAGAACACTGAGACTTATGTATATGTCTTTAGCTGATTCGGTCATAAGTTATGGCTTAACTAGCTATGGAAGAACGTATAAAACATATCTAAATGATATATATAATTTGCAAATTAGAATTTTAAAAACAATTGTTCCTCTAAAAGTTAAATTCAAGAACAAAGATAACTATCACAACTTGTTTCATTATTGTAAAGTTTTGAGTATATTTGATAAGAGAGATTTAGCAATTGTAACTCAGTACAGTAGTGACATGTGTAAATTGAATACAACAAAAAGACTAAACACATTACGTAAACTAGACTATCTCCCTACCTTTGAAATACCAAAATGTCATAACGATTATGGTGAGAGAGTATGGAATGTCAGTCTTGCCCGAACACTAAACAAGTTGCCAAAACAAATAGTTTGTAAACTGGAAAACAAAAATAAAAGGCAGACCTATAACATATTCAAGCGACATTTAATGAATTGTAATGAAATAGCAACTCCTTAACTGTAAAATCTTCTCTATTTAAGTTTAAGATTGAGTTAAGATTTGTATAAAACTGTATTTTACGAGAAATAAACAGCTTTTATTATTATTATGTATGTCTTTACCATTCACGGGACCACAGGGTCCCGGTCATTTGGGAGGCGTACGAGGGGCCGAAGCCAACTGCGCAGAGGCCCTTTAGACAACTTTAATCTAAATGTAATGGAGACACAAACCGGCGACTATCCCTGTATGCACTATGGAAATGCACCCAAGGACAGTCCCCGGTTAGTGTAGGACTATTGTGAAAAATGGAAAAAAAAATATGATAGGGCTATGGATGGGTTGCTGTGGACTGGTAAATTGGGAACTATGGATCACTATGGCACCTGCCGAAACAATGTAATTTATACACGTAAAAATGGCAGGCGGGGACTCGCCAACTCACCGACCGGGCCCCGGGAATGGTTGCTAGATATAGCAACATAGGGGCAACGAGAATGTGAGTGGCTGAAGGGTTAAGAAACTACCACCGCTTTCTACTCAGATCATCAGCTCCAGCCGAAGCCTCCTGCATCCCTGGCCCACTCGCGACTTACGAATAGTTTCTTACCCTCCGAGCAGGATCACTGCTCTCGCGACTCCACTCTGGACGGCCAATGAAGGCAAGCCAGAGGTGGGAGACCTGTTCCTTGTCATCGTTCACTCCAGCCAGCCAATTAAGGCAAGCCGGAGAAGAAGGAACGGTGACTGCTCCCTGGAGCACTCGGGATTATGGTATTATTATTATTAATAAAAAAAATATACTAGGATCCAATTTTCAGATGGCGTTTCAAATTGATTGGCATAAATTTTGACGAGTGGCAACTCTTATCCCCTATACTTATTACACTCTTTGAAAGCAACTTACTGACTTTGACGTTATCAGATAACAGCAATGACATATCGTAACTGACAGTTCAAAGATTTTGACTGACGACGTTTTCAGATTTTTGAGCTGGTAACTATTTTTCCAACCTTCCCATACATCGTCCTACAGCGACAGCGATTATTTAAAACTTAAGAGGCTTGATACCCGGTGTAAAGGTAGGTCTACAAAAGTGCTCAGCGACGTGTCGCATTAATGCGCCGAGGGCGTCCCGCGTGACAATGATACGTTAGGGAAAAAAACCGCTGCGGTTTTACATATACTAAGCGCTGGTTATAGTTTTTATTTGGCTAGCCGCTGTCACTTGAGAAGTGAGCTCTTATTTTGTTTAGTACATTCCAAACACGGCCAACGTAATCACGTCTCACGATGCCGCAGTGTCTTACTTCCGATAAGTACATACCTCTAAAGTATAAGTTATATTTTAGGCTAGTAAATAAGATATAATTATTAACCAACGCCACCAATGTTTGTGCGTATGTTGGCGATCCCTTGGCCAAGCCTCACCAATATGCGCACAAACATTTGTTTAAACAGAACAGTGGATGCATGGAGTCGATTTGTATTGTAAAATAAAATTGTATTGTAACCTGGTTGGAAAAGAGTACTTAACCTATGGAATTTCTTGCTCGTTCTTCTCCATAGGAACCTACACCTTAGAATGAGCAAATAGCTTCACTTTTAAATTTATATTTTTGACGTTCAAAAGTGCCTTCCTGGTCTAACTGAAATAAATGATTTTGACTTAGACTTAGACTTAATGATAAAGTAAATAAACATATCATACACAAAAACGTACCGCTAATAAAAATATGATGATCCCGAAATGTTAGTTTTCATATTATATTTTTTTTAGTGTTCAACGCGACTCCATAGGTACATACCTCCTGTAGCGAAATTCGAAATTCGAAGAAGCAAAACGAAACAAAACGAAACGATATAGATCGCAAGGCAATAACGGAAAAAATATCTTTATTTGTTCTAGCTTAAGTTTGAATTCAAACCAGATATTGTATAACTTATGTCTTTTTCTAAATGACAGGAGTAAGAAAATGCTTTTCTCGTCTTATGTGATGAATAGTCGTAAGTATTAGATAATATTTTGACGATTTATAACTTTATTATTAGGTGGCATGGTTGTTATTAGGTTGAACTTAAAACTATCTTAAAACATTTTTCTGTTTGTTATTTTTTTACTATTATTCTATTCACACGGACAGAACTGGAACTTGATTTTGTACGTAACCCTATAGTTGCTAATTTGCTATTGTTGATCGAAAGTGACTCTTGAACAACCAGTTGTTCCACACGTCAGCATGTGCGTGCAGACTGTATATCAAACGCCTTATTATTAAACGTTACTGATCTGCTAATGCCTTACAATATTTAATCGACGGCTAATGCTAACTGATAATATCAATTTCCTTGTGGAGACCCTTGGTTCTTAAATACTGTGTTAGTTTTTATTATCTAGTAAAGGTGCATCTAACGTGTTGCTCTTGAACGTTTCAACCTTTTGAATCTGTCCAGTTTAGAGTTTGTTTCTCTTTTTTAAGCCTTGGAATGATTGAGTTTGAAGATAATCAGGGGTCTGAAGAGTAGTATAGTCCATAAATGAAACATCGTTTCAGTTACAACATTTTTATTTCATTTTAATTTATATTTTATGACCACAATGCTTATAGCTATGGCTTACCTACCTACAATGTTGTTTAAAATATAGCGCGGCAACATTGAAGAAGACTAGTGTTGCGCTGACGTCATAGTGTTGTAAACAACGCTATAAGTAACAGCCAAATTATTATCTAAATCCCATAACATACTTGTGGTGTGTTATCTTTTTACCTTACAGTGAATTTTATTTTTGTCAACGTTCTGGAAACACAGTATTTTAACAACTTTCAAAACATAATATCCTGTTGGTTGATCACCAAACAGATAGGCAGAAGTGTTGATATTTTTTTACTTTTTTGCCATGCTTATAATTTGATATAATCCCGTTGAAAGATTGTATTTTTTTGCCTAGTCAGTACTTACTACGATACACTTTCATAACTGTCAATCTCAATAAATATTTACTTACCCGGATAATCCCCAAAACATTGTTACCACAATCTATACTCAATTACAATGCTTTCTTTTACAAAATATGATAATGACAATTTATTGTCAGTTGTATTGGAAGAACAATATTTACACTGTGCCTATAAATGTATCAACATTCTAGGCGATCAGACATAGTAGGTATATAATAAAATAATAAAAAATAAACTTAGTTTAATTATTTTGAACTTGGACTTCAACCGTTAATGTACAGCAATGTTATTTTTGGCTTGTTTGAAAAAGGAGTCAAACCTATTTTTGGAGAAATGTTATTTTTCTCATAGCTCATATAGATTGCATTAATGTCGTATCTAGAAAAATAACTACAGAATATGATAAGATATTGTCATAAAATTTTGCATTATCAGGTAAGGTTAATCATCACCTTACCTCATCAAAATTAGAACATATAACAAAATGGGTACTGTGTTTCAAAATCGTGACGTCATACTTATAATTACGATCTAATATCTCGCCCTAATGAGACTGTCAACAATAACGATGTGCAGCTTACGTACTTTTAAATATCGGTCTCGATACATGATCTCGAATAAAGGACCGATCTCAATTTGATACCTAATATTCATCCCAAATTCCATTCATCTAAATTTCGAGTAAGTTACTGGCCAATCCTCCCAATAATTTATATAGATCTATGTTTATAGTAAATGTTAAGGCTCCACTACACTTGGTCGCTTCTGTCATGTATTTTTTAATGTGGCAATTATAGTTTAATCGTTCCCATTCACGCCATGCTGCAGTGCAATGACAGATAGGTGAATGTACAGGGCATTTACGTTACGACCAAATGTAAAGGAGCCATGAATATCATAATGATTAATATAACTAATGAGTGGCTATTTATTTGAAACATCTAATTACCTAGTGTGAATTTTTACAATTTCTAACTACAAAGCTGTTTTTACATACATTAATACACACACAGTAAAAAGATATTTAATGCATTACCTGCTGTCGTTACACAGGATAGATTATATATTTTTAAAAATATTGGCCAGTTACGATTACACATTTTATTTATGTAAAAACGCAAGATAGCACAAGTCCTTAATTATGTTCTAATTTAATTTTACTTAAACAAACAACAATTTGATTAAGTACAAATTTTCGTTTCAAAATATAGATCACGGTTATAAATTACAGCTATAAAGCGATTAAAACATATTACGTAAATAATTTACTAAACCGCCGTGGTGCTAACATGGGCCCAATACACGCTATGCTATCAAAATGCTAGTTATATTATAGTCGTTATAACTTGGAACTTTGAATACAGAAATCAGCCGAAACATACGTCCATTTCATAAACGGACTGATATTTATAAAGTGTAAATATCTATTCATATAACACCTATAAAGTGGTAGGATTTACAAGCAGATAAACACATTTGTATAGGTAGACAGTACATATTATCAAAGTTCAACAATTTAAAAGTTAAAAAAATAAAAGATCAAACGACCCAAAATAAATGCTCAAGAAATTTGGTCCAAATATAAAAAAATACCGTTGCATTCGTAACAAACAGCCTAGGTTCGAAAAAGTAAAAGGTATTCAAGAGATATTACTGTATTTTTGATAAGTCTTATCTAATAGCGAATATTAATTTCTGTGGTAAAATTTATAACAAAGAAAGATCATCTAAAAATACTATATTTCGTATTAAACAGAGCATTGAACATTGTTAGTGATATAAAAGAAATCATGTCAAGGACGCGTGATTTCGAAATTTACAAAAAGTTTTGATAGGATAAATAGTTTTGATATTTAGATAGTAGGCAAAACATTTGATATTTTTTGGTGATATATTATTCAGAGGACATTTATTAACAACACTAATTACTAGGAAAAATTAAAATAAAGTTGTTTCAAAGTTCTTCCTTGATGTTACGGCAGGTGGGGTGGTTCGCCTGTAATTAAAGTAAATTATGAGTTCGTTTAGTTAATCCTCATCTGTGTGGAGATCTCTTATTATTTATGTTTCATTTACTTCTATTATCTTTAAAGAGTAAGGCTGTTTAAAAAGTTTCCTTTGCGCGTGCCTCATAATTTATATTTAAGATTCTTGCTCTAGGTGGAGCCACAATCTGTAGCGTTGTAAAGACCATTTAAAATTAATTATAAGTGAGTAAGTAGATATACCTGTCTT
The DNA here is from genome assembly GCA_038387885.1 of Spodoptera picta. Taxonomy (NCBI): domain Eukaryota; kingdom Metazoa; phylum Arthropoda; class Insecta; order Lepidoptera; family Noctuidae; genus Spodoptera; species Spodoptera picta. Next base: position 750,734 of record JAZHFQ010000233.1, on the reverse strand, counting down.
AAATCCATACCTCTGCCTCAATCCTCCACGTGTGGTTTACAGACCTAGAAAATATTAAAATAAAGTTAATTATCATACATCTATTGGTAAAGAGAATTTTAGCAGCACAAGACGAATCCACAATATAAATATGTATATGTTATAATATTATGTATGAATATTTAAAATACTTGTGCAGTAAATCAGTGAGTTTGTGAATTGATTTTGACCTTAAAATCTTTAATGATTAAATGTATTGTTTTCCCGGACATTTATGAACGAATTTCCATGGTTAATTTAAGGACTAGATTTTTATTTGAAAAATCTTTTTTGTTTAATTCCACCCTTTCTTAGATTTCAAAACTGCATAATTATTCTTTTTGCTTAAAGCATTTGAAGCACCACATAGCTAATTCCCATAAACCATTTCTCGAAGCTAACTTTTTCACATGTATTTATAAAGCGGGTCCCATTCTTGTATATATTTCAGATTTTGAATAAAATAGTTAATTTCTTAACGCATATTAAGTATAAGCATAAACTAAATCGGGGTTTATCTGGGACAAGCATCGCATTCTTGGATAAAAGTAGAATAATAATTGTTTAATATCAAGCAATTTATAAGATCTATAGTCTAATTGTTCATTAAGTCTTTGCATAATGTTTTTATAATAAATATAATTAAACCACAAGAGCAATCCCAGACACAAGAGTAAATACATTATATATAATGCAAAATAAAGCTGAATATCATTTATAAGCTGTTATTCACATCAGAATTTTATGAAGAAAACAATGAGATTTTATTTTATGAAATGGTTTTATTTTGTAGCACTTTTTAGGTTTGTTTGTGTTGGCCACTTCATAGTGATGTGAATGCAAACTTATAATATGAAAGAAGATGTCGAAACGCATGAAACATTCTTCGATAGAGACAGTTAAACGAAGTGACAATAGAACAGACAAAGCTAACACTTATCATCAACAACAAACGATACGGCTTGCCCACTTACCAAGATAGGCTTAGTACCAATAACGTAATTAAAAATTATAACATACGTTTTATACTAAGTATTCATTAACAATATAACATGTAACTTCTAAATTAAACTTCGGTTACCGAAACTTGTTCACACAAAGTTGGCTGAAAATGTGGAAAAAATAATGATATGGTTAGTCTAAAACTCAATAATGTGTAACACAAGAGAGTTGTATTACTAATATGTGTATTTTTTTAATTAGGTATTTGTATCTACTTACCGATGATTAGGGCCAAGATGATGATTCCAATAACAGCTGCGATTATCATCATCTGAAATTTTGAGATAGGTATTGAGCCATTAAAGAAAACATGAATATTGAAGTCTGCTCATCAGTATTATAGGTTAATCCAACATTATTAAATAAGTTGATTGACTGCCTCATTAGCCGAGTGGTTGCAAGTGCGACTGCCGGGCAAGGGGTCTCAGAGTCGATTCACGGGTCGGGCATTACGGGGTTTTATAAGAAATTCTCAGTAGTTGCACGGAGTCTGAAATTGTGCCCGGTATATATAGTAATAGGCTCACCCCCTATTACATGGGACTCATAACATAAATAGTGAAAAGTGGGTGTTACATTGTACAGTCGCATTAAGTGCCGTAATGTGCACCTCTGCCTACCCCTTCGGGGATAAAAGGCGTGATGTTATGTTATGTTAGGTTATCGAGTATTAATCAATAAACTAATAAAACACTACTATTATTTATGAATACAGTTTCGTAATGATATTTGAAGAAATCCCGAATGAATGTCCACAGCTAAATGTCTTACGTAAGTAATTTTCGTTACGATCTTTAGTAGCATTAAAGTTAAACTTTAATATTGTTACTGGTTACGAAGCCTTCGCGTTATGTAATATACCATTCCCTATAATTCGATGAATAATAAAGTTGTTGTAAATTAAGTAAGTAGCTGTAGCAGGAATGGCGTACTTAACAGGTGTATTTTTAACGGTTTTATTAAACTTAGTACCCTGTTTGTATTCTTTCTTTTTTTTTTTCACAATATGAATCTTTTCCAAGCTTTTTTTATTGTAGTCCAATTGACTATATGCCAGCTATTTTATCCGTGTAACCCTTTTGAGAATATATACTTTTTAAAACCTATGTTCTGCAGAATATTATAGGTATTATACTGTTATACTGTATAATTCTGTCCAGGTTAAAATTTATTCGTTAAACTATGGCGAGATTTTGTATCAAGGATTCGTTCATTAAATTTATGCATTCAGACCTCAGAAGTATCTTCTGTATTATATCCATGATTCAAACCCTAATATTCGCATTTAATATTAAAAGGTCTGAGAGTTATACTTTTTTTTAAACCAAATAGGTAGGTTCTATACAAAATGTTACCTTTAAGTTTTGCAGCCAGAATTTGCTTTTGAGTTTGCCGGCTTGTTGTTCAAACTGTGAAGCTCCCTGTTGCAGTGCGTCTGTAATCAAAATATGACTGGGTATTATAGGTACAAAAGCTATTCATACTGTACCTTTAGGTTACCTGTAACTCTGGTATAAATATAATATTAACATCAGGTTCGATTGCCTGATCAGATATTATCAAAGCGTCTCAGATTTCCTGAATATGACAGGTTATTTATTGTGGTTTTTATTTCTTTGTTAATAGAATGGAATATTGTTTTGTGTACGGTAATATTCTCGGTATAGGTTCAAAAAAATTTCAAAAAATTAATTGCTGGGTAGTTGAAAAGTGAGCGTTAAGATGATCTTTGCATTACCTGCTCTGTCATCAAGCTCTGAGAGTTTCTGATCTCGCTCCAGCACTTTCTCTACGTTCGTTTTCATTATATCAACCACCTGTAACATAAAATATCATTGATAAAGTAAAGTATTTATTTGAGTAAGTCCGAATTTGATTTACGTTTAAAGTATTCGAAACGAGTATGTTTTCTGCGCTCTGATTGGCCGGTTCGAATGAAACAACCAATCAGAGGCCTTAGTACGAGTTTCATTTATGTTTAAAGTATTCGAAACGAGTACGCGTTCGGCAATCTGATTGGCCGGCGCCAATGTAACAACCAATCTGAGGCCTTAGTATGAGTTTCATTTACGTTTAAAGTATTCGTAACGAGTTCGCGTTCGGCACTCTGATTGGCCGGCGCCAATGAAGCAACCAATCGGAGCGCCGAACGCGAACTCGTTACGATTACTTTAAACGTAAAACAAACTCGTACTAAGGCCTCAGGCGTCGAACGCGTACTCGTTACGATTACTTTAAACGTAAAACAAACTTGTACTAAGGCCTCTGAGCGCCGAACGCGTACTCGTTTCGAATACTTTAAACGTAAATCAAATTCGTACTAAGGCCTCTGGTCATCAAGAGTGCAAGGCTGGAAATCTTAATAGTGATTACAAGTAATTACAACAGAACTTAGGTGCGTATTCAGAACTTTATTTATCGATAATCGTAGGTTTATTAGAAAAGTGTAGGGGATAATCAGAACGATTGTAAAAGAGATAATTTTCAGTTGCCTATACTTGGAGTGCTCTCATCAAGTTTCTATAAAATCCAATCTTCTATGAACACCAGCACAAACCAAACAAAAATATAAAGGGCATTCTCACAAGCCTTCACAATAATAAAATATAATGCCCATTCATTCCTAATCATAAATAATGGCCACAGAGATAGGATAAGTAAAACCTATGAACTATTTCTAAGAACCATTTGCCCAATGACGACCATACTTTATACACGCGCAGACATGACGTCACGACTGGGTTTGACAAATCATCCTTATAGTTTTGTATAGACAGTACATAAGTGTAAGTTGACCTTCTATTGCGTTGGACTTTTGATGAATTGAGGGGTCCTTATATCCTTCAGCTGTTTGAAAATGGAAATTTTAATCTTGAGATGAGAGGAAAGGCTTGTTATAGAGTTCTCTTGAAGATAAAATGGGTTGGGTTTGTGTTGAAGAGAATTTTAGAGGTTTTTAGTTATTAGTTTAATTTAATGATGTTTTTTATTCACAGAGTGACCAGTTTTGGCGTTATAAAAGAGTGATAGAAAGAGGTTATTTAAAAACCTGGACGTTTGGATAATTCTTTTAAGTCGCATAGACTCTTCTGGGCCACTATTATGCTATGGACTTTTTTGTGGAGCGCTACCGATACAACCAGGATACAACAGTAATTTTAAGACTTTGTTTTTATGGTTTAATTTAACTGAAGAATCAATCAAATAAAATATAAGTAAGTAGGTACTTATATAGATGTAACCGAATCGCTACCGAAAATGCAGACCATTTTTTCAATTTTAATCGTTTTAGTTTCGTGTTAATCATACAAAATTATCATTATCTATATATATATAAGGAAGAAAAATTTTATTTCTTCCTTTTTTTTTAAATAACACTTTTTTTTCTACCCTGTCTGCGTTTTCGGGAGCTTTCTGTTTACATCATGTATTGTCACACACACGTATTATTATAATAATGCCAATCCTATTGAAGCAACAAATAGCTACGTAATACTTCTTTTTTCAAATTACAATTTATTCTTTATTCACAAACAAACTGTGAAAGGCTTAAAGAAAAAAGATGGTCCCTTTTCCTTAATCTTTTCCTTATATTTTCTAGAAAGAAAGCTTTTATCTTTGTTTATTTGTTTGTGTTTACTCTCAATGGAGGAAACGGGACGTTTAGTTAGTGTCAATAGCAAATAGTTTGTCGTTCGACAGGCGTTTAATTTCCTGCTTCGAGACTAGAAGCACTGACGTTTGTTGGCCGGCCATATTTGTTGTAAATAAATAAATTAGAGGTTGTGTGTATTGTGTGTGTGTGTGTGTGTGTGTGTGTGTGTGTGTGTGTGTGTGTGTGTGTGTGTGTGTGTGTGACTATGTGGTCGACGTATATTATGTCGATGAATCGTATCTGTATCTTATTTTCGGAAGTTTTAAGAAGCATAATACAGTCTACTAGGATATTTAACTAGAACATACTGTATGATTTTGGATATTAGATATAAATTTAAATTCATAAAACGAACGTATTCGAGAACGGTTAAACGGGTCTTATGGTTATAAGATCAGGGGCGAATTTGATAAATCAGGTTTGATTTTTTGAATTCGCCCGTCTCAAGTAGCAGAATAATAGTCAAAGTCAAAGTCAAAGTCAAAGCATTTATTTCAATTAAACCAGTTTAGTTTGGTACTTTTGAAACGTCAACAAATACAAAATAAATAATAGTCTGTCTGTCAGTCCGTCAGTGAAGCTAGGTGAAGCTAGGTGCTCATTCCAAAACGTAGATTCGAATGGAGAAGAACAAGCAAGAAACTCCATTCGTTACTCTTTTAAAAAAGTATGTTCTACAATGTCTCTGATACATATTTCAATACTGTACGCATATGTAAGAACAATGCAAAGACACGCTTGACGCATTATACTAATAACTAACTAAAATAAAAATAATAAAAATCTTAAGTCTAACATGGTGCTCACATATGCATACTGACAATCCATAGAAACAGTGCGTCTATACAAGAAAAAGGAAACTCTTTGTTTCAATAAAGAAAGAAATGCTCGATGCCATAAGGAAACTAGATTGTCTACATTAGAATTAAAGTATTAAATTATGTATTATATTACCTACTATTGGAATCCAACTACTGACTACATTTGAGTATTGTCCAGTGGAGCCGAACCAACATGCTGCCAAGCATTCTTATCTTCAAGATAATCTGTCAGTGTGTAGTAAGATTGATTACATAATTCGCGCTTAATGTATGTTTTAAATTTACTTTCATTGAGATCTAGTATGCTATTTGGTATTTTATTATAGCATTTAATACCCAACCCCATAAAGGATTTCTGTACTTTGGACAGTCTGAATTGCGGTATAGCTAACTTATTTTTGCCTCTAGTATTAAAATTGTGTCTATCGCTTCTTTTTTCAAACAATTGCCTATTTTTCCTTACATAATTATATTTTCATATATATATTGACAGGGCACCGTTAAAATATTTATCGTTTTAAACAATTCTCTCAACGATTCGCAACGGCGTAAGTTATATATTGCTCGGATAGCCCGCTTTTGCAGAATAAATATTGATTCTATTTCTGCAGCTCGACCCCACAACAAAATGCCGTACGACATAATGCTGTGGAAATAACTAAAATAGACAAGCCTAGCTGTATCCACGTCCGTGAGCTGTCTAATCTGTCTAACTGCAAAAGCAGCTGAGCTCAATCTCCCCGAAAGCGCCTTTATATGCGGACCCCATTTAGCCTATTGTCTAACGTAATGCCTAAAAATACTGTCTCGTCGACAAATTCTAACTTTTGACCGTTCAAAACAATATCACAATCGTTACTACGCACGTTTGGTAAACTGAATTTAATACATTTTGTTTTTTTTTCATTAAGTGCTAGATTTTTAATGGTAAACCAATTATGCACTTGAAGAATGGAGCTTTTTACGTCGTCAAGATTATTTGTACGTCGATCTTTAAAAATTAATGATGTATCATCTGCAAAAAGCACCATTCCTGGTTCATTTTTAAATATAAATGGCAAATCATTTATATAGACTAAAAAGAGAAAGGGACCCAATATTGAACCTTGAGGAACGCCCATATTCATCCCAGAGCCCTTTGAGTTAATACCGTTAACATGAACCTTTAACTGTCTTTCTTCTAAATAAGATTTCATAAGACGGAGCGCAGAGTTTCTTATCCCGTAATGGTATAATTTCAGTAAAAGTGTTTCGTGGTCAACGCAATCAAATGCTTTTGAGAGGTCACAAAATACACCAATAGCATCCTGTGCTTCCTCCCAAGCACCAAATATTTCCTTAATCAAAGTGACACCGGCGTCAGTTGTGCAACGACCTTTAGTGAAACCGTATTGTTGTTGGTGAAAGATGGAATGTTTATTAAAATGATGAAGCATCCGAGACAGCATCAACTTTTCAAAGACTTTGCTGAGAACCGGCAAAACAGACACTGGCCTATAGTTGTTAGGTTCTTTAGTGTTATCACTTTTAAATAGTGGGATAACCTTACTATATTTCATTAGGTCAGGGAAAACACCGTCATCTATACATTTATTGAAAATCACAGCCAGATATGGCGCTACAGTTTGGATAAGTGACTTGCAAACCATTACCGATAAGCCCCAAAGATCCTCCGTTGATTTAGTCTTGATTTCTTTAAAAACTTTTATAATTTCTAGAGGATTCGTATATCGAAAACTAAAGTCGTATTGACATGATTCTATGTTGTTCTTAAGCAAAGTTACAGAGAGGTTTGCTGATGACTTTAAATGTTCAGTTGTTTTAATAGGAATATTAGTAAAAAAAATTTCAAACTCCTGGGCTACATCTACGTTTGATGAAATCTGTCCCCTTTCGGTATTTAAATTAAATTCTGAGTTTCTTAATCTTTTCCTACCGGTCTCGTTGTGTATAACTTTCCAAGTAGTTTTTATCTTATCATCAGACGATTTTATTTTATTACTAATATAAAGACGTTTCGCGACTCTGCATACTATTCTAAAGGTTTTTGAATAAGATACTGGTGAAATTGGGGGTCATTTTTGTACGGTTTCATTCCATAAAGTTCAAAAAGTCTGTCCCTACTCTTACGAATACCTACAGTTGCCCAGTCGCTAAATACAAATTTGGTATGAATATCTTTATTTTTTATTGGCAAAATATTGTTAAATTCCTTGTTTAACATCTCAAAGAAATCATTGTAGAATTTATTCAGATTACTAGTATCAAATACTTTCATACATAATTTAGCAGCTAAAGAATTGCTCAATTTCTCCAGAAATTTAAACGTGATTTGTCTATATCTTATTTGAATTTTTAGGATAGGTAAATAAGAGCTATACGCAACCATTAGTCCACAGTGGTCGGATGGCAAGCTATTTATAATATGTTTTTCTTTGTAGTCACAATTACTGAAAACATTATCAATACAGGTGGCGGTAGAGAATGTTATCCTTGTTGGTTCTAAAAAAACATTTTTTAAATTAAATGATCCAAATAAATTCAACAATTCCATACTACTAGTACTATTTTCTAATAAATTAATATTAAAATCACCACATATAATTACTGATTTGTGACTAGAACAAACCTTTCTTAAAACATCCTCCATAACGGAATCAAATACTGTAAGATTCTGATAGTTAAGTGGCCTATACACACAGACAATAACATGTCTATCCAGCTCAACACAGGACAACTCAATGGTGTGTTCAACTGACAATGCTACAATGTCTTTCCTTCCTTTGATTTAATACTATTTTTTACTAATATTAAGGACCCACCATGTAACATATGCTTTCTACTGAAATTACTAACTACATTATAATTATCTAAATTTAAAGAGATTAGTTGGTCCTCCTTAAACCAATGTTCTGATAGACAAATTACATCAAATTTAGTCTTTTCCAGAAACATCTCTAATTCAAAGACTTTTGAGGAGACCCTGAATGTTAATATAAAATAATTGTAGATTGTGCTGCACCTGAGTATAATTGTTCTGTGCTTTTTCCTTACCAGAATATACCTTATTATTTATATGATTTATGAAGGTATGTTCTGTTGTCTTAAAATCTAGTTTAAACTTAAATTAAAATGTGCCTCTATGCTGTTAGACACTCTAGACAACATAGATTCGTCCTTAAAACTATTTTCTATTATACAAGTTATAACAGTGTTAATATTATATGCTATCAGCATATCAATTTTATGTCGACATTTATTTGAAAGGTGTAACCTTTCTTTGTAAAAACAAAAGTACTAATAAATTTATTAGTGTCAAAAAATAAAAGTCTGTCATTGTGACATGTCATTTGGTGTAGTGTATTATTTAGTACACCTATGTATTTTATGTAGTCCATTAAAATATCCACAAGATTCACGAAATAATTTTTCTATACAGACGTATACAGACACAGAAATTTAACACAATAAATTATAAATAAGAAGTATGCTATTCCACTAGTCCACCTTATCATCTAATTTTAAGAATGCAACGAAGATTTGAGTGTTGTGAAGAGCAAGCAGTTCAATAAATAAGAAACAGTTCTCACTCACCTCATCAACTTGTGCCTGCGTCTGCTGCAAGCGACGCTGGGCGGCGATCTGCTGTGGCGTCTTGGGTCCACCCACAGGCATGTCTCCATCGCCTCCAGGCGCCAGACCGCCCTCCGTCGCCCTGCAATGTGTCCTCATATTACACATCGGGTATTATGACGTCATCATACATATTTGGACGTTTTCGGCTATATATTACGTCTATAGATATTCGACTGTCCACTTAAGAGGTCTAACAACATTCCCTCAAGTCGCACGTACAATGTGATACTCTTTTCAATTGGTTTATTTTTAGATTCAGCTACATTTCAGAATGATAATATAAAAATGATACAGAAATGCACTCCACAACCCTCAAGGTATTAATTGTTATAATTATAATCTCTAGTTAGATCTAGTCGTAAAATAGAGAAGTGTAAAGTCTTAAATCTTAAGTGTTGTCAAGCTTTTGCTTGTCCTTTCGGAGACATGGTATCTGTCTTGGAATAAAATTATTCTACAAACCAATGGTTCGTCTTCTAAAAATACATACATTTATAAGAGCTGATTTTTCGTTAGAATTACCCTTGTCTGAAAAGTCTAAGTTTGTATGCAGAAGAACATGCAAGAAACTCCATGGTTATCTTCTAGAATTATTGGAAGAGTGACCTTTATAATTAATAGAACCTAATTTAAATCCCCTAAGGAGATTGACGTGGGCGTAACTCCAGTACTCCCACATTACACGAACTAATTAATATTTGCTCCCGTAAATAACAATGTTCAGGTACAGTAACTAAATTCCGTACGATAATATAATACCTATGACCTTTTAATTGTTAGAAATGGGAGTTAAATTAAATTTGTTGTGTTTGTATAATTGTGTACTGATTATACATTAAATTATTATACTGATACTACCTTGGTGGTCGAGTGCGACTGCCGGACAATGGGTCTTGGGTTCGATTCATGGGTTGGGCATAGTATTGCTGGATTTTAAAAAAATGTTCAGTGATATCACGGAGTCACCCACTACTACATGGGACTCGCACAATAATTAGTGAAAAGTGAGTGTTACTTTGTACGGTGGCATTAAGTGCTGCACAAACTAAACGACGTCATAAATGTATGCCAGAATCGTCTCTTCTAGTGATCCAACCCTAATATGGGAGGTAGACGAAAGTATCTCACAATACGTGTGTTTTAAATGAAATAGGATATGAAGGTTTAAAAAAAACATGAGATTTAATATGCCCACTACGGTACTTACTAATGAGCAAGCCTAATATTATCAGTATAATAATTTAACGTATAATCAACACATAACGTGACATCACGCCTTTTATCCCCGAAGGGGTAGGCAGAGGTGCACATTACAGCTAGCAAAATTAAATTATGCTAGTCAAAACCATCCAGAAACTCGATGTAATCTCTACCTGTAGTAAGACAGAATTTACATATATTGGACACCGAGATATTAGGTATATACTGCACCTTCGGGCTATTACCCTAAAGTTTAGTTTCCAAACGTATTTAATGATCACTCTTGAACAATTTTCAAACAAAGTTTTGAACTGTATAGTTTGGATTCAGTTTCTTTAATGTATTTAATTGCTTTTAGCGATAAGCTTACTGTGGTAATGTTGTTACTGTTTTTAATTTTACTTAGTTTTTGTTCAATGTTTATCCATATAGTAGGTATATAAAAACCATAGATATAATAAATAATTTTTCTGTGATAAAAACTCTTAATTCTCTATATAAAATTGTGTCTTTCTTTAAAAAGGCTAGTTACCGTGATGACTACAAAACTATTTTTCTGATACTTTATTTATTAAACTTATTAAGTTAAGCTTACTCTTAAATATAATAAAAATATCATCATTCATCAACACCCTATACATACAGCCCATTACTGAGCAAAGCCTCTTCTCACACGGAGAAGTTTTGAGCATTAAAGGCTTAAAAAAGTTAACATAGCTATTCAATAAAAAAAGAATCATAAAAATCGGTATAGATACTCCAAATGTATGCATGAATGAAGTACGCTAATAAGCTATGGCGCCCGTCGCGCGCGTATACTGAATCATGCTATAAGGATTAATCACCACGCTTGCTCAACGCGGGTTTGCGATTCCAAACTTATAATTACACATTATAAGCCCAGGTTTCCTCACGATGTTTTCCTTCATCGTTTGTCAGTAATGTCTAAATAATCATAGAAAGTACATATAACTCGGAAAAAGTCACATTGGTACTTGCCGATGATAGGTTTCGAGCCCACCCACATCTTCATTCATAAGGAGCGGGCGTCTTAAACCTCCTGGCTACCACGACATTTAAAGTAATTAATATAAAAAAGTATCATTCGCACAGAACTGCCGATTAGCCGATCTGCAAGTCGTTGGATGAGACCTACTTATGTAGGTATATTCAGCGATTGACTTTGCGGGTTATAATTATGATGATTATTAACCACTGTTGACTTACACTAGACCAAAGAATCTCCCCACATTCTTACCTAATTTAATACAAACTACGACCATGGTAAAACAGCATAGTATTTTATAAAAACTTCTGTAAAATTTTCAGTATCGAGGTCACAGCCGCTACCCCGAGGCTACGATCCGAGTTCACAGCTCCAGCCCTAGTTTTGATCTATCCCAACATACTTATGCGATTTCAACCTTTGTGGACGTTCGGTTGCTAGTGTATTTGGAAAATTTCGCTTGAAGTTTATAGATATGAATTAGGATGCTGTAGGTTAGAGCATTGATTTTTTTTTTAAATAGAACAGAATGGCATAGATGACCGTTACTCTGCACCATGTTTACTAGGTCTAGTGAGTGCTAAGATGAAAAGGGTGGCTTTTCATTGAATTTTCTTGTAGAAATCTTTTTGACTACCTTGTTGGCCGAGTGGTCGCAATCCCAAGTGCGACTGCCGGGCTCTCGATTTCGATATTACTGAGTTTTAAATTCTCAGTAGTAGCACGGAGTCTGGAATTGAGCCCGGTATATGGCAACAGGCTCATCCCCTATTGCATGGGACTTATGACATAAATAGTGAAAAGTAGGTGTTACATTGTACATTGCCTACCCCTTCGAGGATAAAAAGGCGTGATTTTACGTAAATCTTTTCGAATCAACTACATTATCTTATTGCGGGAAACCGAATTGAAATAGTGTGCGATCCAGAACAAAAAGGACTGTTGAACAGTTCTTTACGGATCAAATAGAACATTTTTATCCCTGAAGGGGTAGAAACATTTGTAATTCTTATACACTATGGGGGCCCAGTAAGGCTCATGCCTGATTTGGAACTGTGGACAACCTAATGGGTTACCGGGACTCCTAGTCTTAGCAGGAGTAGGAACGGTGTGGTATTTAGTAAGTAAGAATTTGACACTCTCTCTCGTCTCAACCAAGGAGACACATGTGATTTTCCTCCCTTAAAAAAAGCTCTAAACCCGTTTAAAATACCATGCTTATCATATTTTAACAAAAATACCAGTAAATTTTGTATCGCAACTCTTAAAATTCTATAACGCGTTTAATATACAAAATGTAAAGGAAACAAAACCTTTTTTTATACTAAAGAATTGAGAGAAGAATGTAAAATAATATATTTCATCGGTCCTCCATTATCGGAGGATTTGGCTACGAAAAAGAAAATTGAATTTATTAGAGTACAGAGGTAGTTCGTTCCATTTAGAAGCGGTTCACTTTGTTCGGTCAATGAACTCGACAGTCCGGAATGAAGGCGATGTTAAAGAAATGTTCGACCCATCAAATATTTAAAATAAAACGTTCAGTCCTATGTCACCTAGATGGGCCAAAGGGTGTCCATCATAGAGGTCTTCCATCACAATCAAGATGATTATAGTATTCTAACATTCCGATGATACATCTATTTGATTAAGTTCTATGTTCCTCAATGAGCAGAGGTATTAATATTATTAGGTAGGCCTTAATCAAAAATAAATGATTTTGACCGTTCAATATCTTATCTTATCGTTTATGACTAACTCAATTTAAGTATTTTTCCAGCAAATATAAAAGAAATAAATATGATGTTTGACGCTAAAAAAACGTGAGGTCACAATACACAGGTCTGGTATAAAATTCACAGGAAACTGTCGTTTTTGACAGTTCGAAAAACGTATTGAATTTGACTAGTTGGCAAGTTGTTAATAATAAGAAGAAAAATGTGGCAGTAATATGTAGTAATACTACCATATACATGTATTAACTATCGGAGTCGCGGAGAACCTAACGGGTAACCGGGGCTCCGGCTCGACGTGCAGGAGAAGGAACAGGGTGGTTTTTAGTCAGTAAGAGTCTGACACTCCCTCCCGCCTCACCCAGGCGGGAGAAGTCATTCGATGATTTTCCCCCCTTAAAAAAAAAAAAAAAAAATACATGTATTAACTACAAAACCTTATAACAAATATTATTTGTTATAAAGTTTTAAAAATATGTTTTTGTTTAGAATTCAATCTACCTGGTGTCGATCTGACTACAATAAATGATATTCATTGATTTGAAAGTGATTCGATTCAACATGGGTACACTTCTAATCAAATTCTTTCATGTGTGACACGTTAGACGCCATAGGGGTGATTATTGTCGGCGAAGGATCTGCCTTCAACAGTTTTCTGTCAGCATTCAAAGTGTTAATGGAAATTAAGTATATTTGTTTTGTTAACAATGCCTGAATATAAGAAAAAGAAACACAAATACCTACCTATAAGTCGTTTATTTGTGTAAAACAGACATTTCGATTCTTTTCACAATTTTCTTGAATAAAAAAGTCACTTGTATATATTTATTTGCTTTGTTATATAAATGATCAAAGAGAAAATTAAATAGATTTATTCAAACTTGAATGAAATGTTGCCATGTTATTCAAGTTCTGATGAATAAATACTTTTTATTTTTCATACCCTCGAGGAATCTTCTGAAGTGACAGACGAAACGTTTTCCATTATGTATGCAAACATCCATGCACGTGTAAGTTTGGATCCCTACTTTCTTTTTTTTAATCGACCTTTAAAAGAAGAATATTTTGTACCTCTATAATATACAAGCTATATTAGACACGCACTTTTTTATTTTCCCGTACAAAGTTACAATATTTAAATAAAATGGCGTTAAGTTTAGGAGTGGAATGTCGTTACGTCACTACGTGCTACAAAGTGAATCACGTTGTGACATCACGACGATATTTCAAATTAATAAATTAATTAATATGCCTGTCGTCGAAAGTATTTAATTTTCTGAGAAAAGAATAAATACGTGTCTATTGTTTTAAATTAATCTACCAGACATTAAAATAAAATTTAGGAAAGTACTCTATTTGGACTCTAACGTAATAACTAATAAAATATATTAACTCAGTTTGCCGTATGGTGACGTCAGAGCTAATAAATTTTGTAACCAACTCTTCTTCCGCGGGTGTCCAATTATCTACACATATAACTCAGATCACACAGATACATAATAATATCAATGTAATTAAAAAAACCACGAATGAATAACAAAATAAGCAAGAAATACGTAAACTTTACTCTTAACTGAGATGGTAACAGAATAGAAAATAGTATTTTATATAGTTTTAAATAGTTTACTGCTTGACATCAACATGGAATTCTACTTTCCAACGCTCTCGTGCAATCTTTTAATAGTATGAATATCCTTACTAATATTATAAATCGGAAAGTGAGTTTGTTTGTTTGTTCCGCTTTCATGCCGTCACTACTAAACCGATTGCTTTGAATTTTTGCAAACGTAAACTTAGAAGTCCGGATTAAATAATAGAGTACTTTTTATCCCGGAAAAATTTGATATTCCCGAGGGAAAACAAAAGTATTGGTATAGATGGCGCTGTGTGTATTGGTATATGTCACATAGACTACTTTTTATCCTTTTGTGACGCGAGCGAAGCCGCGGGTAAAAGCTAGTAGTACACAAATTGTTTATTCACAACAGACGAATGAATCACTTATATTTCACTCTGTATAGTTGAGAAGTTTAGTAAAACGGGTCTAGAAAGTATTGTTATCATAATTCTTTCTGAAGACTTAAATATAGTATGAAATTAGCCTTCTGATGGCGTACATAACGAAGCCGAACTTACGTACTTCTGAAGTTTAAGTAAACTACTTCCTTAGAACCTTAAGTTCTTAGAGATAATATCCAAAATAGTATTGCTTCGGCAACGAACGCATTCCCGGACTGTATACTGTTACTATGTACACCGAAACGAAAAAACATTTCGGAGAAATTAAATCGGTAGGTAAGTATATAAGGGATAAGTTTTCAAGTGATATCGAACCCTATAATCTACGTAAGGTATACAAAATTCCACCAATGTTCATTGGCCTTTCACGCAACGTTGGAGTTGCGTTGGAGAACACGAAAATTTTCCGTTTATTCACGAATAAATACCTCTGGGTACGAAAAACCTGTTAACATTTTTCCTACTTACTAATAATATTATGTAAATATTTTGTGTACCTACTCAACAATGTTTGAAGGATTCTTTAATCACATTCATAAATAATGTGTCTCTGAATTGAAATTCTGTTTACAATGAAAACAGTCCCCATTGAGAAATTGCTTTTTCGTCAATGGCAAGATTATTCACAATGAATTTGGAATTAATATTAATGGCAACCCTTTTCCTTTAACTTTGACATTTCAAGATGGCGGATTTTTTGTGTAGGTCTGTGGTAAACCGTTTTGTTTCATTATTACTGTCAGATTGTGTAAATGCCAATGAGGGTACTATTGAGATGTAATGTGGTTTGATCTTTATGTATTGGCAAAATGTGGGTGGGTTGTGTAATATTTATTTTTTATTATTTGATTTGCCTGGTTTCTCAAACATTTTACACTTTCAACGCATAACCAAACACACTATATAACATCGACTAAATGAAATTGTCAAAAGAGTATCCTACAGATCAAACTCTTATGAAATTTACCAAAAAATGCGTTCTTAAAACTGGGATAAGCTATAGAAAAGTATTATAAATAAGTATAAGAGACATAAAACCGATTTAAAGACGGGCTTCATCCTCACTGCGACTGCGAAACGTAATTTAATTCTTACAAATTGGATCTGTCGACGATATGGAACTGTCTTCTAAAGTATATTTTATTGGTGAGTATACTTTTTGTCGTTATTTTTATAAAGCTATTTCTTTTCAAATATTAATGTTTATGCCTATTATTGTCTGTAACGATATACTTCATGAGTAGATTTTTGAGGGAGAAAGTAATGAAATATATCCATGACCGCCTTGAGTGAGGCAAGAGGGAGTGTAAGATTCGTATTGTCAAAGCTCAAGTCGGCTCTGTAGGTTAGTGTAGCGCCAGTAACCTATTAGGCCATTGGCAGATACTCCACAGAAGAAGCTAAATTCTAATTAAAGAACGTCAATTGTGAAGTTGAACTACACTACACTAACTACTACCTTATAAAACAAAAGAATATTACAGTATCACAAGTTTTCACATAAGATTTTTCATAGTTCCGAAGTTGGGTTTTGTTCGTAAAATTACTAAGTCTTTAGCTTCAAAAGCAAAGTTGCTAGACTAGGTTTTGAACTAAGAGTACTAAAGTTTAATTTTTGTAACTCACCTACTGACTTAATAACTTAATATTATAGTTTTGTAAGGTTTTACATTTACTTGATTATATTTTTTCCGAGTTTATGTATATTATGGGTTTAACTCATTATGCAACTTTTTACGACTGAGTTAGAAGAATAATTCCTAATTTGGTAATTTGGTTTAACTAAGGATATATGGATCTAAGTTTTAAATGACCTCTTTATAAAACTCACTAGTATCCAAATCCCAGTTCCAATCTGTTTCCACCTCCTTTTAACTCGCTTTTCCCCCAAATTAAACCATTGTTTATGCAAATTAATAAATGATAATGAGAATAAAATATGACGGTGTTCAATAATGTAAATGATGTACATATCGGTCTGTCTGGATGTGTAAGTCCCTGACATAACACATAAACACACACGAAAGTTCGCGTAAGCGCCCTGCGCCGCCAAACGAAACAGCCGGTGCAGGCATACATTTTCGCCGTGCTATAGAAAGAGAGGGGGATACTCCCTGTCCTACGCCAAGCCAGCTGTCAATCCGTCTTACGAATTTTCGATCAGGGTCACGTGTCCTGACGCGAGTTTTACATTTTTACCCATTACAAAAAAAGTGTACAACGCCACTAATGAAGTTTTCACTTCTAAAAATTTTTAAATGTTAATGAAATGGTAAGACCATTTGAAATGCCAAAGGGTCGCAATGGTCTTCTGCTGACTATGAACCTCCTTTAATAAGAGCGGTTTGCCATAATCTTTACGCTTAGCAGCCGGCTTGGCCCGGTCTCTTGTCAAACATATCGTATACACAATATAGAGGTACAATTGTTTTGTCTGATTATGTCTTATTTGACGTGTGCCATATTTTTTACATTTTATATTGTTTTTAGTCACAGTTGTGTTTTGTTCTTAGCTTTTCATTTTATTTAATTATTAATTTTTATGTATATTTTTTGCATGTTGTGGTCCTATAATTGAGGAAGCACATAGCTTTTAATTTTTGTATTGCTACCCGTGTGTGCTATTTATATATGTGCCGATTCGGAGTCGCGGAGAACCTAACGGGTAACCGGGGCTCCGACTCGAGGTGCAGGAGAAGGAACGGGGTGGTTTTTAGCCAGTAAGAGTCTGACACCCCCTCCCGCCTCACCCAGGCGGGAGCAGTCATTCGATGATTTTCCCCCCTTAAAAAAAAAACAAACCCGTGTGTGCTAAGTGTATTCCTTGTTGGAGACCCAAATTCTATAAATAAAATAAATAAATATAGTCCCTCAGTTAGTTCTTACGAGTCTTGTATGATGTGCACGGATGTTGAACAATGTATTGTACACACGGTCACACATCAATCTATACAAAACCAGTTTATCCTGGTGTCGCGTCGCATCATCTTTCCGCACATTTAACGTTCAGTTTATACTGGTTATGTAAAGCTCGATGTGTAGCCGTGTGTGCTTTATACCGTTACCATACGGTTAAACTGTGGTTAAAACAATATAACTTACTATCTGTTCCTGACAGGTTACCATATATTCAGTAAAAGGACCTCAAAATACCTGAGCTTGAAGGGTCTTATTATTAAACCCTAAATAAACAATGTTCGCTTTTATGTACGGGTAAGACGTAGATACCTTTAGGTATAGTCCTGTACCTTTATATTTACAGGTGTAATATAATCTGGTTTTGACATTGATTTCATTGTTAAAACGTAGTATTCATGTTTCATTAAGAATGTGTAATGTTTTACCATTTATAGCTTTTAACTGACTTCTTTGGTATTGAGATGGTGTCGTCTATCGAAGCAATACATCTTGATACTACGATAAGAAAACGTCATATTGTTTTGATCAGGATTAATTGTAGCACATACATTTTCATCATCATATACTGTGTTTCTTAAATTGGTTGAGACATATTATTACACTCTTAACTTTTTAGTTTACCACCTTTGCGTCACATTGCTTTCGTTTTACAACTGAGAATATCGAAAGAGGAATGACCCGTAGAACTATCGATCGGATACCGTATGTTCTGTGTCCTACTAGTTGCGGTCTTAACTCGATCGAGGCAGCCATTTGCAATGCAACTGCCATCGAAATCTGGTCAGCAGTTTAGCAGTTTTTGTATGATTGATGAGTTTACCTTACATTATGAATATTTAGATCTTGGTCGTTAGTGTCGTCGTGGCTCGGAGGTTTAAGACACCCGCTTCTCATGCACGAGGGTTTGAGTTCGAAATCTACCAACGGTAAAATACCAATGTGACTTTTTCCGAGTTACATGTACCTACTTGCTAAGATTATTTATACACCACTGACAAACGGTAAAGGAAGACATCGTGCGAAAACTTGGACTTATAATTTCGAATTATAAGTTTTAAATCGCCTTCCATTATTGAGCAGGCCTGGTGATTAATGCTCAAATCTTCTCCGTGTGAGAAGAGGCCTTTGGGCAGTAGTGGCCACTTGTAGGCTATTGATGATGATGAGATCTTGGTCGCTTACCAAACAAGAAATATCGTTTTGGATTTCCGGGATAGGCAAAATTTAATAAAAAAATGTTATGATCATAAAAAATAAAAAGACTTTCCCTAAGATCAAACAATTTTGTTCAGTAAATAAGTCCTACTTATTTATACGGATCAAGTTGACATAAAGGTCAAAGACTTTAAGGTTAAGTCCTTAAAAGCAGTTGTGAGTGAACTAAGGTTTTCTTGTCTTGAAAGTACGTGGGTTGCAATGAGAAGGTAAGTAGTAAGAATCCACAATTGGGAGTTTGGGCTTTCTTTCTGACAACGCGTAGGAGTTGATAGTATGTAGACACAATAGCTAAAAAGCTAAATAGAATAGCTAAAAAGAAGTTATTTTACGGTAACACTAGGCGCTCGTTCCTAACTTCACCTACAGGCAGATGAACGGACAATTTAATTTTTGGCGTTGTAAAAGTGCCTAATTAAGAAATAAATGAAATAAATGCTGTAACTTTGACTTTGTTTTTCCTTTCTTAGAAGTACCTCGTGTTTTATTAGCAAGACGGGAATGATGATCAATATCCTTTTAAATACATATTTGTTTTAAAATACTTTATCAAGTCAAGTATGCAGAGCATTTCAAAACTATTATTATCCATAGTATCAATGTGTCTGAATTATTCATCATCAGTCAGAAGGTGATCATTTTTCTGCTTAACCCTTAAAGCAAATAGTTATTTCCAACATATTCCCAGTGGATTTATACACCATTGATACTCAAAGTACGTATTGAATTTCTGCACTGAATTTTCATCGTGTAATCGTGACCTACATTGAGAAAATCTGCAGCGCAAGTTAGGTACTAAAATGATCAGAATTTCTTATTAAAGTTTGCTATAAATATTCGATATTGTAGTTGTTATGGAATATATTTATTGGAAATATGTTTACACGTACCATATAATGGTGGAGAAATGTGTATATTTGGTTGGTATCGGGGTTTTAGTACAGAGATAGTGGGACTAATTTTTAACGACTTCACGAAAAAGGAGGAGGTTCTACGTTTGGATGATTGTTTTTTTTTAAGTGTGTTTAGCGATTAATCCACCAATTGTAGACCGAGTTTCTTTAAAATGATAGTATCAAAATCTTAGTACGTACGGGTGAATAGACTTTGTATCCATGATGTACGGGTACGCGGAGAACCTAACGGGTAACCGGACCACCACAGATGGGGCCCAACAGGGCCGATGGCGATTCGGAGTCGCGGAGAACCTAACGGATAACCGGGGCTCCGGCTCGACATGCAGAAGGAACGGGGTGGTTTTTAATCAGTAAGAGTCTGACAATCCCTCCCGCCTCACCCAGGCGGGAGAAGTCATTCGATGATTTTCCCTCCTTAAAAAAATCCATGATATACGAAGTAATAATTATGTAGCAACTGCTTTTATTGAAGTAACAAAATTGATAAAAAATCCTGACAAATGAAATAATGTTTAAATTTTCATTGATGTCTTTCCTTCTATGTAATCCTTATAATCATGCACATACAAAATCAACAAAGCTCGACCCATTTAAACCAAATGAATTGTTGAAATTCAAGCGCCACTGTTTAAATCTCTATTTATCAATGGCCATCTCTTGAAGCCATTATTTGACGTTTTTACATCGAACAATGAACATTGTTATAAACTTCCACTCAGAAACAGTAACAAAAGTTGTATCTCAACAGGTTAGATTATACCTTATTATTAGGGGCTCAAGCATAAAGTTTGAGTAACAGTGTCAGATGAAACTTTTGTTAACAATGTAGGCCGACGTGTTGTTTGTATTTAATTAATAATTCGTTTGCGGTGAATTTGATGGAATTTGGATTACATGTGTCAGGAACTTATGCCTTTATCGCGGTTTTCTGTCAATGTTTTGGGAACTCGTTATATAAACATGTTCTGCAGTCTGATCTATGCTATATATATACTAGCGGACCCAACAGACGTTGTCCTGCATATCCACTAGAATGTATATACAAAAATTTAATTACAAATTAGTTCAGCTGTTTAGGATAAATAACCTAAACATCGACTGCAGCACCGTCTGCCGGGCTGATTTGTGATAGATTCACCATTTCCAGATCCCTTTGAAAACACAAAAAATTTCATCAAAATTCAGTCCAGTGGTTTGAGAGAAGTTCAGTGACATACACACTCACAGAAAAATTATATACAGTATAAAGATAATAAAGTCGTAGGAAAGTAGAAACTGAACATGTATTTTTTTTAAAAGAATGCTTTGGGCGTGACCACAATCGATACCGAAGCCAAAATATGGTTTTTAGAATTTTTGTCTGTTTGTCTGTGTGTATGTTCGGAATGAACTCGAGTGCTGCACGGATTTACCTCAAAATTTGCATGAATAGTACTGATAGGTCGAGTCATATAGGCTACATATTATCACGCTATCACTTAGGTACGGGAGAGGAGCTATGAATCACTCTTCTACATGGACGAAGTCGCGGGCACAGTTAGTATTTCATATTCATACAAAAATGACATTAGTTTTTGACGTTTTCTATTTCCAACTTCTTATTGTTTTAAATTACTAAAAGATCAACCCTTTGTACCGTTTGTAAATCGAACCAAAGATTTTATGCTTAGCAGCCAACAAAAGAAGGATCAAACTCTTATATACCAAGTAGTAGAGTAAAGTAATTTTTATCTTTCATATTATATTGGATAATATATTATATGATGTATGAAGGTCATTTGTGCAACAATGTGTCCTCTTTAGTACAAAGGTTATGGGATCACCCCTCACATTCACTCCTAAGGTGAATGGCAATATTAGCAATACACCTTGAATGACCTTGTATATGGTTCAACATGTATATTGTATATGATGTACCTTACATAGTTTTTATATAGTTACCTTCTATTAGTTTCTGAGTATAAATCGTACTCAAAAGTGATGTCATGTGACATTTCTAATCAATATATCTTCGACACTATTCGTTTCCGTAAGAAAATACAAAATACGTGTGTAATATTTTTAAATAATTACCCTATTGAATATGAACAGTTTACCAAAATACTACAAAAGTTCGACGTATTCGTATCACATAGTCGAT
Source organism: Spodoptera picta (assembly GCA_038387885.1). Classification (NCBI taxonomy): domain Eukaryota; kingdom Metazoa; phylum Arthropoda; class Insecta; order Lepidoptera; family Noctuidae; genus Spodoptera; species Spodoptera picta. The sequence goes on along the minus strand of JAZHFQ010000233.1, from coordinate 728,453 downwards.
CTACATTAGACTATTACTGTCTAGACATGGCTAAGGCTAATGTTCACACATTAGCCTTAGCCATGTCTAGACAGTCTAAAAACACGGTTTCTTCGTGACCAATCGATTGGATAATACTGGGGTGTCCATAAAGAATGAAATTAATTAGAGCCTTCTAATAATAAAATAACATATTGTTGGAGCATGTTTCTATTTCTCTTTAATGTATAATTGTAAAAATGTGTCTCAAACGCATGTAAGTACTACGCTTGAGTCCATTCCAGTCATCATTAACAGCCTATAAGTGGCCACTGCTGACCAAATGCCTCTTCTCGAACGGAGAAGGTTTGAGCAGTAATCACCACGCTTGCTCAATGCGTTTCAAACTTATAATTAGAAATTACAAGCCCAGGCCTCCTCATCTTTTTTTCTTTTCTCCTCATCTTAGAAATTGTATATAACTCGGTTTCAAGTTTTAAGCCTCTGGGCCACCACGATATCCGTTCCAATAACTACTAAAAAATTAGGATAGGAAAATTGTATAAGACTAGAGGCTGAGCTATTGAATTTCGAATTCCAGATGTAGTAGTTGATTTTGTGACTCCACTATCAAAGAGGCGATTCAGTAAGTTCCTTATGCTATTTACATTTCACCCGTACCAAATGTAGGTAAATATTTAACTAGCCCTAAGAAAATAATGATATGGTCCCTTACTTTTTGTGGTCGTGATAGAAGTTTTAGATGTTAACTACTTCAAAAGGAAGGTTATGTTTGTTAGAGTGTTAACTTAAACTCTTAACGCCCGGTTAAAATGTTCTGGCACTGTAACACCATTGTTTATTATTGTGTTCTCACTAAAAAACTGTAATTTAACATATGAATGTGCCTATCGACTGAAATTCGTGTTTAGTAAAATATAACATCGATGTGTAGTTAGTAATCAAGTCATTGTCATCCCAACCACAAGGTGTTTACTACCCAACAAGCCCCACCCAATAACTTCCAGATCGACTGGTTGACGCCAATCTGCAACCAGCGGCTTCAGTAACCAATTATACACCACATGTATTTAAACCATTTCTAAGAAAGTCACACCTGTGACCTTTAAAACAAGGTTTAAAATGTCGCGTTTATTTTTATAGGACCCACGGTATATCAAGCTACTCCTTTCTTGAAAAGAGTTTAGGCTTAATCACAAAGGAACAAGGTTGAATATTAATGATATTCATGGTGTACCTATATTAAGTCGGCAAGTTCATGATAATAGGTCACTGGGTTCCCGACCCTCGTATAGTCAGTCAGGCTTGATAATTAGGATCAAATGTTAAATTAAATGAGAGCTTGTGTTGGTACGAGTTGCGAGGAAGGATTAGCAATATGATATTTTATTTGACGTGGGTTTTGCTAGTCATCTGTTTAGGTTTGTGTGAATAGTTCAATTTTTGTCGTGATTAAATTGTGTAATTCTGTTATAGTTTTGAACACATTTTCTGTTCATGAAATCCTTTCGACTTCAATGAAATTTACTTAACGCTTAGCAACAGTATTTTTTTTTATTTTGTGTTTTTCAGGTATAAAGCTTACGTTACTCTAAGAAATCGATGGGACAAATAACACCACATGCTTTTTCATAGGATGAAAAAAGGAAAACAGAAATGAATAATTGCGCTGTTTTGTAAAAAATACCCTTTTATTTCATGAGTAAGTCATTTTATAAAGCTGAAAGAAGAATATGATATTCTGAGAGACTTCAAATTCAACAATGTGCAAAATCTTGAGTAGGAATGTCTAAACACAAGTCGACATAAGAATTTGATGTGTAGGAAGGAAAATAAAGATCGTTTCAGTGTATGGAATTACACTAATATTTCGACATATCATAACTTTAGACATAAGAACAAATATACAATATTTATCTTAAAAATCACGACAAACATAAATCGATTATTAATGTCATTCCAATACCTACACTACAATAACTTTTCTATTCACACATTTGTATGGCGCTTAAAAGCCATTTGTATAGGAGAGCTGATGCACAGACGTTTGACCTCTACTCATCCTTCTTGTAGATTTTCAAGCTTTGCCATAAAGACATAATAAGATCTACTTTCGACTTTATTACAAACTAGGTCATAGAGTAGATAATCTATTGCACGTAATTGAAATAGCTCATTGTAGTTAGTCCATTTTCTCCTAATATCTTTCTAAAATCAAACACAAATAAAATCTACAATACGATTGTAACCGTATGTACTATACTGCTACGTTCGTGCTTTGAAATTTTAATGTATCTGTGTTGTGCAGGCTCGACCAATCAGCACGGCGTATTACTTTCCGATGACGTTGGTAGCACGTTTCGAAGTTCGTTTTGTTACGTTGGCCGCATTGAAGTTTAAAGCTGTGAATTCGATGATGTTGGGTACTTTGGGGAGTTGGGAAAATCTTTCCAATTTCTCTTTGGGATAAGGGATTCGTCTGCATTATAGATGATGATGAATACCGAGATAATAGGTAAGGTAACAAAGAAAATTATCTTTTGGTTAACTGCAAAAAGGGTTGACATAAATGCTATCTCCATATTGACGATTCTTAAGAATTTAATACAGAAAAACTTAACGTAAATTATTGTGTTCAATTCCATAGAAGAGTGACATTTATTTCCGTTTATTAGGCATAGCAAAATACATCGCAAGCGTGGTTTCACGCCCGTCCTGTGTAAGGCCGTGGTATCACTGTTCGATCCGGCCCATTTGTGGCGTACATGGCTCTCGCACGTTTATTTTAACTGTTCTGCATAACTGTATAAACCATGCCTTGCAGGGTAGATACGAAACTCTTAAAAATAAAATGAAGAAGAGTTCCTCATCATTCCAATCTTGGCTAAAAAGAAGGCGTAGTAAAAGTAGTGAACGATTTAGAGAAAAGACATATTGACATAAGACATAATGGTTAGTATTTACCAATTAATATTCTATTGACGGAATCTGTCTCCTGTTTCCTCGTTGATCAAGTGGTCCTAAGTGCGATTGTTGAGCAATTCAATTCCTGAGTCTAGTTAAGTCCAATATATATTGTTGAGTTTTAACATATCAAAATTTGCCGATTATGACTGACATACATAGATACTATATTTGGTGAAATACAGACTAAATAATATTGTATTATTTGGTTTCTGCTTATCCTTTTAAGATATTAAAACCTTATCTTATTAATCACATAATATGAATGATTAAATTACAAACAAATAAATTAAATATTGCCATTGGGGTAAAGTACAGAGTGACGACTCTAGATCTATATTAGTTTATTTATTTGTATCTATACAAATGTATATATACTGACGTAGATACACGTTACACAGTCACACTAATCATAATAGTAGTCACCCACGCTCATGTGAATCATACATTGACATACATACGATTGAATACTACTAAATCTAAATATTAAAAAAAACATATGACCTACAATAATCCAAGCGCAGTAGCCCTACCCCAATATGGTACCTCTCTAAACCAATTACATGGAGTCATTGGAAAACTCAATAAAAAAATACTAGCACTCATTTTGCCAATGATATTGGTTAAAATTAAATTTCAAATTCAGAATTCATCCTTCTTTTGTTTTATAATCTGAGATGGCAGTATATCTTTAAGCGTTGAAGCCCCAAGGAGTTTGTATATCTATAGAATTTATAATCCATTGTGGAGCGTCATTCTATCGAACGGTTCAAATGAACCACTACGGTGACAGTAAAATGATTACAATTTGAACATAATATTAAGAAGTAAGTTGTTACAATAAGTATGTATAGTAAAATAGTTTTGGATTAAAAAACTTACATTTCTTCTTCTGAGCGGTGAACTGGTGTCTTCTCGAAAGATGAACTCAGGCAGGGGCCCGTATATCGATCCCCGTCAGCACTTGAACCTTATCACCGAACTAATACATTCACTGGTTAAATCGCTTCTCCCAACTGTATTACTTCACTGCCCGACACCAAATGAATGTAATTTATGAATGGAAAGCTCTCACTAGATTTCCCTACAAGTATATCGGGCAGTGATCTATTTTTAGTCACACCTTTCCCGACTAAAACCTCCTTTTTTACGCAAAATGCAACCCCATGAACACACACAGTGGTTTGACGTACGAGCTAGAGTAAAAAGACGCCGAAACTGTGCTGTAAAATGTGGATATTTTACAGAAAATATAGACAGAAAGAGGAAAACCTTCCGCGACGAGGTTTCCCGATTTGTATGAGAGAGGGCGCGTCTGTACTCGCCATAATAGGCACGTATTATCTAAAAATACCAATTGTTCGCAGTACCGAACAAGGTTGGACTTTATCTTATCGGCGTAGAGTTGAAATTCTATGTTTGATAAAGTTGGAGGGTGCGTCAATGTGTGGTCGTTTGGTAAGGGTGTGTGCGTCAAGTTTCGGCGCATGCGTGTTGTGAGAGAGTGCGATGGTAACAAAAATCAATCCGCGTCGGTAGGTGGGAGTTACGTAATGAGTGGGACATGAACACGTCGACAGGCGTACTTGCCCTTAATTGGTATTAATCTTTAAAAAACAAATGGAATTTCACTGCGCTCTTCTATGGAAATGTAGGATTTTAAAATTTTAAGACAAAAGCACAATACTAGAACATTCTATGATGTTTTATACTTCAGTACTGCGTAGGTGGTGAAGCGTGGGCGCGTTGTTTTAATAACAATCCCTAAGACTAGTAGTAGTTAAATTTTTATTTATTTCTCGAAACTTGTATAAAGAGGAGCTTATTAAACACGAATTCTCTGTTACATTGTTGATGATGTTTTTTTCTGTTTCGTTGCGAGCAAGATTAATATAACCTCGTAGATACACCCACGTTAAGAATTTCTTCTCATGAAGATACTAATTAAGCTTGATAATTTATCTGAGTATTTCATGCTGCTCGTTAGAAAATTGGCAATAATTCTTGATTAATATTTGCGCAGCTTTTAATTAGATGATAATAATTGTAGGGATCATGTGGGATTAGGTGAGTGGGACATTGTGTAGGTGAGATAAGTTCAAAGGTTTTATAAACTTTTCTTTGTGTTTTTTTCTTTCATTTCTATGCAGAAGTCAGAATCAGAAGTTATATGATTTAAACTGGTTTGGACAAGGTTTGAATGGGGAAGCGTATTTATGAAATCGGGGTTTTTTTTCTTGAATTGGGTGAAGAGTATTTTTTCATTAAGACTATTTTGTAACTATCTAGGTATAGACTTGCTAAGCAGTGCTTTAATATATTTATCACTCTTCTTGTTATTGAGAATTGGGACCATCATGGTCAAAATAAATTAAATACTTAAACGCCATCGGTGATCGACGTTAGTGGAGGATTTGCCTTCAACAGTTATTCTATGGGCAGTCAAAACCTTGAAAAAAAAAACGACTCGATTCGGTCCAAAGAGCAGAGGAAAATATAGTAAATAAATAAAAAGAAAAAATAGTACCTATATACCTACCTACTTGCTAATAAATGTCATTTGCCAGTAATGTCAAGGTTGTGCGAGGGCAGATTAAGTCAACTGTCGCCCTTTAGATCCTTCGTTTCAATCAAATTACCTGTCCATACTTTATATTATATATAATGAACCTTAATAATGTTGTTTTAAGTACGTCAACCAAACGTAGGTAATGTCAGTGAACTTAGCTGATCATTGTCCAGCAGATCAAAAATAAATGAGAGTTCTCATTGCATGCAGCTGAGTTCTATAGTTCCTGACACCTTTTAGAAATAGTTCCGGCGTTTTTACCTTAAAAAAAGACAATTAAAAAAATGATCTGCCAACTTCCGGCAGCAGATCAATTTCTAGCAGATCATAAATAAACGTCAGTTCTTACTACATATAAGTTAGTTCTACAGTTCCTGATAATTTTTAGAAATAGTTCTGGCGATTTAACCTTAAAAAATTCAATTGAAAAAAAAAATCCAGCATACCAATTACAGCACTTCAAATGATATTGTAAAGGGCTACAACTGGCCCAATCCCTAGAATTCTTTTGTTTTTCACAGAGTCGTATCAGAACTACAATTTGAAACTCTAATGGAGTCCAGAACTCCCTTTAATGTGCCAGCAGAGCATGCCTGAAAGTGCAAAAAATCGAATTTTATCAATTTCAGCACTTCAAATGATATTGCACAGGGCTAGAACGGTTCCAATCCCTAGAACTCTCTAGTTTCTTACAGACTTAAATCAGACCTACAACCTAAAACTCTAATTGAGTCCAGAACTCACGTTAAAGTGCCAGCAGAGCACGCCTGAAAGTGCTCAAAATCGAATTTTATCAATTTCAGCACTTCAAATGATATTGCACAGGGCTAGAACGGTTCCAATCCCTAGAACTCTCTAGTTTCTTACAGACTTAAATCAGACCTACAACCTAAAACTCTAATTGAGTCCAGAACTCACGTTAAAGTGCCAGCAGAGCATGCCTGAAAGTGCAAAAAATCGAATTTTATCAATTTCAGCACTTCAAATGATATTGCACAGGGCTAGAACGGTTCCAATCCCTAGAACTCTCTAGTTTCTTACAGACTTAAATCAGACCTACAACCTAAAACTCTAATTGAGTCCAGAACTCACGTTAAAGTGCCAGCAGAGCATGCCTGAAAGTGCTCAAAATCGAAATTTATCAATTTCAGCACTTCAAATGATATTGCACAGGGCTAGAACGGTTCCAATCCCTAGAACTCTCTAGTTTCTTACAGACTTAAATCAGACCTACAACCAAAAACTCTAATTGAGTCCAGAACTCACGTTAAAGTGCCAGCAGAGCATGCCTGAAAGTGCTCAAAATCGAAATTTATCAATTTCAGCACTTCAAATGATATTGCACAGGGCTAGAACGGTTCCAATCCCTAGAACTCTCTAGTTTCTTACAGACTTAAATCAGACCTACAACCTAAAACTTTAATTGAGTCCAGAACTCACGTTAAAGTGCCAGCAGAGCATGCCTGAAAGTGCTCAAAATCGAAATTTATCAATTTCAGCACTTCAAATGATATTGCACAGGGCTAGAACGGTTCCAATCCCTAGAACTCTCTAGTTTCTTACAGACTTAAACCAGACCTACAACCTAAAACTCTAATTGAGTCCAGAACTCACGTTAAAGTGCCAGCAGAGCATGCCTGAAAGTGCTCAAAATCGAAATTTATCAATTTCAGCACTTCAAATGATATCGCACAGGGCTAGAACGGTTCCAATCCCTAGAACTCTCTAGTTTCTTACAGACTTAAATCAGACCTACAACCTAAAACTCTAATTGAGTCCAGAACTCACGTTAAAGTGCCAGCAGAGCATGCCTGAAAGTGCTCAAAATCGAAATTTATCAATTTCAGCACTTCAAATGATATTGCACAGGGCTAGAACGGTTCCAATCCCTAGAACTCTCTAGTTTCTTACAGACTTAAATCAGACCTACAACCTAAAACTCTAATTGAGTCCAGAACTCACGTTAAAGTACCAGCAGAGCATGCCTGAAAGTGCAAAAAATCGAAATTTATCAATTTCAGCACTTCAAATGATATTGCACAGGGCTAGAACGGTTCCAATCCCTAGAACTCTCTAGTTTCTTACAGACTTAAATCAGACCTACAACCTAAAACTCTAATTGAGTCCAGAACTCACGTTAAAGTGCCAGCAGAGCATGCCTGAAAGTGCTCAAAATCAAAATTTATCAATTTCAGCACTTCAAATGATATTGCACAGGGCTAGAACGGTTCCAATCCCTAGAACTCTCTAGTTTCTTACAGACTTAAATCAGACCTACAACCTAAATTTCTAATTGAGTCCAGAACTCACGTTAAAGTGCCAGCAGAGCATGCCTGAAAGTACAAAAAATCGAAATTTATCAATTTCAGCACTTCAAATGATATCGCACAGGGCTAGAACGGTTCCAATCCCTAGAACTCTCTAGTTTCTTACAGACTTAAATCAGACCTACAACCTAAAACTCTAATTGAGTCCAGAACTCACGTTAAAGTGCCAGCAGAGCATGCCTGAAAGTGCTCAAAATCGAAATTTATCAATTTCAGCACTTCAAATGATATTGCACAGGGCTAGAACGGTTCCAATCCCTAGAACTCTCTAGTTTCTTACAGACTTAAATCAGACCTACAACCAAAAACTCTAATTGAGTCCAGAACTCACGTTAAAGTGCCAGCAGAGCATGCCTGAAAGTGCTCAAAATCGAAATTTATCAATTTCAGCACTTCAAATGATATTGCACAGGGCTAGAACGGTTCCAATCCCTAGAACTCTCTAGTTTCTTACAGACTTAAATCAGACCTACAACCTAAAACTCTAATTGAGTCCAGAACTCACGTTAAAGTGCCAGCAGAGCATGCCTGAAAGTGCAAAAAATCGAAATTTATCAATTTCAGCATTTCAAATGATATTGCACAGGGCTAGAACGGTTCCAATCCCAGAACTCTCTAGTTTCTTACAGACTTAAATCAGACCTACAACCTAAAACTCTAATTGAGTCCAGAACTCACGTTAAAGTGCCAGCAGAGCATGCCTGAAAGTGCAAAAAATCGAAATTTATCAATTTCAGCACTTCAAATGATATTGCACAGGGCTAGAACGGTTCCAATCCCTAGAACTCTCTAGTTTCTTACAGACTTAAATCAGACCTACAACCTAAAACTCTAATTGAGTCCAGAACTCACGTTAAAGTGCCAGCAGAGCATGCCTGAAAGTGCTCAAAATCGAAATTTATCAATTTCAGCACTTCAAATGATATTGCACAGGGCTAGAACGGTTCCAATCCCTAGAACTCTCTAGTTTCTTACAGACTTAAATCAGACCTACAACCTAAAACTCTAATTGAGTCCAGAACTCACGTTAAAGTGCCAGCAGAGCATGCCTGAAAGTGCTCAAAATCGAAATTTATCAATTTCAGCACTTCAAATGATATTGCACAGGGCTAGAACGGTTCCAATCCCTAGAACTCTCTAGTTTCTTACAGACTTAAATCAGACCTACAACCAAAAACTCTAATTGAGTCCAGAACTCACGTTAAAGTGCCAGCAGAGCATGCCTGAAAGTGCTCAAAATCGAAATTTATCAATTTCAGCACTTCAAATGATATTGCACAGGGCTAGAACGGTTCCAATCCCTAGAACTCTCTAGTTTCTTACAGACTTAAATCAGACCTACAACCTAAAACTCTAATTGAGTCCAGAACTCACGTTAAAGTGCCAGCAGAGCATGCCTGAAAGTGCAAAAAATCGAAATTTATCAATTTCAGCATTTCAAATGATATTGCACAGGGCTAGAACGGTTCCAATCCCTAGAACTCTCTAGTTTCTTACAGACTTAAATCAGACCTACAACCTAAAACTCTAATTGAGTCCAGAATTCACGTTAAAGTGCCAGCAGAGCATGCCTGAAAGTGCAAAAAATCGAATTTTATCAATTTCAGCACTTCAAATGATATTGCACAGGGCTAGAACGGTTCCAATCCCTAGAACTCTCTAGTTTCTTACAGACTTAAATCAGACCTACAACCTAAAACTTTAATTGAGTCCAGAACTCACGTTAAAGTGCCAGCAGAGCATGCCTGAAAGTGCTCAAAATCGAAATTTATCAATTTCAGCACTTCAAATGATATCGCACAGGGCTAGAACGGTTCCAATCCCTAGAACTCTCTAGTTTCTTACAGACTTAAATCAGACCTACAACCTAAAACTCTAATTGAGTCCAGAACTCACGTTAAAGTGCCAGCAGAGCATGCCTGAAAGTGCTCAAAATCGAAATTTATCAATTTCAGCACTTCAAATGATATTGCACAGGGCTAGAACGGTTCCAATCCCTAGAACTCTCTAGTTTCTTACAGACTTAAATCAGACCTACAACCTAAAACTCTAATTGAGTCCAGAACTCACGTTAAAGTGCCAGCAGAGCATGCCTGAAAGTGCTAAAAATCGAAATTTATCAATTTCAGCACTTCAAATGATATTGCACAGGGCTAGAACGGTTCCAATCCCTAGAACTCTCTAGTTTCTTACAGACTTAAATCAGACCTACAACCTAAAACTCTAATTGAGTCCAGAACTCACGTTAAAGTGCCAGCAGAGCATGCCTGAAAGTGCTCAAAATCGAAATTTATCAATTTCAGCACTTCAAATGATATTGCACAGGGCTAGAACGGTTCCAATCCCTAGAACTCTCTAGTTTCTTACAGACTTAAATCAGACCTACAACCTAAAACTCTAATTGAGTCCAGAACTCACGTTAAAGTGCCAGCAGAGCATGCCTGAAAGTGCAAAAAATCGAAATTTATCAATTTCAGCACTTCAAATGATATTGCACAGGGCTAGAACGGTTCCAATCCCTAGAACTCTCTAGTTTCTTACAGACTTAAATCAGACCTACAACCTAAAACTCTAATTGAGTCCAGAACTCACGTTAAAGTGCCAGCAGAGCATGCCTGAAAGTGCTCAAAATCGAAATTTATCAATTTCAGCACTTCAAATGATATTGCACAGGGCTAGAACGGTTCCAATCCCTAGAACTCTCTAGTTTCTTACAGACTTAAATCAGACCTACAACCTAAAACTCTAATTGAGTCCAGAACTCACGTTAAAGTGCCAGCAGAGCATGCCTGAAAGTGCTCAAAATCGAAATTTATCAATTTCAGCACTTCAAATGATATCGCACAGGGCTAGAACGGTTCCAATCCCTAGAACTCTCTAGTTTCTTACAGACTTAAATCAGACCTACAACCTAAAACTCTAATTGAGTCCAGAACTCACGTTAAAGTGCCAGCAGAGCATGCCTGAAAGTGCTCAAAATCGAAATTTATCAATTTCAGCACTTCAAATGATATTGCACAGGGCTAGAACGGTTCCAATCCCTAGAACTCTCTAGTTTCTTACAGACTTAAATCAGACCTACAACCTAAATTTCTAATTGAGTCCAGAACTCACGTTAAAGTGCCAGCAGAGCATGCCTGAAAGTACAAAAAATCGAAATTTATCAATTTCAGCACTTCAAATGATATCGCACAGGGCTAGAACGGTTCCAATCCCTAGAACTCTCTAGTTTCTTACAGACTTAAATCAGACCTACAACCTAAAACTCTAATTGAGTCCAGAACTCACGTTAAAGTGCCAGCAGAGCATGCCTGAAAGTGCAAAAAATCGAAATTTATCAATTTCAGCACTTCAAATGATATTGCACAGGGCTAGAACGGTTCCAATCCCTAGAACTCTCTAGTTTCTTACAGACTTAAATCAGACCTACAACCAAAAACTCTAATTGAGTCCAGAACTCACGTGAAAGTGCCAGCAGAGCATGCCTGAAAGTGCAAAAAATCGAATTTTATCAATTTCAGCACTTCAAATGATATTGCACAGGGCTAGAACGGTTCCAATCCCTAGAACTCTCTAGTTTCTTACAGACTTAAATCAGACCTACAACCTAAAACTCTAATTGAGTCCAGAACTCACGTTAAAGTGCCAGCAGAGCATGCCTGAAAGTGCAAAAAATCGAATTTTATCAATTTCAGCACTTCAAATGATATTGCACAGGGCTAGAACGGTTCCAATCCCTAGAACTCTCTAGTTTCTTACAGACTTAAATCAGACCTACAACCTAAAACTTTAATTGAGTCCAGAACTCACGTTAAAGTGCCAGCAGAGCATGCCTGAAAGTGCTCAAAATCGAAATTTATCAATTTCAGCACTTCAAATGATATCGCACAGGGCTAGAACGGTTCCAATCCCTAGAACTCTCTAGTTTCTTACAGACTTAAATCAGACCTACAACCTAAAACTCTAATTGAGTCCAGAACTCACGTTAAAGTGCCAGCAGAGCATGCCTGAAAGTGCAAAAAATCGAATTTTATCAATTTCAGCACTTCAAATGATATTGCACAGGGCTAGAACGGTTCCAATCCCTAGAACTCTCTAGTTTCTTACAGACTTAAATCAGACCTACAACCAAAAACTCTAATTGAGTCCAGAACTCACGTGAAAGTGCCAGCAGAGCATGCCTGAAAGTGCAAAAAATCGAATTTTATCAATTTCAGCACTTCAAATGATATTGCACAGGGCTAGAACGGTTCCAATTCCTAGAACTCTCTAGTTTCTTACAGACTTAAATCAGACCTACAACCTAAAACTTTAATTGAGTCCAGAACTCACGGTAAAGTGCCAGCAGAGCATGCCTGTAAGTGCAAAATATGGAAATTTATCAATTTCAGCACTTCAAATGGTATTGCACAGGGCTAGAACGGTTCCAATTCCTAGAACTCTCTAGTTTCTTATAGACTTAAATCAGACCTACAACCAAAAACTCTAATTGAGTCCAGAACTCACGTTAAAGTGCCAGCAGAGCATGCCTGAAAGTGCAAAAAATGCAAAAGATCTAATTTTATCAATTTCAGCTCTTCAAATGATACTGAAAAGGGCTAGAACTGTTATCATCCGTATAACTCTCTTGTTTGTCATAGATCCGCATTAGAACTACAAATTAAAACTCTATTTGAGTCCAGAACTCCCTTTAAAGTGCCAATAGAGAATGCCTGAAAGTGCAAAAAATCGAATTTTATCAATTTCGGCACTTCAAATGATATTGCACAGGGCTAGAACGGTTCCAATCCCTAGAATTCTCTAGTTTCTTACAGACTTAAATCAGACCTACAACCTAAAACTCTAATTGAGTCCAGAACTCCCTTTAAAGTGCCAGCAGAGCACGCCTGAAAGTGCAAAAAATCGAATTTTATCAATTTTAGCACTTCAAATGATATTGCACAGGGCTAGAACGGTTCCAATCCCTAGAATTCTCTAGTTTCTTACAGACTTAAATCAGACCTACAACCTAAAACTCTAATTGAGTCCAGAACTCCCTTTAAAGTGCCAGCAGAGCACGCCTGAAAGTGCAAAAAATCGAATTTTATCAATTTTAGCACTTCAAATGATATTGCACAGGGCTAGAACGGTTCCAATCCCTAGAACTCGGTAGAAATAGTACCATTTCGGGAGTATACCCTTTCAAACAAAACAATAATTTTGGAAATCGGTTCACAAATGGCTGAGTAATGCGTGAACAAACAAAAAAAAACAATCAGACGAACATAGTACTGATATTGAATACTAGATGGCGTTGTTAGTTTAAGTCCCATTTCTGAATCGCGGTGTTAAGATTTTCCGCCGACTAATGACCCTCCGTTGATGTTTTAATTTTTTTTTTTGTTAATAAAGTTTATTTTCGAAATCTTTCCAGTAGTCATTATTTAGTAGAGGGTAAGTGGAAGCTCATTTTATATAAAATGCCGAGCAAGTTAGCGTACGATAAAATTGCCTTGCGGGAAATTATATCGGATGCTGCATATCGTACGATTAACGATGACGGGCGTGTTCTCCCACCTTCCCATGATATATACCGAAAAATTTCAAAACTGATGGCGGATAAAGGGTCGGATATTACACCCAAGCATGTCCATACCATCATTAACAACAACCGTGCTGGGTTTCGAGATTTAATCATGGAAATTTTCGACATTCGAGAGAGAGAAATAAGCATATCCGTGAATGATGCCAATTACAGCGTCGAAAAGTGTACAGACCAGTCCACCGTTAAGTTAACCAGTTTGACCTCTATGAAGGTAAACCCGGTAATTTCGCAGGAGAAATGGGAAAGCATAAAACCCCACAAGAAATTATATGGTAATCGCGTGTATTGGAAGTTACGAGAAGGGTGGGCAGATGTGGTCGCTGAAGCTTTGTGGGTGCAGCATCATTTAGACTGTGTATTCACGTTCAAAAATCACAACATATACCGAAGTTTGATTTCTAAATTTTTTTTAACTATTGAAGGGTATTGCTGCGAATGCCATGCAAAGATATGTTGCACATTGTTAAAAGAGCCACCGAAAGGAGTCGATGTTATACTCCAATGCAGCATTAACGGTATTAGACTCGAATCCCATTCAGGAAAGAAAAGAAGGCAGTTGAGAGGAGCTCGTCGCCTCAAAGTTGCAGACTATCTCATCGATGGCTGTAAAGATGCGGTGACATGGCGACGAAAAGAAGCTGGACGGATAAAGAAATTCGGAGGTAAAAATCCACCGATTTTACCGAGTAATGAAGTCGTGCGAAAAGCCAAGGAACAGCGATTGTTGAATAAATATGGATTAAAATTCGGAAACCCTGCATTAAATTTATTGAACAGCGCTGAACACGGTAGGTTGGTAGGTTCTATTCAATCCGTCGGGGTGTATCGCTTCAACTGTATTTATTGGCTACCTGAACAACTCCAAATATATATCTCTCGTTGCCGAAATGATCCTAATGCAACGTTAGCAATCGATGCTACGGGTGGTATTGCTAAGCGCGATAAGTCGGAGAAGCCGCACATATTTTTATATCAGTGTGTGCTTGTGACGAAAGACGGTAGCGTGCCAACTTTTCAGATGGTTTCAGCCGATCAAAGATCGATTATCGTCGCTGGTTTTTTGAGCCATATTCTCGCTGTAAATGCTCCCATCCCGCCGATTGTTGTGACCGATTTTGGGTGGTCTTTATTGATTGCGGTAGCGCGAATATTTGGGCAATGCGCAAGCTTGAATGACTATTTGCAGAAGTGCTATGATGCTATTATAAATGAGGCACCATCGCTACCACCAACATTCATGCGATTAGACGTATGTCATCTAGCATCAATGATTACGCGATGGCCCTGTTTGAAAGGGAAAGATAAGTCTTTAGTACGACGGTTTTATAAGCGATGCATTGGCAAAGCTTGCCAAATCTCGAATCTAGAAGACTTATATTACTTTCTAGAATCGGTTCTCGTCGTTGCGCTCAGTAAATTTATTGGGTCCGGACCAGATGGCGAGCTGTTACCGTCGGTTGATCGTCTCCGTTTCTTGAACAATAAAATAAAAGGGCTAGAAACGGTGAACGATGACGACGAAGCTACAGTGCAAAGCGACCAAGAAGGTGGTGATAATACTGATGAGGCACTGGATTCAAATCCGGAACAAAATCTGGTCAACGAAGGCTTGCACAAACCTGGCTGGAAATCATGGTGTAACACATTGTACGATGCTGCATTTGAAATTGCTGATCAGTCATCGAAAGGTGACATGATTAATGCATGCTACAGTAGCGATTTCGCTAAAAGGCTGAAAACACAACTTCTTCCATACGTACCTCTGTGGACCGCAATCATGGTGCCTATTTTCGGTAGAGGTTCGCTAACCGCTACCTCCGCCGCAGTAGAATCCGAATTTGCAGACTTGAAAAACCGCGAGTTTAGAGGCGAAATTCCGATGCGCATTGACAGATTTGTTATACAACATCTCGAGCGAATCGACGATAAAATAAAGGAACGCTGCAAGGCAACGGATATTTTACTACAAAACCAAGATAAATTATCAACAGCCTTGGATAACGCCGACCTCAATAACTCTTCAGGAGCTCAATCAATCCCTAAAGCTGAAGAGCCGTTAAGCAGCATTGAAATTGACTATCCTCATGGTACAACTCTGGAACCTGACAATACCTCGTTTGACGTGACTGCCTATAACGTATGCAGCACTCCAAACATCTCAGTCTCCTCCATCCTGTCCAGAATACCTAGTCCCGAGTTAAAAGTGGAAAATATCATCCCTATAGCCCATTCTTCAAAGATCATCAAGGATGCGGAGCACGAAACGACCCAGTTTTCCAGGATCGAACAAAATTTATCTGATAACGATTGGAACGTTTGTGAGGACTGGCGAGGATTGAATAAGAACCCGAAACGGAAAAATGAAACTGACGAGTCTATGGTCAAAAAACGAACGAGGCCGACATGTTTGGATAACTGCCCTGAGTGGGATTTCATAAAACACTCAAAAACTGCCCACGCGCCTGTTCTTTTAAACGGAAATATCACAGGATCAGTGCGTTTAAATAATCAAAATTTAAATGTTACTTCAACCTGTGCTTTCGATTCAATTTTTCAGGTTGTTCTCAGCGGGCTGTTAGCAAATACAGTTTACTCCGAGAGGTTAAAATCATCAGACTGTCCTATCGTCAATCTAGCACAAAGTGTCAACGATAAAAAGAAGATATTGCGAGAACATTATGTCCAACGTGCAAAAATATTGACATGTATTTCCATCTTTCAAGACAAAGTCACGACCTATACGAGAAATATAGTGCGTTTAGATGTCGAGTGCAATGCTGCTCATCTAGCGCAATATCTCTTTGAAAAAGAACCAAGCTATACGTCTAGCGTCGAATGTTCGTGCGGATATAGTAACCAGCAAAAGTCTATATTCATAAATGTTAATGTTGATACCATACTGTGTCACGGCCTCCATTTAATGCAGCAAGCAATCGAAGATTGTATAACAATGGAGACATCTTGCTTCAACTGTAAAAGAAAAATACGTTGCGTATATAAATATGGGTCACACCTGGTAGTCGACACTACCATATTCAGTGATCCTGGCTATCCCAATCGCAACAACATAGTTGTTCCCAGGTTGGATTCTATAAAAAAAATCATAGAAGTAGGTGGAATGACATATATGCTAGCTGCTGTTGTTCATTACAATTTATACCAAAAACATTATGCTACGTATGGCTTAACGGGCGAATTTTGGTTTAAATACGACGGCCTCATCAAAAAGCGCGCATCAGCAAATCTAAATACTATTATAACTCCGCATCTCATTGTTTACGCAATATGTAGGGAATGTTAAGTAGGTAAGACAATAATAATATAATTTAAATTTTTGTATAAAAATCGTCTTTAATACAAACTTATTATCTCCTCCTTTTGCGTTGAAGGTTAATGACAAAAAATTTTTTAAAAAAATAAAAAAAAAACAATAAACCCAAAACAACAAAAAAAAACAAAAATAAAACAAAAATAAAACAAAACATAAAACAACAACAAAAAAAACAAAATAACATAAAAACACAAAAATACAAAATAAAAAAGCCCAAAAAAAAACAAAAGAAACAAAGAAAAAAAAAACAAATAACGAAGCCAGTTCTCAACACGTCCCCGTCGTTGGCTTTAGGTAGAGCCGAGATTGAGATTTGAACGAATCCCAGCAGTTTATGGTCCAATAGCTGATATAAACTGTTCCACCACTCTGGACTTGTACCGAGTTCTAAATGTTAGTAGATTTAATACGAATCTGTAGCACTGATATATCTTATATGTATCTGTAGTAATCTATAGAACGTGAGTTCTGGACTCGATTAGAGTTTTAAATTGTAGTTCTGATATGGATCTGTGAGAAACAAAAGAGTTCTAGGGACTGGAACCGTTCTAGCCCTTTCCAGTATCATTTGAAGTGCTGAAATTGATAAATTTCGATTTTTTGCACTTTCAGGCATGCTCTGCTGGCACTTTAACGTGAGTTCTGGACTCAATTAGAGTTTTAGGTTGTAGGTCTGATTTAAGTCTGTAAGAAACTAGAGAGTTCTAGGGATTGGAACCGTTCTAGCCCTGTGCAATATCATTTGAAGTGCTGAAATTGATAAAATTCGATTTTTTGCACTTTCAGGCATGCTCTGCTGGCACTTTCACGTGAGTTCTGGACTCAATTAGAGTTTTTGGTTGTAGGTCTGATTTAAGTCTGTAAGAAACTAGAGAGTTCTAGGGATTGGAACCGTTCTAGCCCTGTGCAATATCATTTGAAGTGCTGAAATTGATAAATTTCGATTTTTTGCACTTTCAGGCATGCTCTGCTGGTACTTTAACGTGAGTTCTGGACTCAATTAGAGTTTTAGGTTGTAGGTCTGATTTAAGTCTGTTAGAAACTAGAGAGTTCTAGGGATTGGAACCGTTCTAGCCCTGTGCAATATCATTTGAAGTGCTGAAATTGATAAAATTCGATTTTTTGCACTTTCAGGCATGCTCTGCTGGCACTTTAACGTGAGTTCTGGACTCAATTAGAGTTTTAGGTTGTAGGTCTGATTTAAGTCTGTAAGAAACTAGAGAGTTCTAGGGATTGGAACCGTTCTAGCCCTGTGCAATATCATTTGAAGTGCTGAAATTGATAAAATTCGATTTTGAGCACTTTCAGGCGTGCTCTGCTGGCACTTTAACGTGAGTTCTGGACTCAATTAGAGTTTTAGGTTGTAGGTCTGATTTAAGTCTGTAAGAAACTAGAGAGTTCTAGGGATTGGAACCGTTCTAGCCCTGTGCAATATCATTTGAAGTGCTGAAATTGATAAAATTCGATTTTTTGCACTTTCAGGCATGCTCTGCTGGCACATTAAAGGGAGTTCTGGACTCCATTAGAGTTTCAAATTGTAGTTCTGATACGACTCTGTGAGAAACAAAAGAATTCTAGGGATTGGGCCAGTTGTAGCCCTTTACAATATCATTTGAAGTGCTGTAATTGGTATGCTGGATTTTTTTTTTCAATTGAATTTTTTAAGGTTAAATCGCCAGAACTATTTCTAAAAATTATCAGGAACTGTAGAACTAACTTATATGTAGTAAGAACTGACGTTTATTTATGATCTGCTAGAAATTGATCTGCTGCCGGAAGTTGGCAGATCATTTTTTTAATTGTCTTTTTTTAAGGTAAAAACGCCGGAACTATTTCTAAAAGGTGTCAGGAACTATAGAACTCAGCTGCATGCAATGAGAACTCTCATCTATTTTTGATCTGCTGGACAATGATCAGCTAAGTTCACTGACATACGTAGGTAGTTCTTAAAAGAGTAAACTGTTAGTGATTTTATTAACCGACTACTTAAAGGAGGTTACATTTTTTTAAATTAAAACTATTAGGGATATGTATACGAGTACTTAAATGTGACACCCACGTTTTGATCTTGTATGATGAGTCCTTAATAGAAGAGAAACCAATCTTTGGAGCGTATAATTAGTACTGAAAATTACGATATTGCTAATAGAATATAGTACCTACTATAAATTAGCGTATTATTAATTTACTCCAAAGCCTGTGAATCATCGTGAGAACCCCTGATCTATATACATATAATAAAATCGTAGGAAGTGAAAACACAATGTACAATTGTATTTTTTAAAGAATCGAAGCCAAAAATATGGATTGTAGAATTTTTGTTTGTTTGTCTGTATATATTTCAGGGCTAAACTCAAAAAGTATTGTAGGAGTCTACTTCAAATTTTGCACGAATATTACTAATAAGTCGGGCCAATACGTAGGCTACATATTATCACGCTATCACCCATGGGGGAGGAGCTGTGAATCATTATTCCAGGCGGACGAAGTCGCGGGCACAGCTAGTCTGCAATATTTATAAGCATTTGACCAAGAGAGTGACTTGAAATTTTTGGTAACTAGGCCTAGGGACGAATTATAAAACGTACAATACATAAGTATTTTAGCTGTTAAATATTATCACCATTTTGAAGAAACATATTAGCTTAACAGAGTTTCATTTCTAGAAGCGTACAATCTGACAACGAGTCTACAGCCCATATGGTATGGTCCTCAACGTGTTGCGTTCCTTGTAAAATATCTACATTCTGTGGGATCTGCCAAAACTCAGTACCTGCTACTAACCTATTTGGGATAAGGCCAACATTTTCGGTTGTTTCTTGGTACACGACGCGTATGTAATGGAGGTATCAATTTTGTATTTTCACTTTGAGTTCGAACTTACTTTGTATGACCATGTTCAAGTAATACGTATCGTATAGTAGGTTTGTTATGTTTTTTCCTAAATATTTTCAAGATATTTTGGGAGTCATCTCTACTAATTGGCCTGGTCCCAGGTCACGTTAGGGAATCCTGTTCTAATCTTGTTCACAAAAATACTTAGTGCAGAGACAGCTAGAAAACGACAAAGTTGGTTGATAGTGATATCTAATCGCAGTCTAAGAACTATCTAACAAATTGTCCCGTCTAATCTCAATACTTATTTACGATATTAGCACAAACTTTTCCTATAAAAATCTACGAACAAGTTTATTTTAAGATCTTTCAGAGTTATTCAAGTTATTGTCGCTTAGTATTCTAGCTTCACGCTCATGTAGACTTACACAAACAACCTCCCACGCAAACATTGTCTAGAAATAGATTTTCTTTAAGAAAACTAAGACAATGGACGTCTGTGCTATGATACAGTATTGTAAAAGTACAGTGGGAGTCAAAAGACTGCAGGTTTATAAATTAAAAAAGCTCTTGGATCGCATTTTGAGTTATAGATCTCGGTTGTCATACGAATATAATGATAGTCGATATAGCTATTTTTTTTTAATTCTCAGTAGTAGCATGGAGTCTGGAATTGTGCCCGGTATATGGCAATAGGCTCACCCCTATAACATGGGACTCATAACATAAATAGTGAAAAGTGGATGTTACATTGTACAGTGGCATATTATGCACCTCTGCCTACCTCTTCGGGGATAAAAGGCGTGATGTTATGTTATGTTGTTATAGCTAGGAATATAATACCAACCATAGCCGTTTGTGAACCTTCAAACAATTAAATGTTTCAGAGTTTCTTCAGTTTTCTTCAGGGGTTTCGAGGAACGGCCAATCCAAAAGTTGTGTCTATCTATAGACATCGTCGCGGAGAACCTAACGGGTTACCGGGGCTCCGGCTCGAAGCGCAGGAGAAGGAACGGGGTGGTTTTTAGTCAGTAAGAGTCTGACACTCCCTCCCGCCTCACCCAGGCGGAAGAAGTCATTCGATGATTTTTCCCCTTAAAAAAAAATCTATCGACATTGTTGTGTAACATAAACAAATTTAATGTCGATAGATACAATGATTATAACATTTACTGTACTTATTTATTAGAAGGCTTCTTCTTAGAAATATGACATTTTATGGTAATGTTTTTTTTGTATTTTAAGTACATACATACAACAAAGTGCAAGGCAATGTTTATTAATGAGTTCTTCTTTGTTTACAAAGCCTTGTGAAAAATAATATTTTTAGTATTTTAAAGGATGTGAAACTATATCTACTTATTTCAGTTAGTTTACAGTAAATCTCAATGGTCAGACCATGACACAATAAATCTTCATTTTTTTAGAATTTACTCATTTACGTCAGTTTTTCTTAATCTGAGGTCAATCTCTGATAATGTATAAATCTAGTATTTAAATTCTAGATTTATACATTATCTTCTAAATTTAAAAAAAAAATATTGCTTTGAACCCAAACCAAAGGCTACGTGACAAAACCCACACGGACAATCACAAAACGTATTAAAAATAAAATTTCAATTCAAATAACCTTTTAATACACATAGCACTATTACAACCATTAATAAAATGTCTAATAATTAATCTAAATCCGGAACTAATTATAAAAACGGAAGTTAAGCATATATACCGGTTGTTATCAATGTCAAGTTTGGAGGCAAACCGGGGTCGATGTCAACGTGCGCTTGCGACTGAGTGATGCAAGTCTTCGTGACGTCACGATATAAGTAACGATGCGTGTGCGCAATATTTGGTGTTGGTTTTGGTACAAATGGTCAGTGATGGGAGTGTTTTAGTGTGTTCAGATTAAATTACTGTGTTTGATTAGAGGTATATTGCGTTTGTGAAAATAAAAGGACACACCCACACGATGTGAAGAGAGAAAGCCCTTAAAATAATAAAAAAAGTCTAGACTACGTACCTGCATCTAATTCGAAGTTTCACGAAATAAAATAAGTTTTGATTAAGAATCGATTTTTAGAATTTCTCCACCATATCTTTTTTTTCGCCTGGATATTGTATATACATTTTTAAATAAACAATTTAAATATTGTATGAAATTATAATAATTACACATGTTTTATGTAGAGGTATTGTGACCTTTTCTAATCTTTCTAGAAAATTCCTCGCAGTTGTCCAAAGACTGTGTTGCAATGTGTAATGAACGGTCTTGACTCGTGAGGACGAGATGACCTTGGTGAGATGATGATAGCTCATTTTAGTTTGTTGTGTTCGAAAAATATTTAAGTTCTTTTTTTATAAAATAACCCGGTAGACGAGGAGACGGATCACCTGATGGTAAGCAATCGGCGCAGCCCATGGACATCCGAAATACTAAAGAATTATAAGTGCGTTGACGGCCCTTAGGGGAATTAGGAATATAAGTATTGTTGGGGATTCGGAGATTGGAGAGATTGGGGAGGATGGTTTGTGCCTCCGGTAACGTTCCTCACACGACGAAACACAACGACAGGACACACGACAAGCATTGCCATTTTTGAAAAATTAATTCGAGTCGAAAATTTTTCGATATTGCGATTGTGCATATATAATAATTAAATATTCACTTCTATCTCTTAGTGAATAGTCAGTCATGGTTTTACATTATTTATAATACCTACATTTTTTCAATTTTACATAATAATCGTATTACAAGTTTATTGCCATATAATCGTGCGGTATTACCTCTATATTGAATTTGTTACAAAATACTTCAAATATAAACATATTATTATGAGTAGGTTAGAGTAGCAGTGGTAAATCAAAATATACTTTAAAATGATTGAAAATGATAGTGTTACGTAGTATTATTGTGGCAGGTGAGGTTAAAACATCACTAATTTATGTCCTTTAATGAAAATAGATCCATAAATAACTAATAATATTTTAATATTAAAGTTTTATTCTTAACAGTTACTTAACACACCCAGTTACACTTAGTAACGCTTGAATACTTAAATACTGTTGAAAAGGACTCATTTTCCCTGACATTCCTCAAACTCCTAATCCCCAAAAGGCCGGTAACGCAGTTGTAACGCCTCTGGTGTTCCAGGTGTCTGTGGGTGGCGCCGATTGCTTACCATCAAGCGATCCGTTTGCTTGCTTACCGGTTTATTCCATATAAACTACAGCAGTTATAGTCTTCCTAACATACATATATTCATAATACTTTCTATAGGCCATCTAAAAGAGTTATCCACAGTAGCATACAACCAAGAACTACGAATTCGCATTCGCACAAGCAGAAAAATGCACTTAAGTAGTACTTTAAGCTCTAAGTGCTAATGCTCAACAGTGCGGAAAATTATTCTCTTCATCCCTTATGAAGGGGTTATTCCCTAAGGCTAAGGATTTTCTTTGAAGGCCATATGTTTTAGGAATTGGGGTATAATTTTCTTGAGACGTATGTAGGTTTAAACTGTCAAACACCAAGCGGTCACCGGTGACCGCAACCTATTGTTCTATAATTGTGTCTACAAAACCGGTACTCGACGAGTTAAAGTTGAATTATGAGGTAGTTCTGACCTGTTTTTTGAAAAATTAGGTTTTGTTTTACGCTATAGGATTTTATATGTCTATCATTTTATTCCTAACTGGTTTTTTATATCGACTTTGAGGTTCTATTGTAAACATACACCTGATTTCCTAAGACTTCCATAGAGAATTATTAATGAAACATATTATTATTAGATATTTACGTATTTACCCAAAACTCGTAATGCTAATAAAAAAATATGTTGTGTTAGTAATGTTGTATTGTATTGATTTGCAAAATATCTAACAATATATTATTCTTTTTCAGTGATCATATTTATTCCACTGGCATCAATTCAGCATTTTGTTCCGGTAATAAAGGATTATATTTATTATTAAAATATCTGACGTCATTTTTCCCCAACCCAGAAAAGGAATTCGAAACAGCTCTCGATGGTCATTTGTTATTTTTTCCATAGGTCATGGGTCAAATTTAAACGAACAATGCTCGTATCAACGATTTCGGAAACGGTTCCAACGATTGTCTTAACATATTGTAGGTTTCACAAACACCCACGAATGTTCAGTCATCCAGGTACTGCCATTTAAGCGCCATAGTTCCTGTGAAGTGTATTGTTTTTCAACGCACCCTCGACACAGGAAAAAATTCTAGAATGTGGGACACCGTTTAAAAACAAGCATGTAGTTTTCTATTGTCTCTGTAGACAAGCTCATATATGACATGTGGCCCATAACATGGGAATATTATAATGAATTTCATGGTAAAAGCTATGTTAAAGCATGAAACAAAACACTCCGTACCTGTTTTAATAGCACTTAAAAATTAAAAAGAATAAAACGTGAAAAACGAACTATGAAAGCCGACCGGCGTCGGTCTCATCTCATTAGTGAAATTGCTTTTATTAACTTAGCCGAGCCGCCTCTGGCCTCTATAATTCTCTATAGACATTACTCAATGAAAAATGATAGACAAACCGAATTAATTAAGGAATAATTGCATTAAATTAAAAATGTTTCGTTACGTACAAAAATAATGACTTCCTATTTCTTTATTTTTTACAATATGGTGTACTTCATATTAGATTTCACTCGGTGAGTCTTAACAGACTTCATAATCTTTAAGAAATATAGTTTCCTAACCGAAAAAAACCTATTAATTAGAATATTAATGATTTTCATGAATTTCAGCCTGTAAGTTACTGTGCCTTGGCTGACATTTGCAATCACTCCTGGATTCCCGTATGTGCGTGGGATATAAAATCAGACGACTACAAGATTTTTACTGATGAATGTGATGTCTATGAGTTCAACTGTGATAGAGATGTCAGTAAGTAAAAATGTGTTCAGAATGTCAGTCTCGTTTACGTTAACGTGATCGATGCATTTATGACGTTTGGCGATCTGATTGGCTGCTCTAAGTTAGCCAACTAATCTGAGGGCTTGTTGTTTTACGTTTAAAGTAATCGAAACGATCATGTTCAGAGCTCTGATTGGTTGTCTCCAATGAACCAACCAATTAGAGCGCCGAACGCGGTCTCGTTCCGATCGAGTGGACGTTAAAATAACTTGCTCTTGGTACTCTGCTTCACCATTCAGCAAAACGTCACCACCATCTTCAACGACCCGTGACAATTCGTTTTAGATTTTCTAAAATTATTCTAAGAGGTCAGAATATTTACATCAATTACACTAATTTTATCTCTTTCGTGTAATACTAATTTAATTCATCCTCCACAAAGTTCTCTCCTCGGTTCATTCTAGAGGTATATCTCCTAAACCTGACTTCGTGCACCGAACATGAAGAGGTAATAGTCAGTTCCACATAATAATAATAATAATAGCCCCCTCAAATCTCGCCCCGGGGGCGATCGCCGGGGCACGCCTGGAGCCGATGCTGGGCGTTTCAGCATACGAACCATCGGTGGTAGTGAGTTGAGTCAGCGGGCTCCTACCGGGTCACCCGAACAAGTCACAAGCAGACCATCATCTTCAACTTCTTTGTTTCCCTCACTTCCTTCTTCTCCCCTCTCCTGTCTAAACTATAATACTGACTCTTACTCTTCCTCTATTCACTCACCTACATCTATCAACTCTGCAACCGTGGATGTTGTGCAGGAGGCAGAAGCCAACAATCCTGCACCCACCACTGGCCAAGTTCGCGCGCGATTGAAATGGACAACAGAAATGAACGAGTTCATCTGGCGCACCTACCTTTATATTACACACTTAGACACTAAAATCCGTGGTTACTTAGACCCATTATATGCAAAATTTACCGAAAAATTCCCTGAAATTACAGTCTCTAAACAACGCTTGGGCGATCAGAAACGAGCCATTTTAAGAAATAAATTATTACCCGAAAATGTATTAGAATTAATCAAAAACGAAGTTCAGGCAGCTCTTCAAAACAGTAATACAACACAAAACACTATAGTCTCCGCACAAATTCTGGTAGATCAATCACAACAATCTTCATCTTTTTCCCAACATCGCACACGTTTCTGAACAACGTATTGCCGACCAACGTAGGGTGACCATGAATAATAGACTAATTACAGACAATAGACTAGAGGAAATAAAACAAGAAGTCAGAAGCAGCCTTAACATGCAAGTCACTCCAAATATCGATTCCAATAATTTCCCTCCTTGTAGCGAATTAGACGAGATGGACCTAAATAATACTGCAAACAATACTAATACCATAGAATTTCAAAACACTATGTTTACTGATGAAACCCTCGATACTAAAATTGTACAGATTTTTGAAGAAACTTACAACAAATATTCACCGATAGACCCTACAAAGAGACCCTTCATTCCAAAACAAAAAACATCGAAAAAGCTAGCTTACATTATTTCATATTTAAATAGAACAGTTTTACCCAAGTATGGGTCAGTCGAAGACGACTTCCTAAAGACCCATACACTTATATATTGTGCTGCTCATACCGCAGCTCTATGTAATGGTTCCAAAATCAAAGAAAATACCCAATCAACAACTACACTACAACAACAACCCTCCACAATAGACAAGAGACCGAACTGGTTGAAACGCTTAGATAGAAAAATACAAATAATACGTAAAGAGATAGGTAGATTAACACAGTATATCAACGGCAATAGAAGTTTAGGAGTAATCACACACATTGAAAGAATAAAACACAAATATCGGAAACATTCCAGTTATGAAGAGCCCAACACAACAAACGAACAATTCATGGACAGCTTAAAACAAAAACTCACCGCCGTTACAAGTCGGCGACGTAGGTACTCAAATTGCACCAAGCGTAAAGATCAAAACACTCAATTCATTAATAGCGAGAGACAATTCTATAGAAACTTAACCGTAGATACATCAAATACACAAAACAGACCACATGTATCACAAAACACTAGTCCTAACTCTGAGCAGTTCCACACCTACTGGACCAACATTTGGTCCAAAAC
This sequence comes from Spodoptera picta, assembly GCA_038387885.1. NCBI lineage: Eukaryota > Metazoa > Arthropoda > Insecta > Lepidoptera > Noctuidae > Spodoptera > Spodoptera picta. The sequence continues at coordinate 701,823 of JAZHFQ010000233.1, read as the reverse complement.
TTCACAACACAACCACGCAGCTACATGGGCAGAAATCGACAAAGAAAAATTAGAAAACGTACCCGAAATGGCATTTGATGCAGTACCACTAGAAATTTTCGTTAAAGTCATTCAGAAAGCACACAACTGGAAAGCTCCGGGCACTGACCATATCCACAACTATTATTACAAGAAATTAACTTACCTACACCCATCAATTTATAAACATATTAATAATTTCATCACAAACCCGCAAACTATACCCGAATTCGTCACTCAAGGTCTGACCTATATGATTCCCAAGGACTCCGACCACATGAACCCGGCTAAATACAGACCGATAACGTGCCTGCAAACTATTTATAAGCTCACTACTGGTTGCATCTCAGAAGTAATGTACAAACACATAACACATAACAATATTCTAGCGGAGGAGCAAAAAGGATGTCGTAAGTATAGTCAGGGATGTAAAGAACAGCTTACAATAGATTCCATAGCCATGAAACACAATATTAAATTAAAAAATGATATTTGCACAATGTACGTAGATTACCAGAAGGCTTTCGACACTGTCCCTCACAGTTGGCTGCTCTACATTTTAGAACACTATAAAATTAATTCCGTCATTATAAATTTTTTAACATCAGCCATGAAACATTGGAACACTAAATTAAAAGTAGGTAAATTAATAGAAACGGAACCCATACCCATTAAGCGAGGAATTTTCCAAGGTGACGCCTTAAGCCCACTCTGGTTTTGCCTTGCTCTCAACCCCCTATCAGATCTTCTTAACTCCTCTGAAAATGGTCTCACAATACAGGATAGTTCTGCTCCGACTGTAAAATTGACACACTTGCTATTTATGGACGATATCAAACTATATAGTAACAATATAGCAGGCCTCCACTCCCTTGCAGATCTTACGCAAAAATTCTCGGACGACATTAACATGGTATTTGGTATAGATAAGTGTAAAACTTTTACACTTCGAAAGGGACGACACGTCGAAAGCAATCCATACACATTAGAATTAGGTCAGCAAATAGATCCAATGTCACCAAACTGTACTTACAAATACTTAGGCTTTGAGCAATCACATCAAATCGATCAAAAATTCACCAAAAATAAAATAATTAGTAAATACAAACAAAGACTCAACATGCTAATACGATCACAGCTAACATCCCGTAACCTTGTGAAATCCATAAATTCATTTGCTATTCCCGTACTAACTTACTCTTTTGGTATTATAAAATGGACAAAAACTGATCTCATTAAACTTCAACGGGTCATTAACACTTGTTTGACCACCAATAGAAAACACCACCCGCGGTCCTGTGTACAGAGATTGACATTGCCAAGAGAGGACGGAGGGCGAGGCCTCATAGATATAACAAACCTGCACAACCAACAAATCATCAATTTAAGAAAGTTCTTCCTGCATAAAGCCGAGCAATCTCATTTCCACAGAGTTATTTCACAATTAGACAAACACCACACTCCACTCAATTTACAATCCCCTGACCCGCAGGCTAACGAGCACATAATCAGTAAAACAGATAAAATAGCAGCTTGGGCGCATAAATCCCTCCATGGAAGACATCGCCTCGACCTGCAGCAACCCCATGTCGACATGGAAGCGTCGAACGCGTGGCTGCGGCGAGGTGAATTTTTCCCTGAAACAGAGGGATTTATGATTGCCATACAGGGTCAAGTCATCGACACAGCTAACTACCAAAAATTTATAATCCATAGACCTAACTACAATGACTCCTGCAGACGTTGCCATGGTGCTTCGGAGACCATTCAGCACATCACAGGAGCATGTAGAGCCATAGCCCAAACCGACTATAAACATCGCCACGACCAAGTTGCTTCAATAATTCATCAGTCTTTAGCTATCCAAACAAAATTGATTACAGAAAAAATAGCATATTATAAATACAAACCACAAGCTGTACTAGAAAATGAACACTACAAATTGTATTGGGATAGAACTATCATTACAGATAAAACTATATACAATAATAGACCGGATATTACAATGTTAGACAAAAGAAATAAATTAGTTTATATCATAGACATCGCCATATGTAACACACACAACCTTGTAAACACACACTCCGAAAAAATTGCAAAATACACAGATTTGTCCATAGAACTAAAAACACAGCGGAATGTTACTCAGACCAAAACTATCCCAATCATATTGTCCACAACAGGAGTCATTCCAAAATCCCTACACGATAGTCTAAACACATTGCATATTAGTCCCTCTACTTACCTCCTTCTGCAAAAGGCGGTTATTTTAAATACATGCCGCCTTACTCGCAAATTTTTAAATAGTTAGCTTTTAAGTTCATTTTAACGCACTTGGCTTCGGCCCGTGCCTCTTTAAACCCCACCAAGATGGGAGAAACGTAATAGTTATCGAGTAATAATAATAATATTCTTTATTGTACACCACATAAACACATAGGACAAACAACAATTAATATAGTGCACAATGAGCGGTCTTATCGCACAAGGCGATCTCTTACAGACAACCTTTGGATGGAGCTGTAATAGGAGTCAGATATGGGTCGTCAAGTGTACAAGTTAAAGACTTTAAAAAGAAAATAATAATAATACCGTGTAAACCGTAATATGTATAAATAAATTATATATGTATATATATATATAAATAAATATGTGTATGTATATGCCTACATAAAAGTTATAAAAATAAGAATATATAAAATAGAACATAATACATAATGGTGTGTAAGTGTGCGTGTGTGCGTTTATGCATGTATGTGTACGTGTGTTACCATGTTAAGTAGGTACACATAGATCAATTTAATACAATAAATCTGTTATAAGGAAACTACGATTGAATAAACCGATTTCAACGTCTTCTATTTGAAGTCAGTTAATCAATATAAAACGAAAACCTTCTCTTAAACTGTCAAACACCAAGCGGTCACCGGTGACCGCAACCTATTGTTCTATAATTGTGTCTATAATGACGGTACTCGACATGTTAAGCGTAACAAACACTTTTCTGAAAACCGCATCAAAATGGGTTCAGTCAATCACGAGGTAATCGGACACGAATTTACATACTAGTCAAATTAAGAACTTCCTTTTTTGAAGTCGGTTAAAAAGTTAGCTTCATCAATCATCATTAACAGCCTATAAGTGCCCACTGCAGAGCAAAGCCTCTTCTCACACGGAGAAGGTTTGAGGATTTTATCACCACGCTTGCTCAATGCGGGTTGGCGATTACAAACTTATAATTAGAAATCAGATGCCCAGGTTTCCTCACGATGTTTTCCTTCACCGTTTGTCAGTTGCAGTGGTGTCTAGATAATCTTAGAAAGTACAATAACTCGGAAAAAGTTACATTGGTACTTGCCGTTGGTAGGTTTCGAACCTGCACCCTCATGCATGAGAAGCAGGCGTCTTAAACCTTCGGGCCACCACGACATAGATGTACACCACGACACATTAAAGTTAGCTTAGCATAGATTAATTTATAATAAAATGTCTAAATTTCAGATTATCGCTTGGTAAATTACTCAGATTGCTTTAACCCAAGTTTATCAACAACAACTCCATGCCCAGCACTTGATAAGTTAATGACTAAAATTCTTGGCTACTACATATTTAGACCTAATGGAGCAAAAGCAGTGTATGCAAGTACTACTGTTAGAACAACAAAAGCACTGCGCAGGAACGAAAGAAGATATACACCGGAGAAGACAAGGAAAATTAAAAAAACCACCACTTGTTCACCTTGCGAGAGAAATAAGAAACTGCTTGCTGAACTGGAGGCCAAAGCATGGTCAATTGAGCCAGTTGTTCAGAGTACCACAAAGAAGAAACGTAACTCTGGCCCGGTATGTCTATGTCATTATCTTCACATCTATCTAGATTCTTATTAGGTGACATGTATTTCATATTAAGGTCAAATCAATTTATTAATTTTTCGTCTTAAATAAAGGAATTGACGGATTCGTAGAATTAACTTAAGGCGACGAATTGTTCAACAATAATTCTAAAACAAGGCGCGCGCCCCCCGAACCCCGCACGCACCCCGGTAAGTAGTAACGTATGCATTGCTACAGACGGCGCCGGCGAGCGGTGCGCGGCGGTGGCAGCGCGGAACATAGACACCTTGGAGTTGTCTTATATATTTTTTTATGAATTTACCTATGAAGTTTTTTATTGATTGTCTTTTCGGCAATAAACTAACACGTGCTAGTGTTATTCAAATAACGAAATTAAGATTTTCGTGTTTTGAAAAACATTAGCACATCTCTTTTTAAAGAAAAATATTTTTAAAAATCATATTTTTTTTTATAATATTTAATACGATCAAAATATGTTTATTTACTTTTACATAAGTATTCTAAAGCTGAAATCCTTTTCCTTGTAAGTATTAAATTATTGTGAGGGTGTGTGTGTTAATTTATTTTAACAAGGAACATAATTTATTCTACATTGATCATCATCATCTTCCTGCCCTTGTCCCGTTTTACTTGGGGTCGGCGCAACACGTTTTTTCTCTCTATCACTAACTCCCTTTTCTCTCTGTCACTCTGTCCTGTCACTCGTCGCACTATCACTAACTCCCTTTTCTATCATATCACTTCTCACACAATCCATCCATCTTTTCTTTGGCCTCCCTCTCCCTCTCCATCCATCCACATGTAAATTCATAACTCTTTTAGCAACATGCTTTTCATCTCTCCTCTACATGACCATACCAAGACAAACGATTTCCTTTCAAATTTTTCAGTCTCTGGCGCCACTTTCAAACTTCCCGTAATATACTCATTTCTCACTTTATCCATTCTCGTCACACCACACATCCATCTTAACATTCTCATCTCCGCTACATGCAATATTTTCTCATCCGTCTTTTTCATAGCCTAACATTCTGATCCATACAGTATGACAGGCCTTATCTTACTTATAGATTTATCTTATCTTACTTATAGATTTTACCCTTCAACTTGAGGGGCATCCGTGGGTCACAGGTTGTACCCATGACCTGTCGCCATTTCATCTATATCTATCACCATTCTACATTGATATCATCTTATGTATAAAAATGAATTTACAATAAAACACATCTTACACTTCGTGTGGATTATCATTATTATACAATATTTATTATCGTAATAGGAAATTGTTACAAAATTAAGAATAAAAGAAATTAAAATTCCGAAAACGAAAAAACATCCTCATATTCAGGGACTGATTGTTGATTTGAATCAGCATTTTCTTTTCCCATCCAATTGTCATTACTGTAGAAATTTTATCACTCGAACACTGTCTGCTAATCTGAAAATATAAATAAATTAGGGCCTATAGTCAGAATTTTAATTAGATTCCAGATTTGACAATAGCTACTGTCATTTTGTGAAATAATGATACCACATATAAACAATCAGTGTGTGTGTTTTAAAATAAATGTTACAGAAAGTGACAGGCGACAGCGACATAGCGATAGCGATGACGACGACAATTTATAAAATAACTTATTACCATAATACATTTATCTGTTTTATTTGTCATGTTCCTTCATGATTACATTTTTTTACATATTTATTTCACACACAATTATAAAAGAAAAGTCTCAAATCATTAAGTAATCGTCAAAACTAAATAATCGGTCAGAAATATTTAATTTCCTGATATCTTTAGTTTACGAGAGTAAAATTATAAACGAGAAGAATCGATCCAGAAATATTACATTTCCATATCGAATAATTTCGCAAAGTCACTATTTTGTACTTGTCATAACGTTGCAACACTGAAATTGTCAAATCTGGAATCGAATTAAAATTCCGAGTATAGTACTAACTTCAAAGATATCATATTTCGACTAATACGTCGGTTATATACCTATAAAGAACAAAATTGTCTAATATACTCACTGTAGCTGCGGGAATGCCCTCGTTTTGTGATATATTAGTGTCATAAGTATCAGCATTTCTAAAATAAAAGAAGTCCTTTAATTTTAACTTCATCGTTGAAAGTTATATTGATTGTAATATTGAATAATACACAACAAAAACTTATGCGGGCAACACATTTTGCAACTCTGCATAATTCGGTAAAGCGTCGTTTTCATTTCTAGAAGATACAAGAAAAAGTGTTTTAGTAATAATAATAATACCTATGTATAGCTTTTACAAAACGTTAGGAGGTTTAGGATTTTTTCATACGCACCCTAAAAAGCAAGCTGTCATTTCTTTATTTTTGTTGCAAGTTGACGACTCCATAGTTTCGTTCTCCGAACATTGTTCCAACGATTGTTTCCTAAAATATACACAATATATTTATTTTTCACATATTTTTTTAAAACTTATATTGAACTAAAACTTTATAGAAGATATTGTAATCTTATTCTTATTGTGATTGTAGAACAAAAAGTGGAAAACAAAATAGGTAGGTATTTAACCTACTTAGTTACTTACATATTTTTTGTCACAAAAATAAACATCATTGCAGTCACAGTCAAAGTGACTTTTTGAACGTCATCTTTTTTAGTAAACTACACATTTCACAATTCATTATGAAAACTTACTCTCTTTTCGTCATATTTCCACATTTTTCTAAAAGACATGCTCTTCTTTTCCTTTTGGAACATCTTTCTTTCATTTTTCCCATTTTTATTCAATAAAACCGCTAAATTTGATCACGCAATCGCCGATGCAGTTCGGAAGCCGACTAGCATAGATCTATCGCTGACAATGGTCAAGAGGGGACTGAGCGTCTCAGCGGGGCGAGGATTGCATATGCGCGTTAGCTTATAACAAAACGACGTAAACGACAAAATGCTTTTTGTTATTTTATTTAGTCGGAAATGATAACTTGAGAAATTCCTTCTACAATTTTAAGGAGTATTTATAGACTTGTCTACAGAGCAAGTTGAGAGGCTAAAATCGGTCCCGTTTGCCCATAAAATGTGAATCTCTATTTAAAAAGAGGTATGTTTGATATTTTTTTCTCTGTTACAAAAGTTACTTAATCATGTAACGAAAACTAACAAAATAAGGTTTTCATCATGAACTGTTCAGGTCACCAACTCACATTTTTATTCGTTTCGTAATTACTGACAAAAATAGAGATCACTGATGCCAAAATTTCCAATTCGTCCTCTTAATTGGTTTTTCCAACACCAGATAAATGTTAACTGGAAAATAACTATCAATATTTGACGATTCTTCCATACTAAAAAATGTCAAAGTCAATTTTATTCTACAGTTTTAAGAATTACATGCATGCGCATAACTTCCGAACTACTAGGCCAAATTGTATAATATTTTTGTTATAGTTAGGACAAGGTTTGTGTGACAGAAAAATTGGATGCATTCATCGAGAATATCAGAAAATAGTGGGTCACTAATTATAATAAATAAAATATTGAGGGGGAATGGAGGGGGTGAATTTCAATTTGTGTGTATGTGGAGCAGGAGTGGAAGGAGGGCAGAGACCCTTTTGTACTGTAATGGGTCGATTATGGGTAAAAATAAATCATAAAATAATTTCAATACAGGTAAAAAGGTCCCGAACGGAAGCAACGATAGTATTGAAAAAAGAGACAGTGTGGAAGAACGGTAAGATGATGCACAAGGTGGTAAAAGGATTTAAACCGAAGCCAAAGACCACTAAACGAACACATGACGACTCCGATTTTTTGGAAAATTTAGCTTAGGAAGTAATTTTACTTCTAACTATGTACACAATTATTTGAAATGATATAATATAATTATTAAACGCAGAGGACTTGTTCATTTTACTTGTTACAAATTGTCTGTTTAAAACCTACATGTGTAAAATTCTGGAACCGATTATTTGTTAATACTACCCATCTGAACATCTAAAACTTTAGTCTTAATCAACTTAGTAGTTAAAATTTTCGGTACAGTTAATTTTCAAGGGTCGGCAAGGCGCATGTAATGTTGTGTTGTGCTGCAAGCCCCAAGAGAACCTAACGGTTGCCGGGGCTCCTGCTCGACGTGCAGGAGAAGGAACGGGGTGGTTTTCAGTCAGTAAGAGTCTGACACTTCCTCCCGCCTCAACCAGGCGGGAGCAGTTATTCGATGATTTTCCCCGCTTAAAAAAAGGCCCAGGTATTGCAAGCGTACATAGGCCACGTTACCCGCTTACCATCAGGTGGGCCGTGTGCATATTAATTTGCCACCGTCGTGGTATAAATAAAAAATCGAACCGATGTTCTAAGACCTTTGTTCAGCAGTGAACGTCTGCCTGATGATGGTAATGATGATGATGAATTAAATTCATGAATCTGTGATCTTCAAATTAATCTGAATCTTGGTGTGAAATTGTGTGTGAAATTGTGTGTTTGTACACGCATCTGCGATATAGGAGTAAATTTTAGTGAGTGGTAACATCTAAAAAATTACTGATTGCCTTATTTGCTCTCAATAATACCAAAAAATCAACTGAAGAATATCTCTCTTATGCTTTGAATTTCATCTAAATGTCGTATTTCAATAGCACCCTAACAAGACTGCATATTAGATTAAATTTCTGAATAAGAAACCTTCTATAGACAACTTGATTAGTTATCTTCTAAGAACTGAATTGCGTAGGACGATGCGTCAATTCTAGGGATCATGGCTCGCTTTAAATTATCTTCATATAAATAGTCTTGGAGAAAATCGATACTATTTTCTGTCTAACAGGATAATTTTATATTATAACTTTCGAGAGCCATATTTAATTATTATATTTTTTCGGCTTACACGCGTAATTATTTGACAGGAGGTAGCAGCGTGACAGTCACCGCGTCGCGGGTCGCGGAATGCTGCTCATGAATATGAGCCTCTAGCATGGCTTGCAACTAGTCGCGTTCCTCGTCAAGTAATTACGTGAGGACAATTTTTTTTGGTATTTTAGGTATAATTTTGAAATTAGCACAAACTTAGATCACGCCAAGCATTGAGCGTTGACAAACTCCTCATTTGCAGAGGAGGCTTGAAGTCTAGCAGAGAACTCTCACGAGCTGTTGATGATGATAACAAACTTATTTATAGACTATAATAGTGAAAATGTTTTTTTTATGGGATAAGCCAGTAATCGAGCAGACGGATCACTTGATGGTAAGTAATCGGTGCCGCCCATGGACACCTGGAACACCAGAGGCGTTACAAGTGCGTTGGCAGTTTTCTTGCGGGTTAAAAATTTGAGGATTGTTAAGAATTTTGGTATCGGAGAGATTGTGGAAGGGGGTGATTGGGCCTCCGGTCACCGGTAATTGTTGAGACCGAATGAATGAATGAATGAATGTCATTTATTTCCAAGTATATGGTACATTGAGGTTTTACATTAAATATTGTTTCACATACACTACCATTGCTGGTGTAGAAATATTATGTTAACCATGCTTTATAAAATAAAATAAAATATTAAAAAAAAAAACTAGTAATTACAATTATAATGCCAAGTAAATTGAATAACACATTATAAGAATTTGGTTGGTACATGTCATTAAATAGCAGTAACAATGTTATTTCCATCAAAATATTTCATAAAATGTTTAAATGCTAAATACAATGTCAATATGTCAAAACGTAAATTGTCAAAATACTGTAAAAAAAAAAAAAATTAAATTCAATGTCAAAATACTAAATACAATGTCATAATATTATATATTATAATGTCGAAATATTAAACAATGTCAAAACTTGTGATTTAAAAATTCATTAATAGAATAGAAGCACATGTCGAGAAGCCAAGTGAACATACGATATTTAAATTTACTTATTGGTAACATTTTCAGGTCAGGTGATAATTTATTATAAATTTTAATTGCCATGCAATGTACATTATTACTGTATAAATGTAATCTTTGTCTAGGTACCAGTAGTTTTCCAGGATTTTTATTATTTAATCTAGCAGAGATCTGTTCATTTAATGGAAATAAATGTGAGTACTTTTTTACAAAAACACAAATTTCATAAATGTAAAGGCATGGTAGAGGAAGTACTTTTAGTTCCTTGAATAATGGTCTGCAATGATCCAAATATTCAGCGCCACCTATGGCTCTGATACATTTTTTTTGCACTATAAAAGCTCTTTGCACATCTACTGAGTTGCCCCATATCACTAAACCGTAACGCAACACCGATGAAAAATAACCGTGATAGGCATTTAGACTTGTTTCTTTACTGGATACCAACCTAAGTTTTTTCAAGGCGTACACAAACTTATCTAACTTGTTGCACACTCTTTCTATATGTTCTTTCCAATCGAGTTTGTTGTCAATTACAATACCTAAAAATAAAGCCGACTGTACTGGTTGTAAAATTGTATTTTTGTGTTGTATTGCTGTCGGTATAATTGTTGAGTTATATGTTTGAAATTTAACTAATTTTGTTTTATTAATATTTACTTGCAGATTATTGTCTTCTAACCATTTCATTACATTTGTTAATTCAGTATTAGTTTCAGTTTCCATATCCGTTTTTTCCAAACATCCTATCGTCAATGTAGTGTCATCCGCAAATTGAATACAGTTATGTTTAAGACATTGTGATAGGTCATTTATATATATTATGCACAGCTGCGGGCCCAGTACACTCCCCTGTGGTACGCCAGAGTTGTTATTTTTTAATTCGGAGCTATATGTTATTCTAGTACTATTTACAATTTTAGAGATAACAGTCCTTTGTTGGCGGTTGGACAAATAGCTTTTGAACCAATCGTGAGATTTACCTCTTATACCATATTTTTCTAGCTTGTAAAGTAGACGTTTATGTGAGACAAAGTCAAATGCTTTGCTCATATCTAGAAAAACTGATAAAGTTGACATTTTATTATTAAGAGCTTCACTAATTCGTTTTACTAAAGAATAACTGGCTAATGTTGTTGAACTCAGTTTTCTGAAACCAAACTGATTCTCCACAATTAGATTATGTTTGTTTAGGAAACTGGACATTTTAACATGCATGGCTTTCTCAAAAATTTTTGCAAATACTGGTATCAATGTAATAGGTCTATAGTTATTTAGATCATTGTGTTTGCCCTTTTTGTATAATGGTTTTATTTTGGACTCTTTCAGTCTAGTTGGAAATACACCTTGTTCAAACGAGAGGTTAATCAAGTAGCTAAGCGGCTGTGCTATGATTTTCACGCTTAACTTTATTGTTTTTGTGTCAATTTCATGATATCCCGTAGAATTTGTGTTGTTTAGGGAATTAATAATTTTTATTATGTCAGATTCGTTCACTGGTGTCAAAAACAATGTGTTTATATTAGTGGTCATGTTAATATTATTTACATATAAATTATTGTTGAAATTATTTGTTTTCGTGAGTTCAATGAAAAAGTTATTAAAATTATTAGATATGTCAGTGGGATCAGTAATTACTTTATCATTAATTTTTATATCGCTTATGTCATTTTTGTTAACATGTTTGTTTAGGTTATTTTTTATTATAGACCACGTGGCTTTACATTTATTTTTAGAATGTGAGAAATAATTATTATTGTTTATTTGTTGTGATTTTATTATACATTTCTTCAAAATATTTGTATAATGGCGGTATTTTTTTTTATGGTAGACTTTGTTTACAGCGTTGTGTTGGTATTCATAATATAGCATTCGTTTTCTGATGCAAGATACCCTTAAGCCCTTACTAAGCCATTTATTTTTTATTAATTTGTTGTTTGATCTAACTCGTATTTCTGGAAAACATAATTTGTTGAACTTATGTTCAAATTGAGGATGATGTGTTCGTAAATTACCCTGTCCAGTCTGAATCTATGAGAAAATTCATCAAATATGGCTTATTATATTATAAAACTAACATATACTAGTAAATAAGCGAATATTTGAAACAACTGTGATTTCCTATGCAAACTTAAAAAAAATCACTAATATACGAGAAAATTTATAAAAATTCAACAATGTTTTTTACAAATCAACTTCGACATAAATCCACTGAATCACGTGCTGTTTACAACATGCAATAAATGTACTGAAACATTTCACAATCAAACGGATTTTATTTTTTACCATAATCTACATTGGATTACTTTTTTTTAACGAACATTATTTCCGATACATTTCTTGTTTTATGTAATTATTGAATCGGTTGCGCGTTATCAGAATGACAATGTAACTTGACATACTTAATAATTAAAAAAAAAAATTAAAATAAGTTGTCTTGATAATGAATTGATTTACTAAAAAATAAAGATGCTTCTTGAAACCGTTATAGCTTTGAGTGAGTGGTGTTTTTCTTATTTACAATCTTTTTCTATTCAAGCCAAGTCCAATATATCAGGGGACAAAAATGACCTGAGACACGTCACCAGGGACGTTGGGTAAAGTAGCGCAACGTTGCCAGAGTTTGGTCGACATGTCTGGGAACATCGACATCACTGTGGACATAAGCGCGTTGTCGCTGTATACAAAATAATATGTCAAGCGTGATTTGCCGGCTTCGCTAGAAATATTGCCGATTCACGTCGCGGGATATTTGTCCTAGTGTATCCTTCGGTTCAGTCAATTATTTACCTATGGGTTTTTTATAAATCAGTTATTCATGAATTGACGTTTAGATATTGTTAAGTAAACATGTTAAGTGTTTTACACGTTAATTTTAAGTAAAATACTGTCTTTAACAGAGCTCTGACAATTGAAGTAACTAAGTAAAGTTTCTATTTTCAGCATTTTTTTTAATTACACCTTCAATACATCATATGATAGGGGTAAGATATAAATTGATGAGAATTTTAATCTTCTCTATATATAAAAATAAATCCCTTTTTCCCTTGGTCACGGCATCATGCGTGAATGGCTGGACCGATTTCACTAATTCTTTTTTTGTTATTATTATTAGAAGAAAGAAAACTCCTGAAAATTCTACTGGAACGGGAGAAAATGGGACTGCGCGTACGAAGTCGCGGACAGAAGCTAGTTATGAATAAAAATTTAGATTGAAATTATTATTCTACTAAAATTTTCAGCCAATCGATGAATGTACAATGACGAAACTATGTAATCATACATGGACACCGCTCTGTGCATACAATGAAGTGAACGCTAGTTACAGATTATTTTTTGATGATTGCGATTTACATGAATATAACTGCGATAATAACAAAAGTAAGAAAAATATACAAGAAAATGAATATCATTATGGCCGGCCGAATAGTCGCAAGTGCGACTGCCGGAGAAGAAGTTTTGGGTTCGATTCCCAGGGCGGGCTAAGTACCTCTATAACCGGGTTTTTAAAAAAAATCTCAGTAGTAGCATGGAGTCGAGTAATTGTGCCCTGTAGGTTTATGGCAATAGGCTCCCCTATTACATGGGACTCATAACATGAATAGTGAAAAGTGAGTGTTGCATTGTACAGTGGCATCTAGTGCCGCAATGTGCACCTCTGCTTACCCCTTCGAGGGTAATAGGCGTGATATTATGTGAAGTGACATTGAATATCAACAATATGATAGTGATAGTATATCTAATATTGAATTTATCAAATTATAGCATATAAAGTAACAGAATTTATGAATTGTGGCCAAAACTGTACACGACGTGACGAGACTACCACTCCTATGACTACGGTAAGTACAGAAGCAACTACATCTACCAGCTCTGCAACTACTTCAGTGTCTACCCCAGTAACATTGACAGAAACGACGGTAAACGTGACCACCACTAATGCAACTACACCGTCTACGGAAATGACGACTAACGCAACTGATACGACTACTGCAACTACGGCTACTACTACTACAACAACTACAACGACTACAACGACTACTACTACTACAACTACGACTGAGTCCACTCCAACCACATCGAAAAATGACAGTGAGAACACCATTCCTTCTATAAAGGATTGCTATCCTAATGACTGCACTTTGCCATCTACTTGGGACACGACAGTAGAAGGCGAACGGAGAGATTTCGTACAAATACTAAATGAACGTTTTGGCAAAAGGGTGAAAATACTAAGAAATACTTCACATTTCCCCAAAACCCCTGCGTATGTTAGGGAAAGTGATAATTTTATACGTGGACATTATAGTGAAACGCGGTGATGGGTTTTACGAATTTTCCATCACCAAGTCTTATGCTATTAAACCTTTTTGTATTAAATACAGTTCTTTTATTTTTTCGTCTATCATTCATGACCTCATTTACCTAGATTGCCCGTTTTTTATACACAACAGAGATAATTTTAAGATTAAATGCACTACGACACTCCGTAAATAAATGTTCTATTGCTATGCATTTCAAAATTATGATTAACATCGTTTTCATTTCTCAAAATGGTAAATCTCAAATCACGTGCTTAGCAATCACACAACCACTAGACTTTAAAGTTTAAAATAGCTTATCTTTACACAAATCGACCTTTGCATTCATCGTTCGTGCGTGGGACTTATGTACAATATTAATTGCATCTCTTAGAAACAATTTGTCTACAATCTAGACATTGACTTGATCTGCTTTTGACAAAGGAGTTTGAATTTCATATCTTAGATCTTTGGTACTGATCTTCTCATGAGAAGTTTAAAGGGTAGTTGTTCTAGCATTTATATATCTTTGTTCGTCTGATATTTTATTACTTAGTCGCTAAGGTGTACATGCTATTGCTAATAATATTATGAACTACCTACATTTAAAAAACCCACTTCGACCCCTCTTTTGTTAAAGTCGTCTATTACATTGATAATTACAATCCTTCTCTGAAATCAGATCAAAATCGTTTCAGCCAATTGCGAGATAGTCGCGCACAAAATATAAATTTATGAGAACCACTTTTTTTGAAGTCGGTTAAAAATGATCCTTGAGGCAAGCGACGTGAAAAAAAGGTTATAAATAAAATAGCATCGCTATGTAGGTACCTAATAACATGAGATTCATTATGATAGTTAGTGAACAATGCTTCGTTTCATATGAAAAATTGTGCATATTAACCTAATCACAGATTTAAATGTTAAGAAATAAAGTTCAAATTATTACCTCACCGATTAAAACTACTACTCATTTGGAATTTCCCAGTTCGGAATCTAGTATAAGTAGGCCAGACCTCTACCAATATCGGGTAGTTTGCAATTTATAGGTTGTTAGCATTGAAATGCAAATCCGAATCGATATGCTCAGCTGAGTCGAGCCGAGCGTCGAGTGCCAAATACATCGCATTCATTGTATTTCGCGCGGAATATGTTTACAGATTTATATCGAAAAATTCATAGCTGTGTCAGCACATCTACTGTAAATTGAAGATAGTGTTTTATTAACATAACATAACATAACATAACATAATATAATATCACGCCTTTTTATCCCCGAAGGGGTAGGCAGAGGTGCACATTAAGGCTTTTAATGCCACTGTATAATGTAACAACCACTTTTCACTATTTATGTTATGAGTCCCTTGTAATAGGGGGTGAGCCTATTCCAGAGTCCGTGCTACTACTGAGATTTAAAAAAAAACCCAGTAATACTTTGCCCGACCCGGGAATCGCACCCAAAACCCCTTGCCCGGCAGTCGCACTTGCGAGCCAAGAGGCAGCATAGTATTTAATGTTTGTTAAAGTAAAAAGATGCTTTGTTGTTGAGTTGTTGAAAATACGACTATCGGACAAAGTGTAATAGGTTATTTTTTTCAGATTCAAATTTTCGTAAATTCTTAGGAATAACACAGAACGGTGCATCATACCCAGTGTATGGTAGTAAGTTAATTGGTAAAATGGGTATTGCATTGTATATGAACACTTCTGTCAATCCTTTCGGATATTAAAAGGCATAATGTTATAATGATGTTATAAACGACTGCCTCGTTGGCCGAGTAGTCGCAAGTGCGACTGTCGGGAAAGGGGTCTCGGCTTTGATTTCTGGGTCGGGCAAAGTACTGCATATATGGCAATAGGTTTACCCCCTATTACATGGAACTCATAACATACCTTAATAGTGAAAAGCGGGTGTTACCTACATTGTACAGTGGCATAAAGTGCCGTAATGTGCAGTTCTGCCTACCTCTTCAGGTATAAAAGACGTGATATTATGTATTAAGTATGTTATAATGATATTATTATGTTACATGTTAAATCAAGAATTTAAACAATTGGAATGAACACTCGCCCTTTTTTTTTAAATCGAATTTCATCCTTGATTTGTAACTGGGTCACTGATATTTAACAGTGACTTGAATTCTAAGTAGATTACGTAGATGGATTCTGATGGAAGCTTACATAATGGTGCATGCAGTTCTATAATAGAGTCCAAATTGCCTTAAAGGTAACACAAAGTCGTATTGTGAGGACAGAGTAAACATTTACAGCTTTTCGTGGGTGTCTTGAGATCCGACTATGGGACTACGCATTTGACAGCGATAGGGCAAAAAACTGTTCAGTAATTCTAATCCTTTACATTAAAATTACGTTCTTCAACTTGCCTGTCAAGAGTGGGTATTATAAGAATAAGAATAAGAATAAGAATAATTTATTTAGCAAAACAAAGGACAAGTATACCTATTTAACAGAAAGCGATAATGAATACATAGAAATCACAATCACAATTGCAAGGTAGACCAAAAAATACTAGTTTATTATGCATACATACAAGTTAACATAAGCAGTGTCATTTCTGTAGTATCAATAATACATAGCAATCATATAATACACCTTGCAAACAAAAGTAATTCACAAGACAATAAGTTTGATACCAAAAGTGTAATAAATGTCCACAGACGGTATACGTAGATTTTTTACTTTACCTCTCGTGCTAGTCAAAGACTGTGTTACGGCAAGGTATGATTCTCGCTCAAACGATTTATTTGCTAGTTTTGAAAAATTCTGTGGTAATTCCGCGCGCGCCACAAAGAGTCATCAGACCACCACGGGTGGGACCCAATAGGGCTGATGCCGATACGGAGCCGTGGAGGACTTATCGGGTTGCCTGGGTTCCGACTCGAAGTGCAGGAGTAGGACCGAGGTGGTTTTTAGCCAGTAGTCTGACACTCCCTCCCGCCTCAACCAGACGGTCTCCCGTCTGGTTGAGGCGGGAGGGAGTGTCATTCGATGATTTTTCCTCTTGAAAAAAAAATGCAACAAAATGCTCTCATTTTAAAAGGTAACTAAATTGCCTTTTATACGACATACGACTATTGCCTCTGGGCGTCGCCTTCGTTGGCCGAACGGTCGCAAATACGACTGCCGAGCAAGGGATCTCGGGCTCGATTTACGGGTCGGGCAAAGAATTATTGGGTTTTAAAAAAAATCTCAGTAGTAAAACGGAGTCTGGAAATGTGCCCCGTATATGGCAATTAGGCTCATCCCCATTACATGGGACTCATAACATAAATAGTGAAAAGTAGGTGTTACACTTACATGATTGTTCAGTGGCATTAAGTGCCGTAATGTGCACTCTGCGTACCCTTTTGGAGATAAAAGGCGTGATGTTATGTTACGACATATACGTTACCAATTAATAAAATACTCGTACATATCAGAAAATATGTTGCATCCCTTGTTTGCTTCCAAAGTCCCAAGTGTAGTTTTTTTTTATAATAATGTTTATTAATTTATTCAAGTACACTTCACCAGCGTGAATCACATGACGATTAGTAACAATGCAAGAAAGTCGTCTAGTAAGTTAATGCCAAGGCTTTACCACAGATAACGAAATGCGGAGATCTGTAGAATAAGCGAATTAGATGTTGCAACCTTTGTAGTGTGCTTGAGATGATTTGCGTTGCATTGCGTAGTGTGGACTTACTGTGGAGATTAATAGGCCCTTTGTGTTTGTTAGTCACGTGTTTACGCGCAATTGTGATGTGGTTTTAGGATATTGTGCAATCGATTTGTTTATTTTTAATTGGAAAGGTATTTAACAAAACATGGTTTTTGGAAATCTTAGCTTTTTAGTTGGAAGTTGTGTGGGGCCTATGGCAGCTAACTTTGAGAGTTTAAGAGAGCTTTGGTTTGAGGGGGTAAAATCATCCAATGAATTATTCCCGCCTTGGATTAAGCGAGAGGGAGTGCCAGCTTAAGCTTACTGACTAAAAACCGCTCCGTCCCTACTCTTCCTCTTCGAGCCGGAGTCTCGGTAACCCGTTAGGCCTTCATCACCATCGGCATCAGCTCTACTGGACCCCATCATCATGGTCTGATGGCTGAGTTTAAGAGAACTGCTTTTGATAACATGATAACTTTTTCAATCTGATGATAGAATTCTGAATGAAGCGCGGAGTTTGCAATTATGTGTCCACTATCTTTCATTGGCTAGATTTAAGCATGGTGTAATACTATTTCATCAACTTTAAAGCCATACGTACACTGGATCAAATACATATTTCGCAAAAGTAAGTAAGTACACTGATTTCGTTAAACGTTTACTTAAAACAAAATGGAGGCGCAGTAAAATGTACGCAGGTCAATGTCAAACCTTCGGTATGACAGTGAATGTTATGAAAAAAACAAAATCAAGTCAATAATTTAAAAAAGTTTTCGATGCACTTCTTAACAATATAATTACCTAATCTCGAGATAAAACAAATCTACGTAACGTCACACTTTTTAATTTCGAGGCTTTGCGTATCCACAATCCGTAGTTGTAAAATTATAAATAGATAGGAACATAGTGTATGATCTATTTTCCCAATATACTAATTATGAGTTCAATGTAACAGAGAGTCCGCCTATTGCTGTATATCGGAAACAATTCCAAAATAAACTGTATAACATGGTATGGGTTTAAAACCACAGTAAGCCCTGCTTCTCGTCATCAAATTGAAACTGGGCTTAGAACGAGTTTGTTTTATGTTTAAAGTAATCGGCCCAATGAACCAAACAATCAGAGTACCGAACGCGGTCTCATTTCGATGAAACCAAAGATACACTAGGGGACAAATGTCTTACGACACGAGTCGCCAGCGAGACGTTGGGTGAAGTAGTGCGACATTGCTGGACTTTGGTTGACACGCCTAGCAACATCAACGTCGCAATAGACATAAGTCACGTATTGTCGGGCGAAATCGGTATTCTTCACTTAACATGTCGCCGATACGTCATGTCGTGGGACATTTTGTCCCCTAGTGTATCCTTAGCTTTATATTAAACGTAAAACAAATTCGTCCTAAAGCACCTGTATAATCGTTGAATCTCTATACGACGCTATTTAGTAAGTTCAATTACGAAAACTGTCGGTGGTCTCTGAGTATTAAAGTCACGTTTGAGGCTCGATGCGAAGGACATGCAAATAGATTACTTATCCGCTGTATCTCTAGATGTTTACTTCAAACTGGGTTGAAAGTCATAATGTTAGATGAAGCTGCCAACTAAGTTGAAGTAAATTGAATCTTGATTGGGAGAGGTTATGGTATTGATTTGATTGTACTTGTTCGATTGGTTTGTAAAATAATTTGCATTGTGGTTTTGATTGTACCTCTATATGTAAGTACTTATTAGTACGTGTTAAAGAATACTCTACATGTACACCTGCACAGAGTAAAAGTAAGCAGTAATTAAAAATTTCATTGTGTTTCTTAGTTTAGAAAAAAGTTGTCAAATATTGAAGTATGAGCAATGTTGGTGAATGACACTATCACTACATAGTATAAAACAAAGTCGCTTTCTCTGTCCCTATGTCCCTTTGTTTGCTTAAATCTTTGAAACTACGCAACGGATTTTGATGCAGTTTTTTTAATAGATAGAATAATTCAAGAGGAAGGTTTATATGTAATATTGCACCCGTACGAAGCCGGGGCCGGTTAGTAGTGTTTTTATAAATGCAAAAGCTAGAAAGGAATATTACTCAATATCAAACTATTAAATAAGATAAATACATTATACCGGCATTAACCATCATTATACGATTATAAAATTAATTGATTCCAACTGTGATGAAGCCAGTTTCGTCGTAAATGACGACATTTCCTCAATCACACACAAGCCACACACAAGAATTTGTGTCGTGTCCCAACAACAATTAAGTCACTTATCGATACGAAATTCCTATCTAAGTTAACCTAGTTATTTCCAAGTCTTCATAAATCGAGATATTGCACAAATTCATCCGAATACAACACGCGAAATGTCGCAACAGTACATACATATTTATATATACGTAGTTGTACATCGTTTGACCTGTATTCGTACATTCGGACCACTGGGCAATGGCCTCATTTTAGAGACGGGAGAGTCCGGTAAAAATTGAGGCGGTAAAACTTTAAACTTAGTGGTAAAAGGCAAAGTATTCTTCAATATAATCATCAAGAACGCTTTTGTAAGTCAACATAAATATAGAAAAAACACGTGTACACGTTTTTTGGCCATTCTGAGAGATTAGTTAGAGTTAGGTACTAATATTTATTGGAACTTCGAGCATTAAGTGTACAATATTTTTTAGAATGTTGTACCTAACCGTTGTCCTTCATTTGGGTGCTTGTTAAATTTCTACTACATTTTTTATTTTAGAGGTACTTTACGACAAAAATAAACAGCAATACAAGTTAAATGATTAAAACACATTACAAACCTCCATTACATCCCCACAGTAAAACCATTGCAACGGTTTTGTGGGGCTTAGATTATAAGATAGGTACTTATCTTTTTGATATAAAGATAAATAAATAAATAAACCCTGAAACAGGATTTTAAAACAACTCCTCATTATTTTACCGAAACATTTTTGACTCGCTTCCCACCCCTACCTTTATCCGGTTCGAAAATTTACCACTCTGATACGAGCTACGTGTGGAGAGCACTTTTATAGAATTCTATTTTGGTACCCTTTTGTACTGCATTGTATGAGAAATGAATAAAATAAGCCACAAATAACTTTAATGTTTTATTACATGAGGTTTCATTTATTCCTGTCTATAGCAGAATGAATCGGTTTGTTATTGGATTCCTATTATGAATGAAAGATATTGGAATATGATATTTATTTACCTATATACATTGGTTATTAAATTCTGTACTTAAATACTTGTAGCGTTTAATGAGGTGATGTGATCGATAATATCCATATTAAGCTCTGATCTGGTATTGAAACGAGAACAACAAATTTTAGATCCCGATAGCCATATAGCATAACTTCTATAAGAAACAATTTTATTGGTTGAAACTGGTACTAAAATAGACAATAGGGGTGATACGGCAGAATAAAATACTTAAGCGTGTTATTTGAGAGTTTATTTTAAACTGGGATCGCAATTAAAGCGCTTCGCTTCAAGCTTCCTTGTGCGTACTGCTAAGGAGTGGATTTTTTTGCCGGGGTCTATGTTTCATGAAGGGCATAACCTAGGTTCTTCTAAGGCCCGAGTGAATATGTTGCTTATGGGCAGACGTGCTCCATCGTAGGCCACATCATCGCTTACCACCAGGATAAATAGAGGCCAATCGTGGGCTCATCAAATATTAAAAAAAACTTCAACCCTTATACCAAGCCTGGAGATTATGACAAATGCTTTTGTAAAGGAATCCCATGGAGTAAGTATAGTGGAAAAACTTACCGGGTTACCAGGGCTTCAGTTCAAAGCAGGGCAGTACAGAGAGGTTTTAGTCAATAAGAGTCTGACACTCTTTCGCTCGCCTCGCCGAAGGCAGGAGAAGTCATTGGATGATTTTCTCCTCTCAAAAGACAAATAATGGTTTAGTAGTGGCCTGTTATAGGGTGTTGATAAGTTATCCAAATATGAAAATACTTCTTAATAGAAAAATCATGGCAGAAAAGTGTTGTCTTATATGATTTTCCAGAAATAGACTACAAGTATCTGTCGGAATCGGAATATTCCCAGTGCAACAGGCGCGTGCATCGATCAATTTACATGTGACCTTTATCTGATGTTGACATCCCACGTTACACCTACCTACATGTAAAACCATTTTCCACAATTTCTTTATTTTTAAGTAACATAGAGTTTTTATTTGTATCTATATATAAGAAACAACTACCCTTACGCTTCCCGCGGGTACCCTCCAAAACGAATAAAGTTACTACACATTTGACCGAGACCTTCGATCCTCATGAGTTGAGATTATGGGATTCTTCGTATGTAGAGAAGGTCAATATTCCAGTAGTCCGATTGGAATGATAAATATTGAAACATCCCTTTCAATACATTACGGAATTAGGAGCCCCGCATTATAAACGTTGAAAGAACGCTGTTAAAACATGTTTCGTCGTGTGGTTGAGGTTACCGGAGGTCCAATTACGATCCCCTCTTTGATCTCCCCAATCACCGAATCCCCAACAATCCTCAAATTCCTAATCACCAAAAGGCCAGCAATGCGTCCCTTGGTGGCGCCGATTGCTACTATCAGGGAATCTGTCTGCTCGTTTACCGATTTATTCCATAAAACAAAACTTAGTTGGAAACTTGTCTTAATTACATACATATGTTTAAAACTTACCAAATCAAAACCTCAAGTTTGGTTCAATTATAGTATTATACCATCGAGTTATTTAATATCTACCTAATACACCTTCAATATAGATGACTAAAGCAATAATTGATTGCTCGTTTACAACCAGCTGTGGAACGGATATGGATTCTATTTAACGGAAGCGGTGGCTGGCGCGGAAATGAATGTAGCCGTAGGCGATGTTAGAAGGCGAGCCACTAACGAACGAGACGGTGTATTAAATATTAAAGCCGTTTTGTCAGTACTAAACTGTTGTGACAGATTAATTAATTTATTTTATGTAGGTTTTGCAAACTTATTCTTAAAATATAAACAAATCTCTAAAGTTTTTCAATAGTTTGGATGTAGGTATGTACATATGTCATAATCTATATTTAACAAAGATATTTATTAAAGTAAATAATATTTATTAAAAATCACTGAACGTTTATTACGGTGGTAACTAAGACAAAATGAGGTGATAAATACTTTCATTAACTACAGATATGCTTTAACTCGACAGGAGCGCCATCTATGAAGCAAAAATACATGTTTTCCAAAGCAACTTACAATGAACCAATTTTCTCTAATTTTATTATGCATTTTATTCAAGATCTAATGCGATTTCATGCTTCAATTTTTAATCTAGAACACTAATAAGGCTTTTTACAGAGTGATCGAAAACTGAATCAACCATATCCTAGATTGTCTACTAAGTCCGTTGAGAACCACTAACGTGATTTTATACCTAGCTGGAGGCTCTTAAGGCCAATGATAAGGCCTTGTCCACACTAGAATTGAACGTTCAATCTAATCACGACAGAAGAGAAGTACATGTATTGTAGCCATACATCAAGCTATATAAAACCACTGTAACCTGACCCGGTGATGTACGGAAAGATCATGATTTTTCATATAAAGAGGGACCATGATAGACTGGATTTGAATAACCAGTGTAAACTGACCGCCGAATGTCCGGACAGATCATATAAAGCGGGACCATGATTAACTGGATTTGTATAGCTCGAGTTGCTGTATAGCTGTGTGTACCTAGATCAATAGATAGGAACATACATTGTTGATAACTACATTGGCTACGCTTGTTAGGTTATTAATGTCAGATAATGAGTCTTTATTGGCATAATCCAGGTCAGTTTATGAACCTTGTGCTAATAGTGTAGGGTTATAGGTTAAAACACCTTATAACAGAAATATAAAAAAAAATTATAAAAGAAACAATCATAACAGAAACAGCCTTCGCTGTTCACGGGTTCTTCAAATCGATTTCTAAGAGAGAAAGTAGAAATGTTCAGATTTATTCCATTTTTATTATCTACCATTTTAACACATAAGGTGAAGTGTGAAATAAAATATACAGTGTGTGCACTAAATTAATAGTTATATAAAATAAATTATTGATTTGTTCAATGAAATAAATAAGGACACCACATCAACAGTCTGTGACTGGTGACAGCCTTCTGTTGGACTATGAACCTCTTCTAGATAATTCGAGAACTTTGCCATAACCTTAAACACTTTGCGGAGAACCTAACGGGTAACCGGGGCTCCGGCTCGACGTGCAGGAGAAGGAACGGGGTGGTTTTTAGTCAGTAAGAGTCTGACACTCCCTCCCGCCTCACCCAGGCGGGAGAAGTCATTCGATGATTTTCCCCCTTAAAAAAAAAAATAAAAAAAAAACACTTTTTTTTGAGGGGGATAATCGGCTGATGACTCCACCCGTGTTGGGTGAGGTGAGAGTAATAAAAACTACCACGTTCCTACTTCTATTCTTCGAACCGGAGCCCCGGCAACCCGTTAAGTTATCGGCATAACCTCAACAAATAATGGTCTAGACGGCAGAGATTGGTCTTGGCAGACGAATTTGAAATCACTGTTTAAAAGGTTAAAATAGAGACAATGTTATAATATTAATAGATCGAAATAACATTGATAGGGTATTATAATTCGGAAGTTATTAATAATTGCGATATTTATCAAGGTCCAACCTTGAAATGATGCATAATATTACAGTTCACACTTTAAAACTTCACTACCTTTGCTTCGGTTTGAAATCTATAAAAATAGTATTGGGTTTTATGGAATACTAGCTTATGACCGCGGTTATGCTCACATACTCGAGGGGAAAGAGTAGCCTACATGTTATTCCAGACGGTGATCTACCTCTGTTCCTCTTTCCTAACACAATTACACTCACAAACGTTCTCAGTTATAATAATATTAGTAAGTTAAGATTGAGCAAACATACATACTACTTGATGGTAAGTGACCCATGGACTTTTGACATCGGTAACACTAAGTAGTGCATTGCTGGAGTTTTTGCGGCCTCCGTTAACTTCATTCATATGGCGTGCATGTCTGTTGTCTATGAAGCCGTGATATCACTCCACTAGAGCCAGCCATTTGTTGAAAATTGAAGTATGTCTCCGACTGTTGTATCATCTTATAATTTGCAAGTCAAGCAAGTTTCGGTAGATTTTCAGAAATTAACATAACATAACATCATCACGCCTTTTGTCCATGAAGGGGTAGGCAGAGGTATACATTATGCCACTGTACAATGTAACACTCACTTTTCACTATTTATGTTATGAGTCCCATGTAATAGGGGCTGAGCCTATTGCAATTGCAATATACCGGACACAGTTCCAGACTCCGTATTACTACTGAAATTTTTTTAGAAAACCCAGCAATACTTTGCTCGGCCCAGGAATCGAACCCAAGACCCCTTGCTCGGCAGTCGCACTTGCGACCACTCGGCCAACGACGTAGTCATTTTCAAAAATCGTATTGTATAATACTAAGTTATAGTAAAGATTGTATTTTTCCTCAGTGCAATATGCAATTACGCTCGCTATGCATTGCATGAGCCTAATGCCGTGATTGGTGAAGCATTATGTGGTTATGTGATGGGGGTAATAACATATTAAACTGGTAAAAATTGGGTGACCTCATTGGATATCTAATGGCCGCAAGCATAACATATTCATAAGTTCGATTTGTAGGTTATGAGTTTTCATAACCTACAAATCGAACTTCTTTTCTTTTGTTTAAAAGACAATAAAAAAACGCCTTCAGTAATATAAACTTTATATTAAATTATTATGGAATTCTCAGAATAATACGATGAATCAGAAGACTGACGTATAATGAAGAGCTTGTTATTTATTATTATCTTTCGGGAAATATTCATTATGTCAAAGATGAGCTAAGACCTATTATGACCTTTTTCTGACCACGAAAAAATCTAACACCCTTTTCGCACACACTAATTATATAAACATTAATTTATAATTAAAATTAATATTAACGAATTATAATCACGTCCATAACCTCGGACTTGACCGAGTATCACACGATCACATGACTCCGTGGAGTTTCAAAATATTTGCAAATCTTCTTCTAGTAACCTTGTCATTTAAATAAACAGTATTTAGTATTGAGTAAGAAACCGCTTCTGTTTGTCACCGAAACGAATATATTGGAATACCATTTTGTGGACAATTCAATGTCCACTGGACATTGAACTGTCTTCTAATCCTCAGTTTATGTTAAAAGCGAAAGTGAGAGCGTTTGTAAGGTCTGTGCCTCTAAACTGTTGCACCAATTCTGATAAGATTCTTTAGTGAAATAGATGGTGGCGAGAACAGGAGACGATTCTATACCTAATTAATTTTACTACACTTCAATTATATGTAATTTTACCGCTGTCGGGTTTCACTAAAATAACTACAAAAAAAAGAAAAAGTAAAATGAATTTTGCATTCTTCTCGTAGATTCCTTTTTTTGTATTTTTTTGTCAGTAGTTCCCTACACACAACTACAAGTCCTACCTTTACCCAAATCTTCAAGGACAATACAGACGTGACGATACATACATGTAGATCAAAATTATGATTCTACAATACAATCTTGATATAATAAATTGAATTAAAAGCCTTGTTACACCGCGTAGATTTCTCACGTGATACGTAATAATGTCGAGGATAAGATTATACCAACTCGTATAATGGTATCTCACATAATAGGCGGGCATTGTACTATATCATATAATATTATTATATGTTACACAATTGAATTTTACATGGTTATGGAATATTGTTCCAGTTTTCTGTTTTGATGAGGTATATTGTTTTATTGCGTCCTTGCATTGTGTTTTAACAATCTCAGAGAAAATTGGTCTGATCTAATTTTAACGATTACCATATAAAAATACATAGGCCTAATGGTCTAAGTAATTTCTGTTGGCTTTTTAAATTATTATATTAGAAAACCGATTTCATTTAACTTTAAAGTTTTGATCTATATTTACGACAAAACGGAGACAGTTTTCACGGCAAAATTATGGAATGATTTGTCGTTGGTGGTATTTCCGAACTGATACGACCTTCAAATGTTCAAGAATAGAGCGTATTCTTCTTTAGAAGGCCGGTGACGCACCTGTGACTCCTCTGGTGTTGCGGATGTCTATGAGCGGCGCTGTTGCGTACCATCAGGCGATAAGTCTGCTCGTTTGTCTCCTATTCCATAAAAAAGTTACTGTTAAAATTAAAATATATAAAATCGCTCCATTGACATACTTTAAAGTGAATACAATTATGGAAGTGAGAGAGTTATAACATTTTGAAAAACGTTGCCCCACACTTGGATTTTTTCCTGTGTCGTGGTACGTGTACAAACATACAAGTTCACATACACATGACACCCAGACCCGAAACAACAAGTTGTGGAACACATAAAGAATTGCTCCGTGCAGGAATCGAACCCGCGACACGTAGCGCGGCAGCCTGTTGCCCAGCCACCGCACCAACCGTGGTCGTAATTAAATACTTCTTATACTTACCTTCCTGGTTGTAAGTAAATTCCATTCCGTTTTTTCTTACATAGCTATTAATAGATCGTAGCATATAAATAATAATTAAATCCTTAGACTTAAGACAAAACGGGTTTTAATTGTCTTTTGCATTTTGTTGGTATTTTTGTTTTATGTATTAATAGCTATTACCCGCGGCTTTGTCCGTGTATTCCTGTTTTTTTCAAAGGAAAATTTAATTGGAATAAATATCCTATCGCTACAGGCAGCGTATGGGCACGCTGCCTGGGTACCAAATTTCATTAAAATCTGTTCAGTAGTTTCAGCGTTGACTGCCTCGTTGACCGAGTGGTCGCAAGGGCGATTGCCGGGCAAGAGGTCTCGGGTTCAATACCCGAGCCGGACAAAGTATTATTGAGTTTAAAAAAAAATCAGTAATAGCACGGAGTCTGGAATTGTGTCCGGTATATGGCAATAGACTCACCCCCTATTACATGGGACTGATAACATAAATTGTGAAAAGAGGGTGTTACATTGTACAATGGCATAATATGCACCTCTGCCTACCCCTGTATGTTATGCCATGTAGTTTCAGCATGATTGACGGACACACATCTAGAATCTTTCACATTTATAATAAATATAATGTGGTTGTGGACTGTTTCATTCATTGAATTTTTAACCCAACGAGCTTGTAGATTTCTCAATGATTAATAATGAAAATTGAAAGAAAATGTCCTAATTGTTACGTAAAAACCCAAGAGTGATCATTGAGACCTCGTGACATTTCATAAAAGGTCTAAACTATTAGCCATACAATGTATAAAATAATATCAACATTTAATTTAAATTGTGGTAATTTTAGTAAACCACCAACGATATTACAATACTATAAACTTCTTATAGATAGAATGGAATCTTGAGAAAACTATATATTTTTTGCCTCGTTTGTCGAGAGGTCGCTAGTGCGACCACCAAGCGGTCTCGGGTTCGATTCCCGGGTCGGGCAAGTTATTACTGGGTTTTAAAAAATCTCAATAGTAGCACGGAGTCTGGAATCGTGCCCGGTTTATGGCAATAGACTCACTCTTTATTACATGGGACTCATTACATAAATAGTGAAAAGTGAGTGTTACATTGTACAGTGGCATTAAGTGCCGAAATCAACATTAAGACAATTAGGTTTAATAATAAGAATTTTGAGAATAGGATTACCTGATTTAGCTTTTTTTCATTTATTAATTCATGCTATATTTAAAGCTTTATTCTTTATATGTGCAGGTA
The DNA here is from genome assembly GCA_038387885.1 of Spodoptera picta. Lineage (NCBI taxonomy): Eukaryota > Metazoa > Arthropoda > Insecta > Lepidoptera > Noctuidae > Spodoptera > Spodoptera picta. Next base: position 673,337 of record JAZHFQ010000233.1, on the reverse strand, counting down.
TTATTATTCATATAATAAATGATATTCAAGATATTCGTTTTATAGGGGGAATTGGAATATATATTCCTTGGCTTGATGTTATGTTGTGTTAAAAATACATAGAATTTCATATTAATAACCTCTTACCACATTCTAATTCATTTAATTTGTAACATTATACCAACGAACCATTGCAACATAATACCTACTTCACAGAATTCATACAATAGCTGAAATTTTTATACAAAATTTTGATGTTTTCAACGAGAGAACAAACAATAGGTAAAGTAGGTAATACGAGCGAGCTACGGTATTAGTCTGCCCACATTTTGTGAACAACTCCACTCGCGGTAGACTTTTGTAAGCTTAAATACTTCAATACACGTACCACGAAATTTCTCCAGGGCTGTGTGTTAAGGTAAATTAATTTTTTTACGGGGCTTGTGTGGAATACATGTATTGTACCTATTATTTGAGGTTGGTTTCGCTATTATTCTTATTTTAGGTAGTGTAGTGTAGTATATTCTCTAACCTTGAGATTGGGATTCTTCCTTACATTACAATATCTTTTATAATAACGTTCCTTCAATTTTAAACTGAATGAAATGGTGATCTTTATAAATTGATGACCAAGTCAGCATTTTTTAAAAGCAATTTTCATTATATCTAGTTCTGTAAAACAAAAATGAAGGCTGAATGTATTTCGAAATTTACGAGAGCTCATCGTTTGAAGTTTAAATCCGAAAGTAAAACGATTTTCCTCTCCACACCTTAGGCTTAAACCAACAAAGCGATCAAAGTGACAGCCCTATTCACACGTCTCTTAAAGTCTTGATCCGTTTAGTGATGTAACTATTGTAAGAAATCCTTGTCAGCGATACTGCACGTTCCCTGGCTAGAGTTGTCCCGGAAGCACGCAGAAGGTTATATGGCTCGGCTATATATTGGTCGTCATTCGTGCCCGCGCGCAGTACAACTTGCGCTTGCGTCGATTCTGTGACCGTGAAAATTGTAAGTGTTACGTCTCTGTGTTTGTTACTTGTGTGTGTGTGTCTGTGTGTTTGGTTTTAGGTGGTTAAGTGGCAGTTTGATATGTTTACGAAAGTTTTTTAGTGGATTAATCAGTGATGATATTGGATTAAAATTAGGTTCTGATAGATGTTCATTCATAGAGTGAAGAGTGAATCTGTTTTGGAACAAAAATTTAGTTATGACTTTAAATTCGGTAGGAAATCGCCAAAAATAATAAAAATTGACTTTCGCAATAGGTACTAGGTAATTACTAATACTACTAAATGACTGCACGATTGGCGCGGTGGCTAGGTGGCTGCCTCGCAACGTGTGGCGGGTTCAATTCCTGCACGGAACAAGTCTTTGTGTGATTCACAGATTGTTGTTCCGGGTCTGGTGTGATGTATATATATGTAAACTTGTATATTTGTAAATGCACCCACGACACAGGAGAAAATCCTTTTATGGGGCAATGTTTTTTTAATAAAAAAATCTTAGGTCATTTCTTGCGGATTCTAAATTTCTCCTGTTTTCGATTGTGATTTTCCAAAATAAACTAGAATCCTAGAAGAGAGAGTATAGGTACCGATTACCCACTTTTATTGATAAAAAATAATAATAAGTATATAATTAATGGATCAAGGGCCTGATACAGAAGGCAGTTCTTCTAGAAACGGCACGTATCGTGAGGAGGTTTCTGTCTCTAGAGCCCTAACCACCGGTAGCTTGGATCATGCTCCCGCTACTGGTCGGCTCCTATTTTTTATATTTTTAAATATTATTTCTTATTTTATAAGTAGTATTTAAAATGTAATTTATAGAGAATTTTAAATAAATGTCTGGTAATAAGTATATTATTTAATACAGCAATATACATATTCAAAATTTAACAAGAGCCAGTGAAGAAATAGGCAAACTACTTTTCTCCAAATAAAGTAATTTTTCCTACCATAAAGACATTCCAATAGGAATAGCTGGTACCTTTGTATTTCAATTGTAAACATCTATGTGTTGTCCTTTATGTTGTATATGTGTATATAAATAATAAATAAATAACGAACTCGAAATTTAATTAAATAAAAATAATTTTGTCTCTACCAACATTTTGAAATACATAAATTAATCCAAAACACTTGAACTAATAGAGGTCTAAGTCAGTTGTCAGTTAAATTGAACTAAATAATTCCACTGTACAAGTTAATAATAACCACCCACGCTTTCTTGTTTATCTTGAAGATAACTAAATTATGAACGAACTGAATAAATCAACAGAAGTACGACCAAATAATTTTCTTTGATGAAAAGTCGAAAGGTTAAAGGTGGCTTTTGGGTGATTTATTTATTTTACATGCCTTAATATTGTGTAGTTTTTTTAATGTGGGTAGATGTGTGGTCAACTACATAAGTTAATTAGTATGTAGGGCAGAAAATAAAATAATACAGTTTTCTTTATTCGCTTTCACAATAATATACGGTGTCCCTGAATTCGACGATCAAATGGCACCAGGTGATCGGAAAGGTTCCAACAGTTATCAGAAAAATATATATAACTAAAATTCTAAGTCGTATAGTTTTAAACTGTCAAACACCGCGAGGAGACCGGTGACCGCAACCTATTGTTCTTTAATTGTGTCTAGAGGTATAATGACGGTACTCAACGAGTTAAATTACTATGACTTTTTGTAGGTAATCCACTAAAATGTACATCCTGTACCGGTCGTTTGACTCTTGTTACTAGAATTATAAATTTATTTATCTGTATTTTTGTTTACATTATCTTGAATAGTATTTCAGTGTTATGGAATCACAAATTCAGAGCCAACTGCTTTAGTTTAGAAAATAAAGTCGTTTTTTGGCCAACCAAATATTCTTGATATATTTTTCTCCTTACTTTTAGAGGATTGTACTGAAAAAAAAATATACTGTCTTAGAACTGGCAAGTTTCAACAAAGTTGTTGCATTTAGCGTCTATATCTGAAATAACTTGACAATAGGGAACTAAGAGCCGATTAGTTTCATGCAATTATTTGTATAAAAGTTTCGTGAACTTTATATTGTTTGTAAAGAAATCTTAAGCTGCTTTTCTACTGTAGTAACTGTATCCTAATGATGTAAGCGATGTAACTTTCCATTTTCCTTGTAAAATTTTAATTAATTTCAATAAACATTTTTTTCTTACGACAAAACAAATGCTTCTAAAAATTTTTCTCTATCAACAAATTATAAATTACCTTTTTAAGATTTCTTCGAAAGAAAATGAGAAAGACAGAGGACAGATTAGACATTATTTGAATCTTCTTTTACTCATCTTCACTATTACCTTCTAATTCAGATCACAATGCGTTTCATCGTAATTGCCGCCGCCATCTTAGCCATGGCCCAAGCAAGGCCTGGCCTGTTCTTCGCCCAGCCGTATCAACCAATTGGAGTGCAGTACGTGTCGGCTCCATCAGCTATCCACCCTCATCCTGCAGTCGAACTAAACGCTGCAAGCGAGGCTCAATTACCACGAGAATTATTAAAGTCTAGAGACTTTTATGATAACCCTCATGTAGCTGCTGGATTGGCCAAGGAATCCTGGTTCACCAACAAGGAGATGCAAGTCGTTGAAAGGGAAGCTGAGAAGATCCCTCGGGAGAGCATCTACCATATCGTTAAGAGCGCCGGGTTCTTGGACCGCCATTAAGGTGAATTGTACTTTACTGAATTGTAGTTGTAGGGTAGTTGTGAATAGCCTGTAGTACGTAGATGATTTGTGTCGGAATAATGTAGTGGGCTTCTATTTACAACTTTATATAGAATTAGATAAGGATTATTTCTATTATTTTATATCTACCGAATCTGCGCTGATTTTATTGTGTATAATTTATGTATTTCTAGGGGTGCTATGTAAATAATTTTATAGGAATTTTCTATTTATAGTTGTTGTAGGTTTTTTAAATGTAATTTATAATAGTATAAGATTTGTCAGTTCGTCACCTTGTCTTAATTAAGTGTAATAATAAACAAATGCCTAGTTAAAAATAGATTAAAGATTAAATTAAGATATTCTAAGTCATAAATATTAGAATTAATCGGAACATAAATTATAATTATGTAATATCTTAAGTGTAAACTTGTAAACAACTATTTACGTTTGATTAATTTATGTAAATAATAGTGGATTGCATGTTAAGGTAAACCGGTTTGGCCTTGAAGGCATTAAGTAATAATAATTAATAATAATTTAATAATATCAATCTGTGATCTCGAACAATAAGTACACTAAGTAAGTTATTGTTCAATTCTTTTTTTATATTTGTAAATAATAATAATAATAATAGTTAAAAATGTTATTAATTTAATATTAAAAACTATTTTTGATATATTTTTGTGGTTTTATACAGTATTCGGTTTATTCCCCACACAATCAGGGTTGAATTCTGGTCTTTTGAAGCTCCGTCCTCGTTTGCAGGTTACCCAACATTCGTGGGCTGGTTTTTGTATGAAATCTGGAAAGAAAATTACCATTTTATTACTAAACAGAATATTTGATTCTTAGAGCATCAGTTATCGGGTGCCTGATGACAGTGAAGAACATTTATTGCCTGTCATTTTTTATTAGAAAGAAAAAGCATTTATTTAACAGTAGGCACGCACACAGATATATAAATAAAACTAAATAAAAAAGGAATACAGATGTTCTAAATATGGGCAATACAAAACCATAATAATAAACTAGAAAGGCTAACGACAAGGACATAGAAACAACATAGTAGGTATAACAACATAGTATAACTTAGGAGACAAAGTGTTATGAACTGTATTGACAAGGGACTATGTAAGTATATCTACGGGGATATCTTTCATCGATATAATAATTATGATAACTACTTATATATGTACGAAAATCCTACAAAGAAGAATAATTCCAAGAAGATTTTCAGCAACCACTAAAAATTACTTAGCGTATCTTAGCAACGGTTCCTTAGAATTTAGTAGATGTTACTGTAAATAGGCATAAAAGTATCCCATGATGCAGCAGGTATAAACAATAATTGATTTAATAGTCTATAATGTGCGCAGGCCTCTAATTGATATTCGCAAGCTAAACTATATTACCTCAAAGAGCCATCAGACCACTACGGATTCGGCCCAATAGGGCTGATGCTAATACGAAGCCGCGGAGGACCTAACGGGTTGCCGGGGCTCCGGCTCGCAGTGTAGGAGTAGGAACAGGGTGGTGTTTAGTCAGTATGAGTCTGACATTCCCTCCCGCCTTACCTAGACGGGAGAAGTCATTCGATGATTGCCCCCCCCCCCTTAAAAAAACTATATACCTACATAAACACCACGTCTTATTTATGTCACAGTATTTTATATGTCAGAGAATATTGTTTTTCAAATATATCAGCTTCGTCCAACAAAACCAGTTCAAGTAGGTACTCAGGGAGTTAGGAAGTCTAAGAAAATAAAAGGAAATTTGAACCGCTTCGAGGTCACAGCTAAGCGGTACTTGACACTTACTTCGGCTATTCAATACTATTGTCTAAGAATCACGTCATGACGCATAGAGGAGACAATAAAAATGTTTTGGAGATTTACGAATTAATGCTTTATATTGTCAGGTACCTAACTCCTTTTGATTATTGATTTGATTGATAATAATTAAAGCCAGCCTTCAAAGAAACCCGTGGTCCTCATAAGTGATGATGGCGACCGGACTGTTTTAGTGAGAGAAGATTCATATTGACTGCACGGTTGGCCCGGTGGCTGGGCGACTGGCTGCCGTGCAACGTGTCGCGGGTTCGATTCTCGCACGGAACAATTCTTTGTGTGATCTACAGATTGTTGTTCCGGGTCTGGGTGACATGTGTATGTGAACTTATATGTTAGTAAACGGACCTACGACCCAGGACAAAGTTCTAGTGCAGGGCAACGTCTTTAAAAAAAAACAAAAAAAATGTAAGTCTCCTTAGTATTTTTCTTTGAAAACTAGAAGACTATTAACGTCATCAAAAATGCCACGAACGGCCCTTAAATTTTATTGGTGCCTTAAAAATAATTGTTATCATTATCTATCAATGTCGTATGATGTTTTTAGTGTTATTAAAATTACTAGATATTTTTAACTTTTAATCAATGAAACGAAAACAATAATTAAATCTAAAAATATAACCAACCAATATAACCAAAATAGATCAAAATTTGTTGGTTTCCATCTATTTTGGTTCAAACGAAAGTAATTTTAAGATAAAAGAGAGGTAATCAACCGACGCCGACGCTGATTAGAAGTCGCTTCTCAAAAGTCGCTTCTCAAACGTTTCTCGAAAGCTCTGAAAGTCAGTGCCTCTACCTACTTCTAAAAGTGGACATGAAATGAGTATTAAAAAGAAGCAGTTTATAAGGTTGCGTTCATACATTAATAGTTTTTTTTTGAGGGGAAAAATTATCCAATTACTTCTCCCGCTTTGGGTGAGCCGGGAGTGTTAGACGTACAGGGTGACTTTAAGTTAGAGTTACTAATCAAAAATCACTCTGTACATACTTCTGTTCTTCGAGTCGACGCCTCGGCGACCCGTTATGTCCTCTTTGGTCAGCTTGTTTTTGTATTCATATTTATACCTAAATAGTTACATACTAACAAGCTTTATCTTTTTGTTTGTATTTGTAGTCTGATTTATTCATTAAAGCCTTCATAATGCTTGAACCAGAAGTTGAACTCTAAGACCTCAGGATTAGAGATGAATTTCAGTAGACTACATGAAATGTACATTGAACAGATCCATGTAGTTTTTAACACCATAATCACCATCACCACGTCAGCCACAAAACACGACAACGACTGGTGGTGGAGGGTGGAGTAATTTTATGAACCGTTTTTCCTATCATAAATGGTATTAGGTAGGTACTTGTTTACCTGATTACAAGTAAGTAACCAGGTTATAATTGTTGTGGTAAAGTGGTAGTATATTTAGATTTGCGATATGTTCTTTGTAAGTCACGGGTGACATTATCACTACTCATGTGATTAAACCCCTTAAATAAAGATTAGGAAAAAACTATAGAATAGTTAATATATAGGTATAGTTATAGCTCTAAGTAATAGTTATAAATTTCAGCTGACACTTTTTTTTTTTTTTTTTTTATGTTTGATGGGGCGACGTTTGACCACTATCTCGCCTGGTGGTAAGCGATGATGCGGTCTACGATGTAGCACGTCGTCCCATAAGCAACCTATTCACTCGGGCCTTGAAGACTCCCAGGTTGTACCCTTCAGGAAATACAGACTCTGGCAAAGAATTCCACTCTTTAGCAGTACGCACAAGGAAGCTTGAAGCGAAGCGCTTCGTGCGTGTGGGCGGAACATCTACCATGAAACGGTGACGCTTCGCCGATTGTCTTGTGGTACGATGATGGAAAGGACTAGGGGGAATCAAGTTGTGCAATTCCCCTGCACACTCACCGAAATGTATCCGGTAGAAAACCGAAAGGCTTGCAACCTTACGCCTGTGCTCGAGGCTTTGAAGCCGAGCCTTCACAAGCGCATCATCGTCGATGAGCCTCTTGGCACGCCTCTCAATGTGCTCTAACGCGTCCAGCTGATATTTTGCCGAGCCGTCCCAAAGATGAGAGCAGTACTCCATACAGGACCGAACCTGTGCCTGGTACAGGCTCAGCAATTGTTTCGGCGTGAAGTACCGTCTCACCCTCCATAGGATACCCAACTTCCTACCAGCCAGTTGCGCTTTTGACTCTATATAGGAGCCAAAGTTGAGTGTGGGCGTCAGAGTTACACCAAGAAGCTCAAGATGATCGGTCATCGGTACGGACACATTCCGGAAAGTAGGAGTCAGCGGAAATTGACTCCGTTTGGCGGAGAATAGACACGCCTGGGTTTTGCTAGCGTTGAACCTAACCAAGTTGGCGTCACCCCAGTCGGAGACCGCCTTCAAGGTCGAGTTCAAACGATCGACCATGGATTCTCTTAAAGACTGGATCTGTGTTCCGCTAGTCCGCGCACTGGACACATACCTTTCAACAACTGTGCTGTCATCTGCATACCCAAAGATACCGGGCTTAAGCAGGTCGTTTATGTGGAGCAAAAAGAGCGTCGCTGAAAGTACTGACCCCTGAGGGACGCCGGCATTAATACCGAATTGGTCAGACGAGCAGCCATCGATGACTACTCGTATTGACCGATCCCTCAGAAAGTCTGCTATCCATCTGCACAGACCAGTAGGAAGTCCATATGCAGGAAGCTTGCCGATTAGACTGTCGTGCCAAACCCTGTCAAAGGCCTTCGAGACATCGAGGGAGACTGCTAATGCCTCCCCGTGCCCCTCTATGGCCTCGCTCCATATGTGAGTGGCATACGCAAGAAGGTCCCCAGTCGATCGGTTACGTCGAAACCCGTATTGCCGATCGCTGAGGAGATCGTTACCTTCAAGGTATGCCAGGAGTCTATTGTTGAGTACACGTTCCATGCTCTTGCAGAGTATGGACGTGACCGAAATAGTAAACTACTAAATTTTGTAACGTTTTAAATTGCTGCGCCCTAACAGGGTAATGTACTTAATTAGTATTATGTACATTGTGCAATATGAATAAATAAAATAATAAATAATAATAACTTTGTAAGTTCTTTCTATATTTGTAATTCTGTATACACCCTTAACATTCTGTAGAAGACTCGTAAGGTAAACGATTGTGAGTTTATTGCCCTGTCGTCTGGGTTTTGAACACTGTGCCGAAAATAACAATTTCTGCTTAAATGTTAAGCTATTTAGATCCCTTTTACGTTGGCAATTGACGCATCAATTAATAGATTAGATCCAATATTAAAAATCAGTTAAAGAATGTAATTAAAACGAGACCTTTTTGGTTTCAACGTTTCAAGTGTAGAAATATTATTTTATTGAAGAGATTTGCTTTGTACGCAATTATCTTACCGTTGAACAGTCAAAACATCATCATCATACGACATGACATTATTAACACATAAACACAAAACACTTTGGGCCATGGGGTCCCAGTGCACACTCTGTTTTTAAAGATATCGCCCGTAGGCTAATCGACTCTACACGTGACCAGAGGGCTGGCTTTCTTCGGACAGAAAATAAGCATTGCCATTCTACATGGCAATGCTGCCAGTCTTTTGGGAACGTTACCCTGTGATAGTGCTGCGGACGAATACTTTGATGCCTAAATTGAGGGTATAATTTTTGTTGTTTCCTTTTTTTACTTTCGTTTTATTTAATAGTTTAGTTGTAGTTAATTTTAAGTTGTAAATATTTATGTAGTTATATATATTTCATATTACATTATTAACAATATGATCAGTGATTACCATCATCTTTAAATGGTGAAAACTATGTCCTTTTGTACAGGGTTCAATAGGCAATAGTAACCTAATCTGCCAGTTTGTTTAAATAGATACCTACCTTTTCTGCTATCACAGTTGAACTCATGCATATCACAAGTATCGATGAACGTTCTCATCTCCCCGCAAGAGTCGATGCCACATATCGGCACCTGATCGTGTCGGCAGATATCTGCTATCTTGCATTCTTCTTCCAACTGGAAAAGTATGATTTTAATTATAATTTACACACACAATGAAATGTGGAGTTTTTCAAAGTCTTTGAAGTGTAAAGGGATATTCAGTCGATTTGTGGGTGTACCATCTGTTTTTTTTATGGGGTAAGCCGGTAAACGAGCAGACAGATCACCTGATGGTTAGCAATCGGTGTCGCCCATGGACACCTGAGGCCTTAGTAGGTACGAGTATGTTTTATGTTTAAGATATTTGAAACGAGTACGCGTTCGGGACCCTGATTGGCTGGTTTGATGATTGTTGGGGGTTGGGGATTTAGGGATTGGGGAGATTGGAGAATGGTAATGGAGCTTCCGGTCCGGAGCTACACACACAACACTCAGTCACACAACATGGAAAGGATCACTTCTATATGGATACATCTTACACGCCTTTTTCATTTCTTGGTAAGTTTAGTACTAGGTACTCTTATAATCTTAACCTCTTCGAAGCAATAATAAGATAACAATAAAATCAACATCTCACCTTAGCCCCATCAACATGACCACAAACACAGTCCACAACACTAAGAACAAAAATACAAAGAATAAAAATATTTTGGAACATTCTAGAACAAAAAGGTTCTAATGAAAACCCATTTTTTCACATTCTCCAAATTCTTTTACCAGTTTCAAATGAACAGTACGAAAATGAAATTCGTTTTTTAATATTAAAGTGGTGAATATTTTATGGAACCGTTGAAAACGCAATAAAACGCTTTGAAAACTTTATAGTCAGTTTGTTCAATTGAAATTATTTGATGTGAGACCTAGAGTAGAGAAAAGATAGTTTATTTTACTTTAAATTCATGTTTTCATTTATATTATACGAAGTTTTATTTCCCTTCTGAATTGAACGTTAAAATACGAACGTAAAAAGAGAATAATTTTGACATTTTCCCAAAATCCGTATAAATGAAAAACCTCGCAGACATATTTGACAACTATAGAGGTATGTTAAAATTTTCAAGATTTGTGATGAAAAACAATAGCTACAATGATCGCCTCATTTATTGATTCAAACACGAATCTCAAATCAAATCAATATCTATTCGGACTTGTGCAAAGTATCAAAAATTTAGTTTTTAGCCTTAACCATTTTGATTTAAAGTCATCTTTCTTTAATTGGCATTGTGTCAACATTTCAACTGGTTTTAAACGCACATAGTACTTTTTGTACGATAAAATAAGTTCTTAGTTTCATTAAAGCATTTTTTTAAGGGGAGAAAATCATCGAATGACTGCTCCCGCCTGGGTGAGACGGGAGGAAGTGTCAGATTCTTACTGACTAAAAACCACCCCGTTCCTTCTCCTGCACATCGAGCCGGAGCCCCGGTGATCCGTTATGTTCTCCGCGACTTCATTAAAGCACACTATTTTTGTATTACATCAAATAGGGTTTCCTCGATTATTTTGTGACATATTCAAAACATTAAATGATTAAATATTTTACGAACTAAGAAATGAAATAAACAATATAGTTATATTTTATTCACTAATCACTATATATGTAATCTTAACTCCAATCCCAAACCTAGGTCTAGTGCTATGTCTGAGCTAGATTTACAGTCCTAGTTTTGGTGTTTTTGCTGCAGTCATTGAATTCTGCCCTCTTGAAGGAACGACCTCGCTTACAGGTCACCCAGCACTCGTGTATCGGTCTCTGTTTGAAATCTATAAAAAGAAAATACATATATATAAAAGAAAGTCGTGTTAGTTACGCTATTTATAACTCAGGAACGATAGAATCGATTTGGATGAAAATTGGTGGGGATGTTGAGGAGCTTAGAATCAGGAGACAGACATAGGATACTTTTTATTCAATACTGTCTTCTTTTACTTTTCACCGAAAATCTAGAGCGAGAACGGGAATAAACGGGATTGCGCGTACGATGTCGCGGGTAGAAGCTAGTATATATGTAAAAAAACATGGGGTTGTTACAACACTTATAATTCAAGGACAGCATAATCGATTTGGTGGTGAAATTGGTGGTAGCTTAAAACTAGGACATGGACATAGAATAAATCTTATCCAAACAATTTTCAAATATAAAAAATACTGGAGTCCGCGTACGGAGTCGCAGGTAGAAGCTAAGTTACTAATAAAATTAATGTAAAAATTCGTAAGCATTTAAGGAGACCTGGTAACGTGTTAAGTTGTCTCCGGCTCCAGATTCGATACATTTCTATGTATTTTTATTCCAATGATAATGTTGCTGTTTAAATAGGAACTTTTGTTTATTACCTTTCTTGCTGTCACAGTTGAACTCATGCATGTCACAAATGTCTATAAAAGTTCTCATCTCGCCACAAGAGTCGATCGCACACATTGGCACCTTGTCGTGCACACATAGGTCGGCTATTTTGCACTCGTCTTCGCTCTAACGGAGAAAAAAGAAAAGCTGTCAGAATTTCTCTATATTATGAGTTGTAATCAGATTCCTAAGCTAGACACGTAAATACTAGTATACTTTACATAAAATTTATATAATACTGCTGACAAAAGCGTCAGTGACTTCGCCCGCGATTTTGTGGGATATATTTATTTGAATTGTATCGTGCATGTTATTATAGACCCCTCTTCCTTCCACTTAGATCCCTTCAGTCGTTTTACCCTGATTGAGTAACAACTATACACATACGCCCAAATACTGAAACATTACTAAATTTTAGGAACTATACTAAGTAGTATAGTTCTATCACAAAAACTCTTTGTAACATGACAGAGATGGCAACCTTTCAGTATTCGGGCGATAAACACACAAAGTCACAACATTTTGCATTTATAATGCACGGGCCACACTAATGAGAAATGCCATTGCTTATCGCGGTAATGCACGTTCACCGTAGGTGTAGCCACGAGTCAACGCGATAATTTGACAACGGCATTCACATTGCCCTTTGGCATGATGGGCATTCACGTTGAAATTTCAAGTGTATCCACCCACTTTATCGCGTTAAAATTATCGCAATAATTATCGTAGTAAACACCGCAATAATCGGCATTGACGTTGACGTTAGTGTGGCCCCGGCATAATATTTATAAGAAGGACGTAAAATATAAAAAAATGTGTACCGTACCGACACCTAAAAAGAAAAAGGTATTAATTATAAAATGATTCTGAGAAATTGTGGGTAGACGAGTTATTGAGATTCGTTTGTCTGCCTTGCAAGACGATACTCGTTTGATATAAAACGGCTAACACAACTCCATATGTTGGCCGCAGGAGACTAAGTTCTTAGCATTGAAAAATTGACAAATATTCAAAGATATTCTTCAGTTAAAATGTATATGGCGTTAGAAAAATCGGCACTTAACGGGTTGGTGGGGCAGGAGGCGGCTCGAAGCAGGAGTAAGAACGAGGTGGTTTTTAGTCAGTAGGAGGCTGATACTGCCTCCTGCCTCACCCAAGGCGGAAACAGTCATTGGATATTGTTCCCCCTCAAAACGCAGTTGAAGTCTCGTGAATAATATTTATCCAGCTAAATAAGTGTCATGGAATAAGTCGACAGGTTCACCAGCAACTACAGGTAATAGCAAGACATAATCAAATGAAATGTTTTCTAAATACTTTCATCAAACGAATAACACGCGTAGAATCAAGTTTAACCCCCATATTGTCTTTGCTATTTCTCAATAGATTCTATATTTAAGTGTTCTTTAGTCGGATTTTTAAATAAAATTTTGTCTTATACATGATATAGGTAGTTCTGGTATTATATGCGATTTGCTATAACTTAGCAATTTCAAACAAGATCTTCGGGCATCGCTTACCTCGCACACTATAAACCCGGCTCAGTGTTTAAAAATGAATGAAATAACGGTGAGCGACGTGTCAGTGCTAAATATATAAACAGGGAACACGTTATATATTTACACTATCGCTTATTACACCACTATACCCGTTTGATACTATGAGCAAAGTTTTTGACTTCATTATATACGTATGTACACAATATTCTTATTTTATCAGCTTTTTAGGTAGCTAAAAAGCTGATAAAATAAGAATATTGTGTTTTGCTTTGGTTTCTAGTAGTAGTAGAACTAGTTTAATATTCCGCGAGACCTCTACTCGTTGTTTGCCGAATAATGGCAGAGTATAAGGGCTGTATTTCACTGGTACACCATTGCGGTGCAACCAGCCGCCGTTACCAACGAAATGTATACAGCTCTATAAAGACTTACTCACCTGGTGCAGTTAATACTTTTTGTTGGTGGAATATATAGCCTTTTTTTTGTTGGTAGAAAATCATCTAATGACTTCTCCCGCCCGGGTGAGGCGAGAGGGAGTGTCGGACTATTGCTGTCTAAAACCACCCCGTTCCTACTACTGCACTTGAAGCCGAAGCCCCTGCAACCCGTTAAGTCGCAGCTCCGTGTAGAGTATATCCCTAACGGTACAATTTTCACCACCACTACCCTTCCCGTGGGTTTAATAAGTTGATAATGAGACATATTTAACAGAGCAGCTGACTCTAATATAATTGTTATGTTTTCGGCTTACTCACGTAATTATTTGACGAGGAACTCGACTAGTTTCAGTGCTAAATACGCGTCGCGGGTCGCGGAATACTGCTCATGAATATGAGCCTCTAGCATGGCTTGGAACCAGTCGAGTTCCTTGTCAATAATTACGTGAGTAAGCCGAAAACATAATAATTAATTTAGTATGTCTCACGAAAGTTATAATACACTCTAATATAATATGTACTTATGTGACCTCCAATATGCTTCTCAAGTGTAAGCTTATCGGAAGGCCCAATTACCCTCCTCTCCAATCTCCCCAATCCCCGAATCCCCAAAAGGCCGGTAACGCACTTGTAACACCTCTGATGTTTCCGGTGTCCATGGGTGGCGCCGATTACTCCGTCTGCTGGATTACCTTCTTATTCCATAAAAATCCCCTTATGTAGAGTTTACTGGCTCATTTGCCGAGTAGTCGCAAGTGCTACTGCCAGGCAAGAGGTCTCTGTTTAGATTCCCGTGTCGGGCAAAGTATTACTGGTTTTGTTTAAAAACCTGAGAACTCCGAAGTAGTACGGAGTCTGGAATAGTGCCCGGTATATGGCAATAGGCTCACCCCCAATTACATGGGACTCATAAAATAAATAGTGAAAAGTGTAGAATTCATGTATATTAACTTACTTTCGTTATTTCGCTGTGAGCATCTATAGATGATATTAAATATATCATAAGACCTGGAATGAATGTTTCGATATAATTATCTGGTTAAAATTAGGCCCATAGCACGCGGCGTATTTTTACACGCGCAGGCAACGCGCGTCTTCCGCGCCGTAAACACCGATTGTTGCTTTTGCATTGATAATACAAGCACGCGCATGAAGCGTTTGAAGCGCGTTTGATGATAGCGTTTTCAATTATATTTTTTATAATGAATAATTATTTATATTATATTATAACTAGAGGTATACTTAATAATTAATTGTTTTATTGTATGTTACAAGCGACTACTGTGCGTATACGCACGGTAAAGACGCGTTCCACGGTTAACCCTTGTGCTTAGATTACAAGGTTGCGTTCGAATCTCGTATGAAGCGCGTATACGCACGTACGTCAATAATGATATTATTTTGTTCTCATGTAACAGTAATTCAGATGAAAAGAGTTACAAACATGTAAAAAAGGAACTAAATTATATTATTAAGAGTGTTTGAGTCGCAAAAGACCTGGATCAATTAAAATACATGGTTTACTCACGTATACCTACTATTCAAGAGAGCTCGATTAGTTTCGAGGCACACCGGGATTCATAATGAGTTGTGCCCTGCGATTACTGTCACGTACCCAACGATGCAATGACATTGTAAGTAAACCGTATATTTTAATTATCTTTGGAAATCTTACGTCAGTTTGTAAACAATAAAAACAGACTTCTCTAAAAATCAATTTTAACGATACTTACCTAAATATGCTATCATTGTTATGCATCATAATCTCTTCCTATACGAATACATTTTGAAGCTTCAAAATAAAAAATCAAGTAATTTTTCTTCACTTTTTATTACATAAACATAAAAATATCGTAACTATTTTACTGTTTCTCATGCAATAACGGAAATTGTTAAGAAACTCGTGACTGATTGAAAACAAATGATATTTCACATTAAGATAATAATTTACTAGCAATCTAATAAACTAGAATATAAAAAATAACACGGTTTCAGACTAATTATATTCTGAAACTTGAATTCTGAGGCGACTGTCGCAGAATGCTGCTCATGAGAATATGAGCCTCTAGCATGGCTTGAAACTACTCGAGTTCCTCATCAAACAGTTACGCGAGTAAACCGAAAAGGTAATAATTAATTTAACATCTCTCACGAAAGTAATAAATAAAAGTTTAAGTATTGGGAGAGCCACAGGGGCCGGCTCGACCGGATACCACTGCCTCACAGAAAACCGACGTGACTCACGCTTGAGTTGTGTTTTGTCGTGTGAGTGAGGTTACCGGAGCGCGGAGGCCCAATTACTCCCCAGTCTCCCCAATCCCCGAATCCCCAACAATCCTCAAATTCCCAGATGGCCGGTTACGCACCTGTAACGCCTTTGGTGTTCCAGGTGTCTATGGGTGGCTACGATTGCTTATCATCAGGTAATCCGTCCGCTCGTTTACTGGCTTATTACACTAAAAAATATAATAAACAAGGTTTCAGACTTTGAATTGACATACCTACATCACATATAAATCTCTCTAGATTTAATGGTACATTTAAATGCAAAAACTAATGGTTATACGATTTAGGTAATAAATAAAATCGGGTAATAATAATTAGTCTACATGTCTGATTTTTAAAGTTATCCCAAGCCCATTGATATTGTTCTTGGATCTGGACAAACACCTTCTTCATCTTTGACATGGCGGAAAACTGGGAAAAAACGAAAAATATAAGAAATCATATTACGTGACATATAAATATGTTAAATGGCATCAAGGCTCCGAAAATCTGTTATATAAAAATAAGTCGGGTTTTCCTTCCTGACGCAATAACTTACAAACCGCAACTAACTAACGTACAAACCGATTTCCACGGTTTTATATTTGTTGGAAAGGTCTCGGGCTCCGTGAGGTTTATAGCGAAGAAAATTCAGGACAAAAAATTTCTTCACCTTTTAATCACCAAACAAAATGTTACATAAAACGAAGCCATCTGGTGGCGAAACGGAGTTTGTATTGTGACGTAGAACACTTCAATATGTTTCGCCAGTTTGTTGTTTTCGCGCCGCGCCGCAACGCTCCGCATTTACCTCTAGGTCGCTCACGCAGGAGGTAGCGTTACAAACAAGTAAGGAGCTAGTTTAGGAGTTACGTCACGACATAAATTTAAGTAATACGTACCCATATTGTGTTCGCAGGAATATTCAAATAAATCGCATAAGTCTAAAAACGTTCTCGCTTCGTTCACGGACTTGCCACATACGATGACCTGGTCGTGGAAACATATATACGCATTCTCACAAGCTTTCTTCAACTCGGTCTGAAAATGTGGTTAAAAATTAATAAAGTGTTCTGAATAATAATAACTAATACCTAATGGATAATAAAGGTCTGTATTTCCCGAAGGGTGCCCTAGGTATTTTCGAGGCCCGAGTGGAAATGTTGTATTTGAACAAGCGTGTTCCATTGTAGGCCGTATCATCGCGTACTACCAGGCGAGGTTGTGGCCATATTAGTGTACTTCACTTAAGTTAAGTTTTAACTTAAACGAAAGTGCACTGCATTGTGACCTCCAGTTTATTTTGTCAAAGTCAAAGTCATAAAAATTTATTTCAATTAGACCAGGAAGGCACTTTTGAACGTCAGCAATAGAAATTTAAAAGTGAAGCTATTTGCTCATTCCAAGGTGTAGATTCCTACGGAGAAGAACGAGCAAGAAACTCCATAGGTAACTCTTTTCCAATCAGTTTCACAATACAATTCTTCAGTTACACAGTTTTATTGGTTCGATTGTGCGAGAACAATGTAACACCAAAATCCAGCCAAAGAGATCGAAAAAGAAAATAACCTTAAAGACAATAAATAATACAGTTTGGAGCTGACCAGTCCTAGTTGACGGCGCCTTTTCACGACCATGACACGTACACCAGCACCGCCCAACTCAACCATATTGCAGGGAATCTAGCGATGCAATGCACATGTCACAGCCAATGAGACCTTTGAGTGAACATGACAACTCCAAGCTGACATAAATGCATTCTACTAGTCCAATTTAATATTAAGTTAATTACAGGGCTCTCACATTTACAATGATTATGCAAGTTAAACAATATACATTTTAGCAACTAAGTTGTAATATTTACATGTTTGGATTTCATTGAAACATCAGTGTTTTTCGTTATCCCGTGGAGCTGGACCAGTTGCATTCAAGCATTTTTATCCTCTATATAATCATTAACTTTGTAATATGCATGTCTACATAAAGTTTTTTTTTACATAATTTAAACTTCGTTTCATTTAGGTGTTGTATATCGCTTGGTATTTTGTTATAACATTTAACGCATAATCCCATGAACGACTTACTTACTTTCGCCAATCTCAAAATTGGCTGACTTAATCTATCCTGATGTCTTCGATGATGTCTCTTCTCTTTGATGTTTTTTCTCAAAACATTCAGCTAAATCTTTGAAAATATCGATCTTGTTTTGTATGACAATGTTTTGTGTCATATTTATTATAACAATAACCATTTATAAAACAAAAACATATAACATACTTACAAGGTGGTTTTTATCACCAATCACATGAGAATCAATCAACAATGGTAATAACACTAATAATAATAATATGGTTCTAATTATTACAAACATTATAAAATAAACATTGACGGACTAAGTTGTTGACATCTAAGGACAGTATGAAGTAGAGGAGACTTGCATTGTTGATAGAAACGGACAGACAATGACAGGATGTTATTAGTATTAAAGAAGCTAATGTAAGTGTAAAGTTCTTGTAATTCTGAATATAGTTATTATTATACTGTATGGTGAATGGTTACGAAGAAGTGAAGGAGTAAAGCGTTCATGTAAGAGCCATGCTTCGGTACGAATGGTCCGGCTCAACTGCGGTAAACCATGGCCTCACAGAACCCTGGCGTGAAACAACGCTTACGTTGTATTTTGACGTGTGTGTAAGGCAGCCGGAGGGCCAATACTCCCCTCTTCATCCTCAATCCCAAAACCCCTAATGCTTAAAAGGTCGGCAACATTCTTGCAACTCCTCGGATGGTGCGGCTGTCCACGTCGAATGCAACAATCAGGTAATCCGTCGGCTATATGGGATATTCATGATTCGGCATAAATGGACTGGCTCGACTGGAGGAATCCACGGCCTGAAAAGTGGCGTGAAATAACGCTTGCTCTATGTTTCTACATGTATAAGGCGTTATGATTTTAGTCTCAAGCCCCACCCAGTGGGTGTCCAACCTCTTCAGGGATAAAATGTATTGTACATAATTAAAATGTAACTGTGTAAAATATATATCCAACCAGCAATAATATCTGTATTTTATTCTGTGTTTCATTTAATATGTTAAATATTGTATTCGTATAATAATGACATTGCACACTACATACATAATTTAATAATGCAACTGTTGCATCTGGAATACGTTGACATTAAACATTAAATATTTAAACTTAATGTCAAATTGTAATCTTCAAAGTTGCTTAACTTATAATTTCGTAATGAATATTAGTACTCGTAATAATTTATTTCTACAGAATGTGCATAGGTAGGTGGTACATCGTTAATCTTTTCTTTTTTCTTCTGGGATTGGGATAGGCCTCAAAACGAGCAGATAGTTCATCGGATGGTAAGTAATCGGAGCTGGTTATGGACACCCGAAGCACCAGTGGTGTTGCAAATGCGTTGCAGTTGTTGATGTGAGGATTATGGAATTGGAAATATCTACCTACCAACTTAATCTACTTTTTAGTCCCAGTTTATTAACTCAAAAACCACGCTTAAAAACCCAAATATGAAATCAAAATACGTAACATTTTATTTCGTTTAAAATCTTAAATCGTTATAAATATATTTATGTATGTATATATGTATGTATGTCTGTAGGTTTATATTTGTACTAGCTTCCCCCGTGCTGTTTCTCCATCTCGTATTGATCGTATTGTGATGCATTATATATAGCATATAACCTTCCTCGATAAAATTATCCAACGAAAACAGAAAATTATTTCAATTCAAACCAGTAGTTACGGAGATTGGTGTGTTGAAACGTACAAACAAACTCTTCAACTTTACTTTGTATAGATTTAGAGGTACACTTACAAAACGCGAATTTTTTACTGATCATGTAATATGTACATTATTTATGAATCGAATTAAATCATTAAGCAGAACATTGGGTATCATGTTCTTATGATCTACAAAGTATCCCTAAAGAAGAATCTTACAGAAGGTCAACTATATCGACACGTGTAAAGATGGAACGTGTAAAAAAGTAAACAAATGATGTTGTCCCGTGGCAACATCTAGTTTATATTCTGAGGCATGTAATTAAATAATAATATGAAACGGGAAAACAGTTTCTATGTTCTGTCCGAGAGAACTGATATTAAAATGCAAATTACTTTTACGTTGTTGGTTGACCATTATTGGACGAATAATTTGAAAAGGTCTAGAAAGAAAGCAAATGATACATAAATAGATTTTTGAGTACTAACCTATCAGGTATAGGTACTTAGCATACCGTCACGCCTTTTATCATAGAAAGGGTTTTATTACATGCGACTCATAACATAAACAGTGAAAAGTGGGTGTTACTTTATACAGTGGCATTAAGTGCCGTAATGCGCATCTCTGCCTACCAGTTCGGGGATAAAAAGCGTGATGCTATGTTATAAGAAAGGTAAGGCCAGCAACGCACTTATGAATTCTTTGATATTGCGGGTGTACAACATGGGTGGCGTTTGTCGCTTACCATCAGGTGATCTGTCTGCATGATATTGCATAAAAATGATAAGCGATATGCGTTTTAAAATGAAACGACCAATACAATAGTGATACACATTTATTTACCTAAGGAATAAATTGTCTAAATATTGTTTAAAAATAACATTGGAATATTCAAAGGGATTGGGTATTTAATGAATTAGTTTAATCATCGTAATAGCTGTTGGTGGGTCGACGGGAGACGGTCAGCTGCGTGCGGTCATCGGGACATGGCGTCTGCTTATAATCTGTGAACAATTATAGAAATAGGCATTTTGAATATTGTTTTCTTGTCAAATAGGATTTAGAATTTCATGATAATAGTTTACTGATAGGTGGTTGTAGTTTTAAGATTAGTATAATTACGTTCTACATTTTTAACTACGACTATACACGGACAGGTGGGTTGCTGTTGCATCATCTTCACGAAGAGGTGAGTTAGAGCATTCTCCAGATTTTCGGTTTCTCAATCCGTCTGCCTATACATATCTGGCCCGCTGTAAACTAAACTGCCTCTTTGGCCGAGTGGTCGCAATTGCGACTGCCGGGCAAGGGGTCTCGGGCTCGATTGGCCGGATCGGGCAAAGTCCTCCTGGGTTTTAAAAAATTCACAGTGCTAGCACGGAGTCTGGAAATGCGGTAAACAATACAAACCGCCTATTACATGTGACTGCCTACCCCTTCGGGGATAAAAGGTGTGATGTTATCTTGTTCACATCAATACTTTTTGTATAAAATATTAATAAAACATATTTATACCCTCAAAAGCCTTCGTATTTGTAATATTAATAGGATTCCTACCTATATTAATAGAACAAAAAAGGAACCTAACTATTAACTTACAAAAGCAAAAATATCTATAAATATCTTTCACATTACTGGAGTACGCCAATATGTTTGTTTTCTCTAGTGATTTCAAAACGGGGTTGTTTTGACACGACATTCAGATCACGTACATAAATACAGTGTTGAAGGTAAATAACGCAGTTGTATTATTATTTTGTTTGTAAATATTTTTGCTGAATATAAATAGCTTTCCTTTGAACATAAACACACATAAGTTATTGTAATTTAAAAACTATATGACTTCGATTTTTTTTTTCGGACAACTGTTAGAACCGATTGATTTTTTTATTACACGCTTTCTTCGGATCGAGATTTTTTTTTTATAACATTGCCTCACATTCGACTTGGTGCCATTTGATCACTTGGTGCCATTTGATCGTCAACTTCTGTGTAACTTTATAGTTATTAAAGGAGTAAGCTAGGGGTAATGTTATCTTCCATTTTATTTATTTTCAGCCGGAACCACTGCAGGGAAAAGTACCACCCTTTTTAAAGTATTTATTTAAGTTTGGAAAATAATGTTTTTTTGTTTTTATTATTTTGTTTGTCTATTAATCCACCGTAATCTTTCTAGCATGTTTATAAATAATCTATTCAAATATTAATCTGTCCTTAAATCAAGTTTCATCGTAACCTTCATTGCAAATAAAATCTTTTTTAATGATCCTATGCAGGGAACAATTTAAAGGGTCCTAGAACATGGAAAAATATATAAAATGATAATTTTTTTATGATACTAATTTGTACAATTCCTTTATGTTTCATAAAAAATATATTTTGAATGGTTCAAATGATATTAGTATGTAAGTTTAATGTATCACTGCTAATCGAGAGTCAATCATTGTGACTTTCGATCTATCTACTTCTGCACACGCCGACAGTTGTAGCTACCCAACGTTAAAAGGGTTGAAAGAGGTCACATTATTTCTGCTTTACCCTGAACTGATTGACAGATCTAGAGTAAAACTACAGGCAGCTATGTCATTTAGTATGCAATTATCTCCTACTTCTTATTTATCTTTATATATATAATTCTGCTGTACGTGTGTATGTCATTGAACTCCTCCTTAATATGTATTATATATATATTTTTTAAGGGGGGAAATCATCGAATGTCTGCTCCCGCCTGGGTGAGACGGGAGGGAGAATCAGACTCTTACTGACTAAAAACCACCCCGTTCCTTCTTCTGCACGTCGAACCGGAGTCCCGGTTACCCGTTAGGTTCTCCACGACAGGTAGGATAGGATAGGATATTTTATCCCGATTAAATGCTCCTATTCGATAAAACAGTAATCATATTCTACGCGGACAAAGTCGTGGGAAATAGCTAGTCTAAACATAAATTTGGCACAATACTAACTTCTCCTCCTGATGCAGTTGTAGTCAAACATATCACAGAGATCCCTGAACCCCATGATGTCTCCAGCGTGGCTTAAACCGCAGATAGGCACGCGGTCGTGGTTGCAGACCTTCGCCATACTGCACCACTTAGCTCCCATCTGTGACAAAACATATTAAAAGGGACAGGAGTAGATTAATACGAAATACTTATAAGTTAAATGATAACTTACAAAGCGGCGTGGCCGGGTCTTATCCTGAAAATCAATTGAAATGTTAATGTAACAAGTTGAAGAAATCTTCATTTCTTCTTGTACTTAAATAATTTAATTTTGTCCCTGAGATACTGCAGATGTACTATAAGTAAAGCATGTTGGTTCTTCTTATTCATCGGTACTCTAATTATAGGTGTACTTTCATTATAGGTACTATATGTGAATAAAAGAATTTTGAATAGGAGTTGCAACGGTTGAGAATGTACAACTGGACAAAAAATGACCAAAAATATTCTCTTAATTGGTAAACGTCTTTAGTTAGCTACAATTTTAGAGGCGGAAGTGATTTTGGGTTGTTTCAAAAACAAATTTTATCTGATAAGCCGGTCACTAGACCGGTGGGAGCAGACGGGTCACCTGGTGGTAAGCAATCGGCGCCGCCCATGGACACGTGGAACACTAGATGTGTTACCAGCCTTTTTGGGAATCAGGTATTTGAGGATTGTTGGGGGTTCAGGGATTGGGAAGATTGCGGAGGGATGGGGGGGGGGAATTGGGTCACCGGTAACCTCACACACGATGAAACACAACGCAAGCGTTGTTTTACGTCGGTTTTCTGCGAGGCCGGGGTATCACTCCGGTTGAGCCGGCCCATTCGTGCCGAAGCATGGCTCTCCCACAAGTATATAGGCTCTATTCTGTCTACAATTTGGTGGACTATGATGTTACTTGGATGCTAGGTATGTATATGTAAACATAGATACTATCACTAACTAATGTTCATACATGGCATGGCCAAACTATAACGACTCGTAGTTCTCACTTGTACCAGTATCTGATAGCCATTTATGAACATATGTTCGTGTTGGAATAGAAATAATGGTTGACAGTATACAATGTATATACGAGGAAATGTAACACTAAATACTATGTTCGTTATTTTAACACTGTAAGCCCCACAAAGCGGGTAAAATGTAATTATTATTTGCAAAGTCACATTTAAATATGTTAAAACTTTCGTATGTTGTTTAGTTGACTGCCGGGCAAAGGGTCTCGGGTTCGATTCCCGGGTCAGGCAAAGTATTACTAGCTTTTTGAAAAATTCTCAATAGTGGCACGGAGTCTGGAATTGTGCCCGGTATATGGCAATAGGCTCACACCCTATTACATGGCGGTCGTAACATAAATAGTGAAAAGTGGGTGTTGCATTGTGCAGTGACATAATGTGCACCTCTGCCTTCCCCTTCGGGGATAAAAGGCGTGATATTATGATACTGATAATTATTATAAAACTTTCGTGAGACATACTAATTAATTATTATGTTTCCAGCTCACTCACGTAACTGTTTGACGAGAAACTCGACTAGTTACAAGCCATGCTAGAGGCTCATATTCATGAGCAGCATTCAGCGAACTGCGACGCGGCGACTGTCATTAACATGGCCTAAACTAGTCGAGTTCCTCGTCAATCAGTTACGTGAGTAAGCTGGAAACATAATAATTAGTCACATATGTAAATACTCCACTGATGTAGAAAAAAAATCAAAGTTTAAGAGTCATTAGTGTGGCATAATGTACATCACTATTTTAGTAAGTTATGACCCCAACACTACATTGCATTATATAAGGTTGATAATGGTAACAGACAGCTCTGTCATACTTTGGTGTGTGGAGTCGACGTGTACTCTGTCCAAAATATATTAATTAAATAATAGTAAAAACATAATATAACATCACGCCTTTTATCCCGAAGGGGTAGGCAGAGGTGCACATTATGCCACTGTACAATGTAACACCAACTTTTCACTATTTATGTTACGAGTCCCATGTAATAGGGGGTGAGCCTATTGCCATATACCGGGCACAATTCCAGTCTCCGTCCTACTACTGAGAATTTTTTTTTAAAACCCATTAATACCATGCCCGACCCGGGAATCGAATCCGAAACCCCTTGCTCGGCAGTCGCACTTGCGACCACTCGGCCAACGAGGCAGTCTCTAGCTTTAATCCAGAGTCTAATAGTAATAAATCTTAATATAAATAATATAAGTGGTTAAATTAATTATTTTAGCCAATAATTAAAAAAAAACCAGTTAATATATAAGCGGTTTGCCTTACTGGTTTAAATTTCTATTAAGATATCGCAGAGTTAAGTACTTACCCGCTCTCCAAAAAATGTAACATCAGCAACGATAGGTATTTTACTCACATATTTATTCGTTAGAGAAAATTGTTAGTCAAATCTTCATAAAATATAGAAATTAATACACTATTTGCATAGGTTAACAATAAAGGAAAAGAAGAAGTAATGTCGTAAATTACTTTTTTTACCTTCCGCCCCATCGCAATATCTTCGTTGTCTCTCTCCTTTGGAGGTCCGTGAGCTTCTACCATGAGTAATATAGAACATACTATACAGAACACTGAAAATTTAAACTGAATTAATTAATTATAAACATAATTGAATCAGTACTGCTTTTATTGAGAGGAAAATCATCCAATGATTCTTCCCGCCGTGCGAGATAGATTGTCAGAATCTTACTGAGTAAAAACTACTCCTGTTCTGAGCTGAAGTCCCGGTAACCTACCAACTATTTTTACAGTCAATACTCATAGACATGATATTGTTATTTGAGTATTTTAAGCCCAATTACTGAGCTTAAGATTGTGGGTTTGACCCCAATGGGTAAAATGTTATTGAAGTTTTTATTCTACAAATTCAGTCACTAACGATGATGGTATGACATGGAGTCTCCCACAATATCTGATATTCGTCCTGTACTTCTAATAAGACTAGTGAATAGTGGGTGTTACATGGAAAATTTGCTTCGCAGAATAACATGAAATATTACGTTCCAATGTAGGCAGTTACCTATTTAACTACCTACATAACGTAACTAACTAACTACCTACAACATAACATAACAGAGTTGTTCCACCCGTAAGGTATACGAAAGTTCCGATCCATTCTCGAAATGTGAACAGATGTTGAAATGTTAGGTACTTGGCAATTTGCCCGGTGCGGTGAGAAACGTACCAACTTTTCATAACAAGGTTTCGTGCAGCAGTATTCTGTAGGTTTTAATTAATTTTGCAGAAATGAAAAGCCTTTTCGTCGTTTTTATTTTTAATAGTAGTTTGTGAACTGCACTTCAATTCTTAATGAGTGTGCAGGCATTAACTCAGGACTATCATTTTTAAAGTGATGTAAAAATGTTACTGGCTGTTTCTGCCATAAAGACGCTAGTAACGCTTATAACAAAATTTGACATTTGTTTAATGTTTAAAACAACTTAAAAATAGAAAATAAATTTATAAATTTCTTACCAAAAGCGTTGCAGAAAGACATATTACCCTATCTACAAAACGTGTTCTCTCGAAGGATACACTACAAGTGACCAATTAGTGTTTACTTTACCCATCGACTCTAGAGCGTTCTCTATTGTCTATATGTTTATCAAAACTTCCGCTAATTCCTCGAATAAGATTGAATTTTGTAAATATCATACGATCGTGTTTGACTAGGTACTATGTTGTTCCTGAAATACATTAAATAATAGATGGTCATGGCACTTGTTTACTTTCACTCATAATATCAATCGAAGTATAATTGATGATTCAACAGGGGCTATTTTTTTATTATAAAAGGCTTGTTGCACATACCTTCTCTTCTCAAGGGAGTGGAGGTTCTAAAATGTCATCAAATTTTTTAAAGTTGATAATTATTTTTAACTAGCAGACCCGGCAAACTGCCCTGGACTTTTAAACTTTCTCTGGACTTCCATAAACATTTTAAGACCAAAATTGGCCAAATCGGTTCAGCCGTTCCCGTATTTTAGCAAGGCTATGGCTGATAAACGGAAATTAATTCTTATTTTTTATATAAATAGTCATGTTTGTACGATATACCATATATCAGGTAAGTACAATATAAATTATTATGACATGCGTTGTGTTCAGGTCTTCAACTATCAGAGATATTTTTTGACAGTAATCTCGCGGTAGGAATCTTATAATCTCTAAAACTACATAAATTTTGGTACCACTACGAAGAAATACCATCTGGCTAGAAATATTTTGAGAAAGCTTTACATCCCATGTACAGGCAAACTTGAAATCGGCAACTAGTTACTAGTTTGCTTGAATCTGTTTCTCTGTAAGTTTGCAACAGTTTTGGCGATGTTGCAACTATTGGAGCGGAGCTGAGGGAAATTATTAACCTTTCAATTTCTGCTTCGCACAGCAAAACTGTAGAATGATCTGTCGTCGGCGGTATTTCCGAATCGATACGACCTTCAAACCTTCAAGAACAGAGCCTATTCCTTTTTATAAGGCCGACAACGCACCTGGGACTCCTCTGGTGTTGCGGATGATCATGGGCGGCGCTGATCGCTTACAATCAGGTGATCCGTCTTCTCGTTTGCTTCCTATTCCATAAAAAACCTACTGTCAAATACAAGATACAGAAAGTCAAAATACCTACAGTTTCTGAGGTAAAAATATTAATTATCCCATAGTTTGGTTGGCCGGTGTTTAGTACATACTTTAATTAAAGATTTTTATTAGTTTATTTATCTATTATGCACTGAAACTAGCACATACGACTAAATAACGTAGGCATTTTATACCATACGAACTTGTTATTAAGATTGACAATTTGTACGCCTTTTATTATATTCAAAGCAACTCCTACATAGAAAATGTAGCTTGTTGTTTTAGGCGAGTCTATCAATTTACTCCATGTTAAGAATAATGTCGGATTCTATAAGATTATTAAGAACAAATCATCTCATTCATCACTTCGAATTATTATGTAATAAATCGTACAAAATGTCAGTCCGCGTGTATTGGTCTAGAACGTTGAAAAAAGGCGGAAATAATGTCACTTACAAATGATTGAAGCATCAGTCAACGTGAGGGGTTATTTACTATACTCCTTACACCGGGCGTCGGGGATCGCGGGACGATCTCCGGCCACCGTAGGCGCGGGCCTGCGGACGGCGAGCATGGGTGACTCGCCGCCCGACCAGAACCAGACTCGAGCATACGACGTGTCGCGTACCGCGCACGCCTCAAAGAGCCATCAGAGGATGGGGCCCAACAGGGCTGATGCCGATCCAGAGTCGCGGAGAACCTAACGGGTTACCGGGGCTCCGGCTCGAAGCGCAGGAGAAGGAACGGGGTGGTTTCTAGTCAGTAAGAGCCTGACACTCCCTCCCGCCTCACCCAGGCGGGAGCAGCCATTCGATGATTTTCCCCCCTTAAAAAAAAGGTGCCACAGTCGTTGTTTTAAGAGACTATCCGCTTTTTATCAACGTTCTTGATATTGGTACAATAATTTTGTGTAAATTCGCATAAAATTATACATACTAACCTTTTTTGACTTTCAATGTCAAGTTTTAAAACTCACGTGATACTGACCTAGACTAAATTTCTTGCGCATATTTTTTTGTGTAAATGTATTATATCACAGGATGTAATTATATTTTTATTGCATTATTAATGTAAATGTAATTAATATCTTTGTAATCTAAGTTTGCAAGGACAGTATTAATAACAACCCATTTTTTATGGATTTGTAAATCAATACATTAAAAACCGAATGTAGTTTTATTCATAAGTTTCTGATAAGTTTCTTTTAATAAGTCATTCTTCTCGTAAGGAAAGGGGTTGGATGAACTCTGAGCAGCCGCAGTTGTTGAACATTCGCTTCCGACCGGCCAATCTGAAAGTTACTGGGGGAGGCTTATTTTCAGCATTAGACGTCTTATAGCTATTTTTTAAAACGTTGTACCTTAGGATTTTCTCCTGTGTCGTGGGTGCGTTTACAAACATACAAGTTTACATACACATGACATCCAGACCCGGAACAACAATCTGTGGATCACACAAAGAATTGTTCCGTGCGGGAATCGAACCCGCGACACGTTGCGCGGCAACCGTGCAGTCGAAGTAGCTGATACGATGCTGAAATCCATAACTGCAAAAATGCACATTCGCTATTACAGATACAGTTTCTCATAATACTTACAATGGACATGTATATCTTACGTATACTGTACCCATTTCTATAATGAATGCTTATCAAAAAAGTCAACGACCCCTCAACCCCCCTAGACTGGACAGACTAAATTTCCAGGCGACGCCAAAGACATGACGTCATAAGATTTCGAGAAACAGATTACTAACAAAGTGAGTCATTCAACTGTTTGTAACTTTCACATGACCCCTCATAATATATTATTATTAATCTATGAATGTGACCAAATATTATTTAAATTGGAGTGCTGTTTACGTAATTGTATAGTCTTTGCCTGACTGCCTCGTTGGCCGAGTGGTCGCAAGAGCGTCTGCCGGGCAAGGCGTCTCCGGTTCGATTCCCGAGTGGGGCAAAGTATTACTGAGTATCAAAAAAAAAAACTCAAGTGGGTGTTACTTCTGTGTTATCTGTCCTCTCCACTCCTCCACTCCACTCGTGCGGGCGTGATGTTATGTTATGTTATGTTATGTTATGTTATGTTATGTTATGTTATGTTATGTTATGTTATGTTATGTTATGTTATGTTATGTTATGTTATGTTATGTTATGTTATGTTATGTTATGTTATGTTATGTTATGTTATGTTATGTTATGTTATGTTATGTTATGTTATGTTATGTTATGTTATGTTATGTTATGTTATGTTATGTTATAGTCTTTGCTTCGGAGAAAGTCATCATCATCATTACTTGGTTCTGACGATTCCAGGTCCAGGATTTTACTCTCAAGTTATATTTATAGAAAATTTCTGAGAACTAAGGAAAATAACATGTCCTAACAAATATTTGTTTAATTATAAGTACTCAACCCATTTCACTTAGTAACTCGGTAACCTATTGAAATGAATGGAATTAAAATTAATTTTAATTAGAACAATATATTTTTTTCTCATTTTATTACACAATTACATTAATAAGTACTTAAGTACACACAGTAAGTATTTTACGCATTGACAGGTTAATTTCAAATGTCAATATCTCAAAAGTGACATTGTGTGGGTTGAGTCATTTCTGCTTAACTACGTCCAGATATTTTTAGTTGGTGATGGTACCAAGTGAAGTTTACTTTTCCCGTAGCTTACAGCCAATTGGCTAATGGGACCTCAGGTCAAAGAATTATTGAGGTTTTTCGAACATAAGATTATTAACTCGTCGAGTACCGGTTTTGCAGACACAATTATAGAACAATAGGTTGCGGTCACCGGTGACCGCTTGGTATTTGACAGTTTAAAGAAAATTTGTGATTCATACAAAATATTGTGTTTTAATAATAAAATTGTAAAATGAGAAAGCTTTTTTTTGAGCTAACGGACTCCGCTTTCATTGTCCAAAAGAAAATATCTTGATTTTTGATCCTTACGTAATAAGTCATGTTCTCAAAATACTCCGAAGTAACAGTCACCCAATATTCTATGATCTTTTCCTTTTTCCTTTCTTTCTTTAGGAGTCAAGAGAGTGTAACGCTTAACTCGTCGAGTACCGGTTTTGTAGACACAATTATAGAACAATAGGTTGCGGTCACCGGTGACCGCTTGGTATTTGACAGTTTAAGGGTGTACTAATGTCGACTTAGTCATCATAACGTCACGCTTATTGTTGCTTGAAGGGTGGACAGTGGCGACCTATTTCACTAGTCATGTTATTAGTCACATAATAAAGGGTGAGTAAGTTATATTTGTATTCCACACTTGTACACCAGAAATGGTCAAACGTGTTGATACTCACTGCTCATCTGTACAACTTATAATGTGTGTTCGATGATGTATTATTATTTCACACGTGTTTTTGCAAATAAATAATCTTTGTCTTTATACATCTTTTTATTACCTATATATCTTCTTAAAATAAAAAGAAAGAAGTAGCTTTTATCAAAAATCTATAGGTTATCGTGAAACTTCAATCTCTTTGAGGAATTTACAATGCCTTGTTTTTGGAAAACCTCTTTTATGTATATAGAAACCATTTTGAAATATGTCTAATGCACATTTTCCACATATTAGATGAAGAGTACTCGGAAGTGACCCACATATGTTGGCTGCCTGCTTTTGTGGTCGGAGGCTGCATACAAACGGAACACTTTAAGCTTTACCTCAGACGAATAGTTTTAAAAAGAATTTTACGTGTAATTCTGCTTGTTGTGTTAATACATTACTTTGTTCATTTTCAGATAAACATATGGTAGTAAAACACATTAGATTAAACCAAATTGAGAGATTGATTCAACGTGTTTTTTGACAGACAAGGACGATGTACCTATGTATAAACGACGACGACGATGTCCCTAAATGTCATAGTATTGTATTAAAAGTTTTCAGATACGAAATGCGATCCTAGAAGAAAATTGGTAACTTACCATATAGCGCACCAGTTTGTAAATGACCTCTATTACATACTGAGTATCTCTGAAACTGCCAATGCCACCATGTCAGCGGTCCATCACAAGTCTTGCGGTAATTCATTCACAACAGAATACGCCGTACACTAAAAAGTACGTAATCAGAACTTTGCTTTTTGTTCTTTAATTGTACCTCGCCCTTTATATTCGAAGTAATAAAGCTAACAATTCAAGTGAGCAAAACCAACACAGCCCGTTTTTATAGAAACTATATTATAATAGACCTTACACGCTTCAGAAACTATAATATTATAATAGACTTTTATTAAAAATAAGATCATTACTGGCGCCGGCGTGGGTGTCCGTTGCCAGTATAACTTGATCCTTATCCACTCATGGTTTGTACTACAAATTCTTTATCCGCCTTCTGAACGAGGCTCAGCTGTAGCTGGTGGCTGAAACCCTAGTGTACTGTTTCACAGAATTTGTCTGATACGTGGGAGTGAGTCAACAGCACGCTCAAAAGGTATTGGTAAAACATTGTTATTGCTTTTTAAATATTTAAATGGATTCGTCTACTGTATTTTCCATTACTAATTTGTGGTTTTATCATATAATATCAGACATTTTGTTCACCGAAGAAAAAGACAATCCTTGTACAGTCAGCCTTCAGCCAAACATTGTAGATGACAAGACGATGTTCATGAGAACCACAAATTTAAAACTTCTCGAGAATTGAACAACTCTATGTGGTAGAAACCTCTTAACCTATTTCGTAAGACTGAACTGAACGAACTCTAGTCGATTTTCTGAAACTTTTTGTAGGTGAATTTTTACACGCCTTAGGTGAAATAAAAGGTATGTCATGGTATGAACAGCCGAATAATATTGGCTTTTTTAAACACTAGTCTAATTGCATCATCAGTATCATAATTATATCAGATATAAATCACCAATGATTATACTCACCAATGCCCAGTGCTCAATAAGGGATTTCCTAATGAATAAGTCAGTTGATTAGGACTGGGAGCAACCTGCAACCAGCGGCTCCCTGGAAAACAAAGGCCGATTGGGTAATAAGGTTCTTGCATAGACGCCACGTAGGTACTGGACAGGCACCCACAAGGTGAATCGACAACCAGATAACAGATACCTATGAAGTGCAAGGAAATTATACATTATCAGGGGTCATAGTATTGTGCCCACAATAACATAATTGTTTTTTCCGATACTGCTTTCCGAACAGCCTATGATCACTTACTATTTCATTTATATGATACAATAAAAATATATAAATTTTAATTAAAAATAGTGCTAACGACCTATAAACATACAGGTAAGAAAATAGTTCATTTACCAATTAATTATTTACAATTTTGTTTACATAACATAAAAAAATTAATACGAATCTTAATAGAAATGAATTGGCGTGCACAATGTGATATGGATTGATAAAGTAATTGTGTAAGAGAGCCGTATCAACGTCTGTAACGCAATTACAACGAGCCTAATAACTGTAAATCATATTCGAGATGCTACTGCGAACGAATAGTTTTGATCATTTCGGAAACAGCTATTCAACCCTTTACTTTTGATGGTCACAGTATTTAAGGTATGTAACGTGTACCTCTATTATATCGATAATATACCTATTTATAGTAGTATAAAATATAATTTGCTATTTTTGGAAAAAGAACAAAATTATCTTAATGGTACTTTCCTTAATCAAAAATAAATTATTTCGATTATTCGATAGAATTATTAAAAAATAATCACACTTTCATTAATTGATATTATTTTAGTATTTTCCAGATTTTTTTAAGATATAAGTAGGATACTGTTTGACTTTAAAAAAAACGTGACGTCACAATACACAATCTCGTACGAAATTCACAGAAAACTGTCGATTTCGACAGTTCGAAAAAGTAATGAATTTGACTAGTTGTCAAGTACCCAATTGTAATATGCCTTTTTTGGAAAGGTTGGATAAAGGTGCACATATGAAGTACCTAAACACTTACGTACTAATAGACTGTTATTGTATAAACCTTCTGCCACGCATGAGGTGCAAAATAATACTACCTAACTATAGTAATCTTAATGAGAACTGAGAGAAAGAGAGAGAGAGATATCCAAAAACTGCAATAATGTTTTTCTCACTCTAAACTAGAATGAATCTAGGCATACTTCAATCTTTTGAAACGAACCTTGAGAGGTACGTTCTAATCATCTTATTTACTTAATAAAAACATTACTTCACATAGGCTAGCAATTCTAGCTTAGTTTCATCTAATGTAATAGTAAATATTACGAGAACAAGTAATATAAACTAGAATTGAATCACTTCAATAAAATTCCAAGCTAAATTAGCAACTTCGGAGAATACTAAAGCAGGCTACGTACTAGACTTCAAATGTTCACTTGTATTAATCGGGTTATCAGTTTTTATATGAAAGTGGAATGAACCAACATGGTCTTCGATTCAATAGTAATTAGTTCACTCTTTTTGTCAACGATGTAAATAATGAGGAAATATCCCTTGAAAAGAATATTGTATATAATGGCCACTTCTAGTCAGTTATAATTGCCCCACATCAGGCTACTTATCTATATTGTGATATTGCTATAAATATCGAAATATGTAATAAAACTTAGTACTTTGTTTACAAGTAGAAAACTCGAAACCTTATATTCAACAGCGATATTTGCGACCTCTCAACCAGGCGAATTGTCGAAACCAAATAAGACAATTCATTTCGTGCGCCACTTAGAATAAAGTTTAATTTTGTTTGTCAACCTAGCCTAGTCGTTTGTATCCGGCATTAGCCGGGCCATAGGCTACAATTAGAGTGAATAACACCTCCAGTACAAGTGACCTTTAGGTAGCAGCAATCCATTAATTTGCGTACCAGTAAATGCTAAAACATTTATAAAGGATGTAATCAATGAATTGTGATGTTAGTTGTAGACATTTGGTAACTATTTGATATCCTGTTAATTTTTGAAATTGGTTAGAAAAACTGAATTACTAAGTGAGGTTTGAGCTTTGAGTTTTGAATTAGATTAATCTATAAGCAGTGTTCCAATTAATACCTACTTGGTATTTGTGTATATTATCTACATAATTATTTAAGTAAGTTGATTAAAACAAAAAATCTAAAGCCAACTCTATTCCGGCTTTATTTTCATATATTTTTGAACTTTTACAGAAAGAGATCTATTTTTTTGATCCTATGATTTATGCACTAAATTAACTATTGTTCCAAATGGCTAGTTTATTTATTTATTTATTTATTTATGTACACACATACAACATAAAGGACAACACATACATAAAATTAAAGTACAAAGGTACCACCTATTCCTATTGGAATTTCTTCCTGTGGACCTGGAGCAGGAAAAGTAATAATAATATAGGTAATGACACAGTGTGTAGTAACAAATAGAAAATTGGGATAGGAAACAGACTTAAAACTAACAGATAAATAACCAAACAACTACATACAATATATAAATAAATACATACAAAATATAAACTATACATATAAATGAAGAAATTTACATATCAGGAGGAAAGGTAGTGTTCTCTCACTCGTTTTTTAAAGATAGCGATAGACTCAGCGTCCCGAACGAGATAGGACTTCAGGAGAACGAACCAAGGAGAAAAGGTCCCGAAGGTAAGCAGGAGCAGGCAGGGTTGAAGAAGATGTTATATAGGAAGCATAAAATGCGAGTGTTCCTGCGAAGACGGATCGGAAGCCACTTGAGCCTATTGCGGAATACGGAAACATGGTCGTACTTTCTTAAACCAAAGACAAAGCGGATACAAACATTTTGCAATCGCTCAAGTTTATTTAAAAGCTCCTCTGTAGCATCCAAATAGCAAGCATCCGCGTAGTCAATCAGAGGCAGGATTAGCGCTTGGACGAGGTGAATCTTAGTCTTCACAGGCAACAGGGTCTGGAGGCGCCTCAGGGAATGAATGGAGAAATAAACCTTCCGACTAACCGCGTTCACCTGGACAGTCCAGGACAAATTTGAGTCGATATGCACTCCCAAGTTCTTTGCAGAATCAGTGAATGGAATCACAGTGCCATTCAGACGTAATGGAACAAGACCAGCGACGTCGAGAGCGTTACGATAATATCTGCTTCCGATAACCATGGCGTGAGACTTGAGAGGATTGATTTGCAGGCCAAAACATCTGGCCCACTCCGCAACTCCACCCAAGTCACGATTCATGGCATCGAAAGCAGAATGAGCTTCAGATATGTTGAAGTGACGGTGTAACTGCAAGTCGTCTGCATAGAGATGGAAATTAGAAGAGATCACCCTGGCAACGGTGTTGATGAAGATGGAGAAAAGGACAGGAGAAAGGACGCCACCCTGGGGAACGCCAGCCGCAAGGTCACACCAATCGGAAAAGGTTTCCTCTAGGTGGACCCGCTGACGGCCACCCCGAAGATAGGATTCAAACCAGGGCAGAGAGGAAGGTGAGAAATTATTGGCCTTCAGGACCCCCAATAGAATGTCAAAGTCCACAGAGTTGAAGGCCGAGCTGAAGTCCAGCAACACAAGAATTGTGAGGAATTTATTGTCCATAGCCAAGCGAATGTCATCAGTCACGTTGAGTAGAGCTGTGACAGTGCTTTGGCCAGGGCGAAATCCAGATTGAAAAGGCGAGATGAGGCTGTTAGATGATAAGAAGGAAGATAATTGTTTATGAACAATATGTTCCATAACCTTGGAGAGGAAAGGCAGGATGGATATAGGTCGATAATGAGAAAGAGAAGAAGGGTTATTAATTTTGGGTAAAGGGATGACGTGGGCATTTTTCCAAGCCGAAGGAAAAGAGCGGGAAAATAAAGAGAAATTGAAAATGTGAGTAAGGATAGGAAGAAGGAGATTAAGAATGGGGATGAACATGCGGGAACATAAATCATCACTACCCACTGCAGAGGAGTTAATGGAAAGCATAGATTTTTTTACATCGTCCTCAGACACACTACAGAGATTAAAAGGAGAACAAGTGGGAAGCGGCACAGAGAAAGGTTGAGTAGAGTGCTAGATTTTGTTGAGCTGTCAAGTGTAACAGGGGAGAGGGAGAAGTGGTGATTTAAGGAGATAAGGTCAACATCCTTGCTGACAATGACAGGGGACTTGCCGATACCCACGGACCGCAGAAACTTCCAAGCATCAGCAAAATTGTGGTTAGCCAGGTTATCATCAAAGTACCGCCTCTTAGCCTCCCTACACAGACGGCTGCAGCGATTACGTAGATTCTTATAGGAAACAAGATTTTCGTCTGTAGTCCTACGCTTCCACCTCTGTTTCGCCCTATCCCTCCGAGCCATTGCATCCGTAATGGCAGACGTAATCCAAGGTGCCGGATCGTGCCTAACCCTCACGCGACGCACCGGCGCGTGCCTATTAAACAAGTCGACAATTATCGCATTGAAAAGATTAACCTTCACATTAACATCATCAGCATCAACCACAGAACTCCAGTTAATCAGGCGGACATCATGCTGTAAAGCCTCCAGATCCAGCCGCCTGTAACTACGCCGATTTAAATAACGAGGTTTAGGTTTAGGAGTACGGATGCGGTAGGACATATAAATAAGATCATGGTAGGAAAAAGCTAGTTCTTGTCGTGGAGAACCTAACGGGTAACCAGGGCTTCGGCTCGGCAGGAGAAGGAACGGGGTGGTTTTTAGTCAGTAGCTAAGAGTCTGACACTCCCTCCCGCCTCACCCAGGCGGGAGCAGTTATTCGATGATTTTCCCCCCTTAAAAAAATTGGTAGTTCTTTCAGTACATTATGTTTTTTCCTTGGGGCGGCTTAAAAATAATGACCTCCTTTATAATGAATCCCCCTCCTCTATCCTCGAACGTAATGAAAAGCTATTAATCATCTCCATATCGTCATTATAAACAATGCAAAATATTTAACGACATTTTTTTACATAAAGCATCAAGTATCAAGAAATTTTTCTCTAGTTGTCAATTACGAACACTATAAGTGGAGCAAGCACCACGGCCGACCTACTTGTAGCGTCCCGGATCACAAGTGCGCATCATGAGACCCTTAGTTATCGGTAAGATCGCTTATGTACCTTAACTCATGGACACAAGGACCAAATTAGTAGAAAATTCCTATTAAAAACGGGCAATCGATAAATCGCAAATGAGAATTTTAATGAAAATCTTTATTATGTCCCGAATAGCTATCAACGAGGGAGATTGTATCGTTGTCGTTTTTCGTTTGAAAATAAATAAATGGAAACAAATTATTTTGTGAAAATAATGGACTTTTTGTATTTTCAGCTTTTGTTGTATTTGCCGGGACTGTCTATTCAAATATGGCTCTTATTGAAAAATTGCATAATACTGGGCTCGCTAAAAACCCTCTTCATATTAGGGTGAGTATCAAAATATAATTTGAAAATTAATTAAAGCGAGACGACATTTGATTTTATTGAAACAACTTTTCCAATACTCGAATTCCAGCAATTATTTGTAAAGGTCCTTTTAATATTCTGCCTCTTTTTATGTTTCGGGGTAAAATATAATTATTATATAACATGTATATTTCGTAATTAAAACACAATCTCCTTGAGTTCTGTAATTAACATTTGATTAATATTTCTTTTACAGGCTCTTCACAAGCGAGATATTGATAAGAGCGACAATTCAGCGGAAAATTTTTACAACTTCATAGAAGAAAAATTAATGCATCAAAATCAAGCGTTGGAACATTTGATCACATCTGTAGACAATACTGGCGATATGATCAAGAAACTAATAGACAACTTAAGCAAGGGTCTTGAAAAACCAAAAATGCCGACTAAAGCCGAACCAGAAAAGGTATCCAAACAAAAAGCGAATATTAATGCGAATGATCATCCTATAGTTAAACTTGGAAAGAACATTCCAAAGTATGGCAAGCTAGCCAAAGATTTGCTTATGAAGGAGGTCATCAGTAGTACGGATCCAACTCCCATTATTGAAGTAAAACCCACACCTTCCACGGTGAGTGCTGTGTGATTCTCTTGGAGATACTAATTTTCAGTACTATTTAATATTAAAACTAAGTAATCACTTAATGCTTCAAGAGATGAGCATGCACTTATCAAGCGTATTCAATAACTGCACACTAATAAAGTAATTATTCTCTGTAAAAAAGTGTTTTTCTAAACTGTTATTCAGGTTGATGGGATAGAAAATTTTGTTCTTAAATATTTCGTCTTTGTAGAATACATGATAAGAAGAATGTGTTTTGGAGATATAAGTAAAAGAATATATGAAATTTTCTATCTTTTCAGCCTGGATCACGAAGATTGCTTGATGATTCTATGGTTGGATCGGATCAGCAAAATGAGGAACATAAAGTTAATCCCTGGTGTCCAATAGCTTTACTTTGCCAAAAGAAAGATGATCCTGTTTGTGGATTTGACGAAGAATTTGGTTACGGTCGCTTCGAAGATTTTTGTCATTTACTACGCGTCAATTGTTATTGGAAATATAGTAAGTATTTGTTTCTTGAGTTTTCATATGTGGAAGGAGAAAATCATCGCATGCTATTGTTTTACTTTGTTTTACTGCCTGCCTACTGACTGCCTCGTTGGCCGAGTGGTCGCGAGTGCGACTACCGGGAAAGGGGCCTCGGGTTCGATTCCCGGGTCGGGCAAAGTATTACTGGGTTTTTAAAAAATTCTCAGTAATAGCACGGAGTCTGGAAATGTGCCCGGTATATAGCAATAGGCTCACCCCCTATTACATGGGACTCATAACATAAATAGTGAAAAGTGGGTGTTACTTCTGTGTGCACCTCTGCCTACCCTTTCGGGGATAAAAGGCGTGATGTTATGTGTTATGTGCTATTGTTTTATTATAGTTATTTAATTCATGTTTTAATTATATAACTTCTATTCCAGATTTCTCCGTCGTTTCTTCGTGCCAACCGAAATTATGAGATCAAAAGTATTGTTAATTGTAATTAATTATAAATTTTAGTTTTAGAATAAATTCAAGTGGTATATGATTTCTTCTGTTCTTATGTTCATTAAGTGAAACATTGGTTTACGTATGAGAAGAATTTTTATAACAGCGGTACATGTCTGCAGTCTCTCTTTTTAGTTTTTTTAAATTCTGAAACAAATATTTTATTAGGTATATTAACTATTGTTAGATCCGTCTAAAGATAATAGTTAATTTAGTATGTTAAATTAACTAAAAACCGCGGGTACGTAAATATATGATACAAGCTCTACTGGCACTAGCGAGTCAGAGTATAGGCTGCGTGACATCGCCGCGACCACGCGCGCTGCTCACGAGGAAGAGCTCCTCTGTGGCTCGAAACTAATAGAGCTTGTTTCAGTGTATTCACGTGAATAACCCGCGGTTTTTGGTTAATTATACTATCAAATTTATTATTTTTTACGCCAATATTTAAAGGATCAGCTCTGCATCAACAAAATTGATAAAATTTCTATTATAACTTCAATTCAATATTATTCGACGATAAAAAGCTGCGTTGTACACAGATTTTGCAACAGTTGAAATGTTGATAAATAAGAAGTACATAATGGATAATTTACAGGAATTCCTAATATTATTATGCATTAAATAAGTTAAGAATATCAACACAACCAAAGCTAAGTTTAGTAGTATTTATAACTATATATAGTTATAGATAATATATTATCTAGTTAGTTACAAGAAAAATTTATAATTATTTAAAGTCATTACAGATAGAATATATATAGAATAGAATATACAGAAGCCAGAATGTTATCTAAGATTGTAAGGGGTGATGCTCTATTTATTAAGAATACTTACTAGTGCGATATTCGCAATTAAATTCTGATATATCACATTTGTCTAAGAACCATCGAACTTCTCCAGTTTTATGGATTATCCCACAGACTCGTTTCTTAGAGTGAGCACAAATAGTTGCATCTAAGCAGGGTATCTGAAAAACAAAGCTGTTTCT
Source organism: Spodoptera picta (assembly GCA_038387885.1). NCBI lineage: Eukaryota > Metazoa > Arthropoda > Insecta > Lepidoptera > Noctuidae > Spodoptera > Spodoptera picta. Next base: position 633,038 of record JAZHFQ010000233.1, on the reverse strand, counting down.
ATTTTATCTCATCCTAGTGTCCCACTCTTAAATCCAATTACGATAGATATCCACATTGATGTTGTTTCTTACTCTTGCGTTGCAACACTACCATCCACTGCATCCTAATTTTTTTTTATGGAATAGTCACCTGATGGTAAGCGATCAGCGCCGCCCATGGACACCCGTATTGCATGAATATTGAATGAACTAATAAGTTTTTTAAACAAGAATATATATTTTAATGACAGTTGAATAATTATTGAGATTTAATTGAATTGAAATTACATTGATATTGAATATGGTTTCAAGAGTAAGTGCCCTGGTAAGAATATAAAAGGCATTCAACACTTGTGGCCTTATTTTTATAACCTTTTTAATAAGATAAGGAGTGTGTGAGTGCCATTGGAGAGGCTTATGTCCAGCAGTGGACGAAAACCGACTGTTGATGATGAATAAGTTAAGGCAGACGAGCAGACGGATTCAGATCAAGCAATCAACGCTGCCCATGGACACTAATAACACCAGAGGTGTTACAAGTGCATTGATGGCCTTTTAGGGGTTACGGAGCATTTGAGGACTGTGGAGTGGCGTGGGGGAGGATTATGGTTCCGATAACTTCACTCACTAGGCGAAGTACATGGCATTGTTTCACGCCCGTTTTCTATGAGGCCGTGGTGTCAGTCCTATCGAGTTAATTTCTAATAGGTACACAAAACACCGCTAATTAGTTAGCGGCGCCACACATCGACACTACTATCTTTTACACAGTGAACATGTGTGGGTAATTTCATATTACTGTGTATAAAAATATTCGTCCACCACATTCACATTGGTATTTTCATTCTTGTGTCGGTATATGTATTTTTATAATTTAATTCACGGGTAAGGTTAAAACTATTTACAATCATTGATATGACCCGACATTTTGACGGGTATTAACGTAGTGTTCGTGGTCGACTGGTTAATGAGCACACTTTTATCGTCTTTCAATGATCAATGATGATGTGAGTTCTATTCCAGCTGAAAGATTCTTTTTTTATTTTACTATGTAGTTTTTCATATTATTTTTTTTTTGTTTTTTGAAATATTAGATCAGGCTATAAAAGAAGCAGATAAGTCGGTAAATAAAACAATACTATCTTTTATTACAATTAATTTATTTATTATACAAATAAGTGGTTTTATATTCAATATTTATAATAATTAATTATCATACCACAGTTAAGTTCTTAAAGTTCTTTAAATAATAATTGATCAATATGCCAATAAACCTTATAGTCGAATTGGGAAATATCATGCGATAAAGTTTATACTTTTAAAATTAACATAAGAAGATTTAGAATAATAGAAAAAAAAGAAAAGATTAAAACATTGTTTCAAATTTTAAATATTTGATTAATGAATTCTTGAAACAACTTGTGAATGCTGGAATCGATCCGGCGGCACTTTACTGGAGGTGATAACCATTACGCCAAACGCGCTGTGAATGAGATCGTCGAAATGTTGTATACCATTCAGTAACATAAAAATACGATGAGAAAACACTATATTTATATGGGTATTGTATAACTCGATTGCTCATTATTTGATTTCGATTTATTCAAAGTTTGTTATAAGTTACTTTTATCTTTACCCTCGTTTTTATTTAAACTTATTTACTAAATAATTACGTATACCGACACAAAAATGATATTTAAATACTAAGATGTGTGTGATAGACGCATGTTTCTATACATATCTATTAATATGAAATTACCCACACATGTATATTGTGTAGTCATTACTAGTGTCGATGTGTAACGCTGCGAACTAATTAACGGTGTTTTGTGTACATGGTCTCTTAAAAATGTCTTCTCGTCTTAGAAATGTCGTGATGACCCGGAGGTTAAGACGCTCTCTTCTCATGCATGAGGATGCGGGTTCGAAACCTACCAACGGCAAGTATCAATGTGACTTTTTCCGAGTTATATGTACTTTCTAAAATCTAGACACTACTGACAAACGTTGAAGGAAAACATCGTGAGGAAACCTGGGATTATAATTTCTAATTATAAGTTTGTAATCGCCAACCCGCATTGAGCAAGCGTGGTGATTAATGCTCAAACCTTTTCCGTGTGCGAAGAGGCTTTGCTCAGCAGTGGGCATTTATAGACTGGTCTCTGCTATTCTATGTATGTTATGTATGTATGTCGTATGTATGTTAAATTCTAATACTAAAACTACGACGAGCTACCAATGGATGAGCGTCCTCTAAACTGATGATGATCTGACAGTAATCTATAAACAGCCTACCTAAGGTGGCCACTTAGACATTTATGAAAACCGCATATTTCTAGAGGAGATTTTTGGTCAAAAGCGGACATTTTGCAAATAAAAATAAACACATACCCCATAATATTTACTCTTTTTTCTGGACTCCGTATGTACAAATAAAATTCCAAGTATGGTCGTATAGAGGATAAATTTTGCACACACAATCATGTGTGTAAAATTATGTATTTTTGAAAATTCTGAAAAAAGGAACCACATCAGAGGATTTATAAGGGCGTTCAGGATTTGAAGATTGGAGATTAAAATGAGGATTCAGACATTGGAGGCGGGGGGAAGATTGAGTTTCGATTAGTTAAATAATAAGGTGGGGTGTATTATTACTCGTTATTCTACTCGTTCCGCTGTATCATAATATTCTGTTAAACGATGAGTGAATTCTACATTCATCCTTACCTTTTTGGATAATAGAATGTGTATTAAAATATAATATTTGTATCAATCTTTATTAGTAACTGCATGGAGTCTGAGTATATATTCATTCGGTTTCAGTTAAAGGTTAAAATAAAAAACCAACATACTTATTTTAACCAAATTTCCTACATTTTCGCAAGAACAATAAACATGTAGTATAAATCGACTGCGCATATAAGTGTTACAGCCTCATAAATTTCGAAACAATAAAAAATAGCAAGAATATGGTTTTCCTAAAGGCATTTTGATTTTGAAGCTAAAGAATCAGAAATGCATTTCGTAATTTTTTCGATTGGTAAGAATATTATACATATTATGTTTAACCGACTTCAAAAAAGAAGGAGGTTCGCAATTTGTCAATTAGTAAAGTCGCGAGTTTAACTTCCATGCTTGCTCATTAATTATACTCTTTTGATTTGCAACAAAATCCAGTGGCAGTGTTTTATTGCATACAATTCTTAGTTCTTAATTCTAAGTTAGATTGGTGGAGCGGGCGTAAGAGCGACTGCAGAGCAAGGATCTAGGGTTCGATTTCTGAATAATGAATTTGTATCTAGTATGATCCTTTTATACGGGATTTACAACGTAACTCCAGAAGAAAGAAGTAAAAGATATTAAACTTTTATTTTACAGTTACCATTGTATTAACTATCAGCGTTTGGCAATCAGAGAGCAATAGAGTAAGTATTAGTCGCGAATTTATTTTATTTATTGTATGCAGGAGAGCTTCGTCATGAATGGGATGGCTCGAATACGATCTCCCGGAAAACTTACGTCAATTACACAATGCTTAAATCGAGATTGTGAGAGTGAGACTACCCACCGGTAGTCTCAACTAATGTGTGTGTGGTTGAGTTGGAGTGAATCTGATAGCATCACACCCAAAAGCCAAAAGTAGAAAAACTCCTCTGATGTTGCTTCTGGGTGTCCATGGGCATGATTAGACGAGCTACATTAAACAGTAAAAAGACATATATTTATGACATAATGAAACTTAATAATATTATGAAAAAGATGTATCGTCGTATCAGGCCGTGATAGTCCATTCTGAAATTATGAGCTTTCTGCACATAAGACAGGATTGTGAATAATATATATGGTTAGACGGCTGAAAATCGTAGTTTAAAGGTTTCAGGATCATCACAGAACATTGCTGCACAGGTTCTATTAAATGTGTAGGTAGTTCATTACTCGGCTCCTATGACATCTACTGGAAAAGAAGGTAGCGCTCTTTTTGACATACGTGAACCTGAAAATTGTTCTCAATTCGAAACCGTTGATATTTAAGGGCCGAAACACATAACCGCGTTGCGTCGCTGTAACGCTAAAATCGGTAGTTTGCGTTACGGTGCGTTGCAGCGTTGCGGCGTCGTGAAAAAGAGTGTTTTGTTGTCGTTCGGTAGGGTAACCAGTTCGTCGTGATTTTTTACTGTGGATAGACGTGTCTCTGCCATAGACCATCGTGAAAAACTCATTGCTTATTATTTACTTTAACAAAACGCTCTTTATCACGACGCCGCAACGCAAACTGCCGATTTTAGCGCTGCGGCGACGCAACGCGGTTATGTGTTTCGGCCTTAAGAAATATGTTACATCTTTATGGTTTTGACTATACTAGGTACACAAACACATTTTATAATTTCGCTAGTGTTTTGTTTCTTGTATTGGTATCGTGAAACTAACAACAAAAGTGAAGATAAGTAGATTTTTTGTATTTGTGATATTTTGTCAAAAGCCTCGTCTGACAACGTTTATAACTAAGTATGTGGTATCAATAAAAGTATAGGACGTAGTACCGTCTTATGTCGATCCATGTCGAATGTTCACATTCACTCAAATTTGGTTTAACTTAGTAAAGCCTGATTCTGTAAGATGTCAATTTGAACTCTCGAAGTGGGTTCCATCGCATTCTGATACATGGCGGACCACGATCGAGTCCACTTCGAACTTTCGAATTGAAAATTACAGAATAGCCCCAAAAGCACAGAGAAAGTGTCATATTTAGTCTAACAATAGATACTGCCCTTGTCCTAGATTAATATATTTTATCATCGAGCTATTATATCAGACTATGATGACTGTATACAGTCATACCAAATGACTATACAGCCAGTCATCGTACGCCTCTTGATACTTGCGACAGTAAACTGCGAGCCTATGAACTTGAAAGAAAACTCCTCGAAAGACGATGTTCCCATTCCACGCCTAGCAACAGATTGCGGTTTAAAAAGACCAGGTTTATCAGAAAGCGCTGCAAGGCGGTCTCTGTTAATTCAGTAGTTCTTTAGTCGACTTCTACAATACCAACAGAAAGAGTAGGTACAGTATGAGTAGTGGCATATATATTATTCTCTGCCTACAACTTCAAGAAATAACAATACTTATTTGTGGTTTCAGAATTGTTACAATGCGAAGACTTGCATGCACAGCGGAATAGAAAGATGCGGTGTAGATGAAGATGGACGACTAAGAAAATTTTTGGATTTATGTGATATTCATGAGTTTAACTGTCTCCAAAATACTTGTAAGTTTGTTTGTTGTCATCATCATAACATCACGCCTTTTATCCCCGAAGGGGTAGGCAGAGGTGTACACAGAAGTAACACCTACTTTTCACTATTTATGTTATGAGTCCCATGTAATAGCCTATTGCCATATACCGGGCACATTTTCCAGACTCCGTGCTACTACTGAGAATTTTTAAAAAAACCCAATAATACTTTGCCCGACCCGGGAATCGAACCCGAGACCCCTTGCCCGGCAGTCGCACTCGCGACCACTCGGCTAACGAGGCAGTCAGTTTGTTTGTTGTCTGTGTAGTTATTTCATTTGTCAAAAAAAATTTAACATAACCTATATGGTTCAGTAAAACAAATAATCAATAATGGCAACTGCAAGGAGTATCTGGTTTGAAATTTGTCGTAGTAGCACAGAGTCTAAAAACTATCCCGTTCCAACTCTTCTTTAGTGCCGGGGCCAAGGTAGTAGCGTGGTAGTAGCATAGAGTATGGAATTGTGCCAGTCTATGCAATAGGTTACCAATTTCGGTAACGGCGACTCTTTATAGTTATCTCCTGTCGTCAGTCACTTTTAAATGGGATTCATTATTTTAACTGGTGAAATTGGGTGTTACATAATTATGTGCACCTTAGTCCAACTATTTGGAGAATAACAGATGTTACCATTAGGCGTCTTTCTTTGTGATTCTACGATGGCAGAAATACTTTCCATCCGTACATGAGCGGCTGAAGAGGACATGGTTGTACCTCTAGGTGGGATCACTGTGTCGCCCAATTTTTTACTGACCACGGCAACTTTAAAAGCAAATTGTTTTCATTATGTAAAACTTGTTGATTCACCATGGTCGAACATTGTCGACAGCGGAGTTGCAATACGAGCAGTCCGTCCATCACATTATCTGGGAGTGTCATCTCTGGCAATATGAATGTAACACTATGTTTAATAATTCATTGTTTCGTCAGGTGTAGCTTATTATACGGACATTGTGGAATCTAGAATAAATAGATTATGCCATACCTATTATTGGAAGCAAGTATAATAAATAGCTCACACATAGGACTCACTTAGTTTTTACTCAAATTTCCGTGGAGCTTTTGCGATTGGGCTTCTCCCAGTGGTACAGTCTCTTTTTGTGTCGTTAGGCTTAATTCATTCTGTTTCCTGCAGTAATTCACAAGGCTTTTTCTTCTCCTTTTATAGTATCTTCTGATTCACTTCGTTGCGCCATTTCGTTGCGTCACAGTTATTTATGTCCCTGGGATGCGCCGAACTTCAGTATTCCGGTGTTTTTACGGTTGTATCTACTGTAGATCCTGGCTTACAGGAGTTGCAGCGGTTTTGGGAGGCTGTGGTGGGCTTATCCAAAACTAAATATCCTATATACTAGGTAAAGAACGACAGAGTAAAATTCATTTATTACAATAATTTAGTTGTCTATTACCTTTTTTTATTAATTAAGACATCAATTTAAACTGTCAAACACCAAGCGGTCACCGGTGACCGCATCCTATTGTTCTATAATTGTGTCTACATAAACCGGTACTCGACGAGTTAATAGTAATCTAACAAAACGCCCTTTCTCTCTCCTATCAATTTTAAATGTTGCTGTGCCTGACAGGGTCCATAATTGTTACTAATTGTATTTTTCTAACCACCTGTATGTGTACATTATGGATGCAATAAATATTTGATTACTTTGATTACTTGATTGATTATCCAAATTAAAAATTAAATGGTTGAAATCACAATCAATTCCACTTTAAACCAAATCTGAGATTTCGTGGTTGACAGTTGTGCTCGTGACTTCTCTATAAAACCATGTATTTATTTTATTCCTTGTTTTATTTTTCAGCGTTTAAAGTAACAGCTCAAAAGAGATGTATTAAGCTACAAGACCTTAATAACGATAACAACAATAACGACGATGATAATGTTAACATGAAAATGAATTGGAAACCTTTGCCATTAAGGTTTTACTCAAATCAAAATGAATATAAGAATACAGGCAACGATCAGAAAATAAAGGATTCGAAATAAATTGAATGTCTTATTTTTAAATTATTCAAAATCATTATAAAAAGTTTATTTCTAAAACACATACAATACCAACTATAATATACTTAACAAATATATGCATATTTGTCTTTAGCCATTGAGCTGTAAACCATGTTGGTCATGAGGTGTGAACCAATACAACTTAAGATCATTTACTGCTGCTCAAAGGTCTCCATACCTTCATTCCACTACTCTATGTTTAGAACTTTCTACGACCAATCATTATATTAGGTGTCAAGTACGTCTGCCATCTTCTTTTGGGCCTACTGCGACTAACTTAAGCCCAGATCTATCATTATATGGCTACATGGTTGGTACAGTAGCTAGGATATCGCGCAACGTATTGCGGGTTCGTTTCTCGTACTGAATAACTGTATTGTGTGATCCACAAATTGTTGTTCCGAGTCTGGGTGTGATGTGAATTTCGGTAACATTGTTCAAATTTTACCAAGGATAAACCAAGGATTAATTTTTTTCAAAATGAAATGTAGCCTACATTATGTCAAATTGGAAGAATGTAGCATTCTATTTGTGAAAGAATTTTTTAAATCGGCCCTGTACTTTTTGAGCCTATTCATTACAAACATACAAAAATAGGTACAATTCTTTCCTTTCGATCTTTATTTATCTACTTCCATGTTACAAAGAACTTTTTGACAAGGATACTGGACTAATCTTAAGACACGCTTGGCACTCACAATTCTGAACGGTATGGCGTTAAATGGTGGTTGTCAAAGAGTAGGTATTACCTCTACAAGAGGCTTATAACATTACGCCTCTTGCTATCCGAAGAGATTTTTTTTAAGGGGGGAAAATCATCGGTTGATTGCTTCCGCCTGGGTGAGGCGGGAGGGAGTGTCAGAGTCTTACTTACTAAAAACCACTCCATTCCTTCTCCTGCATTTCGAGCTGGAGCCCCGGTAACCCGTTAGGTTCTACGCGACATCCGAAGGGATAAGATTATGTGAACAAAAAGTACCTATCAATAGTTATGATGTTAGTCCAACCATAATGTATCGGGGAAAGTTGGTTTGCAAACCGTGGAAAAATATCGTGGCAGCCAGGACGTTTAAGACGCTCGCACGGACGTGTCAGACGAATTGAGCAAGCGTGGTGATTAATGCTACAACCAACCGAGACCTCCTTTGATCACCACTAACCACTTATAGGCTGTGATGTGATGATGTAATGTGAAGCCGAGGAAATAGTTTTAGAATTTTAAAAATGGATTATCGTCTATCGAAACTATATCCGAATCTATAGAGATCATAATATACATGTTTCTATATAGATTTTATGTTTAACAACTGTGTTAATCATCTACTGAGCGACTATAGATTAATTAAGCAGACAAAGAAAACATATTATTAGATACTTACCCAAGAATGTCGCTTAACTCGTCGAGTACCGGTTTTGTAGACACAATTATAGAACAATAGGTTGCGGTCACCGGTGACCGCTTGGTGTTTGACAGTTTAATAGGTGTTCTTCTAAAAACTCCCCACTCTAGAATTTACTTTAAGAGCTGACCGCTTTTTGGAGGTAGGTTTCTCCTGACATATCAGGTATACAAACCCAGTTTATTTTGATCTCACTTTATGTTACCCTTTCACTCAATTGACAGGTCAGATTAAATTGGTTTTGTATAGTTTGATGAGTAGACGTGTATACATTAGTGGTTAATACCGACTGCTAACCAACTCTTATTTTTGTAGCAATCAATAGATGAAACAACTCCCTTTGAAGCCGGCCACGCGAAGGTCATCAACGAGTATTGGTGTTGGCGAGCAAGATACTGCCACACCCCGAGTAAGAAGATTTGCGGCTTAGACAAAAGACGAAAGCAACGAAGAATATTTCATACTACCTGCGATTTATATAAGCATAATTGTGAACAAGGCAACGGTGAGTTAAAAAGAGTGATGACCGTTTATCCAACCTTTCCTAATAATTAAAGAGGTTCCTAACTATCAATCTGCCTATATCAAATAACGTAGGGTAAGAGACGTAACGCAACAAGGGCAACTTCTACGACGTCTCGCATCATTAGTGGAGTCAACCAATTCATTACGCTTATGATTGATGTGGTTTTTCGTCGCAGTTTTATCAACAGACGAACAGTATCAGTAGATAAGGAACCCCTAAACTAAAACAGGTGACACCTAACGACATTTCGGTTTTCGCCAACCTGTAAGTGACACATAACAGTACTGTAGTTTAGACATCTGAGCGTGCGGCGCGTCTCGTTCCGCCCGCGTCTCAAAGAGCCATGAGACCACCACAGATGGGGCCCAACAGGGCCGATGCCTATCGCGGATACGCGGATGGAGTCGTGGAGAACCTAACGGGTAACCGGAGCTCCGGCTGGACGTGCAGGAGAAGGAACGGGATGGTTTTTAGTCAGTAAGAGTTTGACACTCTCTCCCGCCTCACCCAGGCGGCAGCAGTCATTCGATGATTTACCCCCCTTAAAAAAAGGTAGTTTAAACAAGTGCTGTAAAAGGTGTTGAAGATTCGGAAGTTGTAGACCAATTGCCGATATTAAAATAAGTAATCGATCTAAATCCAAAATGATGATTGAGATTATTTCTATAGAATTTCTTTTTTTATCTCATTAATTCGTGAGGCATGTGACGATGTTAATTCCACCGTGCTTTTTTATATAAAAATTTTGGATTACGATTGATAAGTAAGAGAACCGAGTGCCCCTTATGTTTGCTGATGGCTTTATCGAAGTATTTTGAATTTCAAATTCGAGTAGTGTTTCTCTACAAAAGTTAGGCGTATATAAAGAAGGGTAAAAATGGTACGATACGCAGTACTGCTATTTCGGAAATTATATTATTTAGGTTATGTTTAGCTTTGGCTTTGGAGACACAGTCATACCTATGTATCTACATAATATGAATATTTTAAGTACCTATATCTATTCATACTTTATTTCCTTAAGTATTTTATCAGACTTTTTTCCTATTCAAATCAATAGTCAAAGCATTTATTTCAATTAAACCATAATTTGATACTTTTGAAACGTCAACAAATACAAAATAAATAATAGTCTGTCAGTCAGTCCGTCAGTGAAGCTAGTTGAAGCTAGGTGCTCATTCCAAAATAGATTCGAATGGAGAAGAACGAGCAAGAAACTCTATTCGTTACTCTTTTTACCGACTTCAAAAAAAGGAGGATTTTTTGTTTGTTCGCGCCGTACTCCGCCATTTCTGAACCGATTTCCAAAATTCTTGTTTTGTTTGAAAGGCTATACTCCCGAGATGGTCCCATTTCCATGAGGTCAGGATCTGATGATGGGATCCTAGGGAAACCGAGGGAAACTTTCGAAAATTCTATGGGCGAGTAATGCGTCTATTATGTTTTTCAATTAGGATTTTGAAACACTACAATTTGATAAGGGTCTGGAGTTGACCTTATGATGGGGCCGACAGGCAGTCGAGGGAACTCCTCAGCGGTTTATATTAACTACCTTGAGTTTGGGCTTGATTAATTTGGATTGATGAGGACTTTACACCTAAATAGAGTAGGGCTGTCATTAAGGATCTGATGATGAAGAAGTGTAATTGTTAAAGGAACTCCTTAACGGTATACAGTAACTACCTTGTGTTTGGGCTTGATTAATTTGTATTGATTAGAACTTTGCACCTATGTAGATTATAAGTAACAAAACGGGTATATGTAGCTTTACACTGAAAATGATAAAATCATAAAATAAAAAATGCGTTTAAAAGACCGACTTCAAAAAAACCAAAAACTAATAACAAACAAAAAGTCAAAACTAAAAAGCAAAAAATAACAAATTAGTACTGATAGATTACCCACCCACTGATAGGTTAGAAGTCGGTGCCATAAGATCATATCATAATGATATAACTTAATGTCCACATAAATGTGAATTAGGTACCTATTAAGGTTTTAATGAATAATTTTCTATGGAACTTATGGCACCGACTTCTTACCTATCAGTGGGTGGGTAATCTATCAGTACTAATCATAGTTATTTTTTGCTTTTTAGTTTTGACTTTTTGTTTGTTATTAGTTTTTGGTTTTTTTGAAGTCGGTTTTTTTAAAAAAGTATGTTCTACAATGTCTCTGATACATATTCCAATACTATACGTATATGTGAGAACAATGTAAAGATACGCTTGACGCATTATACTAATTACAAAACTTACCAAAAAATAAAAAAAATCTTACAGTCTAACATGGTGCTCACATATACATACTGACAATCCATAAAATTGTGCTTCATGTACCATTTAAATACTATAAAACATTTAGATATTTCACATACTGTGTGGTAGCATTCTATTATTTATTTTATTTGATATACTTACTTTTTATTAGTATTCCAACCATTGGTAACAGAAGTAATATTCCTAATATACCGTTTATAAATAATAGTTTTTTTTATTCTTAACATTTTCTTTTTGGAGATCGATTGTGGTGATATTAGGTAATTAGATTTTTTGGAAAATTATTTAGGTATTTAATCGGGGTCGGATTCATGAAATGTCGTTAAATTAAAAACATCTGACACTGTTAATTGGTCAACAAAAGATTTGTTAGTAGACGTGAGTATTTTTATTAACATAACATCACGCCTTTTATCCCCGAAGGGGGTAGGCAGAGGTGCACACAGAAGTAACACCCACTTTTCACTATTTACGTTATAAGTCCCATGTAATAGGGGGTGAGCCATATACCGGGAACAATTCCAGACTCCGTGCTACTACTGAGAATATTTAAAAACCCAGTAATACTTTGCCCGACCGGGGTATCGAACCGAGACCTCTTGCCCGGCAGTCGAACTTACGACCACTCGGCCAACGAGGTAATCGCCTTTGAAATTTATTAAAAACAAAGCAATATTTTGAACCCGGATAAATACTTAAATTCTTCAAAACCATTACGCAGGGACAGAGAGCAATCGAATTAGAATAAGACTAGTTTAAATGCAATAAACTTCAACCAACTTCAGTATTTTGGAGAAATATTCTACCCGAGACCCCTTGCCCGGTAGTCGCACTTGCGACCACTCGGCCAAGAAGGCATAGTATTTTTATGTTTTAAATTGATTAATCAATTTATTTCAGACTTTTCACCGGCTAAATGGATACAATGTGCTAAAAAAGTATATAAGTGGTAACCAATAAATAAATATTAAGTTGTTGTGTATGATGGTACATTTGTTTTGGTAATGAATACATATCCCATTATTTTTGTTCTCGGTGAGTACCTATCTGTTATGTACTGTCGACAAATTTGAATCTTGACCCATCAGAAGATTGCTTACTCAAAAATGTTTATAATATTTACTGTGTATGTACATTAAAATAATTGGTCATGATTGAAATTTGTCGAATGTATATTATGTATATTACTAGCGACTCCCTCCGGCTTCGCATGGGTGCAATATGCATGTATTGTTCATACAAAATATTAAAAAAAAACGCATCAAAATCTGTTGCGTAGTTTTAAAGATCTAAGCATACATAGTGACAGACACGGTGGATAGTGACTCTGTTTTATACTATGTAGTGATTGTAATGTATATAACATATTTGTTAAATATCTTAAATAATATGAGAATATATAATTAATTTTGTAGTATATGTTACAGTACTATTCTTCGTATCAAGTAAGATGCGAACAACAAAACCATATAGACCAGTAAGTAATTAGAAATAATTTTGAACTATTTAAATATATTTTGTGTTATTATTAAGCGAAGTATTCTGAATCACACATTCGAGTAGTTTTTCTCTACAAAAACTAGGCGTATATTATTATTATGTATATATGTATATATATATGTATATACTATGTATATACTATGTTATATATAAATATATATACATTATACATATTTAATTATAAATAATTTGCTTTTTTTAATTATGTTGAGTTTAAATTATCGGTGTTTCTTAGTCAGACAAAGTGCTAGCTGAGCGTGAAGCACAGTTCTTCTGTTATAAACACAAGTCATGCTCCCCCGGGGGATCTAAAGTGTGCGGCTATGACCCCAACAGTCCAAACCTTGCGGTTTTTGAAGATCTGTGCGCATTGTTCAAGGCCAAATGTCTCAAAGCTGGAAGTTAGTACTATATAAATGTTTTGCTATTCTATCTACCCGATGCTTATTGCCTTGAATAAATTTATTAAGTCGAAAAAAGTTTGCCTAATTATGAATCCCTTTTCTATCTATAATATTGACTTAGTCCAGATCATTGTTTATTTTATTGTATCATATGGTACTTAGTAATTTATACTGTAAAGGAATAATATCAAGCCTTAATTTCAGGGTTCCACCTGGTACCTCAAGTCGTCTGTGAAACGAAAATTGAACTCGACAAACGCCATAAAAACCAGACTCTACAATATTTTCATATTCGAAAAAATACCCATAAGAAAATATAACAGCTCACGTGTTACATTACAATTGAAATTATTATAATAAAATAAAATCTAAGTTTTCAATAGGTACTTTTGTTTCATTTTAGAAATCAATTTATTATATCTGTATTGGCTGTCAAAACAACAGGTTTTTTTTAATTACAAAGGTCACAATAGAAATGGACTGTTGAAGTAATGCCATGAATAATCAAAATAAATAACGACTATTTAACATCCATCGTAAACTATATATAAAATTATACACAAAGTAAAAAACATAGTCGACACCTTAATCCGCGACTAGTTTATCATAAACATGAATTTTGAATCGGATTTCTTATTATTTTAGTACAGAGAAAAATACGCATTATATAATTGCGACAAACAGAGGTATTGCACTCCAGGAGGTGACAAATTTTGTGCCGTCGACTATGATACGAATCTAACTGTAGAATTTTTTGACAAGTGCACGTTTTATGAAGCGAACTGCGATGGGCGGGGAGGTTTGTATAATTTTTTTTGGATGGGCATCGGTCCTACTGGGCCCCATCTGTCAAATTTAAGGGGTCATTTTTATACACTCGACCTTGCATAAAACTTGAGTGATTGATTGTTTTCTTTGCTGCAGTTACATATTTATCGGTCGTTAAGCTTGTTGCTTTTTGGTTTCGGATTTATTGCTATAAGGATTTAAGAAGGCTAGGACGTATTGAACATTTTAGGGGTTAAACAACCAAATCATTAGCGCCATCAACATTTTAAGAGATCTTCATCATTATCTTCATCATTGTCGTTATCGTTCTCATCTCATGACAGACAATGGCTGTATTTTGGGCCTCAGCTTAGTTTTGCCATAATTTTCACATGTAATAAAATAATTAAATGTGTTTTTTTTACTATATTTCAATTTTTGCAGATTTTTGGCCTGTTGAAGGTAATTGCAGTGCCACCGTATTTTTTGGCAAGAAGAACGATACCTTCGATTTACATGCCTATGCGACGAAACGGATCTCATTGTATAATAATAGAACTACCAAAAAACCTAAGGCTAGAGCAAACCGTAATGTTTTCAATATAACGTTAAACTTGCATATACGTTGAATCTTTCAGTTCTCTTGTGTCAAGTTCTTTGGGCGATTAATTGAATAAAACTATTATTTCATCATAGTCTTTTTTATTATTGGTACTCCTCACAACCTTTTTGTCTAAGACCTAGATTGTTTTTGTTATTTTATATCTTTTTGTAGTAAGTTACCTACTGTAGATTTGTATTTGTTTTGGCAAGGTAGTGACTACAGTACCTTATTATCTTATTTCAGTACCTAGAAAAATACCCATTATATAATTGCGATAAAGAGAAGCATTGCACTAAAGGTGGTGACAAAGTTTGTGCCATTAACTATGATACGAATATAATTGTCGAATTTCCTGACAGGTGCACCTATTATGGAGCAAACTGCGCTAGACACGGAGGTTTGTATAGGTATATCTTGGGTTACCTACTGTTTTTTTAGTTTAATTTATATTTATCAGTTCGTCAAATCTCTTGCTTTTCGGATTGTTGTAAGAATTTAAGAAAGAAAGCTCTTCAGACTTGGACATATTGAAAATGTTAAATCACTAACGTCATCAACTGAGGCGCCTGCCTTTATCATTATCAACGCTTGGTAGGCGAGTTGGTGAAAATAGATTAGAAAAGTTAAGGTAATCGGAGACTGCTGTTCGGCTGTTTCTGTCAACAATGTAACCGTATAGCGTAGCGTAGCTCCTTACGAAGAGAATACGCCACAAGATGCGTAACGAGTGTAGGTATTTACCGTAACTGGTCATAGTATAATAATTACCATGGCAAATATGTTTTTCGACTTTTCAGTACAATTTATTTTTTCAGATTATTGGTCTCTTGAAGATCAAGGTAATTGCAATCCGGCCATAATTTTTGTAACGAAAATCAGACTTCCGATGAATAATGATTATTATTTGACAAAATCGCCCTCTTCGGATAATACTACCACAAAATCCAGGGCCAGGGCCAAGCATAATGCTTTCAATATTACGTTACACTTGCGTAAACGTTGAATATTTCTATTCTCCTCTTATGTCAAATTCTTAGTGCGGTTTATTTCCTTCAATAAAACTATTATTTCGGCATCGTCTTTTTTATTGTTGGTGCGTTTTCGGAAAAACACTGAATGACAATTATTCTAGATACCTAAATGTTATGGTAAGTTAGGGTTTATTATGACTGAATAGACAGTCCAGTAGACGCCTACGAAAAACATGAAGATTCCGAAAATAATATTTGTTTCCGTAAAACCATTACAAGAGAAGTAGACAGTTTTATGAATCAGGTGACGCCATCTCTTAGTCTTTACAAGTACCATATTCTATGCTAAACCACAGTTCCGAATACGTACCATGAATGTTGTTACATGAATATGAATAAGCGTTCAACGAAAGGTAACTGGTTTCATTCTTAGTGACTTGGCGCATAGATGTCGCCACTTGTGGTGTTTTGTATTGAATGTGTTTTACTATATATTATGGTTATAGTATTTTATAGTATGTACAATGTAGTTAATTTTTGACCCGAAGTTAATTTATGTCCAATCAAGTTCTATTAATCGTTTTACCGTATGTCTTTATACGTCACAAGGCATAATATTCTTGCAGAAAATAAAAATTCGTATTCGGCTCGGTTTTTAATACTTGAAAATGAAAATGTTGGGGATTCTGGGATTGGGGCGATTGGGGAAGAGGATAACTGGGCCCCCGGTAACCTCGCTCACACGACGAAACAAAATTTTATATATGTTTGTTTGTTATGTTACATGTTTTCTGTGAGGCCGTGGTATCACTCCGGTCGAGCCGTGCGATTTGTGCCGAAGCACTGGCTCTCCTACACTTGGACATACTTATAACAGATAAAACACTTTTCATGATACTTTTAATTGTGTCCACTCAATTAGCTGCAGTTCATTTGCCATCAAAAATGTTAATTTTTAAAATATTTAGTTTAATTTAAACTTATTCAGATGTGATGGCCTTTGTCCAGCATCGGACGTCTTTTAGCTGTTGATTATGATGATAATGATGATGTGATGATGACAGGGTAGAGCGTCACTACGCTTTTTGTCTGTGTTTCAAGTGCCAACTGAGGACTACGTTACACATTTAACACAGAGCGAGAGCACATTAGAGAGTGCTGCTTCCAGCACTCTCTAATAAACCTGAACCTTTTAAATTACCCCAAGCGTTGAAATTATGACCTATTTTTCAGAAGACGTCCGAAAGTCCACCAGTGTAGTTCCACAGATGAAAATGATGATGATCACTTTTTAAACAAATTTACACTTATGTGCAAAGAAATGAAGACAATTGAATTTTTTCTATTTAAATTTTTGATAAACATTTTCTGATACAACTGTTTTATTCATTGGTAATGTATACGAATGTATGTCGTTTGAAAGGCAATTTAGTTATCTTTGAAATGAGAGCATTGTGTTGCAAAAGGAATTCTTTTAAGTTTTAGGGGGTTTGATGAAATTAAAAAATGTTTGTGGCTCCGTTTCCTCCGTTCTTCCTTACTCTCAAGTGTAGATAATCCATACCATGACATTACACTTAATCCCAACGATTACACAACTACCGGCTAATTAAAACCTAACTAGCTGAGTTAAACCAAACTGAATTAGCATGAACAATTACGTCGGTACGTGTGTACCTGCCTTAATCGAAAATGCACATGAATTTCAAGTTCGATGTACTAACGGGACTATAAGTAGTGACAAACAGGAAAAACGGAGAATGCAAGCAAGACTAGAATAGGTAAACGAAGAAAATAAACGAGGTTCCTGATGAAATCATGTGGGAATTATGCTGCTCAAGTAAGTTTTGAAGTTCCATAGAAGGTCTTTAATGGATCACCAGTCTTCCATCAGGAAGAAGTCTTCTCGCTCGATCAATGCGGGTTGGCGATTTCGAACTTATAATTATTAGAAATTATACCTAAGCCCAGCTTTCCTCACGATTTCATAAGTGTGGAAGAGCCATGCTTCGGCATGAATAGGCCAACTCGACCGTAGTGATACTACGTTCTCACAGAAAACCAACATGAAACAACGCTTGCGTTGTGTCTTGTCGACTGAGTGAGGTTACCGGAAGCCCAATTAACCCCCTCCTCAGTCTCTCGATTTTCGGATCCCCAACAATCCTCAAATTCCTAAACCCCAAAAAGCTGGTAACGCACTTGTGATATACCACCTCTGGTGTTCCAGGTGTCCATGGGCGGCGCCGATTGCTTACCATCAGGTGATCCGTCTGCTCGATTACTAGATTATTTTATAAAAAAAAAACGATGTTTTCTTCACTGTATGCCATTGGTAAATAAGCTTAGAAAGTACATATAACTCAGAAAAGGTCACATTGGTACTTTAGTTTTAAAACCCTCATATATGCGAAGACTTCAATCTCAGGGTCACGACGACATTGACCAGTTGCAGTCCATTCTTTAAGAATTCAACTAGGATTAAGTATTTGGACCGGAGACCTGTGAGAAATTACAATCAACTCATTATCTGTGTGTGGTCGTGACAGAACGAACGGGTGGTGATCTCAGTTGCTCTTCAATTAAGTTCAATGGCCAGCGATACCTAGATAGGTTTAACTAGTAGGTACCTTCCTATCTGGAATATTTTGATACAAATTCATGTTGTTTTTTTTTATATTGACCAAGCGGTCACCGGTGACCGCAACCTATTGTTCTATAATTGTGTCTATAATGACGGTACTCGACGAGTTAATCGTTTAACTAACTTATTTTGTTATACCTATCTCCCATGGGCTTAGGCAGAGACTATGGAACACCAATGATTCTTACATACTTCTTCCGCTTCCTCAAAAGTCATCAGTATTTTCATGAATGCTGGTCGGTTAAGAGTTCTTTTAAATTGGCCTATCTTTAATATATCACCAATCTGGTCGATATATGTCCGTCTACCGAACCAGACCCGAGCCATCAGACTACCACGGATGGGTCCCCATAAGGCTGATGCCGATACGGAGCCGCAGAGGACCTAACGGGTTGCCGGGGTTCTGGCTCGAAGTGCAGAAGTAGGAACAGGGTGGTTTTCAATCAGTAAGAGTCTGACATTCCTTGACTTAACTCACTTGACTTGATTGATTGACTGCACAGTTGGTGCGGTGGCTGGGCAACCGGCTGCCGTGCAACGTGTCGCGGGTTCGATTTCCGCACGGTACAACACCTTGTGTGATTGAACAACGTTAAAATAAAAAACAAAAAATACTCCCTCCCATGCGGCTCCCATGTCATTCGATGATTTGCCTCCCTTAAATAAAAAATGTCTCTCTATCGACAATTCCATTCACATTCACTCTGTATACTTCTATCGTATTCGGGATGTCATTAAACAGCACGAACTTATCTATACTTATATGTAATGGTATGAAAAATTTGGTCTCAGGGCAGGCTTGATAAGCAACAAGCCATCTACCATAATAGAGGTATATAGGCTATTCGTCGGCAGAAAAATCAGCTTGAACCTTGTAAAAATATATCAAAATAACACAAATACAGGAAAATATAACACAAACTACAACAGAGGAGGAGTTCCCGAAACAAACGTGCGTCTCATTTGTGTACAGTTTGGTGAAATTGTCACATTAACCCGTATCAGATTAGATAACGCCCACGAGTCCACCTGTGGTTCCCACGATCTCTAAAATTAAACACTAGTTTTGTCCCGTTACCTTTTCTGCATTGCACATTTGAATGTTCCAAACTCGTAAGAAATTTTCTTAAGACTCATTGTTAAAGTGACTCATAAAAAAATCATTTTCAGTCTTTCCGAAGGTAAAATGATTTTCAAGAATTGATATTGTTTCAGCTCTTAGATAGTGTGCAGGATTTTAGTACTTAGATACCGTTTAGACATTTCCTTACTAAGTGACCAGACAGGCTATCAATCAGTAAGTATAAATAGCTAAGAATTAGTCAGTATTTACCGGAGGAAACATTATTTAAAAATTCGCCCCACTTTGGGCTTATAGGTCTCTTACATCATTAAAATAATCCTAGTTACTGGTTACCATGACAACCCTGGAGGCACCAGATGCTCTAAAGGAACCAGTTACAGAAAACCCCATGCTATGTAATAATTTTGTTTATCTATAAACAAACAAACACTACCAAGAAGTTTATATAATAATATATGAAGAGATTTCTCATTTTGTTATGAAAAATATCTCGCAAGTAGAAACGTCAGTAACGTTGCTAATCTCTTCAATTAATCTGTTTTGAAATTTTGCAAAAACAATTCTAAATTAATGAAAGTTCTAAATGTTCTTTTGTTCTGTGACTATGAATGGTTATATTCTGTACCAGGAAGTTAGCTTAGGAAAATTATTATCCTTTTTTGTATACAATAGTAGGTATAAAGGTTAGTAATTTTTATATGTGTAATTAAATGAAACTTAGAGGTTTTAATTAGGAAGGTACCTACTTGTAATGAAGATAGCGTTGTAAATATAAAATGGGTACAGAATTTTGACCATTTAAAATATTTGCCTTATAGTAAAACTCATAGAACTGGGGGTGAAACATAAAGATTCTGTGTTTCATTTGAAAGTAGGTATTGAAAAATGATCTTAAAATCCAATGCATGAAAGTTGGACTTGCATCACTACTTGACCAATGCTGCAATTTACCTAACATATTTGTAATTCGAAACCAAAACAATATACAGTTATTCTTAAAGTCGGTTTGGTTGTTCAAACGTCGATATAAAAATTAATTAAATAACGGTGGATTAAAAAATCCCTTTGTGGACCTTATCAACCAATCATTCATCCTTCCTTCCCTTTCGAACTCCTTTCATCACCCGAACTAGATAAACAAAAGAAAGCCGACAGATCGACTGCTCCATGTCCCTAACGGCACCAAAACATCGATACAATCGACAAACCGTTATCACACCCCTTTGTATTTTAATCAATAACATTAAATTTATATCGATTTAAATTCAGTTGTGTTTCTTGGCACGTGTTATAAAATGCGTGCGATCAACAATTAGAATTGGAAAGGGGAAAAAATGAATAATATTGTTTCAATCATTTCTAATTCAGGGAGTAAGCTAAAGTCGTGTATAAGCTCTGAACACGTGGCAAATGACATGAAAATCGTGCGTGCGTATGAATGAATAGTGATGAGCTATGCTCTTTGAGATTTATCGATAAAACTAGATCTTATTGTGTTATTCAGCACTGTCTTGGTAATACGCGGAAACTGCAGTGGTTACTTAAAGATAATATTAATAGAATGCTTTGACTATACTTTTTAAGTGTTACTTTTTATAATTGTTCCTAGTTTTAAAATATATGAAAATGTTTTCTTGAATGATATCATTAAAAAAATCATAAATGGTTTTGCAAAACCGAATAAAAACCTGTGAATTTATACCTCTACTTAACACAAAACATACTATCCTAATTAACAGACATAAATGGACCTTGCATTCAACCAATCGCAACAAAATTGCAAAGTCGATAATTTCTAATTACATATCGACACTTTAAACACACATGTTCACATCGCTATATAAAAGCTGTTGAGTCGTGCGCTACTCTGTCGATTGTTTTCAATATCAGCTCCATTTCAATTTAACACGAATAAAGGAATCGTTTTCTTTGACGGTAATCCACTTAGTATGCATCCCTGGTACGTGTGAGGTGACGAGCAGCATTTATGCGCCCTAATTATAATAATTATGAACATTTTGCTCGTGTTTTTGGCCATTTTTATACGATTTTAAATTGAATTTGGAGTTTTTGGTGCTTTTAGGTATCAATTTGAAGATTCGATATTTTTTGAACATACCTAATACCTCTAATAATAAGATTTTGTTATGTGTAAGTGAGTACGTATATATCATACTATTTTAATGTAAAAAAAACTTCTAACAATCTGTTTGGTTTATGAGTCAAATATAATACAATTCCAAAATAAAATAAGTAATTAAAAGCAATTTCTGAAAGTAACTGATGTAAAAATGTAATTATTTACAGTATCTAAATTTTCGGATTATAACAGTAACCCAATACATTAAGTAATACTTGAGTTTAGAATTTCAAACAATACCTGACATAAGTCACGTACACCGTACTACGATTCTACTTTTCTCACCAAACCAACAAACAAATGACCATATCCAACATTATCTATAACCAATAAATTACCTATAACTATAAAATAAACCAACATCAATTTGAAATCAGAAGTGTAGTCACAACCCTCATTTCCTAGCATATTGCACAATGAAAGGCCGCCATCAAACCGGACTACTTAATCTATAAGACCATAGTACCTGTCATATAATCTATCCGCGTTGATATTTTCCTTTTTAAACCGAATCCAGGATGTATGGATATATTTGCATGAATATTTATGGTACATAACGCCAGTAGTGTCGTAAAGTGCATTTTAATATATTTTTATCTTACACCTCTTGTGCTGGGTGTGTGGTTTTATGATGGTTTGAAGGCGTTCTGCTATTATAGTTCGGTTTTTCTAGATATAGTGAAGGTTGAGTCAATGCTTGCTGATAATGGTTTATTTGTTTTTTTATGGAAGTATTAAAATTGTAACGCTTAGTTTATTTTCTGTTATTAGGATTTTTAGTGATGGTTTCGACTTGGCATGGATTTAGAAATAGTTCAATGGCTAGCGAAACATTGTGTTCCTAGTGAAACGATGTAAGTACCTAGTTCATTTCACTATTTAACTTTTTTATTATACTATTAAATGGAATATAGTATTATAAATTAGATATACCTTTAGCGTCTTGATTTCCAAGTTTCATTTTGGGAACCACAAATGACCTCTACGCAGATTGAACTGAAGAAAACATACTGATGAAAATCAGGCCTCTAGCCAAACGCCACTTTAGCGCTTGTCTACAGAGAGAGTAGAAATCAAAATGTATGGGGATGACACTGACAAGTGTCAAAATTTACGTCAATTCCATATAATTTGGTTTTCTATTCTACATGTAGATAAGCGCTAAGTGGCATTTGGCTACAGCTGCAGGTTGGATAAAACTTTTACTATTTATAACAGATAACTTATTTTATATCCAAAACATTCTGTTGAGAGTGCGATGACGGCATAATAGAACATATTATTATGTACTCATCATCTCTACGCTTACTGCAATTGCGATGATAACAGGGTGTGAACATTTAAAATCTAATTAGTCCGTAAGTTAGGTAATGAAAAAGTATTAGGCACGTATTTTTTTATTTTGTCGTATAATAAAACAATACTTAGATAAAACGAATCAAAGTTTAGGAGTGGGGGCTAAAACGTCATTTCTACGTGTAGAAAATGTACATAGAAGTGACGTCACGCGCAATTTCAAATCAATATATCGCCGAAAGTATTCGTTTCTGTAAGAAAAGAAAAAATACGTGTCTAACGATTTAAAATAATCTACCAGACGGATATTAAAATAAAAATTAGGCAACTACACTATTGTAGCAAGAACCTACAGACTATAAATTTGTCAGAGATTCAGCAGCGCCATCATCTCTCAAGGTTAGCTTTAATAAGATAAACTATAAGACGATTGAAACTATACCACAGTACATAATAATAATAATAATAATATAGCCTTTATTCAGATTTAGATCAGTGTTACAAAGGAAAATACATTAAAAACTTAATCTAAAAATAATGTAAATACTAACTTAAAATTTAATCCCTTATATAGCTTTTGTATAGCTTTTGGAAATCTGTTTGCCAGTCGGCAAAGGCCTCCTCCAACCTTTTCCACTCTCTTCTTTCTTGAGCCACTCTGTTCCATGTGACGCCTGCCACTTGTCTAATATCGTCATCCCATCTCTTCTGAGGCCTTCCTTTCTTTCTTTTTCCTTCTCTTGGGTACCATCTCGTAACAATTTTGCTCCACTTGTCTTTTCCTCTCATCATATACAGTACGTAATACACAAAATAAATGCTGAGATGCAATCCAATTTGTGGATTTGCGTGGGTAATTGAGGTTAGGCACCCTTTGAAATTTACATAACATAAAATAACATCACGCCTTTTATCCCCGAATGGGTAAGCAGAGGTGCATATTATACCACTGTACAATGTAACACCCACTTTTCACTATTTATGTTATGAGTCCCATGTAATAGGGGGTGAGCCTATTGCCATATACCGGGCATATTTCCAAACTCCGTGCTACTACTGAGAATATTTAAAAACCCAGTAATACTTTGCCCGACCGGGGTATCGAACCCGAGACCCCTTGCCCGGCAGTCGCACTTACAACCACTCGGCCAACGAGGTAGTCGCCTTTGAAATTTATTAACAAAGCAATATTTTGAACCCGGATAAATACTTAAATTCTTCAAAACCATTACGCTGGGACAGAGAGCAATCGAATTAGAATAAGACTTGTTAAATGCAATAAAGATTCAATACATGCTGCGAAACGTAGTACCAACTTCAGTATTTTGGAGAAATATTCTAAAAATCTTGTGTTCAATGGACAAGAATTACAAAAAAATCAAGCTAAAAGTTTCTAATTTACATCTCGAAAACTACAATGCTATTCATCCTTCATTTTATGGTGTCAACAATGAAATTCTCATAAATAAAAGTTTATATTTTCGAAGAATTTTGTCCAAAAATCTATTGTGTTGTGTAAACAAGATTTGGTATTGTTATTTTTCGTACGTACGAATCATATAAAGTATTCAATGTCGACAATAATTAGCTTAAAGGTAATTTTGTTTGTATATTTACGTTTTTATGTGAATACAAATTTGTTTTGACCTCCAAAGGACAGTTTGAGAAATGTATAAGAATTGAGAATCAGGTCTTTAAGGAAGGCAATGAAGAAACAGTATTATAACTTCAATTTGAAAATAATTTTGTAGTTTAGTACCTACTTAGATGACTAGATATTTGGAAAACTACATGACTATTAAATCTTTCTAGAGACACGTAATAGGTATTTTCATTTCATATGATAAACTAACTTCTGCCAGCGGCTTCTCCTCCCGTGGTAGAAAAAGTAGCCTATACCTATATTTATATAGGGCTGATTCCGGAGCCGCGGAAGACTTAACAGAATGCCGGGGCTCCGGCTCGAAGTGCAGGAGTAAGAATGGGATTGTTTTTGGCCAGTAAGAGTCTGACACTCCATGTCGCCCCATCCGGGCGGAAGAAGTCATTGGATGATTTCCCCCCTTAAAAAAGGGGATATGTGTATGTTCTGCGTGTAACTTTATTATAGCCAGATGCCACAGTCGTTGTTTTAAGAGACTGTGTTCGCTTTTGTTCAACGTTTAATTTCGTTCAATCGCTTTGTATCAATATCCGTAATATATCATAAACCATATATCACAATAGTTCAGTTTAAAAAAATTATACATACTATAACCTATTTTGACTTTCAATTTTAAGTTTTAAAACTCACGTGATACTGACCTAGACTAAATTTTTGGGCATATCTTTTGTTAATGTAATATATCACGGAATGTAATTACATTTTTATTGCATTTTTAATGTAAATGTAATTAATATCTTTGTAATCTGAGTTTGCAAGGACATATATGTATAAGCCTAAGTATTATGACTGATATAAGATGAAGACAATAATATGTATTATTCCAGATACATCTAGAATAACACCTGGCCAGACCAAAGCCTGGATCTACCTCTGTTCCAAATTTCATCCCAAGCCCTTCAGCCGTTTTCATGTGAAGGAGTGACTAACAAAGTCAAAGTCAAAGTCAAAGTCAAAATCATTTATTTCAATTAGGCCAGAATGGCACTTTTGAACGTCAAAATAAAATTAATATTAAAAGTGAAGCTATTTGCTCCAACATTAACAAACATACAAACTTTCTCATTTACATATTATATCAGTAAGATAGTAGGTACATTTTGTAGTGACAACCTTAATTTATTGATAGTAGGTAATATTATTTTTGCTTACACGAGGCAACTAACGAGACAGTTGAAAATCGACTCTGATTCCAGGTTATATTAAAATGAATATATATATAAAACCACCTTACACAAAACTGACTAGACGTACCTACTAAACAATCTTCACACAATTTGCAAAGCAATTTTCAGGCACGCAACGTCCAAACATACTTACGTCAAATCAAATTGTTGGCAAGAACCTCCCCACTTACTAAGTTTACGGCCCGTTTAAATAAATTACTCAGTGCCTTCTTATTTCCCACGTGTTGTGTGATCGGAAAACTTTACTAAGGTATAATTTATTAATTTGTTTTCTACTAACGAGTAGGGTAATGCGAACCGGTGGGCTGCACTAGCTTGCGATGTTTTATGCAGTAATGAGACAGTAAACTAATGTCTTCTTTATTGATCAGTTTGTATTTGTTATATGTTATTTTGTTAGCAATGTTTAGCGGTTATAACACGGTATTTTACAACTAATCAAATTCAATACTTTTATCGAAACGTCAAAAACGATATTGTTCTATGAATTTTGTACCAAAAACTCATTTGTGACGTCATCATATTTTTGAGTCAAATAGCGCACTTATTTCTGAAAAAAAAATGCTAGAATAAATCGAAAATTAAGTAGGTATATCGTCAAAGGTAAGAATGAAATTGTAATTATTTTTGAATATTTAGGATTGAAAAATCTAAATAATTTATTTTTGACCCACGAAAATACCCAATTAGGAAGTTTGATATACCCAATTAGATTGTGTTGGTGAATTTTTCGAATTAGTATAGAAAGGAAATGTGGATTAATTGTGAGAGGTGTGATATGAAAGGATTTAGTGATTTGATGACTTTTCATAGGAGGAGAGAAAATTACGATATATTGTGTCTTTATGATTAGATATCGAGTTTACTAGTTAAGTTGAGGACGTCGAGTTGAGTTTGTAAAAGTCTACTATAGGTAAAT
The DNA here is from genome assembly GCA_038387885.1 of Spodoptera picta. Classification (NCBI taxonomy): domain Eukaryota; kingdom Metazoa; phylum Arthropoda; class Insecta; order Lepidoptera; family Noctuidae; genus Spodoptera; species Spodoptera picta. The sequence continues at coordinate 606,354 of JAZHFQ010000233.1, read as the reverse complement.
AGTTTTTTTCGACATGCTTCCAAAGTTAAGACGTGATTATTCAAAATACCAACAATATTAATGTAATTATTTTAAAGTGTTTTAGAAGTAATCACACGTATAATAACTTAAACAGTTTTCTATAACACTATTCAACTAACAATGAAACGCATTAAACCATTATTAATTCTATAAATGAACATATTACCCACATCTTGATATTCAAGCTATCATAACATACCACGACACACGAATTGGAGCAACCCTAAAAAGCAAGAAAAAGAAAATAAACAAAAAAAAAATTCTGAACTGTTGAATTTTTTTCAACTTTCGAAAACATCATTTTTATTTGGATATTTTTTATGGTTATTTTTTTCAATGGTGTCTTCCTGTTTGGTACCGTGTTATAGTGCTATAGCCCTGGGATTTAGGATCACGTATAGATTCTAGACATCAATAATTCATCTGAACGCAGTCAGACAGGCTTGAAATAACAATGGATCAAAGTTTTACTCGAGCTTTTGTGGTGTAAGATAGAAGAGGAGAGCGATTTTTTGATATTTGCATTTCCTGATTGTATCCATGCCTGTTTATTACTGTTTAATCAATAAAATACGGATCAGATGATCCTGGTCGTTAAAACACAAGGCTGTTTTATAGTATTATATGTAGTTTAAATATTAAAAAAATTGATGTAGAATTGAAACACTTACGGAATTTAATACGATATTAAAACGCTTATTGTTATTTTTTTCTTTATAATTGATTATATTGACAATGTTAATAGTAAACAATAAATGGTTATTTTACTCTTTTTTAATCAAAAAATCGCTGTAGTGTCTTTACTTGTACCCCATGTTATCGGGCTTAGCTTTTGCCTGATTGACAGCTATAGCGCCGCCATCATAACTTGACCTACCCCGTTCCTCTCAACTGAACCAACGAACACGCCATAGGGGGAAATACTCCACTACTCAAAGTTCAAATTAAGTTGGTTGTTTGTTAAGCGCATTACATCTATTAAGAACTTCAACGCTTGTATCCCTAATGTAATTCGCACGCATTAGACATTTAAATATAATTCAAGTAACTTATGCAAGTACTAAAACAGCTAATGGGTGGCATTAGGAACACTTGCACAGTGTACACATAATTTAGCTTTGAGTTAAAATTTTAACCGCGTATACCTTGTTTTACATTGTTCCTAGAAGGGTGGCATTCTGACATTCTGATTGCAAGAATACGTCATTACTTGTGGGTTATGGTGGGATGGATTACCCAGTAATCTGTGTGGTAGTCGCACTGGCTGTGTGCGATGTTTTGATTAGTTTGTTGAATGTTTTTGTTGGTTGTGTAGAGAAAGGGAACTAGAACGGTCTTCTAACAAATGATATTGTTAAGGAAGGTAGATGAGGGGTAAAGATGCCTGTAGAGGTATATAACACATACTTTTTATTAATTATCTCAAAACGTTGTAACAAGATACAGATATTGCTGAAAGTTTTTAAATTAAAAAACGAAAAAAAGCCATTAATACTTTGCCTGATCCAGATGGACTGAGCCTCTTGTCTAGCAGTCACATTTGCAATTGTTCCACCAACGAGGCCACCGTTTTGATGCTCGTTGTGTTGACATATTTCTAATTTCTCGCGCTAACAATTATATCATTGTACCGCTTAATGTATGTACATACATTTGAGAGCAAAGAAACTGATATCACTAGATTTTTTTCTTCATTTCTTGGTACATATTTTCACATACACGTAGTTTATTAAAAAGTAATCATAAAGTATGTCGCATAAAAGGCAAAAATTTAAAAATGTATGTGATTCGATCGGGGCGTGCGATATATGTGGAGAAGCGTCTCGGCGCGGGCCGTCCAACCGAGTGAAAATCTCGGGTCGATTTCCTGAAAGAATTTAAAGTTTTTAGTTACCTTCAAAATGAGATCATTTTTTTGTAAAAGAAATATTTTTTTATAGTTGTAATAGGGTTCGATAAAATAAAATAAAAACCGCTAGTGGCTCCATTTCTTTGCTCCTAATTGTATGTCTTGAAATGTACATATTCTGAGAGTCAAATTATAATGATAATTTTACTAGTGATTTACTATTATTGATTCAGGTTTGCACAGGTTCATTTGCGTTCGGCGCGCGCCTCAACGAGCCATCAGTTCACCACGGATGGGGCGCAATAGGGCTGATGACAATACGGAGCCGCGGAGGTCTTAACGGGTTGCCGGAGCTCCGGCTCGAAGAGCAGGAGTAGGAACGGGGTGGTTTCTAGTCAGTAAGAGTCTGACACTCCCTCCCGCCTCACCCAGAGAAGCAGAGAAGTTATTCAAATGATTTCCCACCTAAAACAGAGGTTCATTTACAAAATTAAGGTAGATAGTATATTCCAAAATAAATGTATTAAGGTTAGAAATCTAACCTTCAATTTTGATTTTGTTAATCCTTATACATAATTATTATTCAAAGGCTGAAGGGTAAGCCTTATCGTACCCTTTTACGTAAATTAAATGTAGTTACTTTCTGTTTAATTCTTGAATAAATTATTTTGTAATACATTTTGGAAGAAAACGAGAATATTATGTGCGTCATGACTTATGTATATTTACAATAAGACTGTCTCGTTGGCCGAGTGGTCGCAAGTGCAACTGCCGGGCAAGGGGTCTTGGGTTCGATTACCGGGTCGGGTAATACTAGATTCTTTAAAAATTCTTAGTAGTAGCACATAGTTTGGAATTGTGCCCGGTATATGGCAACAGACTCACCCCCTATTACATGGGACTCAAAACAAAAATAGTGAAAAGTGGGTGTTACATTGTATATGTATACATGTGGGTGTTATATTGTGGACATTATGGCACTATACAATATGGCACCACCCACTGGCAGATGTGGACATCTGCCTACCCCTTCGGGGATAAAAGGCGTGATGTTGTATTATTACAATAATCCTTCCCCTATACATATTATACTTTTTGAATGATCTTCTCGTTTGTTGCTCTCGTGAGATATACGTAATTAATTAAATTGTATTATTGTGTCTTCCTGAAATCTTCGTTCGACCAGATTATGATTAATTTGCTTACAATTCGTATCTAGGTACTTCTGCTGGAGTATTTGATGGTTATTGATAATAATTGTTTTAACAGTAATATTACAACAACATTTTGGATTTCAGTAAATGAATGCATGCACTTACGTATGTGATCTTTTAGAGCTTTTGTGATACTTAAACTATAAATAAAACTACACAAATAATTGCAACTTATCCATTTTTTATTTTATTTCTTTTCTTACTCTTTAATAAACTCAATTTACAATAATATAATACCTAATATTTACATAAATGCCGTAATTACTACAAAAATATTTACATTAATTTAAAAATTAAGACTTACCTAACTATTCCTTTGGAATGCAAACATTTTTGGACGGAACCATATTCTAATACTTACGTTTAAAATATACATTAACTTACAAATTATTTAACTTACATAAAATACTGTTACATTTTTGTCCTATCTCTCCATGTTGGTCTGCCAACATTGTCCCAATTTTGTGGTTAGATTTCCCATTTCAATATATATTGGTCCATCTATTGGCTACCAACTTGGTGACAAAGTTTTGCATTTGAGCTAAGTATAACAAATTAAACGACGTATCTAACAATTTTTAAATGCATCAAGATAGGATACGTTTCTAAAACTACTTAAATATCGGTATATTGCAGTCAGAATAGATAAATAAAAACAACTATATAAGATTTCAATTTATTTGGCCCTTGAAATGTTACGAACACGGACTAATACTTTGAACATAGTTATATGAGAAAATGAACTAAAAATCGCGGGTTTCTCACGTGAATATAATGAGAAAAGCTCTACTAGTTTCGAACCACTCATCTGAACTCTTCACTGAATCATCATTTTCTGTTATTCACGTCAGCAACTCGCGATTTTTAATTAATTTAGTATGTCTCACGATAGTATTATAATTTAGTATGTCTCATGATAGTATTATAATTTAGTATGTCTCACGATAGTATTATAAAAAAGAAACGTATGTTTTTTTTTTCATTTTCAGATTATATTATTCGAGAATATTTTATAAACAAAATTAATACTGCAATTGTAAGAACACTTATTTTTTTCTATTATGCTGTTGTACTTATTTTAATTAAATTAATTAAAAAAATATTATTGTATATTAGGTGACCATAGCTCTTTCGGGAGGCATTGGTACCATGTGGTTGTAGGTAAACCGCTGCGTGTAGTCGGGAATTTTGAGCGTGGTATCTGACCAGGGTGGACTAGGGTTCCATCTGTCCATGCCATCAGTTTCTTCCAGGGTTAGGGGAGGTGGAGCTAACCGCATACGCTTCGGATTTGGGTATTCCATACCTGTTTGGAAAAGAATGTAATCTTAAATGAATGAATGTGTCTTAATATTTAATTAAATGACTTTTAAGTTATAGAACGACTTTTAAGGCGTATGTAATATAATACCTAGTTATACCTACTTATGAAAAAAAATTAAACAAAGATTAACTGGATTATCATTTCTTAATTACGTTGTCTACGTTACGAAATGGAATGAAATGGATTGAAATCGATTGATATATGCTACGGATTAAGATCGATTTTTAATAGAAATTCCACTCAATTGATGTCAGAAATGAAATGAATTTGGAACGAGATAGTTTATAGTAGATAAAATAGATAGTAAATCGTAGAAGAAATAATAAAACTGAACAAGTCAAATAAAAATTAACACAAAATTTTCTAGTGAAAAGTAATAGTGAAAAGTGGGTGTTACATTGTACAGTGGTATAATGTGCATCTCTGACTACCCATTCGAGGATAAAAGGCGTGATGTTATTTATATGTTATGTTACAAAATTTTCTGTCTCTCTGCCCCAGTCATTCAGCTAAAGTGTGTGGATGATTTTTTTTTAAAGTTAAAATTAAGCATGGTAGTAATGAGAGATAATTATGTTTCATACAATTATATAGCTTTCACTATTCACAAAAGAATAGGCAAAATAAATAAATACCTTCAATGACAGTACTGGAACAGGGCTCCTGTATATGGTAGTTGACCCTGGGATACTGCTCATAATACTCCCTCTTACCGTGGTGTGGGTACATGTACATATTGCTGTTCACTATGATATCTGGTGGTGGATCGTAGTGATGAGGTGATCTGAAAAATAATAGTATATTTTAGTGTTATGTTTATAAAGGCTATTTTGCCGTAAAGTTAGGATTATTATTAGAATATGTAGGTTTTCGTTTGTTTTAATAGATGCTTCGCTGCATAGTACTTTTTTGTCAATTTGTAATATTGAACACACAGTTTCATACACCGCAAATCATTGGCGATAATATAGAATCTAATAAATAAGTCTAAGTTCCAACCTTTTTACTCATATTTCTTATATTAAAAATTATAGAAAGTAATGTTCTGTTCTGTTTTTACTCAGAAATTAAACCTGAAATACCTGGTTCAACGAGGTATATCTTACTAAATATACTCAACCTTGCGGCCCGTCCCGGCTTCGCAGGGGGGACTTAAGATTTTGTACATAGTTTTACGTTTTATTTATATTTATTCTCAGTTTTTTTTTAATTGTTTTTTCATCATCAACAGCCTATAAATGCCCACTGCTGAGCAAAGCCTCTTCTCACACGGAGAAGGTTATAGTCTTAAGGTAACCGATTGAACAATTCAAAAGTTATCTAGAGCAAACTTTTATAAGGTTTGAACCATTCATTAAAACGATTGTTATGGGTAAACTATAAAAGGTAGACATATGCTCTCGCGGACTTTTCTAAAAATAATGTTAAGATGAACAATTCATCTATAGAGCATTTTTGTATAACTTTAACTATATGCTCAGCGCACGCCACGGAAGACCTCAGAAACGATACTTTTCACCCATTTTTAAAACATTTTTGGTTACTGCTCCACAACTATAGGACCTAGCGTGATATTATATAGCCTATGTTACTTCTGAATAATGCAGCTTTCTAATAGTGAAAAAATTATTGTAATCGGTCTAGTAGTTTTTGAGTTTATTCATTACAAACATACAAAAATACAAATCTTTCCTCTTTATAATATTAGTATAGATAAAATAAAGTCGTAGTCTGACGCGTTAAGATTTACAAACATACAATTATGATCTTCTTTATAATTACCTTCATAAACATCAACATGAAGTGTGCGTCAAAATAAATACAGAAACTAAATCAAATTATTAAACTAAACCCGACATAAAACCTTTTCAACCTAACCTTCTTGTATTTGGTTTACAACTACAACTTTATTTTTACCATCCACTAAGCACTAAACACACAAAAATCAACTTTAAATAGTCCTGTTATAGGAGTCGTAAGTGTTAATAGTAGTGGAATTATTTAGTTTGTAATAGTAAGTTTACAATAAATATGGTAATGAAAGGTGTCAAATTACGCGGATGGACAGTCGGACAGACGGGCCGGGTGATGATTTTCTTATTTACCTCTATATTCTACAGAGTGACATGACGGGTACAAATTGTATCCTGACCCGTTTGTTTATTGTCCTAATAGTGTATTTGTTTTAAATTGTAACTAATCTCTTTATTATTTTATTTTGTGAGCATTGGTTCTTGAGCCTAACAAAGTATTTTAATAGGATTTTTGAAACTGTACACAACAATAACTAATTCCTCTTTTTTACATGAGATGCGTAATTATGATTGCTGAACTCTTCCTCGGACAACAAGCCCAGCTCGGGAAATTAACTACAGGACCCTTGTCCTAGGGTTGAATTTCTGAGTGAGGATATGAATTGGTTAATATTTTTTTAGTATTCTCAGTCTCTAGTTCGATTCCCGGCTCGGGTAAAGTATAATTGGGTTTTTAAAAATTCTCAGTAGTAGTACGGAGTCTGGATTTGTGTCCGGTATATGGCAATAGGCTCACCTCCTATACATGGGACTCATAACATAAATAGTGAAAAGTGGGTGTTACATTGACAGTGGTATAATGTGCACCTCTGCCTACCCCTTCGGGGATAAAAGGCGTGATATTATGTTATGTTATTATGCCAGAGTATAGAAATAGTTGGCAGAAGCTAGTGAATAATATTTTATGAAAATCTTACCTCTCTTCACTAATAGTGGACTGCGGCGAATGCGTAGAATAATCAACAGGTCCCCTTTCCGAGTACACTCGCTCACAACCATTATATTCATCGACTTTTGGCTGCACATAGGAAGACACGTGGTAACCAGCGTACTCCATCTCTTGGCTCTCCACGTAAGGATACTCCTGATATTCTTGGTAACACTGGTCTCTTCTGAAGAACTTTTGACAGCGAGGGTCCAGCATGCCACAGGGCTGGTTCTGGTAACCATAGTATTGGTACAGCCAGGAGTTGGCCAGCATTATCGTTGCTTCTTCTTCACTGTAGGGAGAATGGGAGTTTTGAATGGAGGGTAGCAAAATGCATATATTTTATATTATTGGATAAAAGAATACTTACAATATTTTATTTTTTTTACGGAAACGAATACTTTCCTAGATAATAATATATTGATTTGAAATGTCGCGTGACGTCACTTCTCAGTACATTTTATACGTAGAAATGACGTTTCAGCCCCATTCCTAAACTTTGATTCGTTATATCTAAGTATTATATTTCATTACCTAACTGACGGACTAATTACATTTTTAATATTTATAGCCTGTCATCGTCCCTATTGAAATAAAAAAAAATGTGTTTATAAGGGAATGACTGAGTGTAATTGTGATTTTAAATAAATTTAAAAATAGAAATACAAGTTTTTTTCAAATCTGAAAATTAGGTCAAAAAGGCATAGTCCAACTGGACGGTTAAATTGATTCTTACCTTAAAATCTGATTGGTTGCAACAATAAACTGTCTCGGTGTATCCGTTGCGTCTTTTACTTGCAACACCATATGTACCCAAAGGAACTGTCCACTACGTTGCTGTAACTTCACCAGTAATATGCAACATTTGTCTTGTTCCGATTGTGTTACTGTAACAAATCAAGATCTATTAGACTATGAGAAATAAATGATTTACTAACGAACGATATTTATGAATAGAGTGACGTAGTCCTAAATATTAGTTTGAGACATCATTCTGTTTGCTTTAAAAAATATTGTATATAATGGTATGCCTATTAGGCAAAAAGGACACGATTTTGTACCCCAAAACAATCCTATTAACATGACATCGATTTAAAAACTTTTTATTAAATACACAAATCAAAAAGCTCATATAACACATGTACAGTTTATTTTTTAAAGGGGAAAAATCATCGAAGTGAGGCGGAAGGGAGTGTCAGACTCTTACTGACTAAAAACCACACCGTTCCTTCTCCTGCACTTCGAGCCGAAGCCCCGGTTACCCGTTAATTTCTCAGCGGCTTCGTATATAACTACAGTAAGGATAATTTCTTTCGACTGACATTAAACGAATCCATGAATCGATCAGCAAGTACATAAATACTTATACATGATTTATTGGAACTGTATAGTCAATAAAATAATGGTTGTATTGTAGTCTGCAGTCAATAATATAAAGTATGAATTAAAATTGATTATTGATTTCCTTTGCCAATCAAAAGTGTCACTGTGTTTAATTGTCACCGCTGAATTTATTCCGATAGTGTAAACAATGATTAATAAATTAAAGAATTATTTTCATATTTATTGTTCTGATTCATAGAAATGTGAAATAATAATTTGTTATTGTTTTATTTATTAACGTGTAGGCGCCATTTAAAGTCTTTGTGTTGAATAAAGTGCGCTCTCGTGCCGCCGCGCTATGCCATTTCCGAGACCAAAAAGTGTGACTTTTTTGCAATGAATGTAGTTTTTGTTATTTTCTATCAATAGTTATTTAAATTATTATTGTAGGTTACTGATAAAAACGTGTTATTTCGCAATATTTTTATATCTAGCTTCAATTTTCTGTCTTAAAACGTATTTCAAAATATCTTCTCTCGTTTAATTAGTTATCTAAACAAAATTTGTCTGTAGTCAAAGTACTCACCTAGTCTATGTTTGCTCTGTGCTTCCCGTAAGCTGTCCCAGTGGATGAGTTGGTACCACGACACGTCTGCTAACTCCGATTTCTTCCAACCTAAGTACCATTCACCGCTGTAACAAATGAACTCATTAACATCACATTACGAAGGAAATACAGTATCCTCGTATACATATTATCGCAGTACTAAGAATCATTTGATGGTTTCTAAATTTACCTCTAGGAATTGTTTTCGGAACAAAATCGTTACTAGGAAATAGTTGAAGTAATATTTTTTTTATGAAGTAAGCCGGTAAAAACCGAGCAGATCCGTCTGCTCGGCTGATAGTAAGCAATCGGCGCCGCCCATAGACATCCGGAACATCAGAGGTGTTACAAGTACGTTACCGGCCTTTTGGGGATTAGGAATTTGAGGATTATTGGGGATTCGGGAGATTGGGGAGGGGGTTAATTGCGCCTCCGGTACATTGAATGTCTCAGTACGACAGTTACATAGACCAGACCAGCCGAGCAGACGGCCATTGGAAAGTTCAAAGTCACAATTATGATAATTGTGATATAGAACATTCGATCTTAGTCATGGTGCCAGAAAGAGCTTCGACGATTTTTTGGTTTGTAAATTTTACGTAACCTACTAATTCCTTAGATTACACTTAGTGTTTGCCAATCGGCTCATCGGAAAAGGCTTAAAGATAATTCATCAATAATGGGTGAATGTTAGTGGTAAGTTTTCTTGTCATGGTGGCCCGGAGGTTTAAGACGCGCGCTAGGTTTTAGGGCGCTTCTCATGAGGGTGCGGGTTCGAAACCTACCAATGACAAGTATCAATGTGACTTTTTCCGAGTTAAATGTACCTACTTTCTATGATTATCTAGACACCACTGACAAACGGTGAAGGAAAACATCGTCAGAAAACCTGAGCTTATAATTTCTAATTATAAGTTGGAAATAAATGCTTCATACCTTCTCCGCCGCGCGTCAGAAGAGACTTTGCTCAGCAGTGGGCATTTATAGGCTGATGATGATGATTAAAAGACTAACAAGGTCTACAAACTTATTACTCCGTCGAAATACCACCCGAGTAACAGAAAACATACATCAAAACCTTAACATTTGACCATGAATACAGAAATTGATTAATAAAAAACCTTTTGTAATGAAATGTTAATTAAAAAAGTAATTAAACGAGCAATGTTTAATGCTTGTGGTCGATTACAATTTATTGATTTAGCATTAAACTATCAAACACCAAGCGGTCACCGGTGACCGCAACCTATTGTTCTATAATTGTCTCTACAAAACCGGTACTCGACGAGTTAAAATTGTACTTTTGATATTATTTTGCTTGAACTTTGCTATTTCTGTGGGACTATCAATTAATCTTAGTCAGAATGTAGATTACAAGTACCGCTAGCTAAATAAATTGGCTTACTTATTATTCTTGTTACTTATTATTACAAAATGCGAATGTCTATTAGTTTTTACGTTTCTTTCATACGACTGCACGGTTGGTGCGGTGGCTGGGCAACCGGCTGCCGTGCAACGTGTCGCGGGTTCGATTCCCGCACGGAACAACTCTTTGTGTGATCCACAAATTGTTGTTCCGGGTCTGGGTGTCATTGTGTATGTGAACTTGTATGTTTGTAAACGCACCCACGACACAGGAGAAAATCCTAGTGTGGGGCAACGTTTTATTTAAAAAAAAAAAAAAAAAAAAAAAAACTTTGCTTTTATTATGGAATAAGAGGCAAACGAGCAGACGGATCACCTGATCACTGGCCTGAGAGGAGTCACAGGCCTTTTTAAAATCGGAATACGCTTTTAAAAGCGTGTACATACATAACATCACGCCTTTTATCCCCGAAGGGGTAGGCAGAGGTGTACATTCTACCACAGTACAATGTAACACCCACTTTTCACTAGTTGTTATGAGTCCCATGTAATAGGGGGTGAGCCTATTGCCATATACCGGGCACATTTCCAGACTCCGTGCTACTACCGAGAATTTTAAAAAACCCAGTAATACTTTGCCCGACCCGGGAATCGAACCCGAGACCCCTTGCCCGGCAGTCGCACTTGCGACTACTCGGCCAACGAGGCAGTAAAAGCGTGTACTTAAGTATTAATTAAGCCTTTTTACTACATCAACTTTTTAAAGCATAATAGGATTTTATGGTTGTTATTTCTAGCCTTCTTCATGATTTAAACTTAAGAATAGAGTTCGAGAGAAAAGAGTCGTCGTCCTTATTTATAACAGAAGTAAACGTACAGCTAAGTACTCAGCTGGACTTTTCAATTGAGAATTTTTTGTAAAGACATAACATAACATAACATCACGCCTTTTTATCCCCGAAGGGGTAGGCAGAGGTGCACATTACGGCACTTAATGCCACTGTACAATGTAACACCCACTTTTCACTATTTATGTTACGAGTCCCATGTAATAGGGGGTGAGCCTATTGCCATATACCGGGCACATTTCCAGACTCCGTGCTACTACTGAGAATGTTTTAAAAACCCAGTAATACTTTGCCCGACCCGGGAATCGAACCCGAGACCCCTTGCCCGGCAGTCGCATTTGCGACCACTCGGCCAACGAGGCAGTCTTACAGGTCCGTGATCAAGTTATTGCTCAGTGATCTTCGCTTCACGGCTCTAATTGTTGATACAAGAATGTTTTTAGGTGAAAATTTTGTGGGATTGGTGTTCTATTGGAGTATCTATTTTGGGACTAATAGTGTTTGGTCTTTTAGGTTTTATTGGGGCCTTATTTATGGATATAATGGAAAGTGCAGTATGTTTCAATAAAGCTACGATATTTTGAGCCCGTATTACGTGACAATTGAAAATAGTTCGATAGGTTTGCGTTATTATCACTTAATGGTTGAAAATACCTACAAAGGCTTTCATTTGAGGAAAATATAGGACATGTGACCAGCTTTATTGCAAGCTTCTTCGTTTTTACGATTTTTATTTTGTGGGCTTTTAAAGAGTTGAGAGATAAAGAGAGCATTAATTTACTTTAACACTAAACTTACTTGGCATCAATGTGTAGTATCTTCATGTCCATGGCGTGCACGGTGGTGAAGACGTTGGTGGCGCCGTGCACGACGCACTCGCGCGTCTCGGGCATGGCGAGCGGCGTGCACACGGCCAGGAACACCGGCTCGTTGCGGCTGCACAGCGGCAGGTACGACACGTAGTGACCGCGGACAAGGACTACCTAGAAATGTGTTGTTATTAGACTATGTTCATTACACTTAGATGCTAAAAGTAAAAAGAAACGTTAGGTGAGAACACTAACAAAAGTAAGGGTCATCTCTGTGACACTGTAGAACTAGACAACTCCTCTACATGAGCGAATCGCAGTTCATAAGATCCGGGTTTATCAGAAAGTGCGAATGTGCGAAGGCAGAATAGGTGTGGTGTCAAATTAATGTCTTGTATTCTGTAATCGCCACATTACATGCAATTTTATATTTTCGAAATTCTTAGTTTATCGTATGGAATATTCTAATATACATAGCATCAAAATCTATGGCATCTAAAATGAATTTGTCTTAGGGCTCCAATATTTTCGTATTCAAAAAAAAGAAATTAATTTGGGTAATCCAAAAATAAAGAACTCGCTTAGTAACAACAATTTGCTTATTCATAACTATTTACCTACTTACACAGTCAACTAGATTGAGTCGGTTTTAGTTGTGAATTGAGAAAATAAATATGAAAATTACAATTTAAATAAATCAACACAGACGTAGGACGATAAGAGCGTTGCTTACCTATTTCAAATTGCTATAGAATTATGTTTGCAAAACAAATTCCACTATCTTGTCGAAAATAAAATATTCCCAAGAGTTATCTTTTTTTGCTAACTTACTTTTATTGTCAAGTATTTGAATGGAAAAGTGATAAAGGGAATTTTTCCTAACGTTGGAACAAAAGGTGAACAATGAACATTATACTCGGTCAACTTCAAAATCGAACAATACTTACTTTTTGGTCGCCAAATCTCATTTGTCTTCTTGCATTTCTCGAAACATTCATTCTACAGAAGAAATGTCTATTCTTTGGTAAATTTTCAGTCTCCCCGTTGCCTCTGTTGAGTTCCATTTGAACGGTTTGGTGGTCTTGTCTGTCTATAATATCGTATACACTATCTCCATGTATTAGTAGGTCCTCCTAAAAATCAACATTTAATTAGAAATGTGCCTAAAATGGAAGATGAGGAATAAAAAATTCAGAAAGATTGTAAGTTACCATTGAATGCCCCAAATACTCCGCCGCATTTTCCGATATGTACAACAATTTTCCATTCTGTGTCATCATCATCATAAAACCGTTCATTGCCTGAAAATACATTGTAAAGTTAGTTTATGTCACGGCAAAACATCGTAAAGATACAACTATTTACAAATATACAATACAAACCTTAGAAAATCCAATATTAGGTGTGGGAGTCGGTTGTTCTTGATACTGATAGCTGAAGTCGTGACTTTTGAACACTAAAACGGAAAGAAAGAGGGTATTATGGGTGAAGTAATAACAAAAGTAGATAAGATAGCGAACTAAATGCATTTTAAACGTCTTAATATGCCTTTTCGTGACTGAAGGTGAACTAACAAAAAAGTTGGGGAGACGATGTTTCGAGATCAAGGATAAATGAGACGTGATGAGTTTGCCCAAAGATTTGGAGCATGAGAATTTACTAGAGGAAATTTTACATGAAAATGAAGAGGACCTCGACTCACGACTTTGCTTGGAAATTAGGGAAGTAACTGTTGAAAGTACAGATGAAATGGTTGATGAAGATGTGCTTCATGAACACATTTAAAGTAATGTTTATATAGTTCAAAGTAGACATTGCAACACTAATCCTGGCACTTATTACGACAAACATTTTGACATGAATGAATTTAATAAGTACATATTATCAGCTATTATTTGCAGGAATCATAACATTCAAGAGGCTGTCATCGATCTAGTTAATCCACTGACCCACAGACGCTTATATAATGCGATCAGAAATATGCGTGGGTTGTCTGGGAACATTCTCTAGCATGACTAACGTTGAAAGCTGTTGTCTAGCTTTCAGTTTGACTGTCAATGTAATGCTCTTGACAGAGGCCTAATGTTGTGGTTTTGAATTTTAAGCAGCTTGATCTAAATTGTTGCATATTTTAGTCAGATTTGAAATAATTAATTTGCTATTGCTATAGACTTCAATTCTGTGGTTAATTCAAAATGTATTTTTGAAGATTTAAAACGTCCTCAAAAATAGATTTCATCTATTAATGGATATTCGGTTCTTGTCTTAATGATTATATTCTCATTAAATGATATTTATTTTCATATCAGATAAATAAAATAAACATTTACTTTATGTCAATAGAGACGCCGCAATGTTTTATATTTTTTAATAACTTATTGAATGAAACCAATTAGTGTAGTATTAAAATCAACTTATTTGTGCTCGTGAAAGTAACTTACGAATCTGCATTGTTGACATAATAGAGGTACATATAAAAATTACATTAAGTACAAAATAAAACAATCAACTAACCTTGTTGGAAATAGTTCATCTTTCTAACATACACACACACGAGTGCCATGAGTTGCAGCTGTGAGAGCCTCTGTCTGGTAGATGGCGGTAACGGGAGAAGATCCCGCAGGTTGGAAATCTCTGCATTAATGAGGTCACGACGCATCTTACTGGCTCCCTTTGTTGACTTTGTTGGTTCAAACCTGTGCAGAAGGAGAAACCGGGTTAGAATCTTGTATGTGTATGCACCATATGCACATATTCTACAGAATATTGGACAAAAATCTACTACTAACTTCGTAAATGGGTTTTAATGCAATGGTTTGACCAGATCAAAGATCAATGGGGATATGTACTTGTACAATTTCATGTATTACTTATTAGACATGTTTTTTGTCGAATATTAAACTATACTTTTGCAATCAATCCAATCGTCTCTTGGCTTAAACACCTGAATTAAAAATTTTATGTTCTCATTCCGTTTTGACAATAGGCTCAGCCTTTAAACTAGCTATAAGAAAACGTTTATTTTGTGAAATAACAAACATGTTAACTCATCATATTAGCAAGAATTCTCAAGTAAGGAAGCAATAAAACTTAGAATCAAAGGCTCCCTAGTTTTCCTCTTACCTACTAAGAAAGGATTCAAATAGAAAGCATTCTTGGTAGAATGGCTAGGATGTAAGACAATGTGCGGATGTATCGTTCCGGACAGGTGTCTGTACATATCACACACACATTAACATAACTCTCGCGGTTCCTTGTGTTTATGCGCACGCAAGCTTTTGATTTATCTATGATTTTGTTTGATTCGGTTTTTTGAGGGAAATTGTTTTTTTGGAGTGTTGCACACGTGCATATAAGATGTTATGATTTATTAAAGACATTAAGTTTGTATATTTGTTTTCTTTCACTCTTTTACAATGAACTGTTAAAATTCAGGATTTCGTTTAGAAATTGTCGATGACTAAAGTAATTGATTTTGGTAGGTACTCTAGAATTTTGCATGGTAATATGTTTACTGTAAAATTACGTAAGGCCAAGGCTAAGGGACACAAGTTTTTGATTTTTTTTTGTTTTATTGGTTACAGAATGGGTCGTAATAATTTAATTAATTACCCATTACTTGCAAGTAATAAAGGAAAGGAGGATTAATGGACCAAAATCTCCTAAAGGAGATTTTGGTCCATTTAATAATAAAGTTTATTTAATTGAGGAACGGAGATTTATTCATATTTTATATCTATAAGTATCAATAAAATACGACTATTACAATTGAGATACTAAAGTAGAGTGGCGGAGCGTATTAAAAGCTTAATGTAATCGTCGCACGCGCAGGATGCATTGATATATTGCCTAGCAAACAGAAGCCGTGCTGTTTTATTCATATTTTTTCTCTTGAAATAAGAATTATTGGGAATCCTTCAAGAATTAAACTATGAGAAAGTTTATCTATTGCTTTACGGTTTTAAGAATATTCGTGTCTAAATAGTTGGATTATGGAATTACTTTGTTTCTAAGAACTTTTGAGTTGAGAAAACTGTATAAATATGTCGTTTCAAGTTTGTTCACATAATTGTAGGTATATTTATTTATTTCATGATAAAACACTTAAATAATTGACAGGCGTTTAATTCTATTCTTTCGTTTTCATTTAGAACACAACAAGATTATAAACAGTAAACAAGCTGACGCAATCCAAACATCTAATCTAGTAATTTATGTTACAACATAATTGATTCAAACTAAATATATTACGTATTATACAAAAAAATCTTAAGGAAGTGTCTTTCCGTCCGTCCGCGGCATGTTAACATGCGCCAGCGCACCCGACGCGCAGCACCGCACCGCGCATGCGCGGCCCTTTCATCTCACCTGGGAGTCCTTTTTATACCTCATTCTTTTTTACTCTTCAAAGTGATTAGACCTTTTTTCAATCGTTAAATATGATTGTGGGAAACGACGGCCAGTGTTATTAATTCGATTGAACTCTGAATCGATTGTTTGTTTTCGATGATCGATTGGCGTAATAGCGAATAAATTGTATGATTAATCGATGCGGTTGCGTTCATTTGATTAAACGTATTTGTCATGTTGTACGGATATGCAATTCTTTGTAAGTGGGTAATTACCAATACCTATGAATAGGTTTTTGTTTTAAATGAGGATGTGACCTTTTTAAACAAATGGCCATATTTATATTAGTTTATCCTTCTCAGATTTTGAAATTGTTCGTTTAAGTAGAGTTGAGGGAGCGCGATTTAAATATGGATTTCGTAATATTTTTATGGAATAATATTCTTGAACCACTGTTCATACTTTTGTGAATGTGTAATGTAAAGCTGTTTTATTTTTGTTAACTCTTTGATCTATGAGAAAATAAAAACCTACTTTGATTTAAAAAAATAAGTACTTAAATTTCATCAGTAAAATGCATATTGTTCTAATTTAGCCAAAAAAAAGATAACATTTTCTTTAAATTTCGATTAAGATATCAAATCGAATTCCTTTACAGTGTCACGTCTTTACACCAAGATGACCTTACCAAACTCTTTCCAGACCCTATTTTTTGAATATATCAAATCAAGAATGTATCTGTAAAATCGTTTACACGTCGGGCCACAAAAAGTGGCATTCCTTACATACTGACTCGTGTAACGACGAGAACACTTCACGCTGAATTCTATAAGTCGACCGTTTAAATTCTTCCGTACATTAGTCGACATATGCCCTTCTACAAATGGTGTAAACGCTAATCGAATTGAGTGAATAGAAAAGTCGATGAACGGTTGACATATTTTGTCGAATGTCAATGTCAGAATCATAATATCTACATTGATTTTTATATCCACTCGATTTTCGTTTATAGGGTTTGGAGAACTTAAGTACCTAAAGGGATCAACTGAAGGTAACCGACCAGTGCGGACACTTGCAATAGTAGGGAAGTTACAAATGCTAGCCTTTAATTGGAACTTAGATTCCACATACTACTATAGGTAACTACGCTTGGTGCAAATGTACTGTGATAATTTTGGACGCCAGTGCTATATTTATTTTGCATATATTTTTGTGTCGCGTCGGTGAGCAAATTTCTGTTCTGTTGTGTTCGAACTTTGAACAGAATGGTTACGACATATATATTTATTATTATAAATATAAAATGACGTCAAAATAGCATGTGAATACAAATTAATATAATGAAGTTGAACGTATCCTATTACTATTGTAAAAGTTGACAAAAATAAATTGTGTGAGAATGGAGTCGTAGACTTTTGTAATTCTTCGTGAAAAACGATAATAAAAATGAAGATGATTGTTTTTATGGCAGGTTAGTACGCATATAAGTATGTGTCAGCGCTCCTATGGCTATTTTCGCCTATCTATAATATAAGGGTTAAACTATCTTTTAACTAAGAGTTAGTTATCACAACGTAGCGCTTAACTCGTCGAGTAAGGTCATTATAGACACAATTATAGAACAATAGGTTGCAGTCACCGGTGACCGCTTGGTGTTTGACAGTTTAAACCAACCCCTTACTTGTACTGTTAGGTATCGTACCTATCTTAGTTTTGCGGGTCCCTAAAATTTAGAAGTGAAGTGCAAACGGGCACTACTGTTCTAGCGAGTGCCGTAAGGGAAATACATACTTATTGGTAAATTTCCAACCAATCATGGGTTGTTGTTGATGATGAGCATAAAGTTTTGTCATTAATTACTATGTCCTTTGGTTGACTTTTAGAAGTATTTAAGTTAACATCACGCAATATAAAGCAAAACGGCGTTGGATATCAATAAAATGACTACATTTTCAGGAGTGTATTTTCAAATTCAGTTTTATTTATCTATTGAGTTAAATTAACAGTTACTAAAAACATTACATTAATTATACACTATAAAATATAGACTATAATATATTAAATAAGAATATAACAAACCCCTAAATTGGTTTCAAGCATTTTAATGTCATCTAAGACGTACCTATATTTTCTTTATGTATTTTTTCCTGAACCTATTAATGTTATATCCAAATAAGGAACTTGAGCTAGTTTTTTATCAAATTTTCGTCATTGTGTTAAGTTATTTTTGTTTTCCTATACATTTTAACACATTTTTCAAGTAAAGTAATAGAAGCGTGTTTTGGACATGAAATTAGAAGGTCGTTGTGTGGTAGAGTAACCTTAAATGGTATTAAATATAGTGTTAATATACTTCTGTGGTTCTTAGTTTTTTTCGTACGTTGCGTGGTAGATTTTTTTTTTTAAGCGGGGAAAATCATCGAATGACTGCTCCCGCCTGGGTGAGGCGGAAGGGAGTGTCAGACTCTTACTGACTAAAAACCACCCCGTTCCCTCTCCTGCACGTCGAGCCGGAGCCCCGGTTACCCGTTAGGTTCTCCGCGACTGCGTGGTAGATGATGAGTTAATAGTTTTTTACGAATTCGAAAAACATATATACGGTCAAATTGAGAACCTCCTCCTTTTTCTGAAGTCTGTTAAAAATAGGACAGAATAATCCATTATTGATTTGTTTGTAGAGGTATATGAATTTTGGTTCGGGTCAGAGATTTTCATTAAAATTATA
This sequence comes from Spodoptera picta, assembly GCA_038387885.1. Classification (NCBI taxonomy): domain Eukaryota; kingdom Metazoa; phylum Arthropoda; class Insecta; order Lepidoptera; family Noctuidae; genus Spodoptera; species Spodoptera picta. The sequence continues at coordinate 587,177 of JAZHFQ010000233.1, read as the reverse complement.
GAGTCTCCCTAGAAGTTAAGTTAAGCGGAGTGCTTTAGCCACTGACAGAAAGCTAGTCCTATATGGTCTATAAAGACAATCTATCGATGCTTGTAGTTGTACCCATCTTGATGTTTATGATGTAGATTATATTCAGTCAAAGTAGGTATATTGAACGTATGAAGTTGTCAATAAAAACATTTTCAGTAGATTCCTACACGTGTTTAGAAAATCACGAAAAATTTTAAGATACGGCGACTATTATATACCTACTATGTGTCCAAACATGGATCACGATCCACTACGTAATATTTAGTAAGTTTGTATAAATACACAAGGTTACAATTTTGTCACATTATACCTGAAATACTCTACGTACAACCGTCAGTATATATCGTACTCATATGCAAATTAATTGACGCCATAAACACCTTTAACGTGCACACTTTAATGTCGATAATAGTGTGAAGGTTTTCGGAAGTTTTGTAAAACAATGGTGGGCGAAAAATGGTTAGCACGTATGTAACAGAAGAAACTGTGTTGCATTTGTGCTCGTTTATACCTTTTATGTGACTGCCGGGCAAGGAGTGTCGGGTTCGATTCCTGGGTTGGGCAAAGTATTACTAGGTTTTTAATAATAATCTCAGTAGTACCACGGAGTCTGGAATTGTGCCCGATATATGGCAATAGGCTCACCCCCTATTACATGGGACTCATAACATGAATAGTAATAAGTTGGTGTCACATTGTGCAATGGCATTAAGTGCAGTAATGTGCCCCTCTGCCTATCCCTTCGGGATTAGCGTGGGCTTAATGCCATGGACATACAAATTAGCCAGCCGTTTAGGTGATTGGCCAATTTGCCTTTAAGTTTTAGCCAATAGATTAAAATGTATGCGTACCTGCGCCTAATTTTTCTTACGACTAGGTCTTCATGTACTAGCTCCAAAGTAAAAATGTGTTATTAAGTTTACGTGGAAGACGGTATTAAAAGTGTTTACATGAATAATGTTCTCCTGTATTAAGGCGATCTTTATTGCACGGGAAAATGAGATAAATATACCTAATCTTTCTAAATTACATTTTAACAAGATGCTTGTAGTTTATGTCCGTAATAAAATTGTAAAAAATATCTAGTACCTACGACAGTAAGTTGCGCATGACTATAAGGTAAGGAAAAAGTGCTTCAAAGGTGTCTTCTTGCATATAATTTGAATAGTGCAAGGAAACGTAAAAGAACAATAAATAAATACAAAAAATGCCCATATTATTTTTGATTACATAGGTAATTAAAAATTATTATTATTATAGAAATATTTTTTTTTACTTAGAAGGTTTTAAAAAAAATTTAAAATCTCTCTTTAAATAGATATAGTAAATATAAATAAAATCTTACCTTAGAAACATTTTGATGGTAAAAAAAATTAAAATCTCCAAATAACAAAACTAATAAACCACTTTTCGCCACAATAAAAAAAAATAATTAATTCATTTTAAATTATTACGATAATAAATAAAATGAAACACGGCCACACAGCTCGAACGATGAAGTTCTAATGATAACTTAATAAAAACAACCCTTCACACTTTGCCTCACAAAATTAATGTTAATTGTGACAATAAAAATAACCATAAACGGCACGTGTCCGGCATTATTCAACAACCGTTAGTTACACACGATTTTTTATAAAACACAAATAAAAAACTATTATAATTTAAAACTAATGTCAGCGCGTCAATTTATGCGTGAGCTTTTTATTAGAATGAGATTAAGGCTCGATCCTGAAGCTCCGATACTTCCGTGCGCCGGCGCACCGGGGGAACGACTATAAAAAGCAACTAAGCCTCTCTTTCCCGCGAGCCTTATTTTCTTTTTTACGTCGAAAAAACATGCGCGAGCGCCTTAACGAATCCCTACGCGTTGTGGGGACTGTTCCAATTTCAAATTTTCAAGACACTATACTCTTGTCATTTTGAAAATGTAACTGTTGTGTAATTAAGAAAAAAATACACTTTTGAAGGTTTTTAATTCTGGCCGCACTCGCTTTGGGTGCGAGTGAGACGGAGGTATGTTTGTGAGGTGCGTTTTTCCAGCGTAGCTTGTTGTTCTGCGCGAAAGAAATGGAAAGAGTCGTTCGTTACTTACATAGCTTTAGATTAATGAGTTCGAAAGAGATGTAGGTAATGGTGGGTAATTACTGTTGTTTCGCGTAAACGAGACGAAGCTATAATGATTGGGTGCAGTGACAGTTATTGATATTGTCGTAATAAGAGTCGATTTGTAGCTTGGTGATCTGCCGTTTATGACATAGGTGGGGTGTGTTACTAGAGGTAGATTGGTAATTCTTATGTTAATTACAATTTAATGACAGCGATGGGATTCGCTGTTTTATGGTGGTATATGGTACTTATTTGATTCGCGTAGGTATACACATACCGTCTTAACAAGTGCTTGCTATATTTAGACCGTGTGCGCTATTTACTGTATAAATTCATTAAGGCGCTACTTAGTTTAGTCGAAGGTAATTTTATGTTAGCGTTTATTAATTGGTGTGTTGTTTAGTTTGTTGTTGTGTTGGGTTATGCGTGAGTAGGACCTAATTAATGTATTAATTATTACGGATTTTAAATTAGACTTTGATGATCAATTTTTGTAGAGGACTAAGGCAAATAATTAATATTTCAGTAAATATGATATTAACCGTTTTATTAAAATAAAGTTTCGACATGAATTAGTTTACCAATCTCTAAAAATCTCCTTAGGTCTTAAAAAGTATTGATGAGCTCAAAAAAGACTATTATAAAGATTGTTTCATCCAAAATTCAATATGGATCTACAAACACCATTTAAATGTTCAGTTAACAGCATCTAAATCTTGTTGAATAAAATAAAACTTTGAAGATGAGTGGTCGCCCGCGGGCGGCGTGTTACGCAGAATACATTCATCTTAAACATCACTTGCTTAATGTGGGAACAGGTGAGTGAAATATTATATCAGATATAAAAAAATAATTTACAAAGTGCTTTGACGTGTTAAGTGATGAAAATATAACAATGGATGAGGGGTTGATGAACTTGAAAGTTTGAAAACTTGAAGACAGAAAAATGAAAGCAGGAAAGATAGATATTACAGACATAGAGATATGCTTTTTTAAGGGGGATAAATCATCGAATGACTGTTCCCGCCTGGGTGAAGCGGGAGGGAGTATCAGACTCTTACTGACTAAAAACCACCCCGTTCCTTCTCCTGCACATCAAGCCGGAGCTCCGGTTACCCGTTAGGTTCTTCGCGGCAAATAGAGATATGCTACCTCTATAATGGTCATACAGCACTCATTTCAATATTAAATAACGTATTTATCTATAATTCAATCCCTAGGTTGTCCACAAGTACAAACAGGTGTTTTGGTATTGTTCTAATATTCGATATAACATCAACCTTCACCAAACTGTTTTATAAAAATGATAAGGACTACATGAAACATTATAAATATGGGTTGCCTAGTAAAATCTTGTCCAGGCTATGATTAACATTTAAATAAATTCTTTTGCAACTATAGGCAATACTTATTACACACAAATTCATCAAATTACTAATTGTAAACGACATGCGGCACCTTCAAACGATTAAAAATTGATATTGAAAGACGCGTGACAATTTTTATAGAGTTCGAGTGCACCTGTTTAGAAACACTCACTGAATTATAAATTATATCGAATATTAATTACTTAAAACGTTACAGGCAAACCAGACGAGTTCAATGAATATAGAGATGAAGCCCCAGATACAATCAGTTCAAATATAACTGTATTTGTTCTGATAATGAAGCCATGAATTCTTCTAATAATAATTGTACTTCATCTACTTTTACGGTTATTTCAATAGCTATTAATTAGAAGGTGGTCTATAGCTTTAAGCATCAATCAAAAGACAATTGAAAACTGTTCGAAGAAGCCATCAAATTCATACATTATAAATAATAGAGCGGCACATTAGTTAACGTCCGGCGCGTTCGGCGGCCGGGAGTCGAGTGACACAGTGTCATTAGCGCGCGACTCACGCGCAGGTTAAACTGCGCCACGTGCTGCGTCTGCGCCGACAAACGACGCGCGCGCACCCTTCCTACACGTACAGGCTGTTTTGTTGAAAGTGTTTGAGGTGCCTTTTTTATTTCCGAGAATGTGAGGGACCTCGAAAATATTTACTTTTCAAGTAACGCTTCACTAACACTTTAAATAAAAAATTGTAGCATTCCAATAATCAAATATTTTTTAAGTATTTGTAAAAGTTTCTGTCAAAATTGTGTTATTACTTTAAAGAAAAACAAAGTTTTACTTAATGATCATAATGATTATGATATTACAACACATAAAACAATAATTTGTAATAGTGTTAAGTAAATTAACATTATTAAAAAAACCCCAAGTCTAACAATTTTCTAGTTATTATCACAAATTTATTAACATTAAAAAAAATCACAAACAAATACAAAACCAACCCAAAAACCTAATGAGTGACTTTTGAAACACTCTGTAGCTATCAGAATGACGACGTATTTAACAATAACAGCAGGGAGGTCCCTGCAAAGGAGCCGGCATGACCACCGAAATCACGTAGCAAGCCACCCTAATGTAAACAATAGACAAAGAGACCGACTCTGTTATTAGGATACATGATTACTATCATAGTTATAGTACAGTTGTGATGTTTCTCAGAGGGGTTAGGGAAAATAAGCCTCTTTAAAGGATTTAAACCTCTTTAACTTCTTCTCTTCTTCAAGTGCTAGCTTCAAATGTGGGAGAGTCATGCTTCGGCACGAAGCATGACTCTCCCACTGTCATAGAACGTCTTCGCCTGCTTCTGTGAGTCGGGAGGGAGTTTTGTTGTGTATGTGGTTACTTTTTTGGAGATTAAAAAGGAAAGGCATTATGTAGCTAGCTATTTATATTTATCCACAGTTTGCATTTATCTTCTATAACTTTCAGGTTTAAATTATACCATCATATTTGCGCGAAAAACTTACAGGAGTTTTAAAAGTCCATTGCAGCATTAAATAATCACAATCGTTTTAGTTATTAATGAACTGAAATATAGTATTTAACTGCAAAGTAAATAATTAATTTTGCATTACTTTCATTTCGTAGGCACCTTAAAATACCATAATCGACTTTAATAAATAGCAATGTCATAAATACCAAAATCATTTAATTAAATTCCATTAATTCCTTCTTAAACATAATTCATTTCACCATTGGAATTTACTCTGACTGTACCTGTGTCCGTTTTACTAAGAATCCTTGTCTGTGGGGTGGTGCTCCGATTTTGTCAGCTCTTTTTCACTAAAGAGGTCGTTAAGATGCCATCGCATTGGGAGATTAGGTTTTAGAACGTATTGTTTTATTTTTGTTGCCAAAGTCGTTGTTGTTGTCGTACTTTTTGGAATCTTATCATTATTTTGTACATCGATTTCGTTTATATTTAAAAAATACTTGGCTGTCGTAAATGGAAAACCTTTACTTATTAATATGTAACATAACATAACATAATATTACATGTGCACATTACGGCACTTAATCCCACTGTACAATGTAACACCCACTTTTCACTATTTATGTTACGAGTCCCATGTAATAAAGGGTAAGCCTATTGCCATATACTGGGTACAATTCCAGACTCCGTGCTACTACTGAGATTATTTTTAAAAACCCAGTAATACTTTGCCCGACCCGGGAATCGAAACCGAGACCCCTTGCCCGGCAGTCGGGCAGACCATTAGTAAAATCATACGCAAAATAAGTATACTCACACGATACATTTCTGCCGAACCCACCAAAGGTTTTATAGTTACTTATATAACGCATTCTACATTTCATCAACCATTAACGCTTATCATGAAACTAATTAATCAATGTAAATTGATTACCAGTACAATTCCTAAACTTGATTAACCTTCATTAAATATGAGTTGCGGTAAAATTTTAATTAAAATCGTAGCAAACCTGACATTAGGAAACCAAAGAAGCTTATAATAAGTAACCGTAAAGAAGAACTATTAATAATCACAGGTTTATTAAGCTAACTTTATTGTGAACCCATAATTTTGTTATTAAAAATTACACAGACTGATTTTTAAAGTGTTAAGATCACTTGGCTCATAATGTTTATTTTTTTTCATATCACGGCTTGCTTTTAACTCTTTTATGAACGACTAAGTTACGACCCAGAGTTTGGTTGCTTTAATTTCGTAAATTATACGCCTCTTTGGGATTTTGTTTTTTACTAGAAGATAGGCGGTGCCATACTCCTGAGGTGGAGAGTATTTAAAAGTATTGGCATCTGTGATGTGAGGGGACTGTTATGGGACGATGTTATCGCAGTATCTCATTGTATTGTCGAAGATAGACATACGTTATTTCTTACTGGCCACGGCAACTTTAAAAGCAAATTGTTCTCATTTAAACTTATTGATTCACCATGGTGCCAATGTTCGACAGAGGAGTTGCGATACGAGCAGTCGGCCCATCACATACTCTGGGAGTGTGATCTCTGGCAATATGAACGTAACACTATGTTAAATAATTTAATTGTTTCGTCAGGTGTAGTTTATTATACGGACCTTGTGGAATCTAGAACGAATTTCCGTGCGTTTAGGCGTTTTTGCCATACCTATTATTGGAAACAAGTATAACAGCTCACACATAGGACCCACTTAGTTTTTAGTCAAATTTCCGTGGTGCTTGGCGACTGGGCTTCAGTTGTACAGTCTCTTTTTTTTGTGCCTTTGGGCTTAATTCATTCTGTCTCCTGCAGTAATTCACCGAGGGAAGTGAAAACCATAGTTTTTTCTTCTTCTCCTCTTATAATATCTTCTGATTCACTTCGTTGCGGGAACCAAGACAGTTACTCATGTCCCTGGGACGCGCCGGACTTCAGTGTTCTGGTGTTTTCATGGTTGTATCTACTGTAGATCCTGGCTTACAGGAGTTGCAGCGGTTTTGGGAGGTTGTGGCGGGCTTGTCCCTTAAAAAAAAAATACGTTATTTAGTAATTGTTATATTTATACAGTTGCTATTGCAGTTGCTCAAACGACTGAGCAGCTAATTAAAACGAGGAAGATGTCGGTTTTTAGTAAACACAATTCTTCACATATACTCCCCCACGTCCAATGTTTTCCTTATGGATAAAAAAATCAATAACAAATCACTTTAATACAGTCTATATTTTATAAACAAATTGATGGACAGACAGACGTCTGGTCAATCACCAATGTAGGGGATAATTTTATAATCTTAAAACTCCGGCCGTTAGTTACAAGGTAAGTAAAACGGACCGCACTTAAGATGCATTTTTAACAACAGGGTTCCCACTTATAATTTTATTTGTTGAATCAAAAATTGAATGATTACAAAGCTCGGATTAGGATTACTGGATTTTGATTGGAACGAATTTCAGGGTTCAATGTGGTTCACGGAATATTTAAATTTAAATGCAGTCGATGATTCATCTTGATACCGTTTTTGTATACGTCTCAGAAATGTATATCCCATTTCAAATTTCGCTAATTTTTGGTTCTTGTGATGTTTATCGTTTTTTGTTTTTTATTTATTGATGTTTTGTTGCTAAGAGGAACTTTATTTATACATTTACAGCTTTATATTTTAATAAAACATCTGTATCCTACTATAATTCTAGAGTTTTGGAACAAAGCAACAAAATGTAATTATAATTATTTTATTATTTTAGCTCACTCCCTATTGCATAGGATTCATAACTTAAATAGTGAAATGTGGGTGTCACCGTGTTACATTCCTGTGGTATTAAGTGCCGTGATGTGCTCCTCTGCCTACTTCTTTGGGGATAAAAGGCGTGATGTCATGTTATGTTATAATGTACGAGTACCCGTACCAATTAATGTATGAGTATCTTTGTTCAGGTAACGAAGGTTACGCAACTGAGTTCAGAAGGAATTCATATCAAATCATACAGCTTTATTTGCTGAACAATAGTATTGTATATAGTGACTAAGGTGTTATTTATTTGAGTAACATATCTCTTTGTTTTACCCATTGGACATGCAAACATTTTGTAAGTCTCAGTCAAATTGTATATATTAATTAAATTCAAAATCAGTCAATATACCTACTAGTCAAAAATTTTTTATTTTCACATTCGTAAATCAATCAATTAATCAGTCATAAAAACATAACCAAATTCAATCCAAAACCTATGGCTATGGATCGATGTTACTTGTCATTAACCGTATGGAGTTTTTATAAAAAGCAATTACTTAACTAATTTACAGGCTTCGTATTGAGATAGCTTAGTTGTTTCGCCCGTATATTTACATTATGTCCATCACCATTGTCAGTACGTGACAGCCCTACGGTCGGTCGCGGGGTCGCTGGGCGTGGTCAGCAGATGGCGCGATTGTCGGCCGGTGCGTCCGTCCTGTTTACCTGCACTCCGCAAACAAAAGCAATAGCCACCTTCACACCTTCCGACCTGACCGAGCTGGTTGGGAAATGGTTGTTACAGTGAAAACACATTTTCATGATGATACGTTAAATTTTTTGTCAGCCTGTAACTACTGTCCCACCCACGGCTGCAAGTCTTCGCGTGCCGTATAAAGTTCAGGGTCGGCACTGACAGGTGATCTGACTCGTTGTTAAAAATATGCGAATAAAATGCCATGAAGAAAGTAAAGTATAGTTTCTTTCGATTATTAGATATGGCCTTACTTGATTGACTATACACCGTGAAATATATTTTATTTGCGTCTTTTAAAATGGTTCTGTCTTGGTAATACAATAGTTTTACAAAGAAAAAAAATATTTAAAACAAAGAAAAACTCATCAACCATTGCAAAAGCAAACTTTGAAAGCGCGTACGAACTCATAGTACATTATCAAAACTAAAAAAATCTCGTCAGGTGTCACTTGCGATGCGAATAGTGCCTAAAAATTTACGTGAATACACTCAATGAAAATATTTTTATACTACAATAAAATTACATATTACTTTATACATCGAAAGTAATCCTTATGGCAACGAAATAGATTTCAGTTGTATGGGTGTCCTTTATAAGAGTTGGATCCTATTTATCAAGATCGTAGTTTAAAAGTATCAATGTTGTCAGAGTGCGACCTCTGTTACATGTATACATGAGCAGCCCCCTAGTTGGCCTCACACCCGCGACAAGAGTAAGAGTGGTGATAAAGATAAATTTCAATACCGTACCGTCACAAAACTTAACTTTATAAAAATTGTGATTGAATAGTACCTATATATATGTATTATTCTCGTCATTATTCGAAGAACATAGATACAATTTGGGACAATAATTTCTAAGCGGGTTCATTGTTAATGTTTTGGAAGGTATCCAGTGACCTTACTTAATAGGGATGATGACAGGGTATGACAATTAAAAATCTAATCTAAATCCGTCAGGTAATGAAAAAATATTTGACACGTATTTTTTTATTTTGTTGTATAATAAAATGATACTTATGTATATGTAACGAATCAAAGTTTGGGAGTGGGGGCTAAAACGTCATTTCTCGTATTAAATGTACATAGAAGTGATGTCACGCGACATTTCAAATCAGTACATCGTTGAAAGTATTTGATTCTGTAAAAAATAAAATAAAAAATACGTGAGTAATGTTTTAAAATAATCTACCAGACGGACATTAAAATAAAAATTTGTCATCTTCCTATTATCCTAGTATTTTCCTATTATTTATCTTATCCTAGTATTTCCTATCCTAGCATCCTATTTTCCTTACTATCTAATATTATAAATACGAGATTGTATTTGTATGTCTTTCTATTTTTGTCGTGGTTTTGGTATGATTTTTGTGTTGAAAAGATAGGAGACTCTTATAATTTGGCTCCGCATAGTTGAAAAGTATTTACCTCAGAAAGTTAAGCAGAATTGGAGGTACAGGTTTGCTAATTCACTTATAACACTGGAGAAAATCATAATTTGTAATCATGCTTTTATTAAAAATAAGGAAACTCAATATTGTGCTCAGTCATGGTTCAAGGTTCAAACTCAATCTCCAAACTTATAATTAGCCAAAAACCCCTTTGAATTCGTACATTACCCTTTACATCTACCATTTTATATCTAGATCACGGAAACGTATAATTTACGTCCATCCAAATGTCCTTGACCCTTCAATTCCACCTGTTCCCAACTTGACCTTAAATCGGTCTAATCGATGGAATCGTTGCGAACGGACCGGCGCGGCGCCCGCGCAGCCGAGTTGGGGAGGGGGGAGGAGGGGGCGTCCAGTGCCCGTGATTTAATACCCCGGTCGCTAATTATGGCTTGTTCAAATTGTAGCTTTCTCACGGGTTGTTTGGACCGGTTACACTGTAAAACTTAACTTCCACTTGAATTATACCTATTTTTTTAAATTAACATTAAATGTGCTATTACATTTATATTGGATTATAATTATAGAAATGATACAAAGGAAGTTATTTATATTAATTGAGATTTGAATTTGGTTTTCGGTATAAAGCGTTTTATTTCCGAATGATGTGTGTCAAAAACTAGAGTTTTATGAATTTTTTTATATGTATATTATTAAGTAATGTTTTTCTCATATTTTTATTTTCTATGGAAAGACATACCTAATAATGTTTATTGTTCAATTTCATTATAATAGAATTCGGTGATGAATAAAAATTATCACTTACAATATATCAATCAATCAGCGCGTAAAAAAGTATTCAGTAATATATATACCTTAATAAAATACTGTAAAAAGTCTACAATGACTAACCGTCATCTCATTAACTAAACTTTCATTATTATCATTACACATTAAAATAAAATTGCAAATATGTTTAACCCGCCATTTATTTTCGTTCCATCGTATCTTAGATGCGCCTGGGCCGATGCGCCCGTACCTTACTGCATTCGCTATACTTATTCTGTCTGCTCCAACCTGTTACCCGGTCAACCTTCGAGTATACACCTCTCTGTCACACATAACTAACCTTTAATACATTTTTCTCGCTTTAACGATCTCAGGTCAGGCCGAAGCACATTACAGTAATGATACTTAAACACATATTTAAGTAAAAATTCTTTTTCTCTTAAAAAGTTGTATGTCTGAGTGTGTAGTCTGGTATTTTATAATTTGTGCTGTAATTCTGCGTTTTATTGAGATTGCATGGTTTATTACTGTGATAGAAGTTTATGTGTGTAACTGATGATGATCATGACCATTATAAGAAGTTGAATAGTGGTTCAATATATATTTTTTTAAACTTTGTAAGTACTCAAAACGAAATATTATAATTATAGATAACGGCAGGCTAGAGAACTTTATGCGAAGCGCTTCGCAACAAGCTCCCTTGTACGTACTGCTAAGGAGTGGAATTCTTTGCCAGAGTCTGTATTTCCTGAAGACTTCTTCTTCTTCTTCTTCAAGTCTTCAAGTCTTCAAGGCCCGCGTGAATAGGTTGACTATCGGACGACGTGCTCCATCGTAGACCGCATTATCGCTTACCACCAGGCGAGACAGATAGTGGTCAAACGTCGTCCCATCATATATAAATCGAGAAATCAGCGAAAATAGAACGAATTATCATGTGAATTATCACATGAGTGTCACAGTAAAAGACTGCCTCGTTGGCCGAGTGGTCGCAAGTGCGACTGCCGAGCAAGGGGTCTCGGGTTCGATTCCCGGGTCGGGCAAAGTATTACTGGGTTTTAAAAAAAAAACTCAGTAGTAGCACGGAGTCTGGAATTGTGCCCGGTATATGGCAATAGGCTCACCCCCTATTACATGGGACTCGTAACATAAATAGTGAAAAGTGGGTGTTACATTGTACAGTGGCATAATGTGCACCTCTGCCTACCCCTTCGGGATAAAAGGCGTGATGTATGTTATGTTATGTCACAGTAATCTATCAGATTACTCCTTTCATTGCTGAATAGCAAGGTATTTCGATTTTCAAAGTCCTTTGTATTGAATAAGAGTAGGGCCTTCCTAATATTACGTGTTTTTTTTAGTATACCTAGAAGGAAAATGATCAAACAGGACGCCCAATTAGTGTTGGATCAGTTACTATGGGTACCAGGTCTGGACTTTCAGAAAAGAGTATTAAGTAAGAGTATTTTCTTGTAGGTTTGAACTTCTAAAACACTAAGGCCCATTGCACACTGGTAGGCAATACGCGTATATACCTTCTCCATAAGAGTCTGGAACGCAACCTTGTAACCTAAGCACACGGTGCGATCGTGAAACGTGCGCCTTACTTGTGCCAACTCCAAGTAGCTTAGTATAGTAATAAGAAGATTATGAAAACTAAGGTCTACTGTCCACGTTTCGTCATTTAAAAATACATACCAAGCGAGATGGTGGCCAAACGTAAACTTATCAGGTATTTAAAAAAGATGCCATTTTTTTATACCACGACGTTGGCGCGCATATACGCGTGTTGCCTGCGCGTATAAAATTCGCCGTGCTATAAGCCCTAATGTGTAACTAACCAGTATTTATGTCAATCATACACAAAATAAGTTACAGTTATTTTCTTTAATGTTTGCTTTTCCAGATTATCTCTACATTATTCCACCAGGAGGGGGTACTGCTGGTTCTGGACATCCTTCCTCATCGTCGATGTGAGTGTAAACTGAAAAAATATATAGTTTGAACTCAATTATATGGATATATAATTGGATATATATATACTGAAAAATGTTACTGTAATGTATACTTAAGAAACTACCCACAAACAAATACATAGGTATATTTAATTGCATTTTGTTCACATATAATACCTACGCATTTATATCTCAAATTGCTGAAAAATAATTACTATTAGGTACCTACCTACTACCTTTCACTTCATTTAAAAAAATACATTTTATTGGACGTTATGTATTAAGTCACAGTTTTTTTAAGGGGGGGGGGGGAATCATCGAATGACTGCTCCCGTCTGGGTGAGGCTGGAGGGAGTGTCAGACTCTTACTGACTAAAAACCACCCCGTTCCTTCTCCTGCGCTTCGAGCCGGAGCCCCGGTAACCCGTTAGGTTCTCCGCGACTTCGAATCGGCATCAGCCCTATTGGGCCCCATCCGTGGTAGTCTCATGGCTCTTTGAGGCGCGCGCGGAACGCGACGCGCCGTACGTTCGGGTCTAGTTCTGGTCAGACGGTGAGCCACCCATGGTCGCCGTCCGCCAGGCCCGCGCTTACGGTGGCCGGAGATCGTCCCGCGATCCCCGACGCCCGGAGTGTCTCTCGCGATGGCTGGGCTGCGAGGAGGCAGCGCTTCACTGCCTCACGCGTCCCGCCTCCTCCTTAGCTAGCATGACTGCTTCGCAAAAGGAGGAGACGGCATCCCAGTCCCCTCGCTCCGCATCATAAGCGCAAGTCATAATAACTTTAGACGCATTCGGCCAATTTTGATTCTGCGACAAATTTAAGTATTCAGATCAATTCGTAACATCGAGGGTTGCAAGATTCACATATTTCTAATAATGTTAACATTCTTCATACGTCAATAAATATTCAATAGATTACATATTGTTTTACGTGACTGCGATTGCCGGGCAAGGGGTCTCGGTTCCCGGGTCGAGCAAAGTATTATTGGTTTGTTTTTTTAATTCTCAGTAGTAACACGAACGAGTCTGGAAATGTGCCCGGTATATGGCATTAGGCTCACCCCCTATTATATGGGATTCATAACATAATTAGTGAAAAGTGGGTGTTACATTGTGCAGTGGCATCAAGTGCCGTAATATACACCACTGCCTACCTTTTCGGGGATAAAAGGCGTGATGTTATGTTATGTTATATTATGTAGTGTATGTCTCACGATACTTAGCTTTTATAAAAATGACGGTTATTGTTGAACCAATCTACTCACTCTGGTTGGTATCACAAGCAAACTCCAGGAGGTCACACATGTCTAGAAAAGTTCTCTTCTTGTCTCCCATGCTTCCGCATACCCGTATCGTATCGTGCATGCAATTTTCTGATAGCTGACAGAACTGATCATTTTTATTCTGTGGAAAATAAGACAGAACAATGAAAACTTAAATAAATTAATAAAATAAACTTTTAACGAAACACAACGCAAACGTAATTGCTTCACGTCAGTTTCCTGAGAGGCCGTGGTATCAATCCGGTCGAATCGGCCCATTCGTGCTCGTACGGCTCTCCCACACTTAGAAACGCTATATACAATTATAATAAATGTACAGTCTACACAACTATCTAGTATGAGACTAACAAAATAAAGATTAACTCAATATAGAGACTGTAGCAATTATTATATCACATTTTATAGTTTTTATATATTTTTTTTAGTTTTATTTATTTAGCGTGAGGTTTACAGAACCTATGGTAGGTATGTTGGACTCGCTGCCATTGCAGTGGTAAGTCCCCTCTTTGAGGAGTGGCTTGAGAGACGCTACGGCGTCCTCACCTACCGCCTGACGCAGGTCCTCACCGGACATGGAAGTTTCGGGAGGTACCTGTGTCTGATGGGGCGGGAGGAAACGCCCGGGTGTCATCACTGCGAGGACCGCCCTGAGGACACGGTGGAACACACAGTGGGAAAATGCCCTGCGTGGGCTGAGCACCGCCGTGCCCTCAGGGAAGTGATCGGCGATGGCGACCTCTCGCGTCCGGGCCTAGTGCAGGCCATGATGCGGAGCGAGAGGGATTGGGATGCCGTCTCCTCCTTTTGCGAAGCAGTTATGCTAGCTAAGGAGGAGGCGGGACGCGTGAGGCAGCGAAGCGCTGCCTCCTCGCAACCCAGCCATCGCGAAGGACACACCGGGCGTCGGGGATCGCGAGACGATCTCCGGCCACCGTAAGCGCGGGCCTGCGGACGGGGAGCATGGGTGGCTCCCCGTCCGACCAGAAACAGACCCGAGCGTACGGCGCGTCGCGTTCCGCGCGCGCCTCAAAGAGCCATCAGACCACCACAGATGGGGCCCAATAGGGCCGATGCCGATTCGGAGTCGCGGAGAACCTAACGGGTAACTGGGGCTCCGGCTCGACGTGCAGGAGAAGGAACGGGGTGGATTTTAGTCAGTAAGAGCCTGACACTCCCTTCCGCCTCACCCAGGCGGGAGCAGTCATTCGATGATTTTCCCCCCTTAAAAAAAAAATGGTAGGTATGTATATATTTTTTAATAGCAATTCGTTGATCACTATAGCAATTCGTTGATCACTGAACCAACCAACGGTATGTCCATTATGCCCTGGAAGCTGGGAAGGTCTTAGTGGGGACTCTAGACGCCCACCCAGTGTCCTCAGGGAAGACGGTGACACAGTGGTCACGTGCCATCGTGCATAGCGAGGCGTAAGGGTGATGCATATCTCCCCTGTGATGTCCCGTCACAGGCGTTTCATCGGGGGGTCCCGGAGCAGGTCTATTATAGAGTACTCGGTACCCCCTATAGGTGATGATGGTAGCCACCGGGGTGGTTTTAGTGAGGTAAGAATCCCACACTCTTTATATAGTTTTCTATCCCCAAAAAAGCTAGGCGCTTTTGGAAGGTTTCCACCCCGTTATCAAAAAAAACAATGTGTGGGACGCAACCTGCGTCGACACCCTTGCACCTTCTTATCTTCCAGTAACGGCGGGTTGTCCTGATTCGGCTGCGACCTCTGCAGAAAGCCTTAAGCGGCGCAAGTAGTAGCAGCAACAACCTTGCTAGTAGTTATATCTTTGAGCCGTTTGGGGTTGAGACGTTAGGTCCGTGGGGTTCGAGAGCCCTTAAATTATTGAAAAACATTTCGAAACGCCTGGTCAACGCATCTCGTGACCAGAGGGCAGGTCTTATTCTCGGTCAGAGGTTAAGCATTGCCATACAACATGACGATAGTGCCAGTTTTCTGAGTACTTTCCCTACTGACGTCGATGCGGACGAATTTTTCGATGCTTTGTGTAAATTGTTATTTTTAGTTTTCTTTTATTAAATTTTTATCTTAAGGTTTATATAATAGTATTGTATATTTAGTAATAGTAAGTATTTATATTATTTATAAATAAAAAATACTGACCAATGGTTATAATGGTCTAGTGTAAAATGAAGGTTTTGCCATATGGATTCTTACCGCTGGAGTGGTGACGTGGCTAGGTATGTGGCAGGTAACTGATGGAATGTAATTGGTCAGCAATAGTATGACTGGAAAGAAAAAATACATTTTATGTCTCCTTATATCCAACCCAGCCTATCCTATATACATATCTCCGTGACCGTTCCCACCTTAAGCCCCTTCTTGAAATCGTTCAACATAAAACCGATTTCTACTCCTACTCCTTCACTGTTCATGCGGTGAGACTGTGGAATTCGCTGCCGCCTAACATACGCGACTCCAAGTCCATCTCCATTTTTAAACGACTTGTCAGGGATTATTATCTTTCATACTGAAGTACAGCTTTATTTATAGATATATTTAAATATTTATACATTTTTATAATTCGCTTATAATATTATTATTATTTTTTTATATTTCTAATTTTAGATGTATTTATTTAATTAATTAAAGATACAATTTATGATATGATTTATGATAATAATTATTATTATTATATTATATTCCGGTCATTTTAGTTTTAGAGTTATTTCAGTTATTTTTTTGTTTGTCTGTCTTATGTTTAAATTCCTTCTCCTGTCGCAGGTCTGCACGAAGAAATCCCTTAAGGGATATGCAGTACCTATGTACTGTGCTTGTATTGTGTTGTCCTTTGTAATATTGTCTACTGTGTGGTGTAGGTACATAAAATAATAAATAAATAAAAAGCAAACTCATGCACAATATACAGTTGAACTATAAATATGTTTGAAATAATTAAATTATAGGAAACCAGTTTCCGTGAGCGGCTTCGGTAATTTTCAAGAAAAAAATTGCCATTTTATCTACCTTTGTCAAGGAAACCACTGCCGTCGATCACAGCTGATGAAATATTAAAAGAGCTGAGTATTTCAATAATATAATTATAACATCACTCCTTTTTATCCCCGAAAGGGTAGACAGAGCTGCACATTACGGCACTTAATATGAGCCTACATTCCCATAGTCCGTATGTAATGTCTATAAAAATATATAATAAACTACCAGAAGCCCTATCTATCTATAAAATTTACTAATAAATTAAAACAAATACTCATAAATAAAGCATACTATAATATTAAAGAATATATTAATGATAAAGATTTAAAATAAACACTGTAATTAAAAATTAAATATATGTACGACACATATAATATTAATGATTAAATCACCTATTACAATACACATATTTAAATATATAACGAAAAAAAATAAAAAAAAATGTTTAATATATGAATATATAAACCTACATAGAATATATAAGTACATTTATAATCATTTTCATAAATAATACTAATAACATTACAAAATAAATTGAACAAAACAACTACTTATAACTAGTAATAAGAAATCTGCGATACATAATCTAAATAAAATTAGCGTCCTCCTCTCTTCTACGTTGCCGTGCCCTACAGGGTCCATACTGTACTATATTATTATGTAACACCTTTTAAACATATGGAGTGCAATAAACGTATTGAGTATTGAGTATAATACCACTATGCAATGTAACACCCACTTTTCGTTATTTATGTTATGAGTCCCATGTAATAGGAGGTGAGCCTATTGCCATATACTGGGCACAATTCCAGACTCTGTGCTGATATTGAGATATTTTTTAAAACCCAGTAATACCTACATTACTCCAATCAATAACATATTATAGTACAACTAGCTACTCGCGCGGTTTCATCCGCTCTACTCGAATCGTATTGATCATAGCGTGCGTGACTATTTAGGAAGGTATAGGCATACCTTCCTCAGTACCACGGATGGGGCCCAATAGTCCCGATGCCGATACGGAGCCGCGAAGAGAACCTAACGGGTTACCAGGACTCCGGCTCGAAGTGCAGGAGTAGCAACGGGGTAGTTTTTAGTCTGTAAGAGTCTGATACTCCCTCCCGCGTCACACATGCGGGAGAAGTCATTCGATGATTTTCCCCCCTTAAAAAAATACTTTCCTCAGTAAATGGACTATCTGGCTCGGAGGTTTAAGAAGCCCGCTTCTTATGCATGAGGGTGCAGGTTGGAAACCTATCAACGGCAAGTGCCAATGTGACTTTTTCCGAGTTATATGTACTTTCTAAGATTATCTAGACACCACTGACAAACGGTGAAAGAAAACAACGTGAAGAAACCTGGACTTATAATTTCTATTTATAAGCCAACCTGCATTGATCAAGCGTGGTGATTAATGCTCAAACCTTCTCCGTGTGGGAGAGGCTTTGCTCAACAGTGGGCATCTATAGGCTGTTCATGATGATGATGATGATGATGTTCATACAGAAACCTTTTCAGCCTTATATAATAATTTGAAGCAATAGCTTCAACTCTATGAAATATAGTAGAAGATATTATGAATAAGATTATAATACATAGCAAATATATTTCTGCTACATCTAGAAGGGTCATTAGAGTTATGCAACGTTGCCGATTTTGGTGCTAAGTTGTATAAGCGTGTCTTTGATATAATGAAGTCTGAAGTGGTGCTGTGTTGTGGATGAAACCCGGAATGGCAACGATGAAAGAGTTTTTATGTATCTGTCTGTACCTACATGCTTTCACATTTTTATTATAAACTGCTCCTGCCTGGTACAATTTCACTCACTGCTCTGTTACTTTTGATTGTAGCATGATGTGTTGTAGTCTACGTTATCTTAATAAATAAATTATCGAACACAAAGTTAGTAAATACACATTTTAAAATTGGGATTATTAGCTCCGGCAATTTAAATAAAAAATAAATCCTGACTTCACTTATAATATATATAATACTTATGTATAATATATAATATACAAACAAACACAAACATATATTACAAACACATATATATATATATATATATATATATATATATAGTATGTAAGAATCAGCACATTTATTACTCACAGTACACTATTACTTCAAGTATATCAGACCACATTCCGATACCACATGTATGGCGAAAGATTGTACTCGACTTAGCAATAATTATGATAACAATAAACTACGTCTGTTTGTTTTGAACTTTATAACTCTGCCGCAGTCAGGGGCGCTAAACTTTAGTATACCAAATGAAAAGGAAAACCATAGCGAATTTCAGACTCTCTCTCCAGCTTCATCATCATCATCTCATTAACAGCCTATAAATGCCCACTGCTGAGCAAAGCCTCTTCTTACACGGAGAAGGTTAGAGCATTAATCACCACGCGTGCTCAATGCGGGTTGGCGATTTCAAACTTATAATTAGAAATTATAAGTCCAGGTTTCCTCACGATGTTTTTCCTTTACCGTTTATCAGTGATGTCTAAATAATCTTAGAAAGTACATATAACTCGGAAAAAGTCACATTGGTACCTTGCCGTTGGTAGGTTTCGAACCCGCACCCTCATGCATGAGAAGTGGGCGTCTTAAACCTCCGGGCCACCACGACATCTGATCTATAGATCATAATATGAGGTGTACACCAGTAATGGTCAAACATGGTGATATTGTATATATACAATGTTAATATCTAATAATAATAGTCATGAACACTACAATAGCATTTTGTAACTAATCATTTTTTCAACGTTGACTGTAAAAAATCGATTCAGGCGTATTTTTTTTAAGGGGGTAAATCATCGAATGACTGCTCCCGCCTGGGTAAGTTGGTAGGCAGTGTCAGACTCTTACAGACAAACAACCACCCCGTTCCTTCTCCTGCACGTCGAGCCGGAGCCCTGGTAAACCGTTAGGTTCTCCGCGACTTCGAATCGACATCGGCCCTGTTGGGCCCTATCTGTGGAGGTCTGATGGTTCTTCGAGGCGCGCGCGGATCACGACGCACCGTGCGCTTGGGTCTGTTTCTGGTCGGACGGGAAGACTCATGCTCGCCGTCCGCAGGCCCGCGCTTACGGTGGCCAGAGATCGTCCCGCGATCCCCGACGCCCGGTGTGCCCTTCGCGATGGCTGTGTTGCGAGGAGGCAGCGCTTCGCTGCCTCACGCGTCCCGCCTCCTCGTTAGCTAGCATAACTGCTTCGCAAAAGGAAGAGACGGTATCCCAGTTCCCCTTGCTCCGCATCGTGACCTGCATTAGGCCCGGACGCGAGAGGTCGCCATCGCCGATCGCTTCCTTGAGGGCACGGCGGTCGCAACCGCTGTCGCCATTAAGTCAGCCACCGTCTGGTGCGACCTCCCGTGTGCTAGCACCAGCGTGTCGTCGGCGTAGCATGTTATGTTTACGCTGCTGGGGCGTAAGGCATCGTTCATACCAAACTTTTTTTCGGTCCAACGGCCAACGCCGACGACTGTGTAACGTATGCACAGTCAATACTCTAGTTTATCACTTTATCATATAGTATATTTAAAATCTTGTTACGTAGTGTGTTTTCGACAGTGAGTATGCACTCATAGTCGGTGGCGGACAAAATGTTTGGTGTGAATAATGCCTAAGTATATATAAGACTAAATCGTATTATTTAGAATGAAATAAAACTAATGTGTTGCTTTGTAAAATTAAGAAACGACATTTAATGTTTTATTCTTCTATAAATTCTTTAACACAAAAGTCACATATTGACATTTTTAAAAAAAAAACAAAGACTATTTGACAAAGTAGTCAATTAAAAAATTAAGAAAACCTTTTTCTTTACATATATATATTCATTTACACATCAACAAAGAGTCTATTTTGAAATAAGACCTTTAAAATAAGAATCTATATTCTTACTGACTTCTAAAATAAGTGACTCTCTGGTTCGTCTAAAAGAAGGAGGAGATTACAAATTTGACACTAATAATTTAATTTATAGGTAATGTGCCTTGTTTTGAGATAAGAAGTGAAAACAATTTTTTCTGAAGAGTAAAGAGAAAGAAAAAAAAGAATTTAAACAAACTTACTTTTTCCGATCCAAAAGTTGACATACATATATAACCTTACGCCTGTCTTACAGAGGGGTTGGCAGAGAATATGAACCGCCAGTTGCTACGATTCTTACATACTTCTTTAGCCTCATCAACAGTCATCAATATTTTCATGCATGTTCGTCGGTTAAATTGGTTCTTCTTTAATTCATTCCAAAAGTTGACCTCCTCTGTATAATATTGAACATTCCACATAAGCTTCAATATTTTGTGTGTATATTATCAATATCCTGCCCCACAATCCTAGTTTAATTTCCAAAAGTAAACAAATGTGGTTATTGTTCTCCTAGACCATTGTTGTTCATCCGTCGAAGTGATCGTGCATAATGATAGTTAGAAAAGTTGTTACTAGTAAGATAATAACTTTGTAATAATAATTTTGAGGGTGCTCGAGTAATTTTAAGTCATAACTGATTTAGTGTTCTCAAGCGTTACTACAAGACAAAAATGTTGGGGAATTTTGAAAATAAAAATGACGTCGCGTTATCTTACACTCTCCTCTAAAACATCAAATCAGTATTTTTATTAAGTTGAAATAAAAAAAAATAGTGAAGTTTGGTTTGGTTTTTTTTATGGCATAAGCCGGTAAACGAGCAGACGGATCACCTGATGGTAAGCAATCGGCGTCGCCCATGGACACCTGGAACACCAGAGGCGTTACAAGTGCGTTACCGGCATTAATTGGTGTTTATGATGTCTTTATTTCTATTAATATATTTATTCTTTCAGGTTTAATGTTAATTGGGTTGGCTGCTGAAGTCTGGTCACACGTTGAAATAGAAGCCGATGATTACTTCTTTCCATTGGAACCGGTACTTTGTCAATTTTTTTTTTGGATTGTTATAAATTATAAACTCCCTCAATTTATAAAAAAATAAAAATAAATTATAAATCCCTAATTTTAAAGCTCTTTTACGGCTATAATATCCCACTAATATTAGATAGCGAAAGTATGTATGTATATTTGTTTATTAGTTTCTTACTTACTTCTTTACGCTACAGGTGAAGGAATCGGAATGAAATTTTGGAACAAGGGTCTACCCTCATATTCTGGAATAACAAATAGGCTACTTTTTATACCACTTCTAAGCCGGTGGCAGAAGCTAGCATCATATTTTCCATAAAAAAACATCGACATTAGTCGAGAGCATTCATAAACCATTTTTTAATTAAATGTTCACAAGTTGAGCCCAAGATTAGTTCTTGCCGCACCCAATGCGAGAATTATTTGATAAAAATGATAATAACAAGAGTAGGTGTATAACTATGTATTTATACACAGTCTCAACAACCTATTTATCTGTAGATTTTATACGAGCTTCATACAAATTATGGCAAAATTCTATTTCAGTAGGTAAATTAAAGTTAATCAATACAGGTAGACAAATTATTGAGGCTGGTCGCTAGAGAATGTCACAGAAAACCAATGTTTTACTCTGCCAATAGGATATCAATTATTGCAAGATGTCGGATCAATGCTGGCATGACTTTGTGCCAATCTGTGGTCAGGACGTCCGGGGTGTCACCAGAATTTTCAACGACAATTGTGACTTATTTGAATACAATTGCGATGAGAAAAGACGTGAGTAGTTTTAAGCACTTTTTGGTGATAAAAAGACTTTTTAAGTACATTTTTATAGTAAAGAATAAAATAGACAAAATAAACATAACACATCACTTCACTATTTATGTTATGAGTCCCATGTACTAGGGGGTGAGCCTATTGCCATATACTGGGCACAATTCCAGACTCCATGCTTCTACTGAGAATTTTTTTAAAACCCAGTAATACTTTGCCCGACCCGAATCGACCCCTTGCCCGGCAGTCGCATTTGCGACCCCTCGGCCAACGAGGCAGTTAAGGGAGGCAGAGGGAATGATTATAGAATCGTTATTTAAATGTTTTATAAGCAACAAGTAATGGAGGACTAGCCCCGTCGGGCAGGAGCTCGAGGTGGTTAGCGTTCGATATAGGTACATCTATCTCCTACAAAACGCCTTCGACATCCAGTTTTTTGAGGGTAAAGTCATCCAGTCATCAAATTACTGTTCTCGCCCTCTCAGGCTCCTGGCTATTCCCTCTCAGATATAGACTTTGTATAATTAAAATTACAAAGGAAAAACAAACGTCCAAATTTTATAATAGAAATAGCAGCCAGTCCCGGCTTCGCACGGGGTAGACAATTATTTATTTTTGGAAATTTGGATTGTTGTAGTGACATAACTACAATATTTGGACATATGCTACTGCGGAGTTTTTTGTAGACATTATGATGTTCTTCAATATTGTTGTATATTATTTTGTTCTATCGCTAACAGTTTCGGCAGCACATTCGACGGAAGACATTTTAAGACTTATTTTCCTACACCTTCGGTTACATTGTTCAAATTTTACAAATGTCAAATTGGAAGAATGTAGCATTCTATTGGTGAAAGAATTTTTAAAATCGGCCCAGTACCTACTTTTTGAGCCTATTCATTACAAACATACAAAAATAGGTACAAATCTTTCCTCTTTATAATATAAGTATAGATTACAAACAAGAAGAAAACAAAAGTAAACTTCTTAAAAACAAAAATAAATGTATGTGTTTATATGTAATTGTGTGTGTATGTATGTGCATATGTTTGAGTGTGTTTGTATGCTACTGTGTGTGTGTGCTCATTGGTAGGCGTGCTCCATCGTCGGTCACATCGTCGCTTACCCCCACACGACGGTGGCCAAGCGCCATACAATTGGACGTATAAAACTATTTTATTAAGGATTACTTTAAATTTTTTTATATTAAATATTTTTTTTATTTTCTTTATTCGCAGAATATCGGCATGTGAAGATGGATATGTGTAAAGTGGATTCTTAAGAGATTATGATAATATAATATTATTATGTTGTTATAATGCTCGTCACTAGTTAAATGAAATTATACTGTTAAGAACTCCAATTTTTTTTATTATTGTAATCATAAGCTACAAAATTAGTGGCACTTTTACACGTCAATATTAACTACCAGGTTCTGGCTGCAACTGTGTCTGCGTAGACCTTATGCAGTTTATTTTCCATTTTCTTAAATTATACTCTATTTATGGTACATATTGCATACATTCATAATTTTGTTCTTAGGAATAATATTTAACTCTGTGAACTCGAAAAAAAAACTTACAAATAAATATAATATTTCTTATTGACTATTTCTTACTGACTTATTATTTTTTTAAATCTTTGCCCCAAACTAGGATTTTCTCCTGTGTCGTGGGTGCTTTTACAAACATACAAGTTCACATACGCATGTCATCCCTAACCCGGACCAACAACCTGTGGATCAGACAAAGACAAAGAGTTGTTCGGTGCGGGAATCGAACCCACGACATATTGCGCGGCATCGGGTTGCCTAGCCACCACGCCGAGCGTGAAGTCAGTCAATTGAAAACATATAATGTGACCGTTATATGGCAAATGTTCCTCCCACCCGAACGAAGCGTTTCCCTTCAAGTTTTCTCGTCACCCGTACAACCAGTCATCGAGCCTCAAGTGAATAGTTTACTTATGAGCGGCCAGGCACCTACCTATTACATAAAAAATATATGACACTCTCTGCCTTAGGATCAGTTAGAGAACGGAGCCGCAGAGAACTTAACGGGTTGCTGGGGCTCCATTTCGAAATGCAGGAGTAGGATCGGGGTGGTTTTTAGACAGTAATCAAGAGTCTGACGCTCCCTCTCGCCCTACCCGGGAGAATTCATTGCATGATTTTCCCCCCTCGAAAAAAAGGTATAAGTAGAGAAATCAGCAGTAACTGGTGCAAAAAATAGGTTTGTGTAAAAAAAACATGACAGTTATGTTGATGTGTGTTCTATGCACCAATTAACTCTTCTATGGGTATATACTTGCATCCCTATCTGTCTCAAACTCAAACTCAAACTCAAAAGCATTTATTTCAATTAAACCATAATTTGGTACTTTTGAAACGTCAACAAATATGAGATATATAATAGTCTGTCAGTCTGTCCGTCAGTGAAGCTAGGCGCTCGTTCCAAAATGTCGATTCGAGTGGAGAAGAACAAGCAAGAAACTCCATTCGTTACTCTTTTAAAAAAAGTCTGTTTTACATTGCTCTGATACATATTCCAATATTGTACACACATGTGAGAATAATATAAAGACATACCTGACGCAACATACAAATAACAGAACATACTAAAATAGAAAAAAAAAACAAAACCAAGAGAAAACAAATATCTTAAGTCTGACATGGTCCTCAAATATGTATACTGACAATCCATATAAAATAGTGCTTCTATACAAGAAAAAAATAAAAAATATACTCTTGTTTAAATAAAGAAAGAAATGCTCGATGCCACAAGAAAAATAGATTGCCTTCATCGGAATCAAAGTGTTAAATTACCTATTATCGTAATCTGAACTAATAAATAAATCTGAACTGTAATCGGTCTCTCATAAGTTCATAACTGAGAATCGTATTCAGCATCTCTGAATTATTTGGAGCGGATGATCTACCTCCGCCGGTTCCGATCCAGCACGTCTCTCATGACCGGGTAGTTTCTTGGAGGACGATGTCTCACTTAATCGGTCCATCCAGTTGGTGAATGACCAGAACCACACGGCATACATTCATACATACTTACACAAATATATCATTTTCATCATCGTCAACAGCCTATAAGTGCCCACTGCTGAGTAAAGGCGTCTTCTCACACGGAGAAGGTTTGAGCATTAATCACCACGCTTGCTCAATGCAGGTTGGTAATTTCAAACTTATAATTAGAAATTATAAGTCCGGGTTTCCTCACGATATTTTCCTACCATTACCATTACCATTACCATTTGGCAGTGGTGTCTAAATAATGTTAGACAGTACACGTAACTCGAAAAAGTCACATTAGTGCATGAAAAGCTGGCGTCTTAAGCCTCCACGCCACTATAACTACAAACTCTCCAAACGTATAATCTAATGAACCACTCATGATAGAAAAAAAAATTCAGAAAGAACGTTGTAAAGAAGAAAGACAATGCTTCTTGATTTTTTGATACTAACAGTCCATTCTACAATCAAGCGACTTGTAGGATATTACCTCTATATAATATTTAAAAAAATGTTGAGTCATCTCTATACTCAGATTCCTCGAATCAAGATCACTGAGGTATAAATGATTTTGAATGTTTGTCAAGAGGGAACTTGAAAAGGGTTGTCCTTTTTGAAAATATTGAGAAGTATCTATGTCGTAAAGTAGAGATAAAATTGAATATTCCAGCAAAGGCGGATTGGCGGCCACTTGAGTTTATTGAGATTGATTTGGTAACGTGGTCATTATTTCCGTTATCGTTGCACTGAAATTTTAGATTTTTTAAGTTTCATCTAACTGCTCAGTAAAATTTAGGTAGCTGGCATCAGTATAATCGAGGATCAGTGATTGCGCGAGTGAGATTCAATCTTGGGAGCAGTTGGCTGAAAGTTCCGTAGTATTTCAAACATTTTGCGAATGTCTCTCGCAACTTTACCCCCACAAAAAGTTTTCTCTATAAAGCTGCTCAAATCCGCTATCATCAGTGATCACAGAGAGCTATACTATATGCAACCATTTATAATAGTCAGTGAAATCTTTGAACTTAATCTATTGATGATGACTTGCGACTTCGCAGAACTCACGAGGGTCACCTATGAACTACTAGTCAGCATACATATGGTAGGATGATAAACAGAAGCTCGTTAGAAATAGAATTTAGAATTATTGCAATGAGTAGATAAGAGAGAACGCCGTTCTATCTATAACGTTCGTTCTATCTATAACAGACCAAAAAGATAACCTTCAATGCAGATACGCTACCGACGGCCATACAGGTCTACTGACTTTTAAAATAAGCAACTCTCTTAAATTCGTCTTGAAGCCTTGAAATAAATACCTTGTTTTGTGTTAAGAAGGAAACAAATAACTCTTCTGAGGACTAAGAGATCAAAATAAAGACAAAAAATAATTCAAAGAGATTTACTTTCTCAGGTCCAAAAGTTGTTCACCTCTGTAAAATATCAAACATTCCACATTAGGTTCAATATTTTGTGTGTACATTAATAATTTCCTGTTCGATATTCATAGTTTAATTTCCTAAAGTAAACAAATGTGGTTATTGTTCTACTAGACCATTGTTGTTTATCCGTCGAAGTGATCGTGCATAATGATAGTTAGAAAAGTTGTTACTAGTAAGTATCTTTGTTCTATCATTGTTTTAGAAATATATCAATCTAATAAAATCAATTCTTTTGATGATAACTTTATATAGTTATTTTGAGGGTGGTCGACTACTTTCAAGGCGCATTTAGAGCTTGTAGTTATGAGTGAAGTGAATGAGAGAGAGAGTGGTGTCGTGGTGGCCCGGAGGTTTCTCATGCATGAGGGTGCGAGTTCGAAACCTATCAACGGCAAATACCAATGTGACTTTTTCCGAGTTATATGGACTTTCTAAGATTATCTAGACACCACTGACAAACGGCGAAGAAAAACATTATGAGGAAAGCTGGTCTTATAATTTCGAATTATAAGTCCAACCCGCATTGAGCAACCGTCGTGATTAATGCTTAAGCCTTCTCCGTGTGAGAAGAGGCTTTGCTCAGCAGTGGGCATTTATAGGATGATGATGATGATGAATGAGAGACGGTGGGCGATGATATCATGAAATCAATGCTCATGTAGAGCAACTCGTGCTTTACTCGAGCAAGCCGATATTTCACAAGCATGACTAAAATATGTATAACCTGAGTATTTTAATTGTGTCAAACAAAACTAAAAATGGTAAAGAGTTTTGGAAATCAAAAACCTAATAGTCTTCGCGCTATTGTACGACGATGGACTTTGATATTGTTTATGTATGCTGAAATTAAAAGTTTTTAATAGTCAAAATTCATTGCATTCCTATTCTATTAATATTTTCCTCCTTTTAGGCCTAATAATAATCGGGTTAGCTGCTGAAGTCTGGTCGCATCTTGATGTAGAAACCGAAGATTTCTACTTTCCATTAGAACCGGTAACTGACTTTCTAGATTTTTATAAATACTTAAAATACAAACGGCTGTGGTATAATTTTCTCGTCTTCCGCTTACATTAAAAATAACCTTTTTAATTTACAGTCTTAATTGTTCATACTAATTTTTAATTCCAAGAGTTGTTTTAGCCGTTCTGGGTATAAATATGATGCGATTGAGGGTGAACCTCATGAATTAGAGTTCAGAATGATGTAAGAGCCTGTCCACATCTCCACGTAACGACATCGTGGGATCGCACGCCTCTGCGTGCAATCTAAACTCGCGCGCTAGCACCTTCACCTCCAGATCCTTTGGCGGTAGTCCGGCAAGGAGGTTCACCGCCTACCTGGAGATCGTGTTATATCCACGAATCACCTGAATGGCCATGACCCTCTAGAACGTGAGCAGCGGTTAAGCCGGCTGCCAAATCTGATTCGGCGCCCACACTAGTGTGCTAGCACCAGCGTGTCGTCAGTGTAACAGACCACGATGACGCCATTCAGGAGGTCGGCGCACAGCAGCCAGTCGTAACCGACCAAACCCTGTGGAATACCGCGCGACATTTCTCGCCAACTTATCTTGGTGACCGGGGTATATGACGGACAGGACAGGATGAGATAGGTAGATGACGACGATGATATCGGTATACCTCCAAAATGCAGCTTCAGGGCAGGGAGTTGAAGGCATTGGCGATCTCCAAAGACACCGCCATGACGACCGTACCCCTGGATCTCTGGTCACTGCAATTCCCGTCGTGAGGACCCTTACGCACATGATAGCGTCCACGGTGCCGACCCCTTAGCGAAAGATGTACTGGCCATCAGCGAGGTCCAGCCCAATTCTGGACCAGATTTGCAACAAGTCGATTTGAAATGATTAATTCGAAATTTTTCCCATCTCATCTCGTCGAGCAGCATAATGGACCGGTACCAGGACAGAGTGTACGCAGGGCGCCCACCTGTCCTGACCTTACGTTGTGTATTTAACGTTAAGTTAACGTGAATTTTTGCGTTACGTCCACTTGCCATGCCACTTTTCCGCACCTTTCCGTGTTGACAAACGTAGTGACGTAGAGTTCTAGGCAGACCCAGAGGTTTACAATTCCTGAACGTTAGTATCTAAAAATTGCAGTAGGTCTACATGTGTTCATCTGTTCATTCTTTTCTGGTTTTTACTAACAGATCAAATAACCCATCTATTTTTAGATTTGCTTACTTAAACATTGAAGTTTTGATATGATGAGAATGGTTGCATGCAATGTGTCAAAATTTCATTATAGTATTAAGTAAATCTACAGATAGACACACTATTGAAACTGGTCGCTGGAAGACGTTACATAAAACTAGTATTTTATTCCTCCATAGGTAATAAACTACTGCGCCTTTGCGGATCAGTGCCTGCACGATTTCGTAGTAATCTGTGGTCAGGATAATTTGGGTATCACCAGAATGTTTGTCGATATCTGTGACCTCAACGAGTATAATTGTGATGAGAAGAAACGTAAGTAGTTTCAACTAGTTTTTAAAGATAAAATCCTTTTTAAGAACTTTTATCCTAGTAAAGAATGAAAGATTGAAATGTCAATAAATCGTAGCGGGTTGAATCTTAGTAGCTAGTTCAATAAATTTTACTTTCTTATTCAACTAGCTTCTGCCAACGGTTTCGTCTGTCTTGTGGGACAATAAGCTGCCCATATATTATTACCGTCCATAGTCTACCCCTATGCCAAATATTGACCCGGTACCTTGACCTGTTTATACATAATGTGATTGGGAACAAACATACACACAAACGATTGAGTTGATTTTCAGATTGGTATGTTTGTAAGAAATTATAACTTGTTTAATAGAGTGAATGAAGATAGTAAGCATTTACAACGAGATGCATCCAAACTAAAAATGGATAATTGTCGCAGTACTCTTTATGGCAAGAATTATGCAATAATGGCAATTAGAGTATATAATAAAATTCCTCGATCTATTAGAGAACTACCTTTGCGTCAATTTAGAATTAAGTTGAAAGCATGGCTAATTGAAAAATGTTTTTACAGTATTAAAGACTTCATTGACTATGGAATTGTAGAACGATAGATTTTAATATTATGACATGTAATTTTACAGACATAATGTATTTGACATTATGTATTTTGCCTTGACATGTATTTAAAAAATTAATTTGACATTTTGGAATCATTATTTTCATCATCATCATCATCAGCCTGTATTCGTCCACTGCTGGACATAGGCCTCTCCTATGGCACGCCACTGAGCTCGGTCTTTAGCTCTTCTCATCCAACCACTGCCAGCCACCTTGCAGATGTCGTCACTCCACCTAGCTGGAGGGCGCCCTACACTGCGTTTGCCCAGACGCGGTCTCCACTCTAGAACACGTTTACCCCAACGGTTATCGGTTCTTCGACAAATGTAACCGGCCCACTGCCACTTCAGCTTACTGATCCTTTGGGCTATGTCGATAACTTTGGTTCTCTGTCGGATCACTTCGTTTCGGATTCGATCCTTCGAAGAGACTCCGAGCATAGCCCTCTCCATAGCTCGCTGCGCGACCTTAAATTGGTGGAGCAGTCGCACTGTCAGTGTCCACGTCTCGGCTCCGTATGTCATTACTGGAAGGACGCACTCGTTGAAGACTTTTGTCTTCAGGCTTTGCGGTATCTGAGACGATAAGACTTGATTAAGTTTTCTATATGCTGCCCAGCCAAGCTGTATCCTTCTACGGGCCTCCTTTTCGAAGTTGTTCCTACCAAACTGCAGAGTTTGTCCTAGGTAGATGTATTCCTGAACGACTTCGAGAGGCGACCCGTTGAGAACAATTGGCTCGGGAATGACATGTTCATTGAACATTATTTTTGTTTTGTCCAAATTCATCCGGAGCCCAATGCGCGCGGAAGCACCAGCCAGGCTGCACAGCATATATTGCAAGTCCTGAACGGTTTCAGCCACGATGACGATATCATCTGCAAATCTCAAGTGTGAGAGATACTTGCCGTTTATGTTTATGCCCCGTCCTTTCCAATGCAGTGTCTTGAACATATCCTCCATAGCATTTGTGAACAATTTGGGGGATATAACATCCCCTTGTCTCACTCCTCGATGCAGGTGAATAGGTTCAGACTGCTGATTTTGTACTTGGACGGCCATAGTCGCAGCTTCGTACAGTTCTCTCAGCACTTGGATATATCGCCAGTCGACTTGGCACCGTTGTAAGGACTCCAGAGCAGACCAGATCTCGATAGAGTCAAAGGCCTTCTCATAGTCCACGAACGCCAAGCATAGAGGCCGATTATACTCCTCGGTCTTCTGTATAATCTGCCTCATCGTGTAAATGTGGTCCATGGTGCCATATCCTCCTCGGAACCCGGCCTGCTCGGGGGGCTGAAACTCATCAAGCCTTCGTGCGAGACGATTCGTGATGACCCTGGAAAACAGCTTATAGATGTGGCTCAAAAGAGAAATAGGACGATAGTTCTTCAAAAGGGTTTTATCTCCCTTTTTGAAGAACATAACGACAATGCTTCTGCTCCACACCCTAGGAGTTCTCCCCGTGAAGAGGACGGAATTAAATATACTTTGGAGCCGCTCGAGAATTGGTTTTCCCCCTGCCTTAAGGAGCTCCGTCGTAATTCCGTCTTCACCGGGGGCTTTTCCATTTTTAAGCTGCCCCAAAGCCACCCCGATTTCGTCTTGGCTGACCTCTGGCAGCTCTTCAGTGAAGTGGCGGACAAGTGTGGCCCTGGGATCCCCCGAGTATGATTGAGGTTGGGGTGCTTGTGACGCATATAGATCACCGTAGAAGCGCTGAACCTCCGCAAGAATCTCCGGCCCAGAAGCAACGACTTTTCCCTCAGATGTAGTCAGCTTCGTCAGATGGCTTCGACCTAGTTGCTGGATGAAAACTTTTGACCCCGATTTCGCTCGATCGCTTCTTTTATAGCGCGTGTGTTGGAGCACCGAAGGTCACGTCTTACCTGCTTCGAGATCTTTCTATTAAGATCCGACAAAGCGACTGCTGTGTTTTCGCGGCGCCTCTTCATCAGCTGCAGAGTCTCCCCCGAAAGCCCCGCCCTCCTGCCGGTATTTTGCGCCCGCCACATTTTCGTCCCCTCATCTCGGAGTATCCCGACCATTTGGTCGAGTTTTTGGTCAATATCAGCGTCTATTGTGGTTTCCAAGACAGCGAATCGATTTTCCAGTTTGAGCTGGAAGCTTTCGGACCCGACAACAGTTTGGAGCAAATTAGGTCGGAGCGTAGACTTCATAAGACGGACACGCTCGGATTTGTGTTCGATGTTTAGAGTGCCTCTTACCAGTCGGTGATCACTTCCTGTGTTGAACCTTGCCGCCGCCGCCGACTTGGCCAGGAATAGCGGGGCGACCGGGAACTAGGGGCCGTTTTTTGAAATGCCATGCCATATAAGGTAATGCCCATAATCACCACGCTGGGCAGGCGGGTTGGTGATTGCAGGGCGTAGCTCCTCGCACTAGTGACGCTGCTCCCCGTAACTAGTCTGAAATTTTGCTACGCCTACTTAGCATGGTTATTCCGCCATGTGTCGGTCGCCAGAGCCTCGTCCGTTAGTCAGCAGGATGTACCACGAGCAGGTTGGATGGGGCACTGAGATCATTATTTTGACATTACGTAATAATTAATCAATGAAATTGGATTTATATTCTATATTATATAAAGTGCCTACTATAAACAAACATTTGCATGCCTGGAAAAGGTGGAATACACTGTACTGTTGAAAATTAGACTAAGATCCATTGTATCACATGTTCCTGCGAATAAATTTCTATTTCTATTTCTATTTCTAAACTCGCTCATAAACTTATATATTATTAATTTATAATACTGGAAAATAATTGATATTTAATTTACTCTATTTGATATTATAAATAATTGATATTATATTTACAGAATATCGGCACGTTGTGATGGATGTATGTAAATACGAGCTACTCACCGTGCCACCACCGCAGCGGTAGGTTAAATTTTAAGGGTATATAATAATATAATATTGTGTTCGACATTGTAATTAAATGAAATTATAATAAAAAGAAATGTTTTATTTTATAAATATGCTACAATTTAGATATATTTACATTTTAAATCTAAGTTCTTTGTTTTTTTTATGATATAAGCCAGTAAAAGAACAATTATAAACTGATGGAGAAGATATTGGAGCTATAAAGAAATTATGAAAAACAAAACACTTCATATCACCATCAAAAGAAAACTGTTCAATGCTTGCATACTACCTGTTCTTACATAATGGCTGCCAATCATGGACTATAACTCAGGAATTGACAAGCCAACTTACAACCTGCCAACACGCTATGGAGAGGAGTATGCTGAGTATCAAGAGGTCTGACAGAGTAAAAAACAATATCATTAGAAATAAAACTAAAACCACAGATGTTACACTGAAAATCAAAAGACTCAAATGGAGATGGGCTGGCCACATGATAAGAGGTCACGATAAATGGAGTAAGAAAGTAACAGTATGGTGCCCAAGGGAAGGGAAAAGGAAGAGAGGGAGACCGCAGAAACGATGGGACGATGACATCAAAGAGTTGGCAGGTGTGACGTGGAACAGAGTGGCTCAAGTAAGGACAGAATGGAAATAAAATAAAATTGGAGGAGGCCTTTGCCGATTGGCAAACAGATCTGCAAATGATCACCAAACAACAAATAATAGATAAATTTTTAACTTTAAGTTGCTTTTAAATGTAAGTGTAACGTAATATAAGTTAAGGATCTGAATAAAAGGCTATATTATATGCCAGTAAACGAGCAGACGACTCACCTGATGGTAAGCAATCGTCGCCGCCCATGGACACCTGAAACACCGAGGCATTTCAAGTGCGTTACCGGCCTTAGCACTAACATTAAATTCCTATATGTTTTTTTATTTCCTATATCTTATTAATGAAGCGGTTTTTTTAAGATGATCATTTTTAATCTACTTTTGGAGTAGGTTTCTTAACGCAGTTTATCAATATGTCGAAGGCGGTAACACTCATCCCTCTTCTGATGTCGGAGGAGGCAGTATTATGTTCCGTTTGCTCAGACATAATGTAGGTGAATTTGAGTATCGTGTAAATAGGAAAAGCATTTAGTTACTTATAATCACAAGGTACTGGCCACTAAGCGAAACGTAGGGCAGTTCCGTGACAACGTCTTCACTCGGTGGCGACTCGACTAGAAGTGAGCTCCGGCGCTCCGCCGAGTGCGACTCTGACGCCACGACTCTGCCTAAGCGCACCAGATATCCGCTAGGTGGCGCGCTTGCGTCCATTTAGCATCCAAACTCATGACCGGCTCCGACAAATACATAGGTACTATTATATAATAAAATTGTAAAAGGTCGGTGTCTGTACATGAAAGATAAATAAATGAGAAAAACTTTATTAGGGGAACTTTATATACACAATAGAACCAACAAAGCAATAATTTTTAGAATGTTTGTCTGTTTGTCTTTTTCGTTTGTTCGGGCTCATCTTAAAAACGGCTTAGCCTAATTGCGGTTTTCACTATTGAATTGCGGTTTGGGATTAACATTTAGTCTTTGTTTTGGGTAAATTGTCATCACATTAATCATTATTAAGAAATCGATTTCAAAAAACCAACAACTAATAACAAACAAAAGGTCAAAACTAAAAAGCAAAAAAAGGTTACGTAGTAGGAATTTGACTTATGTATACGTACATACGTAAGGTAAAAAGTCAAAGTCAAAATCATTTATTTCAATTAAGCCAGAATGGCACTTTTGGACGTCAACAAAAAAAAATTAAACATGAAGCTATTTGCTCATTCCAAGGTCTATAGGAATCTACATTCCTATGGAGAAGAACGAGCAAGAAACTCCATAGGTTACTCTTTTTCAATCAGGTTCACAAGTGAAACAAGTGAATTTATTTTTGCAAATAAGCTACAAGGCAGCACTTTTACACGTCAATTTTTATCAAGCGAACGATGAGGTCGACAATTACTAATTGACTACTCTGAGAAGAAATGCCGAAACAAACTCAGAGGTCTGTCTCTTTTAAAGTCCAGACAATATGTATAACAGATTATACAATTTACTAGAACTAGTAGAACAGCAAAACTATGTAACTTTACATAGTTTTGCTGTTTGGATTGTGCGAGAACAATGTAACACTAAAATCCAGTCAAAGTGATCAAAAAAGAAAATAACCTTAACTCGTCAAGTACCGTCATTATAAACACAATTATAGAACAATTGGTTGCGTTCACCGGTGACCGCTTGGTGTTGGTGTTTGACAGTAAGGACAATAATACAGTCTGGAGCTGACCAGTCCCAGTTGACGGCGCCCGTTCACGAACATGACACGTACACCAGCACCGCCCAACTCAACCATATTGTAGGGAATCGAGCGATCCACTGCACGCGCCACCGCCAATGAGACCTTTGAGTGAGCATGACAACTCCAAGCTGACGCAAATGAATTCTACTAATAATTTAATTGGTAAATATAATAATTGTATCATAGTTAGTGGGAATGCCCCGAAAAAAATTTAATCTCAATGTAGCAGAGATGCTAAAAGGATGAGATTAATTCGATCATAGGAATCTGAACAGGATCATGCAGCAAGACTTACTGCATCTCAGGATCGTCAGGCCAGCATTCGCAAGGTCAGCTTTGAGTAGCTTTGTTACGCGTGAGCGATCCCAGAAACTTATATGCTTTGATTCCAGAAGGCAATACAACTAATATTGTGTACAGAGATGCAATTTGTTGTTGTAATTTTTATCCTTATTAATATCCACTTCCATAATCACAACCAAGCGGATGAAGTCGCGGACACAACTAATTTATATTTCATGTACAGATGTGACTTCTCTACAGATTTATTACATGTAAAAGAAGAAGATTGTCAGGAATTATGTTTAGTGGCGCGCTGAAAATCAATAATTAATTGGTTTTTGAGTGGTTTTAATGTGTTGCTATAAGCTTTCATCAAAATTCTGCGTTTATTTTATTTCAATCTAATGCTATAAATGCGTAAGTAACTCTGTCTGTCTGTCTGTCTCTCCTTCACGCCTAAACTCCTGAACCGATTTGAATGAAATTTTAATTTTAAAAAAGGACATAGATAGTTTTAATCCCGGGAATCCCACGGGAGCGAGAGCTTCCCGTAAATTCCATGAGATCGGGAACAATGCACGTAAAACCCAAAATCTGCCAGAAGTCGCTATTCCACGCGGACGAAGTCGCGGACAGCAGCTAGTTGAAAATAAAAATTGCCCAATAGAAATCTTTGCACTAGAGCGGTGCGCAAACGCAAACAGCAGCGGTAGGAACAAACTTGTCATGCTTGACGTCACAGCGTACGCACACGCACACGTTACATATTCCAAGAATTAGTTACACAAATACTGATTATGTAACTTATGCTACTTTACGTGAACTCAGTCTTTAGACTAAGAAAACCATAAAATAAATTCGTATTTGAAAAAATAAAAACACGCTTTTAGTTATTATGTATTCGTTATCAGAAGATATGGATGTATCTACTATTTTTACTATTTTTTTTAAGAGGGTAAAATCATCGACTGACTGCCGCCTGGGTGAGGCGGGAGGGAATGTCAGACTCTTATTTACTAAAAACCACCCTGTTCCTACTCCTGCACTTCGAGCCGGAGCCCCGGTAACCCGTTAGGTTCTTCGCGACTCCGAATCGGCATCAGCCCCAGCCGTGGTGGTCTGATGGCTCTTTGAGGCGCGCGCGAAACGCAACGCGCCGTACGCTCGAGTCTGGTCGGACGGCGAGCCACCCACGCTCGCCGTCCGCAGGCCCGCGCTTACGGTGGCCGGAGATCGTATGGATGTATCTACTAGCAGGCAATCCAGTATTCCATCAGCCGTCATATAATTACCATCTATCCAAATTTCAATTGTCTATCTCTGACGGTTCATTAAATGCAGCCTGGTGACAGACAGACAGACCGACGGGCGGATGGACGGACAGCGGTAGCTTAGTATCTTCATATCTTCTTATAACATACCAACGAATTATTATGTACTAGCTTTTACCCGCGGCTTCGCTCGCATCACAAATGGATAAACAGTATCCTTTGTGACATATACCAATACACACAGCGCCATCTATACCAATACTTTTGTTTCCCCTCAGGAATATCAAATTTTTTCGGGATAAAAAGTACTCTATTATTTAATCCGGACTTCTAACTTTACGTCTGCAAAAATTCAAAGCAATCGGTTTAGTAGTTACGGCGTGAAAGCGGAACAAACAAACAAACTCACTTTCCGATTTATAATATTAGTAAGGATGATCGCTAGTTTCTACCAATAATCCAAATATTCGGAATTATAAAATGAGAACCGACAAATAGTTGTCGGTTTAGAACTTGCAAAGGCTATATATAACTCATATATGAAAACTAGCCAAGACAGACCTTACGCTACAATACATTATCTTATGTTATAAGAAGATATGATATGTTATACTGTTACTTATAGAGGTATGTAAATAAATTTCAGGACTGACCATTGAACTTGGCACCCATTTAGATCTCACTTCTTTTGTCGTTGAAGTCAACAACCAAGGCATTTATCATAATATTGAACTTGGCTCTCATTTCACATTTATGTTTTTGATTGGAGAAAGAAAGAAAAAGCATTTAATCGACTAATACGCACACAAATACAAAGTTAATTAAAATTAAAAACAGCAAATAATGACAAAACATGAACAATACAACAAAAACAGAAAAAATTAAAAGTTTATTACTACATATTAAAAAAAGTACTAATAAAAAATTATTGGATTTACTATTCCAAAAATGTTCTATATTAATGTATTGTTTATTCATTACCATAGCAACCGCACTCATGCAATTTTCACTTACCTCAATCTCGTAGTAAGACCGCTTAGTTTGTTCCTGCGTCTTCATAAAGATAACACTAGAGTGCTCGTGCGCATCTCCCATTACGCGTGCGCACAATGCTCAATTAATAACTCGGCAGATATCGGCTATCCTCGGCAATGTTCGGGACGTCGAAGCCACTCATTGAACAAGTACACTGCTGATAAAATTGAAAAGTTAATTGGATGTCTGAACACTATTTGATTTTTTTTAATCCATTTTATTTTTTGGGAGTTTGATGAATTTTATTACCTTTTTTCTTTACAGTCATCAACATTTATTATTTTTATTATTTGATGTAAAAAAATATGCATTTTCTTGAATTCAATTATCGAAACCAATTCATTATACAATTTCAAGTGTGGGAGAGCCATGCTTCGGCACGAATGGGCCGGCTCGACCGGAGTGACACCACGGCTTAATAGAAAACCGACGCGAAGCAACGCTTGCGTTGTGTTTCGTTGTGTGAGTGAGGTTGCCGGAGGCTCAATTACCCTCCCCTTCCCCAATCTCCCCAATTCCTGAAGCCCCAACGATCCTCAAACTCCTAATCCCCAAAAGGCCGGTAACGCACTTGTAACGCCTTTGGTGTTCCAGGTGTCTATGGGCGACGCCGATCGCTTACCATCAGGTGGTCCGTCAGCTCGTTTACCGGCTCATGCCATAAAAAAAGTGAACACGATTTTTATCCTTTCTTACTTTTTACTCCTCGTCCTACCTAAAATCATAGATTTAAAACAATATTTGTGATAACAACTAAATTAAATTACAATTAAAATGATAACAAAATAAAATAAATGAAATTGCTTAGAGAGACCACCTGCAAAGCGACGCGTGCGCATCGAATAAATCATTTACAAAGCGGATGTTTAAAACTATTCATTAAACTAGCCTGTCTTAGAATAAAGGAAGACGATTATGAGTTCAATGAAATTATTCGGAAACATCAAAGTAACTTATAAATTATTATTTGACACAATTATCAGTTTGATATTTCCGATTAATTTCCTTTTTTGAAGTTGGCTTAACTTCAAAAAAGGAAGCATAAGCCGGTAAACGAGCTGACGGATCACCTGATGGTAAGCGATCGGCGTCGCCCATGGACACCTGGAACACCAGAGGCGTTACAAGTGCGTTACTGACCGTTTGGGGAATTAGGAGTTTGAGGATCGTTGGGAATTCAGAAATTGGGGAGATTGGGGAAGAGGAGGGTAATTGGGTCTCACTCATACGACGGTAACCTCACTCACACGACGAAACACAACGCAAGCGTTGCTTCACGTCGGTTTTCTGTGAGGCCGTGGTATCACTCCGGTCGAGCCGGCCCATTCGTGCCGAAACATGGCTCTCCCACACTTATCATATATTCATAATTTTTTATTAACTGAATAAAAGATTTTTTGTAAAATGGAGAGTACTCGATTCAATCGTATATGTTGTTATTATCTAATGGTCGCAACGTAATATTTAAGCATAAGACGGGTTTTGTGTTCTTTTTTTCGACTACTTATACTGCCGGTGTCGAGTGGTATCATAGTTTTGTGGTAGGTATTTGTCAATAACAAATTCAGATCATGTCATTAGGTCAAAATTCATTGTCCTAAGGTGGAATACGTCTTTTACTCAACACAGACCTTCTTTGCTAAACTCTCTGTAGAACATATTTTTATATGGAGTTACAACGGATACTGCATACGAGTGTTTCGAGTGTTCATGGGCAGCACGGATTACAATCATGTGATCCTTATGTTCGTTTACCGGCTAAACCCAGCTGACTAGAGGTCATTAAGGTAAAACTTTTAAGGAATCTGCTGCCCTCAGTTACAGGCTTACAGGACTAGTTGCAGTTTTAGAAAACTAGGATCTAATAAAAATGTAGGATTTAATTCATTCATTCATAACATCACGCCTTTTATCCCCGAAGGGGTGGGTAGAGGTGCACATCACGGAACTTAATGCGACTGTACAATGTAACACCCACTTTTCACTACTTATGTTATGAGTCCCATGTAATAGGGGGTGAGCCTATGGCCATATACCGGGCACAATTCCAGACTCCGTGCTACTGAGATTTTTTTTAAATAACCAGTTTTACTTTGCCCGAGGCAGTCTTAGTCTTTGGAACTTAAATAGAGAGAAATTCTCTAATGTTATACTGTATTAAAATAATCTTGTAGCCATTACACCCATTGAAATTGACCACAAGTACAATGTCCCTGTTCGAAGATTAGATTGCTTAAACTTAATGTTTCTGATATCTACTGTGTTTTATTGTTTCCATCCTCTTACAGTAAGGTTACGGCCAAAGGTTACAGTTAAAAGATTTGGTACAAAATACATAGAAGGAAGTCGATTGGACTAATATGGGAAAGATAAGACGATACATGCTAAGAACTTTAAGATACTAAGAGAAAAAGGTATTATTTTCCATGATTCGATACCTTTTTGAGTTTGAACTTTACTGCAGTAAGTATAAATAGGCTCAAAATGATCTATGTTTCTTCGGAACATTTGATACAGTTTCCAGTTTAGTATAACCGTGTACGTGTGTTTGCACAGATGTCGGCGCGCGCGCACCCGGCCCTATTACCATATATGTGATAATGCGGTTTGAGGAAAATGCCGAATTTTGACTCAAAGCCGTCCCCGGGTGACATCGCTCTTCACATGTTAAAATCAATTTGACAACTCGGATTTCTCTTTCTTTTGAACGGAGTGTAACAAGGAAGGGAATCTGTAGTTAGTGTTCGTGTTGACATAAACGGTTGACTTGTGATCGTTACAGTTCTGTCAATATTTTATGTGACAACATGGAAAGGTTATGTCAAACGTAAGGCTTACAACAGTAACATTGACAAGATGTTACAGAAGCTATCAATTGACTTATGACTAGTGTAAAATATAGCTGGTAGAGATAT
The DNA here is from genome assembly GCA_038387885.1 of Spodoptera picta. Lineage (NCBI taxonomy): Eukaryota > Metazoa > Arthropoda > Insecta > Lepidoptera > Noctuidae > Spodoptera > Spodoptera picta. The sequence continues at coordinate 546,331 of JAZHFQ010000233.1, read as the reverse complement.
ATAAGAAGAAAAGGAAAGCATAAAAGTAAGTTATAATAAAATAGTAAGAAAAAAAATTCAATATAAAATTGCAGCGCCCTAAGATGACAATCAGGGACAGAACAACCAAAGAAATCTTATAAAAAAACATTTATCCAGTTATTGTTATAACTTTGAAATATCTTAAGGAACGTAAATTTGGCATATTCACACATACACATATTTTGACACAAACTCCATGTAAAATATGTAAATACCAATCGCATAGTACAGAGTATTGAAACTAATCAACATCAGGTAGTTTTACCAATTGGGTATGGGAGAGCCGTGCTTCGGGACGAATGGGCCGGCTCGACCGGAGTGAAATCACGGCCAGATAGAAAACTGAAGTGAAACTCGCGTTGAGTTTCATCGTGTGAGTGAGATTACCGAATGCCCAATTACTCCCGCCCTCTCCAATATCTGAATTCCGAACAATCCTCAAATTTCTAATCTACCTTGGGCCTAGGCTATACGTATATTAATTTTATTTAAAACATAGTCAATTTCAAATTGTAGAACATACTTTTTTAAAAGAGTAACGAATGGAGTTTCTTGCTCGTTCTTCTCCATTCGAATCTACGTTTTGGAATGAGCACCTAGCTTCACCTAGCTTCACTGACGGACTGACAGACTATTATTTATTTTGTATTTGTTGACGTTTCAAAAGTACCAAACTATGGTTTAATTGAGATAAATGCTTTGACTTTGACTTTGAAATGGGATGTTAAATTAGCATATTACTTATTATAATGATGATTTTCAGACTAAGTACATAGTACGCTGCAATGTTTTGTAATCGACGTCATCCTTTTTTCATGAATGGTCTAAACAATAAACTTTCGCATGCAACCTTCGATCAACAATAGTTGTTATTGTTGATCGAAACATGCAACCTAATGCATCTTCTTTTAAACACATGTTTTATGAGGCAGACATATATTCAATTAAATTAAGTCGTACGGTATAGTTTCGTTAGTGTTCGACAGGTTACTCAATTAATTTCAAGCCATTTAGGGGGCTTACAACTATTTCTATAATAATAAGTATATTTGTGTTTTTTTTTTCATGGCATAAGCCGGTAAACGAGCAGACGGATCACCTGATGGTAAGCAATCGGAGTCGCCCATTGTGTCTCCATTACATTTAGATTAAAGTTGTCTAAAGGGCCTCTGCGCAGTTGGCTTCGGCCCCTCGTACGCCTCCCAAATGACCGGGACCCTGTGGTCCCGTGAATGGTAAAGTATAATAATAATAATATATTTTGTTATAAGGGATGTCACCATTCCCCATGACGAGAACCTCGTGAAAGCTGAGAAAGATAAACAAATAAAATATCTAGACTTAGCTCACGAGGTCGTCGACATGTGGAGTGTGGATTCGGCTATCATTGTGCCGATAGTCGTGTCGGCCAATGGGTTAATCCCTAAAAGCCTCGACATCCATCTTAGGAGGCTGGCGTTAGGTGGATGGATCAAGGGCCTGATACAGAAGGCAGTTCTCCTAGAAACGGTACGTATCGTGAGGAGGTTTCTGTCTCTGGAGCCCTAACCACCGGTAGCTTGGACCATGCTCCCGCTACTGGTCGGCTCCTATTTTTTATATTTTTAAATATTATTTTTATTTTATAAGTAGTGTTTAAAAATATAATTTATAGAGAATTTTAAATAGATATATGTAAATAATAATAATATATTTATTTGCCAGAAACGCGGTAAATACAGACATGTTGTATAAAAATTAAAAAAAAAAGACCAACATGTTTCGCCGTCATTGCGGCATGCAAATTACTACAATTGTTCAATTAAATTGTTTACTAAAATTATTTTTCTTGTACTGAAACTAACAAATTTTATATGGTTACTTCAATGGCTTAGCATACAATATTATTTGATGACTTAGTACACAATACACAACATTACAAAATACATAGATATATTCACAGATTTCATAGTCAAGATAGTATATTAGACGAAAAATTGAATATTATAGGGTCAAAAAATCATATGTCCACGGCATCGATTTATTACCCTATTAAAGATGCGGCACTTATACACATAGGCATATTTTATAGAAGAAGGTTATAAATACAACGAATATGTCATAGTTTTGTGTGATTGCTACTCGACTTCTGATCGGTCCGCAGCAGCAGCGGTCAATGCTCGTAAAATACTGAAATTTCACCAAAACCAGTTATATAAAGACAAAATAATTGGAGAAAGGCCAGAAAAAGGAATCCTAATAGCCAGTAGAAATCGCTCCAACATGAACATTTGCCGCTCTCACTCACAACTGGGGCCACATACAGCAGCAAGGCGCTACCTCCTTGTACCAACACCGGTCGAAGTAAACACCGCGGTCGCCTTGTTAACCTAAAACGTTAACAAGGATCGGTCAGCACTTAGCTGTGCCCTGTTAACTCGGTGGACAAAGCACGGATTTGTTTACAACGCCTAGTTGCAGCGTAAGTGGGCTAATTGTTGATAGAATGTCGGTTGGACCTGTTACGAACCTCTGTGTTGGTTGTTGCAAATGTTAATGGTATTTAAGGATTTTAACATTCTTAAATTAAATTTAAATTATTGTGTTCAATTTAAACTTTCACTTTTCTCAGTAATACTTCTTTAATGGATTTCAAACTTCGCTATCTTATTTTCAACCGAATCAAAATCGACTTAATACTATCCTGTTCATGTCATTGTCGCCAATGGGTCATCCTAAAATGTGAACTAATTATTAAAATATAAGCCTTTTTATCCCTGAAGGGGCAGGCAAGGGTGCACATTTCGGCACTTAATACCACTGTACAATGTAACACCCACTTTTCACTATTTATGTTATGAGTCCCATGTAATAGGGGGTGAGCCTATTGCCATATACCGGGCACATTTCCAGACTCCGTGCTACTACTGAGATTTTTAAAAACCCAGTAATACTTTGCCCGACCCGGGAATCAAATCCGAGACTCCTTGCCCGGCAGTCGCACTTGCAACCACTCGGCCAACGAGGCAGTCTTATTATCGAGCAATAAAAGAAAATATTGGTATAAATTAAAAACCTATTTAGTTCATGACTTTCTTTGTAATATCAACAGAATTATCGTTCGGTGTTTAATAATCATATTTGTCGAATAATCAGCTGTTTCTGTCATAAGACAAACGTTATTATTTAATTTACCTCATAGTCTGTGATTGAACTGTCGTGCAGTTTTTCAAATCATTATAAATACTAAATAACTATTAATATATAGAGGTACAACTTAAAATATATATAAGACAATTAAATTGGGAATCTTCAAAAAATAAACAATATGTTGCTTCTTCGAAAAAACAAAGTTTTATTTTAACATAAATTGACATCTTTTTAACCATTAAAATAATAGAAATCAGGTTTACAATCCTACCTGAAAAACAAAGAAACGACATTAAATGTTTATTATTTACTTGTCGATTCCTCTTCCACCAAAGTATAATAATTTATTCTTTACGTTCACCATATTACACAATCCACAATACCGCCATGACACTAGTATTGACAATAACGCCATCCAGTGACAATGAAGGTTAAACAGGAACTTTTTTATCACAGACAAATATCTTAAAGAAATCTAATTTCTTTACATATATATAAAAAAAATCAAAACTAAAATATTACACTTTTTCCCCCTTTGAAATTATTTCTCTCAACTGAGCATGAAAGCGAAATATTCGGGGATTATACACGGTATACGTCATAGTACAGTCAATTTGTTCGACTAATTATTTGCAAATAATTTGTATGTCTATTGCAAATATATATGACAAACATCCGGTCTATTATAAAGGCTGGTGTAGACGTAGGTATGGATCACACGCTAATATTTGCAATTTTAGCGCCATTGGGTGCAAAGGGTAATTTCGTTCCCAGATTTTTACGTAGGCAATGGACGATTCTTTATTCTTACGTATTTATTTAAGTAAATTTCTCAAATGTCTCAAAATTCCATGCATTTCTTAAATATTTTACGGAGTCTGGAAATACATCTTAAATATTGCAATATTCTATAGGGTTGACAAGACGCATGTAATGCCCCAAGTGTTGCAGGCGTACATAGGCCACGGTAACCGCTTACCATCAGGTGGGTCGTGTGCTTTTTTTCCACCGTGGGGTATAAAAAAAATCTCACCCCCAATTACGTCGGACTTTTAAGCTTATAATATATATTTATATTTTAATGTAGATATATTCGTGTACATTATTGAAATGTGTATATCTGTTGTACTATTATCTTCTAAATAGTTATATTAATTGCGTGTTCTTAGTACTCGCTGATTACTTTCTCTGTATTGCTCAAGGGTCAGACTGGTAGAAAATGCCTGCGGCATTATGTCCACCCATGTGCTTGTTTGTGTGCATAAATCTTTTTAAATAAAAAAAAATAGAACAAATAAGCTTCAACAAAAGTAATTTAGTATGGTTGGACCTTTGTTTTTTTCTATAAAAAATTAAATGCATGGATGGGTGCATAAATATTATATATTAGGTGTTACTTAAAATTCCAATAAACAATAGTGATTCATATTTTTATCAAATCATTTCATTTACTCCTTTTCTATTATTCTTTTTAGGTCTTTATATAATTGTTTTGTTGGTAAATTTTCACACAATCTATTAATCCACTTTTTTATTTCTACAACTAGTTCATTTTTTTTGTATATATATACACACCTATATCAATCAGGCCTATCTTTTCTCCGTTCCATTTTCATACATTATATTTATAAAGCACTTGATAAATCTCGTTACAAAATAAAAACACGTTCACATGCGAATATTTTTAGCGCCCAATAACTGGGCCTGAATATATTACACAAGTCAACTCGTTCACTGTACGAGAGTAACTACTCTGTTTGCCGTCCACAGAGTAAACAAGCACTTTAATTAAGAGTGCAGCCTGCGTGGTTTAAAGTGGGGTTGCCGTAGGGGGTGTGACCTAAGTGGAGCTGTGTTGACCCCATACTGCACTGAATTTTATGCCGCATGTTAGAAACTCTTTGGTAAATAACAAAAGGATTTGGTACTGGTTACAGACATGGCTTATACCTAGATCTTTTTACAGACATGGCTTATACCTAGATCTTTTTACAGACATGGCTTATACCTAGATCTTTTTACAGACATGGCTTATACCTAGATCTTTTTACAGATATGGCTTATACCTAAATCTTTTTACAGACATGGCTTATACCTAGATCTTTTTACAGACATGGCTTATACCTAGATCTTTTTTTTTTCAAATTGACTGTGACGTTTTTTAATTGTTTAAATTAGAAATGAATTCGTTTTTTACACTTAATGTAGGTCAAACATTTCAAGTATACAGTTCAAAACTAGTATTTGAATGTGTTACGATGGGTGCCGTCAAAAAGTTCGTTGCATTCCATTTTACGGTACTTAAATAAAAAAAAACTCTCTTATTTACAAAATATATCAACAAATTATATCTATTATAAGAATTATTATTAACTTTACACCAAGCCTTAATAAATTACATTCATAAGAATGAATGCAAGAAAGAGACCTAGAGACTAGCCTCTCTTTCTAAAGCAAATATTAATTCACAAACCGAGAACCGATATCGCACTGTGCAGTCTCACGGATTGACGCTCGTTAATTCTTAAGTCCACGTAATTAAAGATATGGTAGAAATAAATAAATGTATTAGACGAATGACTTACGATGCCTCGCGGACTGCGGCTAATAAAATAAATGAAGAGTCGGCGATGTAGCGTTGTATGAAGGAACCATTGAATAAAGAAAGGTAGGTAAGTCGACAATTGAATATTTAGGATTGCTACTCGGTTCGTTATAAAATGAATTTGAATGAAATTTGAACTCTATTTTCGTTGTTCTAATCTTAGTTATAGATATATTCATATTATGAAGACCTGAAATTGAATTATTATCATTGACAGTCAGATTTTTTTTACTCAAAGATACACAAATATTTATCATTAATTTAAAACTTCACCTTTATTTACACAACATTTTCAACAAAAACAACGATTCCCAACTTACCCAAGTTTCTGTTTGTGTGTGGTGCGCAAGAGTTGGTCCAAAGCAATTGATTAGCCGGCGCCCTTTGAGCGCTGCGCCGACGCTCACAACAATTTGCTCGCGGCCCGACCGCCCTAATTTTAATGGGCTTATAAAATTTATATTTAATATATTTATCACACATTGGATTTATATGGATATGGTTCATGGAGACTGAATCAGAATTCCGCAAATTATGTGAATGGGAAAATATTTACATTCTATTTTTATGAAAAGCAGTTGAAAGTTAGATAAGCTTCAAATGAAGGTAAGTATACTAAAATAAACGACTATTACACATTGCTAAAATTTTATTCTGCTGTACTTTTGTTTTGTTTACTTTCAAATAAATGTAACATAGATAGTTAAGCCGAACACAACAGATCGAAAAAATAATCTTAACTAAAATACTCCCGCTCCTCATTTTACTTAAGATCTGCCAGTACATACAAGAACCATTTAAAAAAAATATTCAAACAATAAGGGGGGTACTATGAACTATGACGTCATTGCAGTTCAGTCCACTTGTTTCTTTCTTAATAATATGACTAAGTATACTCGTGGTATTGTTTTATTGTGTAGTACGTGCGGTGTGCATTGAACGCCACTTACGTCCGCGGCGCGGCGTCTAGGTGGCATACAACATGCTATGGATGTTTCCAAGTACTTAGCAAACTGACTTAATGTAGGTAAAAGTAAAGCATTGTAAATATTTTTGGTCGAAATTTCGCTGAAACTTTTCTTATTGTGGTTTGAGTGAGAGCAAGGTATTTCGTTGTTATTAACAAAGTCTAAGTCAAAGCATTTATTTAAATTAAACCATAATTTGGTACTTTTGAAACGTCAACAAATACAAAATAAATAATAGTCTGTCAGTCAGTCCGTCAGTGAAGCTAGGTGCTCATTCAAAATGTAGATTCGAATGGAGAAGAACAAGCAAGAAACTCCATTCGTTACTCTTTTTAAAAAAGAGTATTTGCAATGTCTCTGATACATATTCCAATACTGTACGTATATGTGAGAACAATGCAAAGACACGCTTGACGCATTATACTAATTACAAAAAATACTAAAATAAAAAAAAACAAAACCCAACCCAACGTTTGATTTGATGTTCACCGTTTTAGTTTAAAAAAGGTATTGAGTATCAGTGTCTCAATATTATCGTAGCTTATAGTCTGACAGTTTCTCCACTCACCAAAGGCCTTTGGATAATGAGCGATTTTAGACATATTATAGCGAGACTCTGGGGGAATAGCGAGAAACGAGATGGTTTGACCAGCTCAAAGACATCCCAGCATCGAGGTTCTACACCACCAAACAAATGGACACAGACAGGAGCCGATGGAGACAATTCGTCCGATCCCGATTGATGCCAGAATGATCACGATCCTCAGTCATGAGGAAACGACCGCAGAGAGAAACTAAGTACTAAATTAAAATAAACAAAAATCACTATCAGCATTCGCATTCGGTGTTGATGGTAATTTTTGTTAATAGCGATCTTTAGCTATTCCCAATACTGTGGAGCAACGATTTTATTAAAAAAATCTGTCCTTTATGTTCCTCAAACTATTAACTTACAGAAGTTTGTATAAGACGAAGCGTTAAGTAGGAAATCATCACAAAATCAAACTAAACCCTGTAACTATGCTAGTTAGAGACACTTTTTCGTTTAGTTTAAACCTTTGAGTACGGTCATTATACATCTACATTCACAATTAAAGAACAATAGGTTACGGTCACCGGTGTCCTCACGGTGTTAGTATAAATAAAGTATTTGTTAAAGTCATAAGTTGCAGTAGTGCAGTACCTAAGTATTACTTCTATTTTTGTCCGCAAATTAATTGTGAGACCCTAATCTGGAAATCAATTCGTAGTCACGAAGGCGGAAAATTAAGCCTGGAACCAATGCCGCAGTTTTCAGCAAATTGTAGTACCTAATACCTTAATATTCCTAGATAACTTTGACTTAGCGTTCATGACTATAAGTAATTTAAACTGTCCTCGTCTTACTGTTTGATTACTTTGATCAGGTATATATGTATATTTGAACTCCCGTCCAATAATACTACAAATCTGCATTAAAGTCTACTGAAGACAATTTGTCATTGCATTTAGTGAGAATTTTCCAAAACTGAAATGCCAAAAATACGTTTCTCGACCCACAAATCGAACCCGAGCTGTATTGCTTTTGACAGTTCCTCTTGGAACATTGGCCATAAGGCCAATGTTCAACACTATAAAGTGTTTACCAAAATATAGGTACTATGACTGAATTACGTGAGTATAATAACTTATTTAAATAAAACTTTTCGACAGAACTCTTTTACTATTCCCAAAGAAAACATAATTAAACCTACATAAAATATTTAGATAAAATTCCCATGTTATTCCACCAGATAGTTGAACACTAACTAAGTAAAGGTGCATTCACACAAAGCTTCAATGGTGCTCTCATTAATGTTCATAAAGTATATCTACAAGTACTATACTCCATTGATAAGGTGGAGGTGAATGCGACACGTGCAGCGAACCCCAGACCTACCCCACAAGTAGGGGAAATCGATGGGTGCACACACGCAGTGCCGCGCATGCGTGGCGGAAAGCTCGCAAGTACTGGTAGTGAGAAAAGTCGTTGTGCACGGTAGCTTTTGTTGAAATTATATTTTTTAATGATCTTGTTTTTATGTGATTTGTTTTAGTCGAATTATAATATTATAATATGTCGAGAAATAAAATGTACAAAATGTAGGTAATACCTAGTTATTTTTAATCATTCTTATAAAACTAAGTCAAAAATAACATTAATAACTATGTACCTCTATATAGAAATGTTTCATTTACCTGTTACGAAAACTTATAAAAATATGTTACGTACATTTGTGAACTAGTTTATACCTAGAAACAAAATATGTATAATTCTTTGTACAATCGAGATAAAGTTCACTTCCAACAACAGAACCTCACACCCCAGTTTATTACAAAAATACGCACAAAAGCTTTACCCAGAATTTGACTTGTTCAACGTGAACTTTTAAAGATAAACAACGTCAATAACTGAAACGAAAAACTTTGTATCTTTTGCCAAAAAGCTCGCCCGAAGCCATTTTGTGCGCGATGTTACTGCGGCCGACTCCAGTCACACTTTGCGCTAACACCGCTACCGAGCTCGCGTGAAGCCAGTCCACTTTGAAAATAGAACCATCCTGTATATTAATTGATTCCGTTCAATTACTCTGTGTGTTAAGGGAAGATCATGTAAGTACAATATTCAGTTGTTTATTAAATAGTATAACGTTTCTTTTTGCTTGTTTTTTTTAACCCGGCCGTTCGATTGTTTGTGAATGGGTAAATGTTTTTGGAGTCGTTTAATTTTTTTGTTTGATTTCTCACTTTTTGTAGGTACGTAATGAAAAAAATAATTTTTGTGTCGACATTTTTAGTTAATTTTTATATCTAATTAATTTTTTTGTGTACCAAACTACAGTTTTTTAAGACGTGTTTTCCATGATAGCCGATTAGTGATAAAATAATGGCATGAATATTGCGTGATAGAATATTATTAGTATCCGTAATGAAGTGGTTACAGTCAATAGAAGTCAAGTCATGTTTGAAGCAACAGTTTTGAATTTATAAATTGTGGTTATATGAATCCAGTGAACGCGACAACCACAAAAATCAGCCACATTAGGCGATATTATTAAAATTATCAAATATAAATTATTATTTGAATATTTAATATATTTCAACATTAGGTTTAGTGCTATTTCTAATTAGTTTGAGTAAAATACGTCTGCAATTAAGTCTATACTTTTACTTCAAGTGTATTTTTATTCTATTGAGTTATATTAGCTACAAAATTATCTTTAACTGATCATTCTATTATAAACTACGTCTACAAAAACCAACACCAAAACCCTCTTATTAAATGTCATTAACTCGTCGAGTACCGGTTTTGTAGACACAATTATAGAACAATAGGTTGCGGTCACCGGTGACCGCTTGGTGTTTGACAGTTTAATTGATATACCAAAAATACTCCTAAGTTGAACAAACACGGAGAAGGTTTGAGCATTAATCACCACGCTTGCTCAATGCGGGTTGACGATTTCAAACTTATAATTAGAAATTATAAGTCCAGGTTTCCTCACGATGTTTTTCCTTCACCGTTTGTCAGTGGTGTTTAAATAATCTTAGAAAGTATATAGAGGTATAACTCAGTAAAAGTCATATTGGTACTTGCCGTTGGTAGGTTTCGAACCCGGACCCTCATGCATGAGAAGCGGGCAGCTTTAACCTCCGGGTCACCACGACACAAGGGACACAATACATAATTCCAATTTCACTTCGTCACTGAAAGATAAGCTTTCGGTTTTTTCATAAAGTCTTCAGTCGTAAAAGTTTCTTACATTTTGATTAGTATATGGCCGCCTGAGTTTTCAAGGTCACGTATTGTATTACAGAGTAAAAGGTTTTCTTTCTATAGCTAATAAATGGATCTGTAAATAGATTTTTGTGATCATTATAGAGGTAATATACCTGGCCTGTCATTGGTGCCGCACTAGAGGTCTCGTGTTCGATAAACTACTATTTAGGTTCTTCATATTTTTTTTGACAATATGACGGATTCTGAAATTATGGCCAATGTATAAAAATAGACCAGTGTTATATAGGGTATAGAGCCTAAAAAGTACTGGAGAAAAGTGGGTCATAATTATTATATCTACTTTTTTTTATAATAACTATCGTGAGACATACTGAATTAACTCAAAATGAGTTACCCACGTAAATCCTCTGTGACTCGAATACTCGGATACTCCCTCTCCTCTCACCCAAGGAGGTTAAATCATTGGATGATTTCGCACTTTACACAAACAAGGAGAACAAGAACTAAAAATGCATGCAATATCTGCATTTAGAAAATTTCCGCATAGTCTCGTTTGCCATAATAATGACGTCAACTGGCACGTTGCCATATTTTCCCTATTGATTGGTCCCATCAGCAAATAAGTTTTATTGTGTTATTTTACGTTTTGTGGTTTGTCCTATTTTTTTTATAATTTAATTTATACGTACATTTCTCGCAATCCCTTTCTGTAGGAGAGTAGAAAAGTAAGGTTTATAAGAGAATATAATTTTCTCTAAATTAAATAATACTCGCGTATTCTAAGGGTATTTCGTTATTTTAATAGCATAGGGAGGTTTTATGTAGTCTGCTCGTAAGAATTTACATCATCATCATTGACCAGGTTCGCTACGAATATATAATATTGTAAATGTATACTTTCATCAATGACACACTGAGTTCAATCTTCAGCCCTGCACATCCAAAACACTGCCAAGCACTATACGAATATCATTACTACGCTTAACCGGAGTGCGCCCTAAATTACATTTGCCTAGTCAAAATCTCGCTCTTAAACACATTACCCCAACGGTCTTGAGTTTTCTGTCAAATGAAAATACCTCTTAAGCCTTTAACTGCCGATAAAAACTCTTAAAGGCTAATCCTCCGCTAGAGTCGGTCATCATTTTCCGACACGGCATCTTGTGTGTTAAGAATCAATCGGCCTTAGACAACCAACAAAAACTGACCGCAATAATACAAGGCTTATATCGATTTGTTAAGTGAAAACGATATGCATAAATCAAACGCTCGTTATAAAATCGATATTCTTGGTTCATTACCAAGGTTAAATGCTGAAACCACGTGTGTTTCACATGCATTGTAGGAACTATTATATTATTCAACAAGGTTGACGATTTTCCATTGTGATGTCAACCATACATCGCGTTGGCTTTAGTTAATTCGCTACAGTAATGTGAAATGTCAAGGAGTTTGTTGAATTCATCTATAGTTGTTTCTAGTGACTGCCTCGTTGGCCGAGGTTCGATTCCCGGGTCGAGCTAAGTAAGTATTACTGGGCTTTAAAAAAATCTCAGTAGTAGCACGAAGTCTAGAATTGTACCCGGTATACGGCAATAGGGTCACCCCCTATAACATGGGACTCGTAATATAAATAGTGGAAAGTGGGTGTTACATTGTATAGTGGCATTAAGTGCACATCTGCCTACCCCTTTCGGGGATAAAAGGCGTGATGTTATGTATGTATGTTATATACATTTGTACTTACAGAGGGCATAGTATGAGTTTCTTTTACATTTAAAGTTATCGTAACAAGACCACGTTCGACCCCCTCTGATTGGTTGGTTCATTCGAGCCAGCCAATTATATCACCGAACGCATAAGGAAAGGTTTTCTGTATTTGTGCTACGGGACTAACGAAATCTGGTTAAAAGCGTAAGTCTCACATATTGTACCCACCACTTTATTACCTTTTCCCGATTAACTTATCCGGAACTGCACAATAATGGAAATTGTTTAGGTTACCTGCACTACACGTAATTACAGTGTTGGTTTTTCAATATTTTCCAGTCATTCACCCTTCTTTCCACCCCAGGGGGTCATAATTGCCACCCTAGATGAGGTTAATACTAATAGTTTTCGTTTAATTTCTTTTTACAAAGTCGTTAACCTCCAACTAGTTTTATGTTACCAAACAAAACATTAATTATATGAGTACGGTCATTAAGCTTGTTTGTCATGAAAATTCTTCATTAATTTCGGTTTCATTTATATAGTTCTCGTTCTATAATTGGTTAAATATTAATTCGATTTATTTTGTCTAATACTGTCTGAAACTATAATGTATACATTTATACAACAGATAATTATAATTCGAGTGTCGGTTTGTAATAATAAAATAGTTGCTGTTTACTACATGCATATGACTGCCTCGTTGGCCGAGTGGTTGCTTGTGCGACTGCCAGGCAAGGGGTCTCGGGTTCGATTCCCGGGTCGAGCAAAGTATTAATGGGTCTTTTTAAAAACATCTCAGTAGTAGCACGGAGTCTGGAAATGTGCCCGGTATATGGCATTAGGCTCACCCCCTATTACATAGGACTCATAACATAAATTGTGAAAAGTTAGCGTTACATTGTGCAGTGGCATTAAGTGCCGTAATGTAGAGGTACAACCTCTGTCTACCTCTTCGGGGATAAAAGGCGTCATGTCATTATTTATTACGATACATTACGCAACCAAAAAAGCATCTTTTTCAATTTATATCTGTCTGTCTGTCTGTCTGTTTATACTGGCTAACCTCTGACATACCTAGACCGATTTTGACGACACCTTTACTGGCAGATAGCTTATGTATTTATTTATTTATTTATTTATCAACGCTTCATGCACAAAGTGTACACAAGGTGGACTTAATGCCGCAGGCATTTTCTCCCAGTCTGACCTTTGGGTGATGAAGAGAAGAGTGAATGGTAGGAGCAAGAAGCAGGCAACGATTTAATTGAGAAAATAGAAGATTATACTGCTCTGCCTCATTGGCCGAGTGGTCGCAAGTGCGACTGCCGGACAAGGGGTCTCGGGTTCGATTCCCGGGTCGGGCAAAGTATTACTGGGTTTTTCTCAGTGGTAGCACGGAGTCTGGAACTGTGCCCGGTATATGGCAATAGGCTCACCCCCTATTACATGGGACTCATAACATAAATAGTGAAAAGTGGGTCTCACATTACAGTGGCATTAAGTGCCGTAATGTGCACCTCTGCCTACCCTTTCGGGGATAAAAGGCGTGATGTTATGTTATGATGTTATGTTATAAACCTACACACGAGTACAATACAATATACATACATACATACATACATACATAGACTCATAGCATATAAATATGAACATAATAACTAATACTCTGTAAATAATTAGCGTGATGATTCAGCCAACCTCTTCAAGAGAAGCTCACGTACTTTCTGCCTAAATGTTAGACGTGTCGACACCATCCTGACATCCAGGGGGAGCGCATTCCACAGCAAAATTGCCTGTACGAAAAAAGAAGAATGAAGGAAATCAGTGCGATGAGTGGGACATTGGAGAAGACGGTTATGGGAAAAACGAAGGTTTTTACTGTGGTTTGCGCACAAGTATTGAAAGTAAGGAGATAGATAACTGGGTAAAGAAGGTGAACAAAGAAAGGAGAACAGAGTGGTTAGCGCCCTTTGCTCCCTGCGCTGGCGTATGGGCAGCCACTTTAGTTGCAGCCGATGTGCCGAAACATGATCATATTTACGCAGGTTGAAGACGAATCGAATGCAGTTATTCAGAAGTCGGTCAAGTTTGTTGAGGAAATCTGCATTCAGGTCGAAGTAGCACACATCATCATAATCGATAATAGGGAAAACCAAAGCCTGCACCAACATAGCCTTCGTAGCGGGAGGAAGTAAGTTTTTCGCACGATACAAAACTCGCAAAGATCCAGTAACTTTTTTGCACACACTGGTGACCTGAGCATGCCACTTCAAATTATTATCCATATGCAGTCCCAGGTTTTTCACCTCATTACTATACGGGATTACTGCTCCATCAAATACTACGGCCGGCAAGGAAGCCATGTCAATTCCATTCATCGTGCGGAAGCCACCTATAAGAATGGCCTGACATTTCCCAGGATTCACTGCTATGCCAAACCTATCGGACCAGTTTTGAATGGCCGCCAGGTCATCGTTCATCTCCGAGATCGCATCAGACAGCCCATCAACATCACCTTGACGATATAGCTGCGTCGTCAGCGTACAGATGGTACGCACACCGAAGTTCAGAAGTTATAAAATTCATGAACATAGAAAATAGAAGAGGAGATAGTATACCGCCTTGAGGAACGCCAGCCCTTAATTTACGCCAATTAGACAAACCATCATCAAGCTTGACCGACTGCTGACGCTCCTGAAGATAAGAAGAGAACCAGTTCAGTAGTTTGTCAGAGATCATAAGATGGGATAGGACTGCTAGAAGGATGTCGTGACTGACCATATTGAAGGCATTCGAGAAGTCAACTAAAACCAGAATTGTAACCTTGGTGTTCTCGAGGCCAGTTCTAATATCGCCAGTCACCTTAAGGAGAGCGGAGGTAGTGCTGTGACCTGGTCTGAACCCGGATTGGAGAGGACTAATAAGAGAATTCCGGAAAATGAAGTTGGACAGCTGTTTGTGTACACAGGCCTCAAGCACTTTGGAAAGGAAAGGAAGTATGGATATGGGACGGAAATGAGTGGGGAGAGAGGGATTTGAGATTTTCGGGAGAGGACGAACAAAGGCCATACTGGCCATATGTACTTAAAAGTAACATAGGCTACTTTTACCTCAGAAAATTGAAACCAAAAAAGAACTAAAAATAGTTATGTCTAAAACCCATCACTCAGTCGCGGGCAACTGCTAATAGTAACAATAACAACATAATTATGCCTTCGGAGTAAAATGGTACAGTGGCGAACAGACGACAATTTAACAATGAAATAATGAAAAAGGAATGAAGGTTTATTGACCCCTATACAACACCACCTTTATTTGCACTTAGTTTAAAAGAAAGGACTGTATAGCGTGACTCCATCGCAGTACAAGCGCCAACTAGTACTTGAACACAATTAATTAAAATGTAAGTGTAAAGTATGAGCCACTATTGCGACGACAAAGTTTACTACGTAACATAAAACCACGCCTTTTTCCCCGAAGGGGTACCTATGTAGAGGTAATGCCACTGTACAATGTAACATCCACTTTTCAGTATTTATGTTTTGAGTCCCATGTAATAGGGGGTGAGCCTAGCCAGTTTCAGACTCCGTGCCAATACTGATATTTTTTTTAAAAACCCAATAATACTTTGCCCGACCCGGGAATCGAACCCGAGACCATTTGCACAGTAGTCGCACTTGCTACCTCTTGGCCAATGAGGCAGTCTTGAAAAGACTTAATAAACTTACTTAGAGAATAACCAACCTTATTTTAGGTGTAGGTAGATACTTTATTGGAATGACTCAATGTCTATACGGACAGTAAGTAGAATATAATCTGAAATTGCTTCACAAGAAGAACATCATTTATATTTTAGAAGCGAAGCAATTATTGTTATGTCGTGTAAAGAAATTAACTTTTTCCTACCACTTCACTCGGCAGACATTTTTCACAAATAATAATTATTTATTTGCAATTTCGCGTCCGATACAACTTAGTTCATCGATACTATACATTTAGGCTTCCAAGAATTGAAATGATTAAGAAAATCTATTAGCGGATTTGTCCTAGAAAAAAATTTGCCTAATAGCTACAATGAAAAGCGTCAACAACCGCCATTAATTTAACACCATGTCATGCTGTTGAACGTTTACCGCATTGGCTGTTTACCCTAGTTTTCCACTGCGGGTTTTACGTAAGATAGCTCATACTATGAACGTGAAGCTTGCAGCAAACTTGACAATATTTGGCAAGTTTTCAAAGTTTCTATCCTACTTAGCTCAATATTTTGTTTGACATAATTTCATGAGTTTAAGTTATGTATAAAGATGATTTAGAAAAGTTTCTTCAATGGAAACCTCAAAAGTTTTGTTCGAGCAAATCGGTGAGGATATTGTTATTCTATTCGGTTGTAACGTTTATTTGTTTATAGTCATTTTAAAGACAGTTAAAGCAACGCAATATTATGTGTAGTGATGATTTATGATGCCAATTGTTGATTTATTTTATGATAAAATTGATTAGAAGATTATTGCAGTACGTAATAATATACTTCAACTTCTCTTCAATAAAGAAAAAAGCAATACTTTTGTTTCAAAAATTTCTACGACTTTTCGGTCTTGCGTTTTCCAGGGCAGCCGAAGCTGGACCCGCTCAACCAGGGTTGGCCCCACCGGAGGCCGAGACTGGACCCGATGGAGAGATCATTGGAGGACCTCGCACCCCTCAGCAAATTGCTGCTCAGAGGAGGTTGCAGCAGACTCAAGCTCAGGTCGATGAGGTATGTGGATATATGGAATCTAAGAACGAGAAGATAAGGAGGCTGGCAGACTCTTATTGTCTTATACACGCTGACATTTTAATGGTTGTTTTCCCGCAGCTGAACGATTTCCCTTTAGTAGTACTATCGAATAATGCAAGTTACTTTTTGAAAAAATATTTTATTATAATAAACGGCTGCTTAATTGGTCCGCATTTTGTGACAGGACACTTAACCGGTGAAACGTACCTACAAATGCTAAGTAGTGTTGTCCCGGACTTACTAGATGACATTCCGTTAGCAGTGCCCATGGATGGCCTGTATTACCAGCACGATGGTTGCCCTGCGCATTATCAGCGCGCCGTGCGAGAGCACCTCGACTCGGTGTTTCCCCAGCGCTGGATCGGTCGTGGCGGGCCAGTGCCATGGCCATCACGAAGCCCGGATCTTACTCCACTAGACTTTTATTTGTGGTCTAATCTCAAACGCCTTGTGTATCGGCAAGAGTACGAAACTCGCGACGCGTTAAAAAGTGCGATAGTGGACGCTTTTGATGTGATTAGACATTAGACGTGACAGAGACACATTATTAAAATTGAAAGCCAATCAGTTAAAACGTGCACGATTGTGTGTGGAACGCGGTGGCTTACACTTTAAACAATTGCTCCGTTACCGGGAAGTGTAAGGACTTGTACATTTGTAAATAAAACAATTAGTTATGTGATTAAAATCATTGTAAATATGTTGATTCCCATTTTTTAAATACGCCTTAAATACTTTCCCAAATTCAGTAATAAACAAGATAATATCTCTTGATTAAATTTTGTTTATGTTTGTGTTTAGTAAGTGTAGTTAAAAAGTATTTACGACGGCCCTAAACCCGTTAAAGTATGAAGGGAAAATGGAAATCACTTGTTAGTTAATACTGAGTTAGGTATCAGCCTTTTGATAAGCGCGAGCGACAATGACAGCGGCCGGTGGCCGGTCGCGGTGGTAGGTACTATTGGTTCGCGGTTTCTTTCAAGTTTCGTGTATCACTATCGTAAAACTGCTATTTTTTTATTTAAATTAAAAATAACTTTCTCAATCTATTGTACTACTAAAATAGAATCATTTTACTGTGGGAAAACAACCATTAAAATATCACGGTGTATAGTCTGCACTACTACTGCACTACCCGTAATTTAAGCCAAAAATAAGAAAACATTGAAGCCAATCCTTGGAAGGTAATTAAAGTAAAAAAGATGCATTGATATTCTTTCTCTGTGGTCTAGGTGGTGGACATCATGAAGACAAATATGGACAAGGTGCTTGATCGAGATGTGAAGTTATCGGAACTGGATGACAGAGCAGGTATAATAATCATATGTCCTAATTTTGGGTGTCTGACACCGATTTGAAGATTTGACCTAAAGATAGTCAAGGAAAAATATTCCACATTATGGAGAATATATGGTAGAGTTCAGATTAAATCGTTGATTCTAATTTCAAAATGTTGTCCATACAGATGCGCTACAGTACGGAGCATCACAGTTCGAACAGCAAGCGAAGAGCTTGAAGAACAAATTCTGGCTACAAAATCTTAAGGTAATTAAAAAATCTTATAATTTTTACTCTTTTATTGTTATTGTCACTTCAATGAAACAAAACATTCTTGAAAGGTATTTGTATACTTAATTTCATACGGGGAAAATATCTTAAAAGACTTTAAATGCAAATTTGCTGAAACATGACGTCCTTGTATTTACATCGGAAAACGAACAGTTATTTTACTTCAATACTCACATACATAGCCTCACGCCTGTCTCCCATGGGGAAAGGCAGAGAGTATGCAACGCCAATTGTTACGATTCTTACATACCTCTTTCGCTTCATCAACAGTCAACAGTCTTTTCATACATGCTAGTCGGTTAAGGGTCTTTCAATGTAGTGAAGAATTATCTACTGCTAAAATACTTATAATTTGCAACCTCTTTTCGACTTCTATTCTTTGATGGCGATAGAGTTCAAATTCCTTTATTTTCTATTACAGATGATGATAATAATGGGTGTGATTGGGATCGTCATAATAGGCCTACTATTTGGTAAGTATCAGGATTGAACACAGACACAATGAATTGGTGTTGTCAAGTGAAGCTTAGCAGTGTTACTTGCGATGTTATGTGTCAGTGGGGTCAGATGGAACTTGACTGGGGCTTATTTTAGAAGGCCTGTAGGCTTTTGGACAAGGATCATGTTGATGAAAGCGTGGATGAAAATGAACAAATTAGAACGACTGAAAATAAGTTAACAGATATCTAAATATCTGTGAACAATTCTGATAAGGGATTTTCATATTTTATTAAGATTCACATTATCGATAATATTTTAAAATGAAATAAATCAAATGAATGATTTTGTATCCAATAAATCGTACAAATGCTTTTAAAAGACTAAAAGACTAAAAGTATATGTAGCATTTGTTAGGTTGTACGTATAGCTAAACAAATTTTGATCTAATATTAGGTTCCAATATTTGTACAATACTGGACCTTATTTTAACTGTAAGCAAAGCTTTAATATAATTTACATAGTTCTCATAACAGTCAAGTTCTGTCTCCAACCACTAGCAACGTGTCGTACCGTCTGTGATTGCCTGGAAACTGTTAGTTTGCATCTGACCCTTCCTTATACTTCTGAATGTCTAATACCTTAGATTTGTTCAAAATTAGCAATTGGCTTCTTACAAATTCTTGGATTCTATGCTAACCTACAAATTTTACTGACTTTGTAACATTTTTGTCATTCACTGTAACATTGGTTACAATCAAAATTATACACTAGATTAAACAGAAGCTGAGTTAGTAGAAAAGAGTGACTATGGAGTTTCTTGCTCGTTCTTCTCCATTCAGAACTACACTTTGGAACGAGCGCCTAGCTCCACTGACAGACAGACAGATGGACAAATCAATTTTTGACGTTTCAAAATTGGCTAATTAAGGATTATTTGAAATAAATGCTTTGACTTTGACTTTGACAGATAGAAGTCGAACAAAAAGTGATTCTGTTTGGGATACCTTCTGTTCCTTGAAAGTGTAAAAATGTATAGTCGGTCTCATAATGAATCCCAAATGACTAGCGTCACTATTTAGCTCCTCCAAAGGCCTACGATGAACATTAAACAACCGTTATAACACTTTTATAATATTCACAGCCCGTTTTTCTTATCCCACATCATGAAAAATACGTCATGAGTTTAAAAGACTACAGCCCAGCACATCTTTACAAACAAAGTTCACACAACAGCATTACATTGCACTGTGTGATTACAAAAAACAGTTTATAAATCACCACCATTTCAAAAAAATGCACCAACTTAAGCACGGATAACCAAGACATCACTGTTTTGTCTTCAATTTTCTTCAAATTTGCAATACCATGGAAAACAGATGGTTAGATAGGATCATCGCAGGCCAAAACAAAACCTTTTTGGAGATGAATTTCTAAATTTCTTACGTACAAAGAATTCCCTAAAACAAAGCACGAACATCACAGCTAGTGTAGCAACTAGATGCTTCGACGCATATGTTCTGCTTACCGCTCTTTGCAGGTGATAACATTAAACAAATGTTTGGTTAGTTCGGTACCGAAACTCGACGCCTAATCCGGGGCCGGCGATCGTAGCAACTAGTAACAGTACTGTGGCAGCCAACAGTGGCCATTGTGAGTAATAGACACCTTTCATTTCTTCTCTCTCTTTTTTCTTTTCTTCTCGCCTCATAGAGCTTATAGAAATAGAGTTTTAATAGGAGTTGGTAAGTAAAATTCTGATTTAATGAATTAATTGGTGATCTGGATTTGGATTTTGTAATTAGATCATTACAGATGTTAGCGGTTGTGTTTCAAGTGATTCTACTATTTCATTGTTCAAGTTAACATATCTTTTGAATATATAATATCAGTACATTACAAACTAACTGGTAATACAATAGCAGAACCAAAAAATCAGATCAAACCAATAAAATTCATGTGTGTATTTTTAATTCTGATTTAATCGACTTGAAACTAAAATCAAATGTTTTCTAAGATGATAACATATTATGTTTTTAATCTGTAATATTTTGTGTCAAAAATATATATAAAATATCATTTGGTTCCCAAACAAAAATCTGTTTATTACCCATACTCTTTGCAGAGCCAACGCCCAATATTTGTTATGCAAAGAGTTCAAAAATGTTTTTTGAATAATAATTGTACTTTTGTAACCCCTTTTGTGATCGTATCAATAACGCAGCTTCCCAATACATACATACTACATATTCAAATGCTTCCACAGAATATTTTCACTCATTAGCTAAACTGAGCAATCCTTACAATTTTATTGAATATATTACCTTCCATTACAGTACGATTTTTAAATTCCTCACCAAGACTAGAACGTAGTTACGCAATTTTGAATAATAATTTTAATTATAACACACTTTGTAATATTTAAATATTTAACACACATTTAAATTGTATGATATTTGAAAAATTATTATATAGAATTTAAACAATTTTATCACTTTTGTACACAGCATGAAATATTCACAATAAATACACTTCACAAAATGTGCATCATGCACATCACTAGCACACACATAGTTGCGTTGTGGTATTTACTAAAATAATTATATTTTTAGCACTTAAAAATTAGGTGAAGAGTGTTTTATGTGTGATACATAGTTTCATTATGCACTTGATGTCATCGAAATTTTCATTTTTATAAGATTTTTTTAAGATCATTATTGTTATTTCCAGGAAAATATATGTAATTACATAATTCACTCGTCGCATCCGTTGGGTTCCACTTCAAATGAGAAGCTGATTTATAATATTACATTTCATTATTTATCTAAATATATACGTATAATAAAATTGTAACAATTAGACTTTTAACTATAATAAAATGGAACGAAAGGTTACATAATATACGGCTGTTTTTTGAATAATACAATTATTCAAAATTTTAATATTATTTAGATTGTAAAAGTAATTATTATTCAAATATAATTATTTAGTTACTCAATTATGATGCTTAAAGTTGTCAAATATATTGTAAACGTGAGTGATTATTAAATATTTATAAATTATTTTTTGTCCTTATACAAGGAATAGATAAACGAGTCTTAGTAAAAAAGATCTTGCTTTTTTCATAATTGATAAAATTAAAATTAAATGTGGCTGTCTAGAAAATTTATTTGCGTGCCTTGTAGATACTATAATTCTGACTCTATGTATTTCATATGTTGTCTATTTGCTCATAATTATAATATAATAATATAATATTGTATCTAGTTGTACTTCTGTCAGCTAAAAGTTCACAAATTATAATCGGATTCATCCAAGTGTAGTGGAATCTTTCTGATATTGTAAAATAGTTCTTAAACACATAATATTTATCTATATTCCTATTACTAATTCTTTGGAATTTTCCTCATTGTATTGTATAACACCAAATAAAACAACAATGGTAGAAATAGGTGCGGAATTGAATTGATACTAGTAAGGCATATAATAATTATTTTTGCTTATTTTATAGTTCAAATTACAAGTCTTATGAATAGAATTATTGTAATAATAAAATAAAATTAATAATTATATAATTATTTTAAAAGTCCAACAGTATTCATAGCGTCTTAGGAGTCAATTATTTGCAATTTACACTTTGCAATTATTATATTTTAGCGGCTTAAAAGAGTCAATTAAAATGAAATTATTTATTAAAATGCTATATTTTATTAGACGTTGGTTTGTTGGACAGCGATTACATTCAAAATTATTTACCGCAGGGTCAATTTTAAATGTATTTTAGACTGAAGAAGTTTAAAATTCTGTAAGTGCTTACAGTTTTAGAGTGCCATGATTATTATTTTGACAGATTGTTAACGAAATGATTATTTGCATCCACAAAATATTGGCCTATATTTAAATACTAAGTCGCGCAGTGAAATAAGAGGTATGACGAAATAATGAGGTTGTATTTTCTCTGTAGGTACAATGTGAAATTGTAAGCAGTTACAAACCAAGGTGCCACTGACAATATTAGTTCTTTTATATAAACGAGTGTGATAATTAAATGAGAATTTGAATTATATAAATATAATAATTTGACTATTCGGTGTTGTGCTAATCGCTTGTCTTTTCAATGTAGTTAATTATACTTACTTAACTACAAGACTAAAGAGGGAAGACATGAGACAAAATTCTATTATACACACAGTAGAAAATTATATTCTATCTATTTCTAGTGTATCTCATAGGATATCTTATAGCATTCCTTATAATGTGGTATACAAACTCCTCATGATAAAACCTCAATGCCCCAACGGGTTGTGATGCTGCCTTCTATTTACGTTGCCAAAAAAAGAAAAACATTAAATGTTTCAATTCTCTTAATGCAACGTAAACATTGGGCAACTCTATATCTTATTTGCAATGTATATTTATTCCTATTTCTTGTATTTTAAAATTCTTCAATTGTTGCATTCTGGTGCAACTATAAAATTGTATTAAAATAATAAAGTTATTATTCAAAAATTTAAAATAATAATTATTCAAATTTGATGAAACAATTATTTATTTATTTATTTAATCATTGAATGTTGTAGTGTATTAACATAGTTAGTATTTATTTAATAAATTATTTTATTCAAATACATACATTTTACGAATTTTTGGCGTGTTGTAATAATTATAATTAAATTCACAGATTATACCATTATAAATGTTGTAATAATTGAAAATCTCTAATGTACATGGAATTATTGATTATAAAATGTGATGAATATATACAGTGAATCATACATTTGCTTATTTCTCACAATCCTCAAATTCCCTATTCCCAAAAGGCTGGTAGCGCCTTGGCGTTTCGGATGCCCATGGGCGGCGCTGATTGCTTACCATCAGGCGATCCGTCTGCTCGTTATGCTATAAAAAATATATATTCCTATCCTAAGTTTGTTACCTTACAGTTATACATCTGCCATAGTTAAAAAACACTAACTGATTGTTGTTAATGCCACAGATTGTTGTTCCGAGTCTGGTTGTCATGTGTATATGAACTTGTATGTTTGTAAACGCACCCACGACATAGGAGAATATCCTAATATGGGGCAATATGTTTAAAAAAGAAAAAAAACAATTAGATAGATTCCTTATAAGAATTTCATCAGTCCAAAACAAAACAATAATACAGTGTTGTACGATGTCCTGTCGTAAGACATCAGTATGGCAGATACTGTCTGTGTATTAGGTATAAAGTACATCTCCTTCCATGCAACAGCCCCAATCTCTCAACGTGCAATATAGAGGTATTGATTAACATCGCCCACAAAGTATGAAGTTCGTTAAATCACGAACCCATTAAGGACGGTGAGCTATGTGTTATCTGAGCTAGAAACCTTAATCTATACGAATATTATACAGAGGAAATATATTGTTTTTGTATGTATGTATGTTTGTAACGGTTTCACTCAAAAAAGCTGTATTTGTACTAAACAGCATAGGCTACATAAAAAGTAGTTTAATTCTTTTTTCTTAATAAATGTATTTCATTGCGTATGCTGTGGAAAGTATTGATGGAAGAATAAAACAATGTTTTACAATATTAAACATTTCAATAATATTTACAAATTAACTAAAAATCGCGGACTTCTCATGTGAATATACAAAATGACAGTAGGCTGCATGATCTCGCCGCGACCGCGCATGCTGCTAATGAGGAAGACCCCTCTGTGGTTCGAAACTAGTAGGTACAGCTTTTCTCAGTATATTCAAATGAGTAACCTGTGATTTTTAGGTTAATTTAGTATGTCTCACGATAGTTATTATGTAGAGGTATACAAATGTTTACAAAAATGTCTCCGAGAACACACATCTAACAGACGTAAGTCTGTCACTAAAACACGTCATAAGTTGCCAATCTTTGGGGAGTGAGAGGGCCTGAAGTCACTATTCTACGCGGGCGAAGTCACGGGCAGAAGCTAGTAATTTAATATTTAGCAACGATATCGCTTTGGGACACGAACTTAACGTGTTAATAGCAACGAACAATCTTCGTAAATTGATAAATTTCAACCTGTCACACTAGTGGTGGTGTTGGCGCCAATATTGGCGTTGATGACTGAATAAGGCCAATGCATTGGCCTGATGTTTGGTTTTAGATTGACGGTATTTATGTAACTTATTATAACATTTTTACTTTTTTCTGCGATAAGACAGTAAACAAATCACCTGATGGTAAGCAATTGATGCCGCCCATGGACACCCGAAATATCAGAGGCTTACGTTACTAGCGGACTTAGGAGTTTCAGGACTATTGGGAATTCAGAGACTGGGGAGGGGGGTAATTGAGCCTCCGGTAACCTCATTCACTCGACGAAACACGACGCAAACGTTATTCCACGTCGATTTTCGACGAGCCCTGGTATTAGGTACTTCGATCGAGCTGCCCATTAATGCCGAAGCGTAGCTGTCCCATACTTAATTACTTTGTTATAATAAATTTGTTTTCATCAAATAAATAGTCAGCCTATTATCCAAGGAATTTTTGACTTAGCTTATAATTTTAGTTGTCTATGCCTAAGATTGACCTAAAATTATTTTCAGATAGGGTTTAGGTAGTAGGTACCTAGCAGGTTTCACCCTAACAACTGGTGATAATGAAAAGCCTTCTTATAATGAATAATAATTAACGATATAGGTATCAACGATAGTAAACAATCAAACATTGGACCCAATGTGTGAACTCTATAAAACAAACAAAACATCAAACTAATATCATCCCTAAAATATTTACCATAAAGCCTCATTTCCTACATCCTTTTTAATCTACACTCCATTTCGCAAGCCATAGACTAGACCATAGAGAATGATGTGAGAGCTCGCGAGCTTTCTCTTTGATAGTTAGCCGCCATTTTGAGTTACAGTAATGGCCAGTATGACGTGAGTTATGCGCCCGTGTCATGTGAACTAAACTAATGTTGGTAGTGTTAGTGCCGTTAATGCAGTTAAATCGAAAAGTAAATAATGTTATTTATGAATCTTATAGATTGACTGATTGATTGTTTTATAGTCTGTGCCAATCAAAGATTAGAAATGGCGCGAAAGAACAATGGCAAGTTCCCATACAACACTTTACCTGTAATCGGTTTGAAGCGTCTATGTCCGAAAAAATATTAAAATCATAGGGGATCTATTACTTAAGCATAATCATCGAGAATTTTAATTTAAGAAGGCTATAAAAAAATATATATGAACATTTTTATATTTTGAGGTTATGTCACTGTAAAAGTAACTTCGTAGACTACAAAAGTTAATGTAGCCCTACCTAATGCATTGATACAAAAATGAGAAATGCGATGTGAAAATAAATATCGTTAGGTATACCTAGATTGATTCAAATCCACGTTAAAACGTGATAATATTAAAACCATCACAGTTATAACACGCGATAGGGATGTGGCTATTTAGGATCTATGTTTCTTATTCATCTTCTCGTATTACTATATCGTCTAGGAACCCTGCCGGTGCTGATAAATTGTTCTGATGTCTGGCCCATCCAAGATACCACACGAGGGTCATCACGTGTGCGCAACAACCTACAGTACGCCGACCAACCAAACAGTTACAGCAGTATTCCACTATACCGGATCGGCCGGTACTATTATTAATTAAAATATAAACATAGTACTGCTTCCTAGAAATGTGACGCGATTTTATTTTTCCTCTTATTAAAATCATTTCTTCACTGCCTCGTAAATTGTATTCAGAGGAATTCATATTTTCGTTGCACACTTCAATCCTATATCCGCCATGGAAACGTATATGCTCGCCATAGTACGATCGAGCTTGACGTATTTGATACGTTCCCAAGGCGAACAAAATTAGGTCTCTATATTCTAATTGAGGAAAGACCAAAACATTGTTTCGGTCTGCTGTAATACTTTGGAAGTTGGCATATCGTCGGTTCATATTGTGATTATCTACCATATTTGCCAGATTATTTTCTAGGTTTATTCTTTGACCTATAATATTTAATATTTCATTAGCGTATTCATTGTTTCGTAGGCGAGCGCCGAATTTATTTAATAAAGCCGCTGCTATCTGGAAGTTCTGCATCATGTGTGGTAGAGATCTATGAAAATACTCATGTCTTAATATTTTATAGTCCCTTTTGAAGTACCCATTTACGACCTCTACCACCCATCGACAAAGAGTGATGCAGCGGCTTCGATTAGCTTGAACTGTAGTCAACTGCTGCTCGCCTTCCAAAAGAGAATCTGGCACATAGGTACGATAACCACATTCTTCCAAAAGACTAATACTGTCTCTAAATCCACGATCTAAGATAAATGCATCATTCTCTCTGAAATACAACCTAAGAGGAGCCGCTTCATTATTGAACAAGGATGTCATTATTTCAGCATCTGAGGTTGTGGCTTTGTATGGACCAAAACAATCGACAATATAGCCATCACAAGCAACTATTAGAAATGGTTTTAACAAATTCCTATACTTATGAAGCGAATAAGTATCTTTTTGAAACATGTAATTAGAACTTTTGTTAATGTATATATATGTGCCATCACATATTACAATGACGTTGTTTTCACTGCCATATAGTCCATTTGGGATAGTTAAACTGTGGCTTAATAACTGTTCTCGGGATAAGGCTGTTATACCTAGGTATCTAGGCACAAAATCTTGTACGAGCACCTCTCGAACTCGATCCATAAGGGTTTCTAAGCTTCGACGTGGTTTTTGCACTAAAGTTGCTATCCGCTCATCAGAGTCTCCTGTTCTCATCTTCATTAACAAAGACACAAGACCCAATCTTCCTCCACGAATTTCTTGAATTCTTGGAATTTCGTCCAGTAGAATATTGATTTTTTCCTTGGAAAATCCTACCCAATATTCAAAGATCCTTTCATCCATTTCTTGTATATTTTCGAAATCTAAGGTAGGATTGAATGCATTTACAAAGGAAAATATGTGTTGCACTTGTTCTGCTGTGAATGCATTTATGCTATTTTCACTTTCATATAAACTGTCCCACGAATTTCGAGATAAGTGGTCCTCACAAACTCGAACTAATCTTGGCAAATAATATTTGTGATTTTTTAAAATAATTGCACGTAATTGGTCCGATATACCATGCAATGTGCCCATATTAGTGCATTCAACAAACACACAATGATTACCAGTGTTGGCTGCCCTCTTATAATCTGGTAATATTATGCTATCTATTGACCGGCCAGTGTCTGCAGCTCGAGGATTCTCATGAACTTCATTATCCTGTAATAGATTTTCAGTTTGGGGCATTGCTTCAGGTGGTCTCATTTCATCAACATGGTTAATACGAAGAGCTTCTCTCTTAGTTCGCAACCAACAGGCATGACACACCTTATCAGATGATGTTAGCTGTAACGGAATGAAAATAATGTCAGTTACAAAACATCTAAGAAGTTATTATAATTAAAAGTGTAAAGTTAGTAATATTATTATTTTTATAACAATCTTTGTGATGGGTAACAAACAAAAAACTAAAAAAAAACGAAATAGGGTATTTTTATATTTTTTTTTTATATTTAGGGGAAGTTATAACATAATAACATAACATCACGCCTTTTATCCCCGAAGGGGTAGGCAGAGGTGCACATTATACCACTGTACAATGTAACACCCACTTTTCACTATTTATATTATGAGTCCCATGTAATAGGGAGTGAGCCTAATGCCATATATTGTTATAATGTGAATTTAATTTAACCTTTCATGTGTCTAAACGTTGATCTACACTAGACACAATGTATTTTCTATTGTGTCTCATATATATCGTATTCAAGCGGTAAATAGGGTAGAATGAATACAAATTAAATATGAACTACGTGCCTGCCGTGGTTCTATTTTCATTTGAATAATATTTATCATATCCTGTTGTAGCTCTGTTGGGTTGTCTTTAAGTATTTTATCACTTTGCCTTCGTACTAATGAACATCCACACAGAAGGCAAACATGAATATGTCCTCGTTGACTCGGTCCAGATTGTCCAGCCTCATTACTATCTTGTTGTAAATTCTGGTTTACTGCAACCATAGCCAGTTCCCAACATGCTTCACAGACATAATCATCATCAGTAATCTAAAAAAATAAGAAAAAACCATAAATTATCTAGTATTTTACACAGCTTTGAAAATATGCTACTGTGTCTTTTCTGACAAAAATGAATGTGACTATTGTGTGTCTAATAGAATGGTTTAACATAAAGACAGTTTTACTGAAGTTGCAAGCAGTACAATAAATTACTGGTCAATTATTGAGTTGTACACGATCTGAAGATGGTTTTTCTGTAGTAAAAAGTTGAGCTACGAAATATTCATTCTGACACTACCAAAATATGTAATACACAGTAGGTAACCTAACAAGTTCACTGCACTTACATTAAATAGGTAATTACTAATAAATTATTGATTAAAAACTTACGATTTGTGGATAAACCCAGTTGCAGATCATGGTGCACACTCTTGTGTTTTGATCTAAGATCCGATATCGCCGAAGGGTATTGACGCAAATGTTGCAATTCGCGCACAAAATGCGTGTAGGCCTGTTACTTCGCATCTTCACAAAAGAATTGAGAAACAATCGAGTCCGTTTTGGAAAAGCAATAGTAATAGTGTAAAGCGCAGATCGTCCGTGAGAAAGCAAAAGTCGTCGTATAAGGCAGCGAATCAAGTCCAGGGGTAATGCGAGGGTCAAAATTAAAGATAATTCACGAAAAAACGACGAAAAGAACAAGAACAATATCAGACCAAAGCAAGCTTTGTGAATAACGAAGTTTTTATGACATTTGACACTACCACTTAGTGTTGCCATTACATTTTCTTTTAATTACTACTAATGACGATTGTAAAATCAAAATAAATATATAAAATCGCGAATTCTTTCATAAAATAACAAATCTAACTAATTCTTATATGTTACTTAACATTACAATGATTTATTTTTGGGTATTGTTGGTTTTTATACGACTTTAACATTTTTTTTCGACTAAATACTATTTTATATTTTTTTTATAAATGGTAACTTTAACAAACATCAACCAAAACTCGCACCGGATCTAAATACGATTAATAACTTATTTCTCAATATGAATACTGAGGCCTTTACGTTTGAAACTAAAATCGTATAAAAAGCAATTTAATTACATCATTACGTTTTTCATCGGTCTCGTTTATAGACGCTTCTAAAACAATCCAGGTATAATCTCGCCATTGTTCTTTAGTAGTTGGTTATTGCAATGTAAAGATTCGTTAAAAATGTAAACCTAGCAGTTGTTATTATAATTATGATAATAATTTTTTTAGCTTGGACAATTTATTTATTTATTTATTTATTTGTTCATGTACACAACATAGACAATACACAGAAAAAAAATATATATTATAATAAAACAGAGGTACATAGGTACTGCATATCCCTTATGGGATTTCTTCCTGCAGCCCTGCGAAAGGAGAAATAAATACAACATATGACACAGTGTGTAACAACAAAAAAGAAAAAAAAACTAAACAAACAAGAAGAAGACAATGAAAACTTAAACTGATAATTAAAATTAGACTAACCAAAATAATACAATAGAAACATACAAAATAAATATAAATAAGTACCTATTTATACATATAGGTCCAACATATACATACAATATGTAAATAATATATAATACATAATATACATACGATATAACACAATCTGTACTTAAGAGGAAAGGTGATAATGTTCCCTCATACATTTTTTAAAGATTGAAATAGACTTAGTGTCACGTATGTTAGGCGGGAGTGCATTCCACAGCCTCACCGCATGAACCGAGAAGGAATAAGAGTAGTGGTCGGTTTTATGGGATACAATTTGGAGATGTGATTTAAAATGTGATCGGGAAAGGGAATCAGGAAGACGAGCAAAGGAAAAACGTTCACGAAGGTAAGAAGGATAAGTAGGATTAAAGAGGATATTGTAGAGAAGACATAAAATGCGAGTGTTCCTGCGAAGGCGGATTGGGAGCCACTTGAGGTTTTTACGAAATTCGGAGATGTGATCATATTTTCTTAGGCCGAAGATGAAACGAATACCGACATTTTGCAATCTCTCAAGCTTATTTAATAGCTCCTCTGTGGCATCCAAATAGCAAGCGTCAGCATAATCGATCAAAGGTTGGATCAATGACTGCACGAGGAGAATCTTTGTTTTTAATGGTAAAAGAGTCTGGAGACGCTTCAGCGAGTGGAAAGAATAGTGGACTTTTCGACTGACCTCACTCACCTGGGAACCCCACGACAGGTACGAATCAATGTGCACGCCCAAATTCTTAGCAGTGTCAGTAAATGGGATCGCAGTTCCATCCAGACGCAAAGAATTAAGGGCAGAGATGTCTAGTGCATTGCGAAAGTATCTACTTCCGATAATCATGGCCTGGGATTTAAGCGGGTTAATTTGTAGGCCGAAGGACCTGGCCCACTCGGCGACCCTGTCCAAGTCACGATTCATCGCATCAATCGCAGTATTAGCCTCCGAAGGTCTGAAGTGTTGGTAAAGCTGCAGATCGTCCGCGTAAAGATGGTAATTAGAAGTTATGACCCTGGAAACGATATTATGTTGCCCCAAGGATGTTGAAAGATTGAAGCACCAAAGTGTCATTGGTATACTTGCAACACCGTAATACTATATGAAGTGTCAACAACGGGCCACGTAATGCGACAGATGTCCTTCGTATCAATGTGTGTGTATTCTGTGTGTAAGTCTATAGTACCCAGGTGCCATAGTCGTTGTTTCAAGAAACTATGCCCGCCTTTTTTTAACGCCCTTGTGTTGCACAATCAATTAAAATAAAAAAGGATAACCCATAAAACCTCATTCGCGTATTAATAATCTGTAAACCAACCTTCGAATAAAATATCGATTTACAACGTTCGTATCGAGAAATAGAAATATCACAATCGATTGCTCACTCGATTCAAATCGATTGCTCGGCCGGACAATGGAATATTTTCCATTGAAATTTTAGCTGTTTATAAAGTAATGCAAAAATGTCTAGGGAACACAATATTTTGTTGGACCGACAGCCAATTATTTACCCTGTGAGAACTGTCTGAACAAAATGCGGCGTGTTCAGTTACATACAACTGTTCTTAAACTGCGTTCTATAATTACGTACTATTTGTTTGCGTGGGTCTGTTTTGAATTGTTTAGTTGTCTACGTCTACGTGTGAACCGACCTGAAGTTATAGGAGAAGGCTTAGCAGTAGGTATGGTACTGCTGGTACTGAATAA
Source organism: Spodoptera picta (assembly GCA_038387885.1). Taxonomy (NCBI): domain Eukaryota; kingdom Metazoa; phylum Arthropoda; class Insecta; order Lepidoptera; family Noctuidae; genus Spodoptera; species Spodoptera picta. Next base: position 514,052 of record JAZHFQ010000233.1, on the reverse strand, counting down.
TGATGATGGAGATGACAAATTAGTTAGACTGAAATAAAAATGATAATATGGGATTCTAATATTATAAATTTGAAATTTATACGGCATAATTTTCTCAAAAGCTTGCTGTTTTCCAAGTGCATTTGCATCAAATTTCAGTTAGTGGTGGTGCCTGGGAGCAAGTACCAATTACCAATACCAAGTGAAGTTAGATGTAAGGATTCGTTCCTATGTAAGTCTTTTTTCTGAATAAAAAGTTCATTGTACCCTATAAATTAAAATAATAATATAGCAAATGAATACATACGTTATCATCAAAACAAAATATATCTAATTACAATAAAAAATTAAAGTATTGAATCTCACAACCACATCAACAGCCAGAGATTAACTGCTACAAGTAAATCCCAGTGAGATAAAACAACAAGAAGTAGTGGTAACAGGATCATAATGCTCGTAGATCTGAAAGAGTTGGCGCAATATTGAATTTAGTGTGAACACGTTGAACATTATTTAATTGCGTGTCAGCACCGCGGCGCCTCGCGCTTTCAGAACTGATACATGGTGTTGCGATTTGTGAGTTGCTGGATAAAATACTGGAGCACTAAAGTAAATTAGAAAATATATTAAAATCTTGTTTCTTATTCGTATCTTCTTTTTTTAGGCACATAAGAATGCTATTTCAATATATCTAATTAATTAGCGACCCGCCCCGGCTTCGCACGGGTGCAATATGCATGTATTATACATATAAACCTTCCTCTTGAATCACTCTATCTATTAAAAAAACCACATCAAAATCCGTTGCATAGTTTCAAAGATTTAAGCGTGTAACAAAGGAACATAGGGACAGAGAAAGCGAATTTGTTTTATACCTCTGTTATGTAGTGATGATACAGCAGTTGTAACCTAAAAAATATATATCTTGTCACGAGAAATCCCAGTTGTTATCTACGATAAAACACATATGGGAAGTGTAAAAAATAATGATGATTTAATTCCACTGCCATTTAAGGTAATTTAAATTTACTTTAATATTTCCACAACAACTAAAATCATAAGAAGCTACATAGAAAACAAAACAAAAAAGAAACGAAACAGTTACAAAGTAGTATTTTTTCTACAATATTTGCGCGAGCGCAGTGTGCTGTGATAGTTCGTGGTAATGGGACTGTCAGGTGTTTGAAGAGCACATATCGCTGTTTATTTTCACATTCCCTGAACTGTAACACTGTGCATTTGTTTATTTTTGTCGTAACAACCTCTCGACCTCGCACTCTCGGTGTTTCAATGATATATTACGTGGGATATGAATTAAAACGATACTTTTGTTTGATTTATTTGTATTAAGTAGTTGATGTTGTATTTTCTGTACGTTTATTTAATGGAAACAGATAAAAATACTAATAGGACAGTTTTAGTGAATTACTGGGAATGTAATGTTTATAAAAATGGGAATTAAATCTAGAATTATTTCTGAGTAGGTACATGTATAGAAGTTTTAGTTTAATCCTATAAAGTTTCCGTTTCAATTCATCGTCATCAGATACCGTCTTAAGGTAGATACATCTTATATGATTATAACTGCTATATTACCTGTAAGAAGATATTCATCGTAGCGTCCAACTTTTCACAATATTCTTTCATGAACATTTCACTATTTAAAGATATTTGCACTTACCCTACACCAAGTGCCTATTTATGTCGTAAGAACGCGAGCTCGCCACAACAAGCCCATATCTCTTATAAAACACTATCGTTCAGCTTATTATTTCCATGGTTACTCATCCCAAGTGCCTGTCAGGACGTTCATATTACGTGTGGCCTGTAGGTAATAGCAAATTGCGATTATTATGTTACAGGCTAACGAGGTGCTTGGGACTTTCCCTATAATCGACCGCGGACCGACTTCCCGGCCGCTTTTGTTGGTCTTCAGATAATCTGGGCGCACTTAGGCGCTTGGCGAATGTATGATAATGTGTGGAGTCGGTAATGGTAGAGAGACTAGTAATTTTGGACGCATTTTAGAAGTTAACGGATAATGAAATTATATTGTGATCTGTGATAGGATGGAAAATGGTATATGGAGTTTCTTGTTTAATGATGGTGTCCGGGACTATGATTTTACAAAATGGACAAAGTGACAATTTAATACGCATGTGTCGCCAATTTCGTAACACATTTCTTAAACCTGATTTCCTAGGAAGATTTACAGATGGTCGTGTGTGGTATTGACTGCTTTAAGAAATCTCGATATTATCTAATAACGTTTCATTATAGCAACTGCCAAAGAAACACGTTACCTCTATTATAACTACAATCTTATAAACATTTGGTCATAAAAGTAAATAGGTAGTTAGTTAGTAGTTTTATATTAGCTTTTCAGTAAGCATTAACAGAAATTTTCTTAAAAAGTTCTTGTTTTATCTGTACAACACAAGGTTGACAATTGGTTAATAAATTGTTATTTATTTATTATTCATTTTCAGCCATGATCGACCCACTGCATTGCAGAGACCTTACCAATTTGACATTGAAATAAATTTCAATTGATCCATTAACACTAGCATAAAGCTCGCTGGTAGGTAATATTTTTACACCATTTACAAAGAAGCTGAAGGAGTCAATCATGTATAATAGATAATATTTTATTAGTAAATATAGTTATACTTGCTCGTACTTAACTAAATTGTTTTGTATCATAACGTCTATTCTACGCCACTTAGGGACCTCATACATTAACAAGCGAAGCTAAAGATTATAGCTTTATTGTTGCATTATCTGTAGGTATTTACCGATTTGAAGTCCATTTGGATACAAAATGACCAATTTGATGCCTATAAAGCATCGTATTATACATGTAGAAATACTCTAAGTAAATTATTTAATAATATCAAGCCTTTTATCCCCGAAGGGGTAGGCAGAGGTGCACATTATACCACTGTATAATGTAACACCCACTTTACACTATTTATGTTATGAGTCCCATGTAATAGGGGGTGAGCCTATTGCCATATACCGGGCACAATTCCAGACTCCGTGCTACTACTGAGGATATTTAAAAACCCAGTAATACTTTGCCGGACCTGGGAATCGAACCTGAGACCCCTTGCCCGGCAGTCGCACTTACGACCACTCGGCCAACGAGGCAGTAAATTATTTATACACAACTAAACAATTAAGAATACTCAGAATAAGATGGCTACCTCAAAATGTTGAAAAATAATGAATATTCATCATCACGTTTGCTATTGGTTGACTCAAGATTTTAATGTCTAATAAACTGAAACTGAAGCAATTATAATTATGGGTCAAACTTTAATATTACCCACAATGACGACTTGAAGATAAGATTCATTTATTTGCCTGAAATATGGTGTTTTACAGATTTTATAGCATAAGAATAGTTCATCATATACCGCCTGTAACTTCGGCATGCAAATATTTTAACAATAAATAAAACTAAACAAAGTTGAACTACTAGAGAATAAACCAGCTGAAAGAAAGCACATCTTCGCTATTTATAGTTCGCGTACTTTAGTTTACAATCATAATACAATCACGGTAAGCGTATCAGTGCCGACAAGACGTACAATTGCCTATTATTGTAATCTGACTGACTGTAATGCATTTTATATTGTTTATCGTTCCCTAAGGAGGAGAATAGAAAAAAGGTTTCTATATCAAAAAGTACGTATATTGTATAAGCTACCTTGTTGCTAGTTTGTTGCTAGGTGAATGGTTTGAGGTTTTATCCCTTGTATTCATTCATGTTTATATCATAATAAGCTAATTTTTTTACCATTAATTTACGCTTACTACCGAATCAAACAACCAATCAATCGACCGGAGTGATATCACGGCCTCACAGAAAACCGACGTGAAGCAACGCTTGCGTTGTGTTTCGTCGTGTGAGTGAGGTTACAGGATGCCCAATTACCCTCTCCTTCCCCAATCTCCCCAATTGTAACTGGTAATTGTAAATCTTGTATTGTAAATCTTATAACGCATCTGGTGTTCCAGGTGTCCATGGGCGACGCCGATTGCTTACCATCAGGTGATCCGTCTGCTGGTTTACCGGGTTATGCCATAAAAAAAAATATTGCGAATCAGATGGATCATATTGTTACATTGTACAGTGGTATTAAGTGCCGTAATGAGCACCTCTGCCTAGCCCTTGGTGGATACACCGCATTATATTACGATGATAATCAGACTGGACTGTCTTACAATTAGAATTTGAAGACCATTAAACCAATAAGTTGATGGCGTATATGTACCTACTGGAGTTGACTGTGACTCCTCTGGTGTGGCGGCGCTGATCGCTTACCATCAGGTGATCCGTCTGCTCGTTTGCCTCCTATTCCATAAAAAAGTTAACAACAAATTCAAGTGAAACATTATATACCTAATTATGAAACGCATCCCCCTGACGACTGTATAACAAACCTTATTCCTAGTTATATAGGCAACTATAGGAACTTTCTCAATAAATTTAATATATATATATATCTGCTAGATTTCTTCAATATGGTTCCTCGTTCTAAAATTGGTTCGAAAGTAAGGTTGCTACCGATTTGCGCACGCACAATACTGGCCGGCAACAATCAGATAGAGAAGTATTCCAATTTTAAAATTATTGTCATTATTGTTCCCATACGAATACGATGCACTAAAGAATTCCATTTTCCAATCGATTTATGTTTTTAGTTTTCTATTTTGTTTTATGACGTTAGAAAATAAGTGTGACGTGTTTTTAGATATATTTTTTAAATTAAATGTTTGCAATAAATGTACTCGGAAAAATTTGATCCTTTGAAACTTTGATCCTAAACGCATCAGGTGTGGAACGTAAAATAAAAGCATTTATTTCAATTAAACTTTAATTAGGCACGTGGAAATGTCATTATTGTCTACTTTCCTTAATCAATAATAAATAACTTCGACTGTTCAATACAATAAAATATTAAAAAATAATCACAGTTTCATTGATTTTACGATCAACTTAATTTTAATATTTTTACAGCAACCTTTTAAGGAATAAAAATGCTGTTTGACGCCAAAATAACATGACGTCATGAAGGAAAATGTGGTTCTAAAGTAAAACTGTGTAAAAGTTTACAAATAAGTTTATTTCTGAGATCAATCAAACAGTATCATGCAGACGTACGGTAGACTACCATAGATAAAAAAAAAATATAACATATCTCCATACAAATAAAGACAGCGCCACTAGTGGCAAGAATATGAACTAGTTTGCGTTCTATTTTCATTTCAATATTTTAACATCCACCCCTGAACGCAAACCCATTTTATGAACACAATACAAATTTTTATCAACAGTTGTCCCTTTTGTCAAAATGTCAGCTACCATGTCACTACCTTTACAATAACAAAACTTAATATGCAAATCATTTACATGATCCCTGAGAAAATGATGCCTAATGTCTATGTGCTTTGATCTGGGCAGATAACAATCATTAGATGAAAGTTTTATTGCACTCTGGTTATCACTATAAATGATGACCGGCCCATCCAGCTGGAGTCCGAGCTCGACGTGTAGCTGCCTCAACCACAGAGCTTCTTGGGTGGCAGAGGACATAGCCATGTACTCCGCTTCAGCAGTGGAAAGTGCCACAGTTTGTTGTTTACGGGAACACCAAGAAATAGCACCTCCCTGAAACATAAAGATATTACCGGTGCACGACTTTCTGTCGCTCGTATCACTCGCCCAATCGGCATCACAATATCCTGTGATGTTCTTATTTCCGTCTTTGGTATACACCAACCGAAGATCTTTGGTACCTTGCAAGTATCTCATTATTCTTTTGACAGCTGTCCAGTGTTCTGACTTTGGCTCCTTGTTAAATCTACTTAGCATATTAACGGCAAAGCTTATATCTGGACGTGTACACTGGGCTAAGTAAAGTAAAGAGCCTATAGCTTGCTGATAGGGACAGTCGAATTTTTCTTCTAAACTTGAAGTGAACTTCAAACCAACCTCAACTGGCGTCTTTGCAACTTTGCAGTCAAGCATTCCAAATTTAGTTAGTACCTCTTTGATATACTTCTCTTGATCTAACATAACTGTATTCTTGTCATATGTGATGTTTAATCCCAAACACTGAGTAGCTTTTCCAAGATCTTTCATTTCAAAATATTTGTTCAACATACTCTTTATAGTATTTTTCACAGTTTGTTCTGAAGTAAACAATATTAAATCATCTACCCATACAGCCATGAATGTGGTTTTCTTGTTATTGTAATATACACATGGATCTGTTTTAGACTGGTACATGCCTATTTCTTGTAACACAGTATTCAACTTAGAATTCCAGAGACGACTTGCTTGTTTCAAACCATAAATAGATTTATGTAGATAACACACCTGTGATCCCTGCTCATACATCTCTGGCTGCATCATATAAATTTCTGTGTCGACTTCTCCTTGAAGAAACGCTGAGACAGCATCCATTTGTTCTATCTCATAACCATTTCTGGCTGCCAAAGCAAATAAATAACGGAGAGTAGTGTATCTTGCTACTGGTGAAAATACTTCCTCATAATCTCTGCCTTTCTTCTGTGCATAGCCTTTTATCACAAGTCTAGCCTTAAAGCGAATTATGTTTCCACTTAAGTCAGTTTTTGTTTTAAACACCCACTTTGATGGCAGGGCTTTTCTATTGGCAGGTAAGTCTATCAAGCTCCAAGTTTTATTCTTGATCAGGGAACTATACTCTTCGTCCATGGCCTTTTTCCATTGTACCGCATTTGAGGATGATAGTGCTTCGTTGACTGACTGCGGATCAGATAGGGTCATCAAACAAAATAAACTATGTTCTTTAGTTTGTGTTCTGCGAGGCCTTACTGTCATTCTGCTGCTGTTATCCTGCATATTCCGTAAACTTCTCGGAGGCTGATAAGTTTCATCCAAATCACCATAATCAGTTTCATACTCACTAGTACTTTCACCACTTGATCTTATATTTTCTGAGTCAAGATATTGCTGCTGCTGACTTGTACTGTCTGCCTTCAAACTCGTATCAGGACTCGTATCAGGTCCTGATGCTGTAGCAATACTCTCACTATTAACAGGTACTTTCACTGTGAAATCATTCTGAATACTCTTATAAGTTTCATAAAATACGACGTCTCTACTTTTTATAACTTTACATGTCTTAGGATCAAACATGCGATAACCCTTTGTTTGTTCACAATAACCAACTAAAATCATCTTATTCGATTTTTTATCCCATTTAAGCCTTTTTTCCTTAGGAATATACACCATAGCTGCTGAACCAAATATTCTCATGTGAGACAGACTAGGTCTATGACCAGTCCACATTTCATAAGGCGTTTTTCCCCCTAGTGATTTAGTAGGTGAACGATTCACAATATATGCTGCAGTGGCGACAGCTTCTGCCCACAACTGCTTTTGTTGGCCAGCATAGATCAACATGCACCTTGCCCGTTCCACCAATGTGCGGTTCGTCCTTTCAGCTAAACCATTTTGCTGAGGGGTGTATGGTGTTGTAGTCTGATGGGTGATTCCACTAAGGGATAAGTATTTTTCAAAATAATTATTGCAGTATTCAGTGCCATTATCTGTTCTAATAGTTTTTATCTTAGAATCAAGTTTATTCTCAACTTTTAATTTAAAATCTTTAAAAACTTCCAGTACATTTAACTTATCCTTTATGAAATAAACATGTACCATCCGTGTACAATCATCGATAAATGTAATAAAGTATTTCATACCTGAATAAGACACATTTTCCATCGGACCACATAAATCTGAATGTATAAGTTCCAAGGGTGTGGTGACTCTGGATCCAACATGGTTAAATGGTAATCTGGCTTGTTTACCTTCCATACAACAAGGACAACTGCTCACATTATTCGTCTGAGTGAGTTTGACTCCTTCAACACATCCGGGTAGCTTGTTTACATCTGAAACATTAAGATGGCCCATGCGCAAATGCCATAAGTAAGTATCATCAATTTGTTTACTATCAACAGTTAGATGAGTGGACTCTGAACTCATTCTTGTATTTAAAATGTACAGCTTTTTCTTTAGTAATGCAGAACATATTAGGTCTCCTGTGTCATTATGAATGTCACAACCTTGGTTACTGAATGTTACTTTATATCCAGCCCCTACAACAGCACTCACAGACAAGAGATTCACACTGAGTCCAGGAACATACAATACATTATTTACCTGAATTTTGTTGCCCTGAGCTGGGTAAATATCAACAGAACCAACTCCTTGCACTGGCAGTGGTGCACTGTTAGCTACTGTAATGTTTGACACCGATGCCTTAGTCATGTTGTACATCCAATCCCTTTTACATGACATGTGCATGGATGCACCTGAATCGACATACCAGTCTACATTCTCTTCACCAGTTGCTGTGAAAGCTGCAACAAAACTAGAAGATTCTTCCTTTACTAATTTTGACTCTTTTTCAAGTTCTTCAGCTTCCTTTTGTAACGATATCTTAGGACTCCTACAAAATCTTGCAAAATGACCGTATTTGTTACAATTGTAGCATCTGGGCCCTTTCGACAGTGTAGTTTCAGATACCTTACTTTGCTTCGGGAAATTTTTACCTTTCTTTGTATGATATGCGACTCCAGTTTCAGATTTGATTTCCTGTAGGAGCTTAGTCTTGATAAGATCAGCACTTATTTGAATGCCAGAACTTTCGAGCCCCATAATCATTGGTGTATAGACTTCTGGTAATCCTGCTAACATTAAGGTGCCCAGCCACTCATCGTTCACGTCAAACCCAATGTTGCGTAACTTATGAGCTGTAGTCATTATCTTCGAGATATAATCTTCAATACTGTCACAAGTTTCCAATGATGTATTCACTAAGTCCTTCAATAAACCCACCTTATAAGCTAGACCCTTGTCATCAAATGCCTTTTGCAGATTATTCCATACTTCTTTTGCAGTTAAGCTATCTTGAACGTGTATATAGTTCTGGGAATCTATTAATAATATAATTTTAGTTCTTGCCTTTACATCCTTAGCAGCGTCAAGAGGCTTGTCTTTAGTACCGCCTGGCTCAATGCATGTCCATAAATCTTCATGTTCTAAGTATGATTTCATGGTGAACTTCCATGTCGCGTAATTATCACGACCAGTTAACTTCTCTATACTAAAAATATTTGAGGACATTGTCGTACTTTCTGATAGATTCCAATTTTACAACCGGTACCGGCGGCGTGTGCAATAATGGCGGCAAGTAACCGAAGAGCGGCGGTCTTCATTCACTTGATACGAAAATCTTCCGTTTGTCTGAACTATTACTATAATTTACTCAGAATCACGCTCTGCTACCATGAAGGAAAATGTGGTTCTAAAGTAAAACTGTGTAAAAGTTTACAAATAAGTTTATTTCTGAGATCAATCAAACAGTATCATGCAGACGTACGGTAGACTACCATAGATAAAAAAAAATATAACATATCTCCATACAAATAAAGACAGCGCCACTAGTGGCAAGAATATGAACTAGTTTGCGTTCTATTTTCATTTCAATATTTTAACATCACGTCACAATACACAATCTCGTAAAAATATCATAGAAATCTGTCGTTTTTGACATTTCGAAAAAACTACTGTATTTGACTATTTGGCAAGTACCCAATTGAATTGTGCGTCAGTCTGTTCATCAATAATGCTAGGACACAAATTATATCAAACCCCTTTAAGTAAAGGAGCTATATAAATAATCATTACGATTTTTAGTGAAAAAAAAAACATTTAAGAAAGGCTCCAATCAACACACAACACATTATTCTGCTAAATAAATCCATCCAGAAACCAACGTTCAATTCCTATTTTAATCAGAAAACCATCAACCCCGGCCTATTTATAAGTACCTATTCAACCAGACAAAGTTCCAATAACAGATCAAAACAACAAACGCACAAACAATACCAATCCACAGATACACAAATTGTGTCATTGTAAGATAAATTAAAATGATCATAATCATTTAATTGCTGGCCTGCGATATCATCATCTTATTGTTTACCTATCAGTTAGCACACCCATCAAGCTGTACAAAACCAGTATAAACTGCCCGTTGAAAGCGAAGATCATAGGTACAAAACGAGACCTTGATAAAATGGTTCTGTATAGTATGAGTAGTCTTGTACTACCGGGTAAAACGGTCAAAGGCCAATCTGGTCTATGGTCTAAGGCCATAAATATAGATTAAAGATTATTAATCTAACCTCTGAAAGTACATGATAATCGAAATTGTAGTAAATATATAATCGTAATCATTATAATCATAGGCATGATTATAATGATTACGATTATTATTGGAAATGTACGGTGGACTGTCGTTTAATTTACGTTGATAGAGTTTTAGATTAGTTATATTTATGGATTCATAAATTAGATGAAATTTATCGGTAAATCTTTTAGGTTTAATGCGTTTTATTCTAACTTTGACTTTAGTTGCAATGGATAAGTAAAGGAATCGTCATTTTTTTTCTGTTTTTGTAGTTTAAATGGAAAATTATCTTTTATTTATTATTTCTAATTTATTGCATAAATTTATATTATATATGATAAATTAAATTAAATTAGATATTTCTACGACAAAAATACTAAATATATCGTCAAATTCACCATTATCTCTAACATGCGGAAGGAATTCGTCTGGACAATAATTTAAAGTTTATTTTAGAAGTTATAAACATATAAGTCACACAGTACCTAACTTGTTAAATAATACCTATATGTTATACATATAATATGCCAATTTAAATATTTCAAATCAATACATTCAGTACGATATTCTAATTACAGATCTGAAACAGGCTTTAGAACTGCAACCGAGACTTGAACATAAAACCATATAAGAAATTATACAAAAAAATAAATTCCTTTGTCTCTCTACGACTCACAACTAAAGTCATAAAATTACTTCATCCAGCAAAAAGGTTTTATAGCACATCTTCATTAAGTTGTACCTAGCATTAAAAAGACTTTCATTAGCTTTACGTAATGTCTTGTTTTAAACTAACAGCGGCATATTACCGCAGTGATTTCAGCATTCTCGTTAGCTGCAGCCCAACAAACATGATTAGTAAGTTAAAGGTTAAAATCATTCGATTGTTTCTTTATGTGCTGAGAATTAAAATGGATAGTAGAGGTTTATTGAGACACGTTATAGGAAGTTGGGTACTTTCCTTAGTGAAAAATAAATTATTTTCCCTGTTCAATACAATAAAATATTAAAAAATAATCACACTTTCATTAATTGATTATATGAGCAACTTAATTTTAGTATTTTTCAGCATTATTTAAGAAATAAGTTTGTAGTTTGACGCTAAAAAAACGTGTCGTCACAATACACAATCTCGAACAAAATTCATAAAAAAATTGTCGCTTTTGACAGTTCGAAACAAGTATTAAAGACCTAGTTCGCAAGTACCTAATTTTAATCATAAAGAATAGGAGCGCAACAATGTATACTCTTAAGATCATCACACCAAGAGAAACAAAAATATAATAGGTACAGAATAGTGACTGTTCTGTACCTCTATAAAATGCATGGAGTATTTACTATAACGATGTGACTATTAGGACTAAGTGGCTCTGTTCTTGAGACGACACGTCAACTGGGTTAAGTGGACCCATACTATAAAATTTTATAACCCAATGAAATAGTAACAATTGTTATAACTAAACTGAGGACCGGTGGGAAGTTATTGTAGGTTTTATTTTATATCTTATTGGACTGATTTTCTTTTGTTTTTGATTATGCCTTTTTATTTAGTTTTAAGTGTTATTGTGTTCATTTGAAATTGAAATTAACTTTGAAAGTGATACGGCGAGTGGTCGCAAGTGCGACTACTGGGCAAGGGATCTCGGGTTTGATTCCCGAATCGGGCAAAGTATCACAGGATTAAAAAAATCTCAGTAGTAGCTCAGAACTGGAATTGTGCCCAGTATGTGGCTCACCCCTTATTACATGGGACTCACGCCATAAAAGTGAGTTTTACATAGTGCCATTAAATACTAGTAATGTGGGTAAAAGGCGTGACTTTATGTGTCAAAATGAAGAGTGAGTTGCGAATCTATTTGGTTCTATTTGGAATCTAGTTGGTATTGTAGTCTCTCGTATTGGAATATATTTGATAAAAAGTGTGCAAAATTGTCTAAAAAATGATTAAGTGATGACACATTAATGAAACAATTACCTTAAACAAAACCAATCCGCATAAAGCTTCATACTCAGCGCACCAACAACACCTATGGCGAACGAACTACCGCTTACATTGTACCCAGACTCATTAATAGTATACCCTCAGAAATAAAAAAATAATATTACGCAAAAGAACATTTTTTTTTTAAGGGGGAAAATCATCGAGTGTCTGCTCCCGCCTGGGTGAGGCGGGAGGGAGTGTCAGACTCTTACTGACTAAAAACCACCCCGTTCCTTCTCCTGCACGTCGAGCCGGAGCCCCGGTTACCCGTTAGGTTCTCCGCGACACCGAATCCGCATCGGCCCTATTGGGCCCCATCTGTGGTGGTCTGATGGCTCTTTGAGGCGCGCGCGGAACGCGACGCGCCGTACGCTCGCCGTCCGCAGGCCCGCGCTTACGGTGGCCGGAGATCGTCCCGCGATCCCCGACGCCCGGTGTGTCCTTCGCGATGGCTGGGTTGCGAGGAGGCAGCGCTTCGCTGCCTCACGCGTCCCGCCTCCTCCTTAGCTAGCATGACTGCTTCGCAAAAGGAGGAGACGGCATCCCAATCCCCCTCGCTCCGCATCATGGCCTGCACTAGGCCCGGACGCGAGAGGTCGCCATCGCCGATCACTTCCCTGAGGACACGGCGGTGCTCAGCCCACGCAGGGCATTCCGCTACAGTGTGTTCCACCGTGTCCTCAGGGCGGTCCTCGCAGTGATGACACCCGGGCGTTTCCTCCCGCCCCATCAGACATGTCCGGTGAGGACCTGCGTCAGGCGGTAGGTGAGGACGCCGTAGCGTCTCTCAAGCCACTCCTCAAAGAGGGGACTTACCGCTGCGATGGACGCAAAAGAACATAAAATGTAAACTAAAGCAATATTACATAAGTGTCATTTAGGAAAGTGTTTGTTTATCCAAGGTTGTTTATATTGTTGACAATAACGTATATATTTGTAAAACCTCATTTTATAAAAATTAGATTTCGAGATTGATTTATGATAGCATAAGTTTAAACCTTAGTGGATTTTGGTTGCTATTTTAAATGAATAATCCTGTACTTATTGTAAATACGATAAATAAATTTAAAAAAAAAAGTTTCAAACAAAGACCAAAGGAGACCACACACTGCACAAAGTCGTCTCTTCTCATCTTAAGACCATATCACCATCTTTAAAAACACAGTCTGCAATCAGCATCCATTATCGGCATTCCTTACATGCCCCTCCAATACTTTGCAGTAAAAATCCTTCGCAAAAATAAAAGGAATTGAACCAATATACGGGAACATGATGCAACCTCGTTATTTTATTCAGGCAGCTACAACTTCATCTAGCGGTGAAGTACGGCGTTAATTAGACAGAGTACCATATGTTTGTCCCTGTCTAACACACGGAGAGTGTAAGCTCTGTTTCATTTTTATAACATGGTACGCTTTTTGAGTGAGGTGTTGACAACATTTGGAAGGTTATTCTGTTATTTTTTTTTTCAGGATTTTGATATTTTCGTGTCACACTTAACATCATTGTGATGATAAGGAAATGCTTAAATAATAACAAATAGCATATGTTGTTCAACAACCTATAATTTGTCACTGCTGTATAAAGGCCACTTCTCACACGGAGTAGGTTTGAGCATTAGTCGCCACGCTTATTCAATGCGAGCTGGCAATTTCAAACTTATAATTAATAATTATAAGCTTAGGTTTCCTCACGATGTTTTCCTTTACCGTTTGTCAGTGGTGTCTAAATATATCATAGAAAGTGTTACAGTCACATATTTTATCGCTCACTTTATTTATATTTGTGACTAATAATATTGATTGTCTAAGTATTTCAAACACTAAAATGCCGAATAGTAATATTATGGGTTGATTTGGTTTTCGAACGTGGCAACACTATCCCTGTCGGGTATTCGCGCGGTTTTGTTTTTGACAGCAACAGATTATTTTTTGTAAAACAACATAAAACAAGTGAATACAAATTATTTTTAGAGAAGTCTGAGTTTTAATTAAGATCACCATCCTTCTGAGCGTTTTAAAAGTACATGTAACTCGGAAAAAGTCTCATTGGTACTTGCCGTTGGTAGGTTTCGAACCCGCACTCTCATGAAGCGGGCTTCTTAAACCTTTTGGCCACTACGACTCTGTAAGCAAGTTACATATGGCATACAATACTGACTTATTGTCCTGTTTTATGTGACAGGTGGGCAAAGCAGCAGATGGATCACCTGATGAGAATCAATCAGCATCACCTACAGGTCAGTAGAGTTACGAGTATGTTGCCGAACTTTGCAGGTTGAGGCTTAGGCTCTCCTTAAACCTCACTTAGATGGCGAAAATCAGTACTTAACAAAACATGTTCTGGACCCCTGCGTCTCTAGTATGAGTACTCTGCATTTGCACATTTGATAAGATCGTCAAAGTGACATAAAATTGTGCCGGCAGCCGTTCAGAATAGCTGCCTCTGTGTATCTTATATATTGTACTGTGGCGTACAATAGTTTTAGAAATAAATACTACCTAATATTGGAAATCGTTTTAGTATTCGAATACTTAGTTGAGTGGTCCGAGATTTTGCTTACGATTGTCGGCAACACTATTATTGCCTTTGTTGTACAAGTTTAATACTTCTGTGATATCACAGAAATATTAAACAATATTGTATTTATGTCGTGTTAAATAGAGTTTGGGTTCATTTTGTGTTTTACTTACTTAACTTATATTATTCTAAGATTTTTCTACGATTTCATCAGTTCGGGAAGCTCAAGTCAATAATGCGGACGCAAAGGATACAGATTTGACGCAAGGACTGAAGAAAAGCCTTACTAATTGTAATAGTTTTGGTTGATATGATCCAATGCGCTAATGTTATTTGTATCGGGTCAGAAAATAAATATTTTAATTGGGGGAGTCATGCTTTGGTACGAATGGGCCGGTTCAACCGGAGTGATACTACGGCCTCACAGAAAACCGACGTGAAACAGAGTTTCGTCGTCTAAGTGAGGTTACCGAAGGCCCAACTACCCCTCCCCCTTCCTTTCGCAATCTTTTCAATCCCTGAAACCCCAACATTCCTCAAATTAGTAATCCCTAACAGGCCGGTAACGCACTTGTAACGCCTCTGGTATTCCAGGTGTCAATGAGCGACGCCGATTGCTTACCATAAGGTGACCCCTCTGCTTGTTTACCAGCTTATCCAATAAAAAAATAATAAAAACGTATAAACCTATTTCGAAATAATTATAAAAATATTCACTCAGTTACTAAAATAATGAAATAAACAGTAACTTAACACAATTTATTTTCCAACTATCCAATAAGTTTATGTGACTATCTGTACCTTCTAGTTATGGGTCTAGATAGGTCACGTTTTAGAGACAAAGCATATAGGTTTTATGTCTTAATTTAGAGAGCCACTGGTCTCCATATTTATATGGAATGCTCGGCATTTAGATAGACAACTATATAAAGTTTCGTAACTTATTGTATACGTACAGACAATAGAAAATGTATGAACAAGGAAAGTTATATGTGTTTAGCATTATCGGTTCTTAGTTTTATTGGAATGAAAATCTATTACAAAAATTTTACAAAATATACCAGTGTATTTGACATTTATATTATAACTTTCGTGAGACTTACTATAGAGGTACATTAAACTGTCAAACACCAAGCGGTCACCGGTGACCGCAACCTATTGTTCTATAATTGTGTCTACAAAACCGGTACTCGACGAGTTAATTGGCATGTTTTTCAGCTTACTTACATTATTAATTGACAAGGAACTCGACTAGATTCAAGCCATGGTAGAGGCTCTTGGCAATAGCAGCGCGATATTGGCCGCGTCACTTGTCGCGAAATGCTGCTCACGAATTCTACCAAAATATTAACACATTCACCTTTCGATAAACGTAAGCTCTTGTATGTACATATATAAATATATATACTTAAATAAGTAACCGTCAATTGAAACAGGAATCAGTCTCTTTAATAAATCATAAATAATGGTGATCATTCAGAAAATATAGAAAATACTGGAACGTAGTACTCGTAGAAAGGGAAATATGTTGCAGTTTGCATATAGACTAAAATTCTGCATGGACCACTTGTATCCTACAACTAAAATACGTATAAATTTCAATACGTTTATCATCGAACATAATTGACACAGATATACCAAAAATGGAACGCGCAAACTATTTAATATTACGAATTCCTATACCTTATATTATTTACTTCATAATAGGAATACTTTATCTATGGAAACCTAACCACGTTCTGGTCCTAAGGGCTTATCTATGAAACTATGCCATTGTATCCTTGTCTAAAGCATTGTCGGAATATATTTTAGGCTGTACAGTGCTAAATAACTCTTAGTATATACTCCAGTTACTTTAGAATTGATTTCTGATATTATTATCTTGATACAATGTAGTATTTTTGAGTGATCAGTATTTGGTTGTCTGTTTCCATTGTTCCGTGTTTCGAAGGGAAATCCGAATGTCGAAAATTTTCACGGCAGTCATTCAATAATCAGTTCTACAGAATTTAAGAAACATTATTATATATTTTTTATAGCACTGAAGTAATAGGATAGACAGAAGCTTGAGGCAAATATCTTTGATAGGTCGACATTTCCAATACCAAAAGAAGGTGCCAACCCGCATATTATGTGATATTTTTAAAGACTCTGTGCTGGCAGTTATAATTTCAGAATGAAGAAATATGCATGAGGTGGCTAAGGATAGAAAAGAAGAACACGCATCAAGTACTTCTTAAGCAAGTCAAGATCAACTCAATAGAAAAATTTCTTTGCAATTGGAATTAACATAATTTGTCATTAATCACACAGTGCATAGCCCTGATTAATGGTCCCAGGTGTAAGACTTAATTACTAGCATTTGAACGCGCCGCCAGAATTTGTCACTCCAATTTGCAACGCCCCGTCTAGATTAAACGATATATTTACTGATATCAGATAACAATGCTGTTTCGTTATGAATATTGTTTACAATTAAATATTGTTCTACTTACCGCTCTAATACTGGTCTACATAAAACACTGGGTCTTAATTCAGCCCCGAGTTTGTTAATTGAAATGGAAAATGCAGATCATACATACATAATCTGACGTCTGTGCCCTAGGAGTAAGCTGACTAAGGAACACCATCGGTTAGATTCAGAACATTAATTTCACGTTGACACTGCTTTTACTGAAAATCTCGCTCTCTCTGCCTATTCACTTATGAATAAGATAAGATAACGTTATGTTATTATCTATTTGTTTTACTTCAATATTTAAAACGCTTATTATAAACAACACAGAAATTGCACTTGAAAAAACAAAAGACATTCACTCTTCAAGTCAAACTCAGAATAGACCATAAACCTACAGCACATCACTAAATAATCATTGAATAGACTTAGTTAACACTTGAAATACTCGCGGCCCGGTCCATAAGACCGCGGAGTTACTTTTTCTCTGCGCATAAATAAATGGCTAACTAAGACATTGGGACGTACAATTTTATGGGCTCAGTCGACACAGAACTTTATTGTAGCCGGATTTACCTGCAGATCTGTTATACAGTGAAGCGTTGAGGGTTAAGTTTATAATGACGGGTGGAATAATCTATTGTGTGAATATTATTAGGCGTGATAAAATGAGAAGGTATTTGTTGAGTAGGTGGTGTTTTATTGATTTAAATAGTTGATTGATTTGTTTATCTGATTACTTGTCTTCTTAACTTTAAATGATATATTTAATTTATTTTTTTATATTAACAGAAAACAACACTATAAAGCTCTAGGACCTCACACAGCGCAATCGCATTTACGACTATTAAAGCAACGAAGCAATTTTATTCAATTAATTGTATGATGTTATTAATCGACGTACTTGCTAATAACCGAGTAAGTATCTTAGACTAGCAATAAAAAACATTACCAACCACAGCAAAAAGACGTTTAAAATAAAATACAAATAAGAGCCACAATCGCCTACAGTTATTTGTGTGCACATAATATTTGTCTTCATACAAATTATGACATTGCCGCACAAAGGGTTAAGAAATTAACCGACCGTTTACGGTCATCCTTTTAACTCGAAAACTAATTATAACACCTCTTTAAGTTTAAATTTATCGTGTTGTTTAGTTACTCATTACCAGTTTTATTTTTTATGTTTTTATGCGAAAGGCTCGAGGCAAAATCGGGTGTTTAAGTTTGTTATAATTTATGGCTTAAGGCGTATTTTATGTGGTACCTTTAAAGGCACGTGGCTATTTATGCCGGTACGTTTCAATCTGGGAGATCTTAGTTTGTGGTCGTTTTCTTTATAAACTATTTGCTTGCAATGCGGTTTCAAATTCGAAGTTTTATTGTGTTCGATTTTGAGATTGTGTTTCGTTTTGCGCAATGGGGGTTATGTTCGTTCGTTCAGGTTCTATTGTTTGTATATTTTTACAGAGATTATTCTATTGATACCCTATTTTTTATTGAAAATGTTTATTGAAAATTTTTGAGTGAATTAATTTTAAATCTTCTAATTCATTAGCTAAAGGGACATAATAAGACTTGTTTGTTTTGCAATATTTCATTGTAATTATAAAAAAAATACGGGTATTTTTAATATTATCAATTACTTTCTCAATACTGTGATGTACTGACTCAATACTGACTCAATACTGTGAAGAATCAGTTCGTAAACTATAAACTACCTATATATTAACGGTCAAACTATTTGTGTATAGTTTTGTTAGACATCACGTTAGATTGTAAAGCATACCATGTTCCCTTAATTAAATAAACAATAATAACTCTTATATAGTGAATCGACAGACCTGAAAATCAAAACTGGGAAACTAAACAATGACAGTCACCACCATATGACTAACAAACTAATGATGCGTCATTATTGTATTACTTAACTTTAGCACTAGTTACGTTGAGAAAAATATCCAACCTGTAGTTCGTCACTATTTCCACGAACTATTATTATTATTATTAAATTGCCTATAAAAGTGCCTAGACTTATTCATAGTAAAATAGTAAATTTCCATAACAATTAATAGGTTTTCCCGATACTGTATACAACTTCCAGTTACAAGTCAAATACATAATTTCTCATATACAATGAATAATAATAGATATTATAATGATTTAGCCGTAGTTTTTCCTTTTATTCGGAAAATGTATTCGATATTAAAATCGATTCTCTGAAACTGTGAGATGATCGGGAATCGAATGAGGAAATAGAGCATATATATACCTATTTGATGTTACGAATAGCTATCGATGGACTTTTAACTATGATGATCATATTCTGGAATCATATTCTGATTTGCGTAATTAAATTCCAAAACGTCATCACAATGATGAAATTGTAAGAATAATGATGAAGCGTTAGCAAATGATGTCATATGATCAGGTTGCTACTTCTCTCGGTTTGAAGCTAGAAATCTAAAGTTAATGAAGTAACATTCATTTTAGTTTGTTGTCTTGTACAAACTTCTTGGTAATAGCAGAATATTGAATTGTGGTTGATTTATGACAATTATTGAGGATCATCTAGAGGTACATAATGTTCAATTTTATGACTATTGCTTCTATTATTTTCGTTGTCATCATATCAACCATATCCATCTATTGTTATAATTTGACAGATTTTTAGAAACTACAGAGTAATGTTTGGCTGCATTGCAGTGTTTTTTCATTTATTCAATGATGTATTCAATTATTTACTAAATATATACAACGTAAGATAAAATTAAATATCGCAATGCTTAACCTCTGACTGAGAAAAAGACCAGCTATCTCGTCATGAGATGTGTCGACCAGGCGTTTCGAAATGTTTTTGAATAATGTATGGCCACTCGGACCCCACGGACCCAACGTCTCAACCCCAAACGGCGCAAAGATATAATAACCAGCAAAGTTGTTATACTTGCGCCCCTTGAGGTTTTCAGCAGAGACCGCAGCCGAACCAGCACCACCCGCAGTTACTGGAAGATAAGAAGGTACAAGTAGTGTCGACGCAAAACTGCATTTGGTTTTATTATTATAGCTTTTCTATAATAGCAAATAGTGTGTTATGTCATATTGTCCCTCCTAATACAGGAATTATAAGCAAGTACTATAAAGTTTACGAGACGCCGCCAGTCGATATTATAGTTAAATCATAAAAGTAGAAACTATCGGAAACGTCGCCGGCGCTGCTAAAGGAGACACAAAAACCATAAAAAACGAGGAAGGATATTGCGAACTGTTAATGAATAAATACTGCCTGATAGCTGTCTGTCTGTATGTTTGTTTGGCTGTTTGAATACGTAATTTTGCGTTTGTTATTCCTAAAGGGTCAACTAAATGTGTAAGTAGGTACTTTTTCTTTTACATCAAATGGGTACATGCCAACTAGTCAAATTCAACGTCAGTTTTCTATGAATTTTATACGAGATTGTGTATTGTGACGTCACGTTTTAGTAACGTCAAACAGCATACTTATTTCTTAAAGAATTGCTGGAAATATATTAAAATCACGTTGGTCATAAAATCAAATAATGAAAGTGTGATGATTTTTAATATTTTGTTGTATTGAACAGTCGAAATAATTTATTTTTGATTAAGTAATGTACACAATTGTTGCTGCATTTAGATTTCATAAATCCAGGTTCTGAAATAGATCTAGAGGTATTATGAGGACAGAAAATATAATATGTCTTTACATGGCGACTAACGTCAGTTTGGTCTCTGGTCAGACGAAAAGGGTTGAATATTATTACGATCATCATCGAACCGGTGGATGCAGTTCACCTCCAGGTTAAATAAAGTTTATCAAGGAGAATTTCTGGTAGTTCTTGCTTATTTAAAAGAGTTTTTATTTATTAATTAAAATAATCGTGCTCTATCGTAGGTCGCATCATCGCTTACCACCAGGTGAGATGATGGTCAAACGTTGGCCCATTAACCCGTCGTGTGTCTAAACGTGGATCCACGCGAGACATATATGAAAAAAAAACAATAGGTATAAGCAAACCCGCGTCTAAATCCAAGCGCAAAACAAATGGCCTATATCAAGAATTAAACTATTCAAATCGTGCGTTTAATTACTAAAATTTCAATACAAAGGGTGCCTAATAGGTTTTTGTGGTATAAATGACACAATGGAGTTTAAACGTCCGTGGTCCGTGGTATTGGTGACAAACAAAACAAATGACAATAAATTAGCAATGCTGAGGGCTTCGCTTCGGTAAATCACCGCGGTACACGCATGCCCCTCAACACCGGACGCCAATGCCATTTGAACTAAGATTAGGTTACGTATGGATTCGTTTTTATAAAGGTGGTATTTTGTTCAATTCTGTGCTTGAATTATTCGACAAGAAGATATTATTACGGATGAAAGTAGATAAGAATCAAATTACGGTGTCTGTTTTGATGATGTACCACTTTGTTTTCAAGTAAGTTTCAAGGACAAAATTTCAGTTTTGAATCCGATGCATTTGATCTGAAAAAAAAAATTAAAATTTTAGCATATCGAATGGAATTTTAGCATGTATCTCGTATCTCTCTAAACAAATAATAGCTGTGCTAGAAAGTTAAAAATGATGAATTGAATGAAAATGAAAAAATAAGTGGAAATGAAAAATGAAAAACATATTATAAAAAAATATTATTACATATTACTAAAATTGTTTCTTATTTTTTTTATTTATTTCATTATTCCTGAATATTGCTATAATATTTAGCTTAACAATATATTTCTTATCCAGTGTTACTTAACTCCTGCTCATGAATACACATTTATAGCGAGAAAATGTTAATAGAACAACACAATAGATTGTATTGGCGATACCGGCCGATTGATATCATTGTGAATAATTATTAATACCAGTTATAAAACTGACAGAAAACCATTATTTTAATCATATTTACAAAACGAATTACTTATATTACTTTACATTAAACGGTAGGACTTCCTCGTGACTTCATTAGAATTGTGTTCTAATTTTAATGTATTGAAGATCTAATTTTATTAAATTTAATGGAATTTTAAAAAGGTGAAATGTTGTTTCCTATTAAATCCAGTTTCTAGAAGCAGTTCTCAAATACTTAAACTTGGCTAATGATAATAAAGAAACGTAGATTATTTTGCGCACTACTTAAAGGTTCATGTGCAACAGATATGATGAAGCTGACATACCCATTGTAAGGGAAAAGCCTCTAAATAAATAAAGATTTAAAAAATGTGCAACAGTGGATGTACGGTTGACAGTGGTGAGAAGCAATTAGCATTAATCAGAGGAAAATTACTTAAGATAGTTAATTTGGAAGGGATTGGAAAGGTGCCGAACTTTAAGACGTTGGTCTTCACAAACCCAAAAGACCAAGGCTACAATAATACGAACCCTATTAACAAACACAAGTACAAACAGACACATGAACATTAAAACATCTACTAAGTTTGTAAACTAGCAATAATTCTTCAATAATTAAGTCAGTTAAGATAATAGATCTATTTCTTTATTCATTTTCTCACACACCTATCGACCTTTAAGCTATCGCAATAAGGGTTATTTTCCAAGTACATTTATAATTATAAAGGTTTTAGATTGGTTTGATACGATATTACTCGTGGTTATCAGGCAGAAACGTGTGTTAATATCGTGAGTTCGAATACCAATTATAATGATTTTATTTTTATCTTAAGTAGACTGCTGATGTTATTATTTATTGCTATTATTAGATCTAAGCAATGTTGTTTCATGTATTGTGGTTGTGGGATAAATGTCATCGCAAGGTAATCTTTATGCGCAATTGCTACGAATCTTACAATAAAGATGTACTTGAATATATCTGATACGAACTTCTCTTGGAATAAAGACACCAGTTTTTGCCAAAAAACGCAACGTCACCGCTTTTACTATTTGAGGATATAGGTACATATAATGTATGTCTCAATAACCATAATACTGGACACAATAAGTAAATGCGGGAGAGCCATGCTTCGGCACGATACCACGGCCTCACAGAAAACCGACGTGAAGCAACGAATGCGTTGTGTTTCGTCGTATGAGTGAGGTTATCGGAGACGCAATTACTCCCCCCCCCCCTTCCCCAATCTCCCTAATCCCAGAACCCCCGACAATCTTCAAACTCCTAATCCCCAAAAGCCCGGGAACGCACTTGTAGCGCATCTGGTGTTCCAGGTGTCCATGGGAGACGCCGATTGCTTACCGGTGATCCGTCTGCTCGTTTATCGGGATATGCCATACAAAAATATCAAGATTTCGTGCAATTAGTAGGAATGTTTAGAAAACTAAAAAATTCGGAAAAGTAACCACTTGCTCGGTATTTGCACAAAATCGGTTAAACAATACGATGTGTAATACTTCTTTTCTTGGAAAGTAGGCAGTCTCTCTCACCCGCGTATTGTAGTAAGAAAGTCCCATATTAAAAATAATGCAATACTTTCCTATGATACACTTGCTTTATAGTCGCCGAGACCGAGGGTGAGATTACTAAACTGATTTTTTCAGCAATACCTGATGATTGTGGGTTCAAAAATAAGTAAAGGTTGGAATATTTCAAGATGTTTATAGGTTGTTAGATAAAATTTAATTTTAATTTAATAAGCTATTCATATTGTTGCATATGCTAGGTACTCACGGTTATGAGACCTTGCCGTGGTTTAAAACAAGTTGAGTAACATCAATAAAGTATTTATTTTATAATTAATACAAACAGTGCAATCAAAAAATGACAATAGCTGTTAAATTACAAATTAACTTGCATATTATATTTGTTTATAGATCGCACAATACAAAAACCTCCATGGATGCACAAGCACATGTACGTTCAGACCACCAGCGCCGGCACGGTAGCCCGGGGTCGCGGGTTCGATCCCGTGCAGGACGCGCATAAATATTGTTTCGTCTACAACAATCCCGATCATTTTTGTCTTTATTTATTGAAAGCATGCACTACCATTGTCATGGAAGGAACGTGATCTCCTTACAATGTTACTTACGAAAACAGAATGTTATAAACATATTTAGTTTATGACGATTTCTTTGGATAGATAGGAAATGAGTAATTCAATAAATTATGTGTAGCAGAAAATTAATATCCGTTTCACTAAGCTCTCCTAAAGTTTAAGGAACCCCTAAGCTAAGATACGTGACTATTTAACGACTTAGTCGTTTAAGTGACACCAACCTACAAGTGGTTTGTTTCGGTGCTCCATCAGACTAATGTCGGAATACTCAAGCGCTACTCAATTTTAAGTCGCGCTTAATTATAGAGGTAGTTCTGTCCCTACAAATTCTTTGTAAAATGACAGAGATGGCACAATATTCAAGCACGACTTAAAATTGAGTATCTAACGTTTCAGTATTCCGGCATATGTCACTTTTAGTTAAAAGACGGTTGATGAAAATGACCTTAAATTGTACTATGAACTTTTATTTTAAGGGGGGAAATCCTCCTCGAATGCCTTTACTGCCAAGGTAAGGCGGGAGGGAGTATCAAACTCTTACTGACTAAATACCACCCTATTCCTACTCCTGCACATCGAGCCAAAGCCTCAGTAACGTAAAAACTTCGTTTCTTCTTCTTACGTTCTCCGCGGCTCCGTATCCGTATCAGACCTATAGGGCCTCATAAGTTGTGGTCTGATGGTTCTTTGAGGCTACTAAGTACTTTATGATGTTTTGCTGGAAGTTTGTCAATAAAGGCGAATTTCAAAATCGAATGGACATTTTCGTATTAGTTGGTTAACCCGCTAACCACAAAATTTAACAAAACTTTGGGTTTGTTACACTGGATTATATAAACTCAACTATAGGTTAGAATGTAGAACTATGATGATGATTTTAGATTAATGAATACCTTTTCTAGCCTCTTTTCAGAATGAAATATGACTAAAAGAACCCCTGTGTGGTTCGAAACTAGTAGAGCTTTTCTCAGTATACTCATGTGAGTAACCCGTGATTTTTAGTTAATTTAGTATGTCTCACGATAGTTATTATGAAATATGACTGTTTTTTGTTAGTCAGGATCTACAATAGACACAACCATGAAAACACCGGAACACTGAGATTCAGCACGCCACAGGAACTTTCTGTCTTTTCTGAACAACGAAATAAATCAGAAGATATTATAAGAGGAGAAGAAAAGACCATGAAATATGTCTATAAACTTCTTAGTAGGTATTCTCAAAAATTAAACATGCAATACTAGCCAAAGGGTGAACTATCTTTTTTACTTTTCCATTGATCTACTTCAATTTACCAAGCGAAATATTTTAAATCCAGAGTGACAATACTCTACTGAGTATTGTCAGCTACTGAGTACCTACACAGTAACTTGGTTATCGTACGGGTATGGAGTGACGAAGTGACAGCCGTACGGCGGCGTCCTGTGACGACTCCAATCAATTTGTAGGACCACAATACGCAATACATCGCGTCAAACTAACTGGCTCACACCGAGTGTGGGGCATTCTGAAACATTGTGAGAGAATTAAAATATTTTGGATTATCTACATAACCCATAATCATAAAATAATAGGTATATAAAGGTAAAAAACTTAGATTAATCCTACTCAGTGAACTTTTTATCACAAAAAGACTTATTAAAGAAAAAGTGTATAGAATGAATCTCACAGATTTTTTTTATGGCATAAGCCGGTAAACGAACCGATGGATCACCTGACGGTAAGCAATCGGCGTCGCCCATGGATACCTGGAACACCAGAGGCGTTACAAGTGCATTGCCGGCCTTTTGAGGATTAGGAGTTTGAGGATCGCTGGGGATTCAAGAATTGGGGAGATTGGGGAAGGGGAGGGTAATTGGGCCTCCGGTAACCTAATTCATACGACGAAACACAACGCAAGCGTTGCTTCACGTCGGTTTTCTGTGAGGCCATGGTATCACTCGAGCCGGCCCATTTGTGCCAAAGCATGGCTCTTCCACACTTGAAATATAATTTAGTCACCGTAATCTAATCTTATTTTTGAGCTAAGAAGTGATACAAATGAGATCTAAATTAAGAAAAACCATAGATAGCCACAACTTGAACATGTATAAAGAAGTATTAAATTGGCTGTCCAAAATAAGAAATATACATAAGTACATTGTAAAAAATCTGTTTAAAAATTCTAACTAAAAATTCATTTGAGAATAACCCACCTCACCGGGTGTCTCATACAAGATGCATAGAGGCGACGCGACGCTGCGCAGGAGTGCGCTGTGTTGTGCCGCTAATGAAAGCAAGCGCACTCATTACTACCGCGTAACGAGACCGCACACATCCCATGTCGACACGTTCAATATTTAGATCGATGGGTAGGCAGAGCCAGTGGTGTTGTGTCATCAGTTTAAGAAATGTGTTTTCTTTTGCTGTTTGATTTTTTTGGAATGTTCAAGGGCAGATTTTTTAAGTTAACGCTCCGTAGTTTAGCCCTCTGATTGATTGGTTCTTAGAGCAACCAATCTTATGGCAAAATGTGGTTACATTTGGATCGCGTTAACTAAAAAAAATCTCGTACTAGATCTTCTGTTACATTAAATGTAGATAATGTAATCTTTCATCATTATTCATCCAAATTTTTGTATTGTGATACACATTAAGGATTTTCTCCTTTGCTGTCGAGTTTGGTTTGTTTCTACATATCTATCAACCACATGAAGTCGACTGTTTAATATTGTCTCTATAAGTTCACCACAATTTACACATCCCACCCAAACCTGGCAATAATTTATGAATAATGTCAATCAGGCAAGAAATTGTTCAGTACGGAAATCTAACAAGCGACACTATAATCAGTAGACGGTGATCTAGCCACTACACCAACCTTATCGTCATTGATTCTCAGCATGTCATCTAATGACATCTCACCTTCCATAGAACCAGTAACTATGTTCATATTAATACATACCTATGTTAATTCACACACAAACACACATGTATGTATTTCAAAACAAATGACAATCAATGTTAATAATGCCGACTACATTTTACCTATAACTACCTCTATATATGTACATACATACAATTATACATAGGTAAAGGCAACATAAATAAGTTTGTATCAGCATTAAATTAAATTCCAAAGAAGACTATTATTAGCATATCTCACGGGCAGTAAGTGAAGACTTATGGCGTATAAATATTATAATTTGCGATACATTGTATCGACAATAAGATTCACTTATACGCTTACGTCTAAATTTCAATGGTGAGGCTATTTTGTGTGTACTCGGTACTTGATAGTTGTAGCTAACAAATATTTCGTATAGAATAACTATAATAGTTAGGTTGTAAGGGTCTTAAAACATAGTTCTGTAAAGTTTGCTGAGCACGAAAGGGATTCCTAACGATACGGCTTGACTTAGGTCAAAGTCAAAGTCAAAATCATTTATTTCAATGAGTCCAGAAAGGCACATTTGAACGTCAACAAAAAATTTTAAGTTAATTTTATTGCTCATTTCAATGAGTAGATTCCTATGATTAAGAACAAGTAAGAAACTCCATAGGTTACTCTTTTGCAATCAGGTTCACAATACAATTCTTTATTTACATAATTTTGTTGTTTACATTGTGCGAGAACAATGTAACACTAAAATCCAGTAAGGGAGATCGAAAAAAAAAATTAAAGTTAGGCTTTGTAGGTATCATGGATTTCCTACTAGGGAATTCGGTTACTGTCAATTAGAACTTTTACATTGGCCGAGATGACTCTCACAACCAATGACATGGCGGACCGCGATCGAGTTCGAGTCTAAACAGCTGATGTGTAGTTTGCAGGTATTTCGTGTCTCAAAACGGGTTAAATAATATGCAGAACATCATACAATGTTTTTAAAATAACTATCGTGAAACACTGTTAATTAACTAAAAATCGCGTGTACTCACTGGCTGCGCGACATCGCTATGACCGCGCATACTGCTTATGAGAAGGAACCCCTCTGTAGTTCGAATTAGTGAATCTTTATACAAGTTTAAACGGTTATGATATATGTAATTGGACTCGCTCAAAACCAACTACTTAAAAACAAGAATGTATAGGTTCACCTTAGGCCTTAGGGTTTCACTCTGAGTTAATCGACATGTAACAGTGCTGCCTTGTAGCCTATTTGCAGAAGTAAATTCACTTATTTCACTTGTTTCTTCCAGTCAGCATTTCATACAATGGTATTTACTACTTACTATACTATACTTTTTACTACATTAGGATCTACTTAGGTTATGCAAAACTATAAATGCTTGCAGCATTTTCTTCCCGTGTATTCCCAACAGGACGAACCTCGTTGATTCCAAGGAGGTACTTACGTTGTATAATATCAGTAATTTGACCTTATCATCTGGTCCTAGGGGAGAAAATCGGGATGTGACCCCTATTTGCGATAAGTAAAATTACTGTCCAACGCTTTTAAGATCATAGATTTATTGTAATGTGGGTTGTAATGTAAATTCAGTAATAGATGTGTAAAGAGGAAGATGGTTTTGAAACTAAAATCTGTCGATTACATCAGTTTCTGATCTTACCTTAGACATTATAGCTATGTTAACTCCAAATTACATGCACGATATCATTCAGAATTTTTTTTCATAGATAAGTTATGTCGATTCATTCTCTCTTCTCGTCAATGAACTCGAAGAAGAAGCCAACTTATTCTCTAGCGATTCTTCTTGAAACTACTCATGAAGCAGTCGGCAGTAGCGAAAACTGTTAAACAATAAGCATTCGCTTCCTCCATATCAAAAACGAAGCGAAAAAATCTTCCATATGATAAAATTCTTGGGACGAACTGCATTGTTTCGAACACGCGTCGATATAAAAACGCTATTGTAATACCGAGGAAATGGAAAGTGGTAGTGTGCGTAACGCGAGGCAACCCCGCGCTGCGTACGCGCCGCTATGCGATTCATTGGCTCAGGGATGCGAGCGACCCTATACAATAAAAAAAATTGAATGTTAAACCTATGACTAATAACAAAAAAAATGAAATTTTATCCTCCACTAGGACCTAGTGACCATCGACCGATACGACGGAAAGTATATAGTAGGTACGTAAAACATAATTTATTTATTTATTTCAAATAAATAGTATAACATTACAGTCATAAAACCAAGGCGTTATACATTTCAAATAATTATAATAGGAAAAAAAAACAAAACAGACAAGTCCTTAAATGACAAATTGTAAACTTGTTAAAAAAATATACCTAAAACAAACAATAATGATGACGTCACTTGTTTGCATTGCTTAATATATTTTCTTTCATCTTTGACCTACGTGATCTTCAATCAATTTTTTATTCCCATTAACTTTTAGTACTATACAACTGCTTACAGTTGTATGTACTAAAAGTTAATGCATTTCAAGAATATATTATTATGACTGCTTACAGTAATAATAATATATTCTTGAAACAACTCTTAGTTGGAACTCATTTTTCGTTGCCATTTAAGCAGCAAACCAAATGATAACTTAAACAAAAACAAAATTGGATAAACAAAGAAATAAATATTACCTGAGACAACCCTAAACAAATTCACAATGTTTTATTGTACCCAATGCAATGTGCGTCGAATACTTGCGTGCGCTCAAAACAATTCAGTGTGCGCGTGCCTTTACAGCCACCGACGCACATACGTTTGTATGAGATTACCCGATTACTTTACTTGCAGATTGGATGAAAATATAATTCTGTAAGCATATAAGTATAGGAGAATGCGAAATTGGTCAGCAGATGCTCCTATGACGGCCTGTTTGAAAATAAATGAGTTATCGAATGTTGTAAGTTGGGATCGTATGAGGTTTCTTGGTTGCGTATTGATGTTCAATAAGAAACAGTGTTTTTAGTTATAATATCAAGTATATACGTAGACAAGTACTCGTAGAGTGAAGGCGAGGAAGATGAATAACTTTAATGATAGTAACATATCCCTTGGTTTGGTAATACCGCTAGATTCCTATAACAGAATCGTACCATAGAAAATAATGCATCACATTGCAGCTTAGAATTTGAAGACATTTAGTATGTACTGTACTTATAGTTTTGGGTTAAATCACGCATTTTCATCTTCTAAGAAGATCTCACCAGCAACGAGTCTCATATGAAATAGAAGAAGATTACACTATTTTCCCATACATTTACAGCACGGTTGGTGCGGTGGCTGGGCAATCGCCTGCCGCGCAAGGTGTAGCGGGTTCGATTCCCGCACGGAACAACTCTTTGTACAATCAATAAATTGTTGTTTCGAGACTGGGCGTCATGTGTTTGTCAACTTATGTGTTTGTAAACGCACCCACGATACAAGATAAAATCCTAGTGCGGTGCAACGAGAACCTAATGGTCGCGGAGAACCTAACGGGTAACCGGGGCTCCGACTCGACGTGCAGGAGAAGGAACGGGGTGGTTTTTAGTCAGTAAGAGTCTGACACTCCCTCCCGGCCACTCACCCAGGCGGGAGCAGTCATCCGATGATGTTCCCCCCTTAAAAAAAAAAAAAAGTGCGGTGCAACGTTTTTTTAAAGACTGCACGATTGGTGCCGTGGCTGGGCAACCGGCTGCCGTGCAATGTGCCGCGGGTTCGATTCCCGCACGGAACAACACTTTGTGTGATCCACAAATTGTTGTTTCGGGTCTGGGTGTCATGTGTATGTGAACTTGAATGTTTGTAAATGCACCCACGACACAGGAGATAATCCTAGTGTGGGGCAACGTTTAAAAAAAACGTACAAAACTATCAAACCTCTTAACAATGACTGGTTTATTTCACATAGCAATTATGAACATTTTCACGCACAGATTACGAAGTTTCTAACCCTATAACTTCTACGACGAGACCTTTAGTTGCCCTGTATTCTTTTTTTACACAAAAGGCGTTGTGCTGCCAGCTGCACATTTGATCGTTTTATTTTCTTCCTAAAGCTATTTTAAAAATCCTTCATAGAGTTTTTGTAACAAAGCGTTGTGCTCTATCTCAATTGACCATCCTTTTTATACTGCGAACCAACCATTTTAACAAGACCTCCAATAACAGTTTGTATGCCTTTGATAGGAGACAATTTTGTGAAGGAGAGAAGGGGTGGGGAAGGCCTTGTTAAACTGGTTAGCGTTCAAACACGGATTGGACGCATCGTATCAATTTATTTGAAAACGCGTCGGTATTTTAAGAATGTCGGAAGTGAACTGCTTTTGCTGCAGTTTGAGATTCATTGTCGTGGTTAATAATGTAGTTATTTTAAATTATATCAACTTGATTACCTCGATGAATGGTCCCAGGTAAGACTGCCAAACATTGGCAGATTGTTGATTCCTGGGTAGGGCAGCATATATAGATGATTTATGATTACACCTTATCTGGAAATTGTGCCTAGTGTGTGTTTAATGCTCATCTCCTATTATGGTATCATGTGAGTAGGTATATTGTATGCCTATTCGTTGGAGATTATGCCTTTTACGATTATATATCGTAAAAGGCAGCAAAATAACCTTGTTTTGCTGCCTTTTAGGCTGCATGTAACTCAAAACAACAATAAAATGGAATAATTATACATTCATGTCATTCATACTTTGTTAATGACAAAATATTTAAACAAAAGACAAATCGAATTCTAAGAGATCGAAATTTTTTATCACATCCATTCAACGCATTCCAATTTCAAATATCGAGAAAACTCCCAGCCAGCCAGTTAATAAAGCGGCATTACTGTCAATGAGAACAGTTTGAATTCAACATTTTTTTCTTTTTTCTTTAACTTTTTCTCTTGTGTCTAATTGGTTGGAATCCAGCAGGCACGCCAGGCGTTCGAAACACGTAATTGTCACAGTCCACCAGATGGCAGCTATGTGCTCGTCACCGTAGCCATCTTAATTAATTTCATGGATAAATATGGGCGGTTTTTATTAAGATCATTGTTAATTAAGTTAATTTCTTATTGTTTGTTTTTGTCATTGTTGTTTGTTATTGGTTGTGGAAATTGTGAAGGCGATTTTCATTGGAAGTATCAGCGTCGTGTTTTATGTAAGTTTAAATTACATTTCTTTTTCTTGATTGTGCATGTTCCAATTTTAAACTGTTTAATTAAAATGAAGGTTCGTAATTAGTGTAATGCGTCAAGCATGTCTTTGCATTGTTCTCACATATACGTACAGTATTGGAATATATATCAAATATATATACAGAGATATATTATATATGGAACATACGTTTTATAAAAAGGATAACGAATGGAGTTTCTTGTTTGTTCTTCTTGAATCTACATTTTGGAATGAGCACCTAGCTTCACTGACGGACTGACTGACAGACTATTATTTATTTTGTATTTGTTGCCGTTTCAAAAGTACCAAATTATGGTTTAATTGAAATAAAGGCTTTCACTTTGACTTTGACTTTAAAAAATTCTTAGCTTTTTTAAGATTATTAATCTAGAATTTCTTTTTGACATATACAAAACGTTGAGACTATCGTAAGAATTCAATATTAGCCAGAAAGCCATACCAGTAATAAAGATTACGGGTACAAACCACGGTCTTTCTACCCACACCGTAATCATAATTCCTTATAACTGGAAACAAAACATGGATCGTTATTGTTCATACTTCAAATTGGTATAAAACCTCCTAAGGATAGATCAGTGATAGTTTCCTCAGTAAAATCTTATGTCAATCGAATTTTAATTATTGATCTAGGTACCTACAACGTATCTGATATTCTGATTATGTATTGGATATGATATTTTTAATTATTATAATAGGTCTTTAGCCGTTCTGCAGAACTAGCCATGTCTAATCAAAATAATTTTGGTTCGATTAATAATTATTTTATTTTTAAAAACACTATTTTTCCAGAAATAGTCATTTGTTTATTGATTAGTGTTACATTTTCATTGCAATTGATTATTTTATGTCATCGTGGATAAGTTAAAAATTCGAGTAATTATGGAATATGAGTATCATCGTGGCAGCAACGCGGCACAAACGGTACGCAACATCAACGACGTTTACGAAGCTACTCGTAACAATACAAATCAACGCACCATCTGTTATTGGATTGCTTGCTTCCGTTCTGGAAATGTTAAGATGGATAGAAAGACTAATATTATTAAGAATTAGCGAAAAAATCATTTTCTATACTCACCTGTGCCCACACATAAAACTACAGCTTAAAAATGGGACCATCTCGGGAGTATACTCTTTCAAACAAAACAAGAATTTTGGAAATCGGTTCACAAATGGCGGAGTACAACAAAAACGCGAACAACAAAAAAAAAATAATAATAATCAGCCGAACATAGTACCTCCTCCTTTTTTTGAAGTCGGCTAAAAGTACATTAACAACAACCCTCAACAATTTTCAATAGTAACATCAATGGTCAACCACCCACAGCTTACACAACCAACCTTTAGCGTTTAGTTCCTACTCCACTTTTCCTAGTAAACGTCTAGTATCTGCTTCGCAGTAAATCTCTTTGTAACACGAGGCTACAAATTACGCTCAATATCGACGGTGATATGGCTCTGGTATCGGTTGCCATGGCAACGGGCGTGAGAATCCCCCGGTCACTGGTACCTGATGACCTTTGGGCGGTGGTCAATTGTGTATAGGATGATGTTTTTATTTATTTGCTTGTGTTGTGTGTATTATCGTTAGATGGTGTTTATATAATTGATACGTGTGTGTGATACTTTATTGAGATATAGCTGTAAGTAATCCATATGCAGTCATACTTAGCATATATCAAATATCAAAAAGTGCAAAAATACTTAACGACTAATTTTATCTTTTATTTGTATATTTTAATTGCAATTAAATGATGTGTTTTAACCTTTGTTTCAATGTTAGATATTAAAGACAATTAAAACATTTATTACCAATTCCTACGTACGTGTCATTCGTAGCATTTCATTAACAAATTTGTAAAAGAAGGACAGAAGCTTGTAATAAAATTAAACAGATCTAATGAACTGTAAAAAGACTAAGTACACTACGTATCTAAATGAATATAAAAAAACACGCTGTACGTTTGTTTTGCACAGTGAACCAAAGCCAGAGAGCATTCCTACGAGTAAGTAAAATGATCAGTAATCTCTTACTAGTGTGAATCCTAGAGTCAGTACTCTTTATCTACGTATATTTAACTTCGAGTTTAACTTAAATGTCGCTTAAAATATATTCTTTCCTAGGCAGAATGAAATATTTTTATGTTTTTAACATAATATATGCTACTGTTTATTGAGGGTAAACTATTATTATCAAATAATTCCCCCGCCTTGGGTGACTATTTAGGATCATAACAAAAATTACTAGTTGTCAGTTGGTAAACGACCACAATAGAGCAAGAGGTTCGGATTACAAGACTCGACATTTAAAGATTCAAGAGTCGAAAACAGTAATAGATATATTTTTCATTAATAGAATAGTTGATGGCTTGCCCTCCCTCTTCTTTATAATATTATTAAGAAAGTGGTGTATGTAAAGGTTGCTTTTTTTAAGGGGGGAAAATCATCGAATGTCTTCTCCCGCCTGGGTGAGGCAGAAGGGAGTGCCAGACTCTTACTGACTAAAAACCACCCCGTTCCTACTCCTGCCCTACGAGCCGGAGCCCCGCCAACCCGTTAAATCTTCCGCGGCATGTAAAGATTGCTTGTATTTCAATTTTACTGTCGATTTCCTGAGCAAGCACACTTTGTGAAACATACCTTTTGTCAAGATATCATAAAATTTTTCTGCACTTTCAAAGTCATTTATTATTTCATTCATTAGTTTATACTATTATTTTACATTACATCTTGCAAATAATATTGTAGGGTTTATAATATTTTTTTCGCAAAGGCTGTCAAATGATATATTTTGTGAAACGCTTTTCATTTTTCATATCGAATAATGAAAAGCGTTTCACATTCGCTACACAGAAACATCATACACTTCACAGAAACATCATACACTTTTTGCTTCTAAATAAACACCAAAGAATGTATGAAATATGTAAGTTATTGAGATATTTTGAATCGAGCACAAACATTATAGAGCACATTTTTTGTCAACAAAAGGTCTGCACTCAATAAATACACGTTTTATTTCTATTTCTACAATCACTACCATTTTACCGGAACTCGGGGTCAATGACATATTATTTTAAAGTTGATCTATATTTCACAAAAAAAAACTAAACAATTCGTCCAAAAAACACACTTGATTACGTCTCTTTCTGTAAATAGTGACCGTTCTAATTGTATGGGAGAGAAAGAGACAGCGCTAGTTTGCCAGTTTGTCTCTACAATGGGCCGGCTTTCGCAGTGATCCGTGACGACTGTTCGCTTCGAAGCGGAGGTGACAATGCGGAGGAACAACGATGATCGTGTTGTCTCTTTCACTCGCTATTTTTTCAATCGAATGTTGACAGTCATTGATGACGCAACGCTTGTAAAATTATCAAGGCTGTCTATTATCAGTGTGATAATTTACACGTGGTGGGAAGTTTTGACATTTATCAAAGTTATTTCCCACTAAAATAGGGTTTATTGCGTTTTTGTCACGATACTAAAATTATAGAGGAAAATTATGATTTTATACGAGTTTTGTAAAATGGCTGCGTTTTATGAATGTTTTATTTAGTAGGTGGTTCCCTAAATTGATAAATGACCATAATAAACATGTTATGTGATAACAATATTTTGGCAGTTTAAATTGAGCGTTGATGTCTTTTGTTCTTGGAAAGCTTTTTGTGAACTTTATTTTGTTAAGTGTTAGCTTTTCAAAAATAGTTTTAAATTATTTGTGAATATAGGAATAGAGATATGTTTATATGTATGTATGAGTATAAATGAGTTTTAGTAATGTGTACATTAATTT
Organism: Spodoptera picta; assembly: GCA_038387885.1. Taxonomy (NCBI): domain Eukaryota; kingdom Metazoa; phylum Arthropoda; class Insecta; order Lepidoptera; family Noctuidae; genus Spodoptera; species Spodoptera picta. The sequence continues at coordinate 477,986 of JAZHFQ010000233.1, read as the reverse complement.
TATTTAGTGTTGCTTAATTTAACTTGGCTGCGACGGATTTGTGTATATCTATAGTACCTCTATACTAGTCGCGTATAATATATTGTTACTTGTATATTAAATAGAAAACTTAAATGAATAGAATCTAATGTAGGTACTTACGTACAATATAATTTCGAATGATAGCGAAATTGGCAGCTAAGTTTACAGATACATTTATATTTAATATATTTTTCTAACTGTAAAACAAATGACCATAGAGAATTACTATAAATGTTATCATAATAAACAGTCCAATTGTCAAAATCCTAAAGTAACCAACTTACCCTATCAGTCAAATTAAACAAACATCGATTTTATACTGAAAAGTGTCTATTCAATCGATACATCATACACAAGCATAAAATACGAAAATAGTTCAAGTTAAAAGTTATAAATTACCAACAAATCGATCAAAAGCATTTAACTAAACACGTGGTCGAAACGTTAGGACGAATTACACAACTGAACACAATACATTTTCATTGACAGAAGTACTTTAACAACACAAAAAGCCTCGGCTACGATTCACCACGGACCATAATACTCGCATTCATAACAAGATACAATAATCCCACTTTAAAAATAAACCATCCACTTCAACCCGTCAAAATTAAAAACAAAACTTAAGTCGACTCATCAACATCAGTCAGCAATGATGCTCAGCACCGTTAGCCCGCCGACAGACCGATCTACATATCGAAAGTCCTTTCCGTGAGAAAATCTTTTAGAATCATCGACAGTTCTAATACATCCTATACTCTTTGGAGGCTGTGAGCGAAGGTTTCATAGGTCGAAAAGCGCGCGAACGCAGTGTGGCGCCGATGGCCGTGCGCACAGCACGCTCACACGACCGCGCGTGCGCAACCACGCGACCTGTCAACCGCTGTCAGTTCCGACTTCCAGCTCGGAACGCGTTACTGGCAAATTGACTTTTAAAAATGGAACGGATGACTTTCGACTTTTTTACCGTTGACCTCACTTAATTTTTTTTAAATATAGTGTATTATAAAGGGTGAAGTGATAAACATTTTTGAAGCGACTGTACTTACAAGGGTTTAGAAATATTTACACAGTGTTCCGAATTCAGTGCTAAACGTTCTCTAGGTCCGCTTAATATTCTTCAGTGGTGCCAAGGGCGTGAATTTTGACTTGTTTGCAGTGTGAACTGACTACATTGTTTGTGAACAATATAATTAGCTGAAAATTGTGTTTTCATTTCGACCCTGAAACATTTTTGCACATTTTTGGGATTTTCTCCTATTGCATAAGGATTGCACGTACTATTGAATTGCTCGGTAAGATTTTTCCTTTTATTAAACTTCATTTATTTACAAACTTTCAGTTTCAGTATTGACGCTTGCTTCGTTCTGCAGATTCTATTGATTACAATTTAAAGGCCTGTTCCATAACCAGACTAATATTTAGCCCTTGTCCATCCTGTCTATTTTATCATACGCTTGCATTGCGTTTGGTCATATGAAACTCCCAATCTCCCTAATACCAGAATCCCCAATAGTCGTCAAATTCCTAATCCCCAAAAGGTACTTGTAACGCCTCTGGTGTTCCAGGTGTTCATGGGCGACGCCGATTGCTTACCATCAGGTGATATATATACTCGTTCACCGGCTTATTCAATAAAAAAAAGTTATTTAACTTTGTTAGTCTAGATACATCTAAAAGGTTTAGAATGATTCTCATACCTAGAAATAAATAAGACTACTATAAACCCTTCATATGTCTAATTCCTTATTTATATGGAAGAATCAAGCAAATTTTAAGACAAAAAGCAATTAAATTTTATCAAAGGGTTAAACGTACCTTTTGAATTACTAGTTTAATTTTCATTATTGCCAACCACATGTTTTCTTCAATAATTTAGGCAGCTTTGACGTTCAAAGATATCCTACTATACTATACTACTATCACTATAGTATTCCCATTTCTAGGTCACGGCTCCATATTGACTTTACTTGAATACCATTCAATTGCAAATGTCTACATAACCCTAGCTATTTCTGCTAGAAAAACGAACTAAGAGTACTTCGATTGTCTATGATTTATAATTATGTAAACGGCTTTCTCGCCAATAATATTAAGGACTAAATGTTACAACTACTTTGACATCAGAAAATAACACCTGAGTTTATTTATTTCCACCAAAGGTGTCTTGCTAATTGGTTAGAACTTGACTCAACGACCAACATCAATGTAACATCATAAACGGTGGATGTTTCACATGAACGATATATCTACACCGCAAATCTATAAATTAAACCATGTATCATAATACTGCTGAGCAAATTGTACAGACTGGGCATAAGAGGGGATGTTTTAAATCTCAAAGAAAATAATTCTGTAATATACTTCGTTATGTCCTAATATTTCCATTAAAGTATTGTAGTGCCACTTAACCTTTTCGTTAAATCAGCGTGAGAGGTCCTCGTTTGATATGCCGCCAGACAGTTTAGTTTGACAGAATGCAATAAGCAAACGAATTGACTTCGTATTGATTTTGTATTTGTTTTCTTTTTAATACAATTAGTTAAAACTATTCTGTTCTAAGTTAGAGTTCAAAAAGAACATGATGTTGGTCTAGGTTTCATAATTTAGTTTATTTAGTGACAAAGTGAAACATTTTAAATAACGTAAAATTTGAAATGTGATAAATTCAACTTCATGTACTAAGATCCAGAACAGAATAGATGCTGAACTTGGCTGACGCGCGGCCGCGCGTCTCGATAAATGCTATGAACCGAATAATGTAGATTCTATGAGGTCCAAACTAGTGAATAGAGAGTTTATGTACGGAATTCACAATGATATTTAGCAAATTAATGCAAAACTTATATCATCTTTACATTGACTTTGTTCGGTTCGACTTGCGTTTTAGCCATTAATGTACTGATGTTCGTAGTCATAGTTGGCCAGTGATACTTCACCATGTCATGCCATACAATCGCCAGGAATTAGAAAAATAACAATAAGCACCTTACCTTTGGAGTGAAACAATGTAATGTTCTTTTTGTAATCAGATATCATAACAGATGTGTTAGATGCAAATGCTCTAAATTTTAAAAACATCTCCCATAGACCTCTCATTTTTAAAACATCGTTCTTATTATAAGCTTGACATTTTGGTATAACTGAACAAACCGGAACTAGAACAATGTGCTCCTGATAAATGTACTGATCTGCTAGTAATTTAAAATTGTAGGAGAAATTGAGTTTATTGAATTGGAGCAAATGACGATAATTGGGATGACGACAAGGTATGAAAATTAAAAATATAATTAGTCCGTAAGTTAGATAACGAAAAAATATTAAACACGTATTTTTTTATTGTGTCGTATAATAAAACAATACTTAGATAAAACGAATCAAAGTTTAGGAGTTGGGCTAAAATGTCATTTTTATGTATAAAATGTACATAGAAGTGACGTCACGCGACATTTCAAATCAATATGTCGTCGAAAGTATTCGTTTCTGTAAGAAAATAAAAAATAAGTATCTAATGATTTAAAATAATCTACCAGACGTACATTAAAATGAAAATTAGGCATCTACCAATAGGGTACGAAGAGAACGGTAAGAAGAATACTTCTACTACTTTTTGGTCTAGCAATATTTGAGTCAAGGACTTGTCTCTTATAATACTAAACCAGTAACCACTACAACAACAACTGCCAAAAATACACAGTCTACAAACCCGTTTAGAGGATGAAAGCACCAACGTTATGTCATCAAACATTTTAGAAAAAAAACAAAACCTTTCGAAATTCTAAAATGCGTGTCGCATTAAGTAATTACGAGACAAAATCATAGTTTCCAAAACCACAATACAAATTATCTGGCAACTGAACGTTTTTACACAATCACTAAGGATAATTGTGGAACTACCTACCTAATTGACATAAAAACTCATTGGGAGGTACTACCAAATAATATATGAATAATACTAGCCAGTTCTAATAGTTTTTTGTATCCATGTTATTTAATAGGTCAAATGAATGACGCATCCAGTACTTTGTAGCTGCGTTTTTTTCATTACGTACCTATTGAATATGAATTGTATTGTGATTGTAATTAGGTGTATTTTTGAAGTGGTTATTATTTGTCTTGTTTATTTTTTTTGTAAATGGAGCAGTATTTGAATTGAGTCTGGTTTGGTGTTTTTGGTCCTGACAGCCGTGAAATTTGTGGGATACATTTCCTGGTCGTTATTCGAATATTATAATGAATTGTTTTTTTTATTTATATTGGAAATTGCAACCATAACGAGAATCATATTATTATGAAAGGTAGCAAGAGCAAATATGTTATAGATTGTGTTCTTTGCAATTTCATTTTTTGAGTGGTTATTCTAACTAGAAATCATTGCGTCTGAGAATACGAGCCTATTATAATACTCCAAGTCTTTACACAAAGATATAAGCTATTTGCCTTAATGAATTACAGATATAAGACAAAGCATGTGCTTTGTCTTATTTCTGTGCGAAATAAGAAAGAGTAATTCGCATGTGCGAATGATATTTGACAACACGGTTAGTGCGGTGACAGGGCAACCGGCTGCCCCGCAACATGTCACGGGTTGTATTCCCGCATGGAGCAACTCTGTGTGATCTACAAATTGTTGTTCCGGATCTGGGTGTGATGTGTACTTATGTGAACTTGTATGTTTGTAAATGCACCCACGACACAGGAGAAAATCCTAGTATGGGGCAACGTTTTTTTCTTTTAACGTTTTAAAAAATCTTTTAATCAATATATATACCACATATATAAGGTAAATACATGTTTTATATACAAACTCTATTCTATCAATTCGTTGAAATAAAACTCAATAAATCATCCTTCAATAATATGATTATTGCTAAAAAACCGATCATATCTAAATGCAATTAACAATGTTTCAAATAAAACGTTTTACGATAACAACTTATTTGTTTTATTATATACTCATTAACTTGTTTAGCTAACTATGTATAATATATTTTATATTCCTCATTAGTATAGCTGATAAAGTTATAAAACTATTTCGGAAAAAACAAATAGCAATTTTATATAAAACCTGATTTTGACTTCGGTCTGAGGCCTTATACCTCTATATACCTTTGCTTACAACGTCCAGAGGCCTTAGTACGAGTTTGATTTACGTTTAAAATATTCGAAACGAGACCGCGTTCGGCGCTCTGATTGGTTGGTTCAATGACGCCGACGTACTGAGGCCTCTGGACGTTGTAAGCAAAGGTATATTATTTGATGTCCTAGGTACGATATCCGGGTTGAACGGTACGGGTAATCCGATTTTGTAAATTATTAGCACGGACATTGTAATATAGTGCAAGTGGTATTCCTGATTTCATACATGAAGGTCGTTTTATAGTTTATTCGATAAAAAGTAAGTACATATAAAATAGATTCATGCAGTACTACAGTACAGTACATAATACATTATTACAATTTTCAGCCTTATTGCAATAAGTATTGGTATGAAAGCTGTATGATTTTTGAAAAGAGAGAGCAAAAGATTAGTAGCGATTATTATTTTTTTATGGCATAAGCCGGTAAACGAGCAGACGAATCACCTGATGGTAAGCAATCGGCGTCGCCCGTGGACGCCTGGAACACCAGAGGCGTTACACGTGTGTTACCGGCCTTTTGGGGATTAGGAGTTTGAGGATCGTTGGGGATTCAGGGATTGGGGAGATTGGGGAAGGGGAGGGTAACTGGATTTCCGGTAACCTCACTTACACGACAAAAAACAACGGAACCGTTGCTTTACGTCTTGGTTTTCTGTGTATAATAGTATAAAACCATTATGCACCACAAATTTATAAAGCACCAGCTTCTGTCAGGGACTTCGCCCGAGTTTCCGTGTGTTAAAAAGTGGCCATGTGTTATCCCAGACCATATTCTACCTGTGTTCCAAAATTCCATCTTGATCCTTTCAGCCATTTTAACGGGACGGAATAACACACAAATATACAAACTTACGCATAATATTAGTAGGATTAGTTACTGATTGCACTGAATCGAACTTTACGACTTTGCATTCAAATATAAAATCAATTTGTATTTATTGAATTGCTAGAACATTTAATAAAATGCACTATATACATCTTTATACCAAACATGGAGTCAAAGTCTGAGCTATTACTGAGAATTAAAAAATACAAAGGTTCATATCTGTATTCAGTCCAAATCAGTCATCGAACTTAAATCCGTGATCTGTGTTACTGTCATTTAATTTCAACCGGAACGATTTTTTTCACATTATATTATTATTTCATAAAATATGTTTCATAATACGGAACATAGTTGAGTCAACTATGTTCCGTAGAGAAATGAAACCAGGTAACTGTATCTTGTACAAATAGCTAAGTAACTTTGACAAGAGTGATTAAAAAAGACTAAAAGTACTAAATAATATATCTTAACCTTTTAGCAACCACAATCGTTTCACCTATAAAACATTACGCATACATTCAACAAATACTTTCAAATATTATTTAACCAGTAAATGACTAACATTTATCTTAAAAAGTTCCTAATGTTAAACAATATGTCATATTGTGTATCTGACGTTTAGGAATGGGAACACTTGAGCACAAGGTTGGCGATTAGTTCAGTTAATGACAGATATAAAAATATGGCTTAGCGTGGCGGAAAAAAAAGAAATTTCGTATGGTCGACTTCAGCTTGTCGATGTAGGAAACTGGAAGTGGTATTGTGTTACAATTGTAATTATTTCATATTACTTGTGTAATATTATGTGTGTAAATTTTTGAAAGAGGTAGAAAATTTCATATTTCTTGATATAAACTCACTTTTTCACTATAAATGGTATCAATATTAGTCCGTTTGCCACGAAAAGCTAGCAAATAAAACAAAATTCTGTATTGCATGAAATAGGAATAGAAGGAGTTCTTGTCCTTAATAAAGAATAAAGAAACTCCTTCCTTGTTTATCTCCCTTCTAAACGAATGACATTTAAACGCCAGATGTTATGGGATTAATACTGACATTCGACAAATTAAGACAAAATTTAATATAATATGTCAAGTCCATACGTTGATTCTTCTATGCATTCGTTGGACTAGTCTTTAAATGTCATTAGTCTAGAATAACCATAATTACGGTTAGTTAATTACAGTCACATACTTATTTAACATTTATCTAATGATAAGGGCAGTGAAATTTTCTCAATTTCTAAATTACTATTTAAAGCCTAAATCACTACTCACACTTATGAACACTCATTCAATATAATAACAATACGTTATTTAAAAAAAATATAAACTATACTAAACCGAGGCACGTCCAGTATTTTTATACAGAATTATCTTCGCATTTTAGGTATAACGTTATAGTTCAATGAAAAAAAGACCATAGTCTGGCCACTCATTGGAACGCCGCAAATAACCGAGACTGATCTCTGACCTCAGTTCCGTGAAACACAATTAGGTACATTTCTTTAATCTAGACAATATTATTCTTTTTTTAATATCAGGAATGACAGTTCATTAAAATCCAGAGTATGGATAAAAAGATAGAATAAAACCGTTTAAAAATACAGTATTTGCCATCAATTTATTGAAGGCGACGATCAGTAAACAAAAATATTTCAACAAAGAAAAAACAGATGCGTACTCGCGGTATTTCTTGAATAACATAATAAAATATTAAGATGGAAACACAAAGATCTTTTTAAAAACAAAATACCCAAGATGAAGCCCGTCGCGGATGCGAGCAAATATTTAAATTTCAATTCGAACGTCGCATATCAATGGAGAGCCATAAGCCACCGGATTTTTACTTTTTTTTTAGTCAGCCAGCACTGAGACAATAAAGAAAAAGCCATAGGGGGAAAAAGAAAAAACAATTCGAAAACAGCATCTAGATTCGAGACACAGGCTGATTCGAGGTTCGAAACAAAAGAACTTGGCTCCTGCCTGACCGAGATCTTGGCGTACGCGGGCGCATCTCGTTTACTTTTTTATTTTACTTTTTTTGTTACATTGCAACCATGTGATTTCTTTTCTCAGATGCATCACAATGAGACGGCCTATCGAACGTCAGTAGCTATTTTTGTAATAATTACATACCAAGTTGCAATGGTAAATGATGGTTAAAGAAATATGAGAGAAACCATTCAGCTCATACCGCACAATAATGATATGCTCGGATCAATACAACAATGTTTCATTCCATACAGCCATAGGCATTTGCATAAACATTACAAAACGTCAATAAAAAAGTTCACTAAAATAATGACGTCAGAATATTTGCAAAGAAACAACTACTGCACTTTATAAACCGTACAAAAACCGAAATTCTCACAATTTCTCAGATCAATTAAAAACCGGGCACCATTCAAAATTATTTTATTTCATTGATTGAAAAAAAATATATGTTGTAGCTACTTGTTTATAGGTAATTATGAGTAATCGCTATAATTAACAGTATTTAATACCAATGAGGTTGTAATCTTGATCGAAGGTTAGATCATCGCCGCATATATTATCTGTGCATGGGAAATATAAAGGAACAGGATTCGTTTTCGTATAGGATGTACGCTTACTCATCTTTGCCTGCAATGAGTAAGATTCTTGTAATATTAAAAAATAAAAACATTAATCGTTTATTTGTTTCTGTAATGGTTTTCCCAGTTCTGTTTTCAAATTGTTTTGACGTGTTTATGATTCTCAGTACTCTTTACCTAATCTGGTATTTTCTTGTACCGACATAGTTTTATTTTCCTTATATCATGCGATTATAATAGTATCTAGTGTAATGCGTATATAAGGTTCGTTTTTCTCGAAACCTTTACATTCAAATTTTGTAGGTACACGAATTTCATTTCATTTCTAATATTTAATTATTTAATCTTTTTATCTCGTTGGGATTCTTTGTTTAATATGTTTGACATACCATTTACTTTATTTTTTGAAATTAGTTTCAGTATTTTTTTTATAAAGACCCATAAAACACAGGTTTTTGATACTGCATAATTTCAACTACTGACTACCCAATCCTATTTTTTTTAATATTTGATGGGCTGACATTTGACTACTATCTCGCCTAGTAAGCGATGATGTGGTCTACGATGGAGCACGTCGACTCCATAACCCAAAACACCTGCATCGCTCCCCTTCCAGAAACCATACAGTAGGTCTGTTTCACAAAATTAAATATTTGTACCCAAATTCTAAACACGTACATTAGCAAGTAAGACTGTTTGTTGGAGGGTGTGCTTTAAGTAGCTCACAAATTAACACCATCACTTAGCAGTCACTTACTTTACTTGGGGTTGGACGCAGGTGGTCTTTGTTTAACTCCTTTTTTTTTTGCTTTTTTAAAGATTTTTATTGTTTTGTTTTTGGTCGGTGTTTGTTGTTGTGTTTTTAAGGTGTTTTGATTGAAATTGTATCATTTACTTCGTACCTATTTTACACTAGACAAATTTCATTTATTTATTTAATTTTTTGGTTGGATTTGATGAAATTATGTCAAATGTACAGAATGCCTCCTTGCCCGAGTCGTCGCAAGTGCGATTGCAGGGCAGGGGGAATCGGGTTCGATTCCTGGGTCGGGCAAAGTTTTACTGGTTTTTTAAAAAAATATCTCATTAGTAGCACGGAGTCTGGAATTGTGCCCGGTATATGACAATAGGCTCACCCCCTATTACATGTGATTCATAACATAAATAGTGAAAAGTGGGTGTTACATTGTACAGTGGCATTGAGTGGCGTAACGTACAGTGTTATGCATGTACGGATAATAAATAGGTCTTCAATAATTATTTTTGGTCCCTTGTAGCAAAATTGCACAACTTCAATCTTCGAGCGATTGATACCAGCAGTAAATATTTTAAGGAAGTACCAATACAGTGGCCTTAGTAGACATTCGTTAAAATAGTAGACTGTTCGATCAAATAAAACAATAGCAACATTATTAAAAAACTTACATTTTATCCTAAAACCGTCTTTTTGACCCATTTCCCCTAGAACAACTTAAAATAAATTCACTCTCATTCCACAACGTTAACAGCGTAGGTACATTATTATTCCGAAATTCCTAGTTTCGATCTCGGAACAAAATAGTTCGTCAAGCTTATCAAAGCGGCTATTTTGTGGACCATTCTTAGATACGACGCATCATTCACTGCTCATGCGCTTCTATGAAAGTATGAACTTTCACATCAAGCTACGAAAAGGAAGCTTTCGATGGATATGGCATATTTATTACATCTTTGTACCTGGATATGTTTTAATTACTAAGGACTTATACAAAATATATTGCAATTCCGCTGTTTGTGAATACCTACTTACTCTTGTCAATTATTATTGATATATTATGCTTAATAAAAAACGAAGGTGTTTCTATTGCGTACATTTTTATTCTTAGACCTAAATGGTCTAAGAAAAAAAAAACCCCATTTGACAGAATTTCTTCACAAACCCAGATGCTGTTGCAGCAAATCACAGCACACACAACCTCACTATCTTACTAACCTCAAACAAAAAATCTCATCCAAACACCAAACCTTTACACCTCGATGGCCAACATAACCTAATCGCTGGTCATTATGTTCTACCAGAACTAATTCACTCTGCCTTATCATAATTTGAATCGACATTCTGGACGACTCTAGTATGACAAACCTCTATTTTCTTATACGGTTATTAATTTTTCTAACGTTGGTAGCAGTACTATGAATTTCGGTGTGCTCATTAAGCGGTAAGGTTAGGGACAGTTCACTCAACTTGAGTTTTGGGTCAAATGTGACATGTATTTCTAGAACAATATGACATCTCCTAGGGATGGACTATATTCACTGTATTTATCGCGTTAGCCCCATTTTTTCTATTATATCCATGTCTTAATTGTATTTAATATCTGAATCACTCTATACTGGGAATTTTTATTTATTAAACTTCAACTGCTTATTTTAGTAAACTGAACTATTATGTTGTTAGATAAGTATTTGTTTACTTTATACCATTCCTAGTTCTAAGCTCAAACTAAAATAATATTAAATGTTTACCTACAACACCGCATTTTACATAAGTAAGAAGTCTGTCTTGCAATCCTTACGATATCACTTATTAAAGCAAAATATAAGAAAATAAGAGTCTTATGTCACCAAGAAAGAGAATTCACCTAAAGTTAAATATCTAAAAGCATGGATTGAATTACGCCAAAGGGGGTTTACCCGTGGCAAGGATACAATAAAATTAGGGAGACAACATACATTTAAAACTACAATTGCAAACAAAGGGTTGGAGACAATAGCTGAGGTCACACTCAGACATTCTGGTTGAAAGTTTCTGAACTTGGAACATGATAGTTTTAGAAGAATGAGAAAATAGTTATGGGTAGTTCTCAAAAAAGTGGCACAGTAACCTGTCAGCCAGTTTTTAGTAGATATGAGTATTTTTTATTAGGGCTACTGATCTTTTCTATACAAAATTATACATAAAGAGACTTTATACATTAAGGCCAAGTGAAAATGAGAAGTTTAGAGTAATACATTTAAGAAAAATAAAAATTGTAATGCCATTTTCTCAGTAACTTGTCGTGTCCAAACACAATGTGTCTGACTTTGAGGTGAAATAAAAAATTAATACCTATCAATAAGCACTTAAATAAAATAAAACATAATTCGTTATATGACTGTTTTAACGTGATTTTGATTGCTGCCCGTAAACACATATAGTTCTTGAGATATTTATTCCCAAATTGTGTCCAGAGACTTTTTCTCCACAACCTGGTGTTGCACACTACTGACCATTACCCACAGACTATAACGTTAGCAACACGCTATCCCAGCGCGAAATGGGCCGACACTATCGGGCTACCTGTTGTCAAAGAAAGAAGCGATCAGTATGTGTTTGTTTTCTTAGAAAATACATCGATACATCGCAATCGGATTTTGTAACAGGTATGTTGTCTATTATCTGACCTATTTATTTTTGTTTATATGTTAATCGCTTCGAAATATTTTATTCTAAAATGTGTCAATAGGTGCCTGTATATGATTCTATAAGTGATACTTAAAAAAAACTAACCGTTTTGTTGGTATCGCATTTTAACCTACGTTTCCTCAATAACCTGTGTGTCTTTACCCTGTTGAAAATGCACAGGTTAAAGAGATTGCTAACAGGTTAAAGATACATTACTCATTTTTTAATACAAATTCATTTTACTCGTGAAATTCGGTTATAAATTACTTAGGTATTAACACTTAATATCCTTACTAGTTATATATTTGAGTTAATTGATGAGTTAAAATAATTTTTATTACTCTTTGAATAAATAAATTTGGTTTTCTTTTAATGATATAATAAATTATTATTACTATTTAGGTTTTTTAGTTAGGTCAGCTAGACAAGGTTTAATCTATTTTTTCCTGCTTTCAAAGGTAAAATCCCAAAAAATAAGAAGAGAGAAGATACTTTAGCGTGAAAAAGACAACTTGAAAAAAGGGGATATGAAAATATTAAAAATGATTCAGAACTATACGCAAAATACAAGGAAAAATATAAAAAAAATATAGAATGATATAGAAACGAAAAAATGAAGGAAAAGTAGTATTTGTAAATAATTTAACACCAAGGGATTAAAACCGTTAAGAAAAAAGGGGCGACAAGATGCTAAAACCTATCAACATAAAAACAAGATTTAATTTTGATTAGTAATATAGCTATTAGTAATACATTAGTGATCTTAGAGAACAATAGTGATAGTGAACTTCAGCGAAGCTTTTATCAAAGTAGAAGAATGACTAGATCGAATTCTAGGTCTAAAGAACGGTTAAAATATGACGAAGCTGTTATTCACGTCGATTACTTGGAAAATTATAAATGCGCTTACTCAATATCGAAATACATAGTCGTCGACATAGTTACTATAAAATTTATAAAAATATACTTTGGTATCACAGCTTTAAAATGGATCTACTCTGAATCTGTTCACAGTAAAGGAGCTCCAGATGGAGTTGGGGCCGTATTAAAACGTCCTGCTGATTTAAGTGTGAGCCATTGAAATGATGAGCAGGATTTCGAAACATGGAGTAATGCAAAGCCAGAAATGGTAGTGTTAAGACAGCTTAGTCGTACAAAAGAAACCTGTTTAACTGACGTCGAATTCTGTAAACACGGTATACATCTGGGTTTTCACCGAGTTATTACAGAGGAAGTTATCTCACCAGCAATACCCTACCCAGATGGCCAAGAAAAAGACCGTCTGCTATAACTTCTTCTCGAACTTTAGGCAATTGTTTTGACTCTGATGAAGATAGCATTGTTACCTCTAATAGGAATGTAGCAGATAATCTAATTCCACCAGAATTAGTAAGTATTCTTTATATATCGACATCGTTTTCAGTTTTGTCTGAAATGAAATTACCTCCGGAAGTACTCCAAAGAAGTACTTTAGTTAAGATAATAGATGAAGGGCCTGCGAAAGTGACTGTGTCCCCGTTGAGTTTTTTTAAGATTATTATAATATAATAAGATATGTTAATGATTCGGACTGCTCTATTTTTTAACTATTTTCTATTTTATTTATGATTGTTTACATAAGGTGTTCAAAAATATCTGTTACAAATAGAAGGAGTCAACTCTGAGCTAGTGAAAAAGCGATTAAGTTCTCGACACATTTTTGTTGACTTAAATGTATGGAGATCACAATTATGACGTTTTTATCTCCGTTACAGAATCGGTCTCATAGAAATGGTTGTTCAGAATGATGACTGCAATCGCCCCGTTCATTTATTGCAGACATTTTACTGACAAATTTTAAGACATAAGAAGAAATTATAAGCACTTAGTACTTTTAGAATTACCATTGAGAGGTGGTTTAAGACTGATTGGCATATACAGTGAAACTTGGTTAAGTGGGACCTGAATAAGTGAGAAACCTCAATAAGTGGAACTCATGCTCAGGTCCCAACACTTTGGCACTGAATTACCTGTATTAGTGGGACGAGGTAAACTTCTATATCTGGGATTTGTTCTTTCGATTTATCATCATAGTTACCTATATAACTGAGACAGCGAGTAAATTTTATATGTATAAACCTCTGTAACGAAGATAATATTGTTTGTTTAATCATTTTTATTCTACCCACAAATTCCCCATGTCCACATATTTCCAAGTCCACCTCTATTAATGGAACTCTCTGTAAATGAGACAGATATTTATTTATACCTGTATATCTGAGACACTGGGTAAGTGGTAAGCCTCTATAAGTAAAACGACATTGCAGGTCCCTTGATGTCTCACTTAACCAGGTTTCACTGTAATTTAGTTATGAGAAAATTTACCTAGTTTGTTCTAGTTGAAAAACAAAACACATGTTTATCATAATGTTTGTTTTTTTTATAATAATAATAAAATTGCTAATTGTTTTAGACTGATTAAATTTTACTTTAGATTATGAAAATATAGCACAGCTATTCTATTTGTGTCTGTATCCGTAAATGTTTAAATTAATGTTTAATTCACGTCAGGAAGTTGTGAATTATTATTATTATTATTAAAACCGTTATTTTTGTTAGTTTATATGATAAAATAAACGCAGATTTTTCATAATTGCATTGCTTTTTTCTGTAACCTGTCTATTTCTATTTAACCTGATATCGTTTTCTCAATAACCTGTACAAAACCCCTTTAACCTGTGAGGTCACTTTTTTGGAAGGCTCTATTTCACTCAATTTCCAGTTAATCTGCTTCCCTTTCATTAATTCTGTTTCAGTAAAACACTGCCAATCGATTTATATAAAAAAAACTCGAAATTTTAAATATTTTTTGAAATTGACAAATTAATTCGATCTGAGCCACTTTTTTGAGAACGATCCTTATTTTTTTATAAAGAAAACTTAGAAAAGGAATCTAATTTTTGGAAGGGCCTGTCATGTTTTGTAAATACTATTTAGTATCTGAGGTTTTAAACCTATGAATAAGATCCTGTCAGTGCTTGCCTGATCACAAATAACCTTAAACGTAATATAAACTTCAATAACACTAGGTACCAACTCGAGTAAAACTCATTAATATAAATTTAAACATATATAATACTGCCAAGAAATCCACCGAATTACAATTTGCCAATTACAGGACTTATGCTACTAACAACATATTCCAATACAAGAATCCCATTTCAACGAACAAGTAGCCTAATAACTTTCTCCCGAACAATTAATTTCCGACAATGTCTTGCACTATCAAAGTCATCTGGAACCGCTCGGGTCATCTACGCATTTAGTTTAAATCTTATGCCCAATAACCTATTGTTAGGCCCAATATAACCACATACAAAAGTCACGGCTGCCTTCCATATTGGCATATTGCAAGCCCTACATGGTAAGGACCTAATGACCTACGACATTTCAACCAGTAACGCCCTCTCTTTTCGTCTTTACGCGCGAGAAGAGGACAGACGATCACCATAATAGAATATCAGTATTTGTTTTATTCGATTTGTAAGTGGCTAGGATACAGAATCTGCAGTTTCTCATATTGTTTCTTTAGTAGGTAGTATGGGCGTTTTTTTTCTGTTCTTTACTGTGAATGATAAACTTTCCCATGGGATTTGTACGGGGGTGTAATGTACTTTATCGTTATTAAAATAAAGTACATAACATTCCGTCTGCTCCTGTGCCTCCTATTTCATAAAAAAATGGATGATATGCTCTTGCTATACGAATGAAAATTACCAGATTTACGACCTTTCCAAAGTACTTACGAAAGAAATCAATAATTTGCCCTGAATTTGATTTATAAACGCACCTAATTCACAACGCAACAAAAACAAAACATAACATCTCCAAAACGTCTTAAAGGGTCGTTTATCAAAATCTACATAACGAGCCATTTAACTGGCACCAATTACATTGCTTTTATCAAATAATAACACGAAAAATTACACACTAAAATATGTCCAATCACTCGCCGAGAGTGGATGTAATCACTTTAATGAACGTCCTTAGTACACATCGGACCAAAATTATTGGGGCCTTTGAAAACTGTAATTTGTTTACGATGAAAAAATGTGCGTAAATGGTATGCATTATAAAGATAACATACCTATAATTGCGGATTATGACAAGTATGGTATGTTATGGGCAGTTCGATATGATCTTGGTACTTGTGTTGCGTCACTATTGAACTATGGAATGCCAAGAGCGAATTGGAAACGTAGCTATTATTACAATTACGAGTGCTGTTATTAGACGAAAGGGTCAAGAATTGCTTCCGTTGTGTGGTTTATGCTCTATAAAAAACTTATGGGATATTTCGTCAGATTTCCGTTTAAAGTATACTCGACAACGTTTTCAAGGAAGCATGAACAAAAAAGAATTTAGAAATTTTGTGTGTATGAGAATTTGATACATTATAATTATTTGTTATCAACTTGTCATGGAGTTTGAAGTCGGCATTTTTTTGTTCCCTTATTAGTGCAACTTTGACATAGGTTGAATGAAAATGAAATGAAAACGTTGATGAACAAATTTCATTACTAAAATTTGACTCTGTGCCAACCAACAACACCTGTTAACAATTCCACCAAAGTATCGATTTCAAAATGTCATACCTTGGCAACATTAATAAATCAATCATGCATCGACACGAGCTATGTGGGGTTAACCTCTGCTCTTTACGAACCTAACCCTCAGTGCAGACAACAGAACCACAGCTTACGCAAAACGACATGACATTTAAAACATAATCAATCATGCACAGACAAAAAAAGAACCAAAAAAACTATATAATAATGTCAATAAGTAAATAATAGTCAATGTCTACTTCACACCGATTCGTTGAAACGAAATTGGTAATAAGTCCTTAGTGTTTTATGATCGGTTTGGCATGCCATATACGTTGGCTTTGTCAATAATTAGAGCTCCTCCCATGCCCATTCTTGTCGGTTTTCTGGCGCCTGCCAATGATTGGCGTAAGTCAGAGTTGGGACGCTAATGAGAAATGTTTGGCGCGCCTTTTTTGTTTTATTGTGGCCTACCGCGTTTCCTTATTAGGAGTCGTCAACTTTGTTGGTTATCTCTCGAATGGGAGCTAGTTTTGGTGAGCAGGTGTGTTTGTGATGCTGTTTGTACTTATTTAGAAGTAAGGCGTTTAACCTTTTTTGGTTGTTGTTTTGTAGATACTTTAATCTCCTTATGAGTGGTCAAGATAAAAAAGTCACATTTTTAAGTGTAGAACGTGTTATGATATTTCTGATATTGCTTAACTAAACGTAGTAGTTGTATTCAGTTTTTACTACTGTATCTATTCTATTCTATTCCAACTCCTGGAGATGTTGCAACATATTTAGCAGGACCGTCTCCAATCTCTAATTTGCTCATTTATGAGTCTTACAATGTCGTTAACATAGCTAGCCAAGTTGGCTCGCGTGACTGACATGTCTCAGACTAAGTCACAACTCCAAGTAGTTTACTCCAGAAACAGTTTATTTTTAAAAATAAATGTCATATTTCACGTGTGTCAACATTGATTACGTAAAACCGACGTCACAGTGAACAATTCAAAGTACAGTTCCAATTTTAATACTACTCTAATTTCCCGATCCCGACTCGACGCGTCGACTATAGGTACCTCTATGTACGTCTGTTACGTACGTGTACTTACTTTTAGTACAAAACTTGTGTAATATTTACTTTTGTATTAGACACTATAGTACTCTTTACCTGGTGGCAACAGTCGAAACGTACCTATGTTTGATTTATGTCTACACGACACGGTGTAAAAATTTTCGAAATCTTTCTTTAGAATAAAGCTATATCATGAGTAAGGTTTTCAATTTAACTCGTCGAGTACCCGTTTTATAGACACAATTATAGAACAATAGATTGCGGTCACCGGTGACCGCTTGGTGTTTGACAGTTTAAGTTAGATAGGTCCAAGTACCAATACCTAGAATAATATTATATTTTCATGTATTCTCCATATGACGATACCATGACGTCCAAAACTGTCTGACTAACAATAAGGGTTTTCTATTTTTCTTTCCTAATATATACTCATACATAGAATACGAGTCTTTGTCTCATGGAGATAGGTGAAAACAATAGAATGCACTTAACACTACATAAAGTAAGATCCTTATACATACATTCTAATTCGTCTAAGTTTTTTCCCTTTCATCTCGTAAGGCCATAATTAACAACGGATTTCATCACAAAATGCATGGAATCAGGTTAATTTCAAACTTTAATTCTATCGAGTTTCTGTCTATAATCTAGATGGAACCTGCAGTATTAAATATTTCAGCCGTTAACTACTCTAGGAGTGTTCTTTACGCGTAAGTAAACGGCTTTTCTTTTTATTTTCTCTCTCACGTTGTTTCTTTCCTCCAGGTGTGGGATACCGGTGAGCAGTGGCGCGGTCCTCGTGTCGCCAATGATGACAACGGTGACGGCGCCCAGGGACGCCAACCAGAGCGTGCCGATTTATATAACACACTCCACAAGCCAACATGTTCACAAGGTAAGATTTACTCTCATAATATTAGTAGGTATAGCGAAGAACTCGACTAGCGACTGCCTCGTTGGCCGAGTAGTCGCAAGTGCGACTGCCGGGCAAGGGGTCTCGGGTTCGATTCCCGGGTCGGGCAAAGTATTACTGGGTTTTTTAAAATTCTCAGTAGTAGCACGGAGTCTGGAAATGTGCCCGGTATATGGCAATAGGCTCACCCCCTATTACATGGGACTCATAACAACTAGTGAAAAGTGGGTGTTACATTGTACTGTGGTAGAATGTGCACCTCTGCCTACCCCTTCGGGGATAAAAGGCGTGATGTTATGTATGTATGTATGTATAGCGAAGAATCATGCCCTAACGGCTCCGATTTGTAAGACGAGTAGGAAAGGGGTGGTTTTTAGTCGCCTTCTCCAAAGCGGGAGAAGTCATTGGATAATTTTTCCCCTTAAAAAAACACTGTTCGAAAAGAATACAGTCAAAATTAGTAACCGATTTCAGTTTAAAACCTTTGGATTATGATGGATTTTTGACATTAGTTACATTGAGTTTCTGTCAAGAACTAAATACAATACAAAGATACATACATATATAATAACCTACCTACCCACTAACATGATTAAGATGGGATAAGATGGATAAACAAAAGTATTTTAGCAACTGACCTTTGAAGTATATTCTATTCACAGAAACACATTAATCCTGAAAATATCATGGATACCACAAAAACCTCCGAACAAAAAATACCGTTAAGTAAAAATAGACCTTCAAAAACGTGACTTTGAGTACAAATTTCTGCGTAAAGACAATGTCCTTACGACCAATTAGAGCCACGTGTAGTACGCACCGAATGTACTTATAAACGGTTGTAAATCGTGACACTGTGATTGGTTGATGGACATCGTGCATTCATGTGTGACCCAAATCGTGGTGATGACTACTAAGACAGTTAGGGGAGAATAATTTAATTTACATTAATTGGTGACGTGAAATTATTATTGCGAAATTCATCCACGTGATCTTTAAGGAAAATGATATATACTTTTTTGTATACTCCTGTATCGTTAGTTCCCGTTAGTTCCATATATTCATTACACGCAGACCAGAACCAACAACTTTTGGGTGATACAAGGTGTGATGTTGTTACAATTAATGATGAAGAAAAATGTCGTATATTTAGTTAATTTCTTATTTACGCAAAGTTTATGGACTCATTTAAAACAAACACATTTTTTCCGTTTGTCTACATAAGTTCTAAGTTTACTAAGTTCGTGTTACATACACTACAAATAGGTAAAAAATATCCAAAGTATATAAAATCATCATAATCATAATGTTCAATTCCTGGATTTTATAAGTTTTTCTTGATCTCGCAGCAATTTCTTCAGTAATTTAAGTGAATTCACAGATACGAACTTTGCTTTAGCTATTTAGTCTCAAGGCAAGATCTAAAAGCCACTTATACATTTTGTCAGTTCTTTGAACATCTAGTATATTATTTACTTAAATAAATAATCACACAATTAACACCACCGCCACCACATTTATCATTACAAAAATGGCGTCTGGGAACCTGAAAAGATTTCATAATATACTGACGTACATAATGTTTATATTTCATATTATTTTCAGCTCTATGTCAATAGCATTAGATACGTCAATTCTGTTAATGAGTTAAAATGACACATTTTCACTACACATTTTGATTTTAACGAAGTGACGTAGTGTGTTAAGTGAATTAATTTCTTTATGTACTGAGCCGTTGGCATTATTAACACCCAGTTAGCGCTACTATTATTGTCATTTTGCCGACGTCGCCTTTTTATAATGCTACGTCATATTCGAGGAAAACTAGCTACTAATGGTATACGTAGCTGGACTTTAATTAAATTAGTCAGTCTTTAAATAAAATGTACAAGTTCTATGACCAAATTACCAGTCAAACGGTTTTATTTTTTGGGACAAGCCCGCCACAACCTTCCAATACCGCTGCAACTCCTGTAAGCTAGGATCTACAGTAGATACAACCATGAAAACACGTGTCAAATGGTTTACCTTGTCAGTATTTGTGAAACATTGGAAATCTTAAAACTTACATGTGAAATAAAATTTACCACTTTTCCTCATTTGTGTATAAATCCCATTAAATAAGGTCGAACACTACTTATATTATTAGACTAGCACTATTTTATGTAAACGAGGTCGACATCTATTCATTTATTATTCGACAACAACACTTACATATATATCAAAACTATATCGGACATGTATATATTGGCAACATCAACATATACTTTTAAATGCATTTACCTCTACAACGCATCATCTACTTCTATATATCAAAATATGGAAATGCAACCACAAAATTTGCATTAAAACAAGCCATAAATAAAAAAATCCTTAAAAACTATTTAAAACACATTTTTATTAATTTTGTGATCATAATTTAGTTTTTATCTTTTTTTGACAGAATAACAATACGATAACGGGTGTTCAAAATATTTTACTTTGACCACGTCATCGGGTAGTTTCACAATACATTTTAAAAATTTTGGTCGCCATAATATATTTGAGCGATGCATTAGCGTGAATTATCACGGGGACCACTCCTTTTGACGTATGTGATAATTATTTACTGTTAATATATTCGTTCTGGAATCGACTTTTCTAAATATATATTGGAACTTTATAAAGTGTATTTAGTATATTATTATACTAGTTTGAATTGTAATTTCAGCTGAAAAATGTTAAAATTATATATCGCTCTTATTCTGATAGTTTACTTTTTTATGGTATAAGCCGGTAAACGAGCAGACGGATCACCTGATGGTAAGCAATCGGCGTCGCCCAAGGTCACCTGGAACACCAGAGACGTTATAAGTGCGTTACGGGCCTTTTAGGGATTAGGAATTTGATGATTCAGGGATTGGAGAGATAGGGGAAGGGAGGGTGTTATTGGGCCTCCGCTAACTTCACCCACAAGGAATCCCACGTTGTTGTTGTTCCACGTCAGTTTTCTGTGAGGCCATAGTATCACTCCGGTCGATAAACCTGATTCTTCTTTTAAACTGCGGTTTTCACTCCACCTGCCAAGAGTGCAGACTATAGCAGACCCGGTGTTAATATTGATAACCAAACCTCTAGAATATACTTCCAGAAAACTATTATTTTTAAAAACACTAAAAACGAGTTCAACTTTAAAAAAAACTTATCTAATAAGACCTATAAATGCCTAGAAACCAATAAACCTACTACAGAAATACGTAAGGACATTGGCTTAATATAATAATCTGGCTTAAGTTACAAGAGTCAACCGAGGGCAATGGGTTACAGCGTGCGTAGGCGCAAGCTAACAACCTGTCACTATTCCCGCAGCTTACCATTAGCTAATGCAAAGGAATAATAATTTCCAAACGATATTCGTACTCTGTAGTTAATTACTTGCATGTATTTTATTGATAAATATTATTTATTCATTAGATTTAGTTTCATTGCGATAGCTTAGGTAAATAAAATCATTTTGACTGATTATTAAGGGAACTAGATTCACTTTTGATTATTTGTGGCTTTTTTATACGAGAGTATTTTGGTGAATTTTAAGCCGGGATATAGAAATTTGTAGGTTACAGAAATGTTTTGCTCCAAAGAATTGTATAGTCAGTGTGATAGTAACAGACAGCACGGTTGGCACGGTGCCTGGGCAACCGACTGCCGCGCAACGTGCAGCGGGTTCGATTCCCGCACGGAGCAACTGGCAACTGGGTGTGTGATCCACAAATTATTGTTTCGGGACTGGATGTCATCTGTAGCGGTAAAAGGTGAATAGAATTCGGCGGGTGAATAGATACAGAAGAGAGGTAAATAAATATTGAGATAATATTTTAATATTTATTCACCTCTCGAATTCTATTCACCCCGTTTTACGCTATGTGAACTAGTATGTATGTAAACGCACCCACGACACAGAAGGAAATCCTATTGTGGGGCAACGTTTTTAAAGTGAACCCAGTAAGTTTAGTTTGACCCTAATCAAATGATAATAATGACCTGTTTAAGTTAAGATATTCAGGTAAAAAGGTTATACAGCATCTGACTACTCAGTATAATAACTGCTCCAAATGCCTTTACGTAAGAAAAATATTCAACTGCAAACTTCTCCAAGCAGAAATATTTAAACAGTTTGATCTAGTTTATAACTACCATTCTACTTAACCTTTACGTAACATGAAATGGTCATCTAATGAAATATACTTAACCTTCAAAGAGCTAAATCGGTTTCTTGGCGTTCCGCACATACCTCGGATTGTCTCGGTACGTTTTTTGTTCAGTACAAACCACTCAAAATATCGTAATGCGCGTAAGGCCATTACGGAATCATTGGACAGCACATTGTACACTCCTGGCCAATAAATTTTGGTGACTATTTTATTTTTATTTCTTTTAAAGTAGACTAGATAAAAAATGTTAAGTCGAGCAACGAGAAGATTTTAGATTTATTAAAATATTTGCATCAGTTTTTTTGCATTAATTTGGTTTAAGTGTACAACAGGTATTTTTAAAATCATGTTGTTTGATATTTAATGTGTTTTATCGTATCTTTGCCAACCAAAGCCCAGTTTACATGTCCTAGTTAACAATATGAACTAAATCTTATATTTTTTGAATAAATAGTATTAAACATAACATAATAAATATAATCGAACCCGAGACCCCTTGCCTGGCAGTTGCACTTGCGACCACTACGCTGCGGTCAACGAGGTAATCAGTTATTTAACAATATGAACTAAATCCTATTTATTTAAGAAATATGTTGTGGTGGTATAATTTTACCTTAAAATTACGAATACTCAAATACAACACTCATTTTAGGGCAGCCACTGTACACACAGATGTAGGCCCGTTCATCTAATGTTCGCTATTTATATTAGGCCGAGAGATGACTTGCTCTTATTGTTCCAAGTCGAGCGACCAGGTATTTTCACTAAAACATTCTTAAATTGTATTGGACGACATCTATTATAGAATTTAGGGTAAAAAGTTGATGTCAAAATGCCGTTTAAGTGATCTATTTTGTTGTTTTTATAACAAATTTTACATCTGTTTGGTTTTTATTACTGTTTACCTTATTTGTCTGCGTTGTTGACTTGCCTTGTTCCGGATTCGAAGTCTGGCTCATACAAAGCTACTATTTAGATTCTTAATTTTAAATTTCTCAGTAATATCTTCAGGCCGCTTCGGGTCTGGGTGTGATATGTTTGTATAGTTGTATACGCAACCACGACACAGTAAAAAACTCCTAGCATGGAACAATGTTTAAAAAAGTAAAGAATAAGATAACTGATTGTCTATGTTTGGAGTTATGCCTGCTTGGCAAATGATTCTTATGATAATAATTGAAAAAAAATAGGCTATAGCGGTTACTTATACGTGCCCCTCCGGAGTATAATTTTTTAACAACAAACTCTTGTGAATAGTTTATTTTTTTCTTAAAAATATTTGGTAATATGTTACTCTACTCTATTTGAATAACACATAACAAAAGAACCTTACACTACACCGAAATACCTAAAGCATCCTCGAATCATTATTTCCTCATCCCGTTACCCGTATCACTAGATCATTAATCATACACTTCGTGTACAAATAAGTGTACAATCACATGTCACACGGTCCATTTAATCCGAGCACGTGGACAGATGTCGATGTACTAGTTGATAGCCGACGTAAGCCGATCAACGCGCGCCAGTTTGTTTGGCCGCAAGTGTACATTCGGAGAAAATTGGTTTAAGATTATTAATAAGCATTGAAGGGTTTTAGTTATATGGAATATTGATTGTTTGTCTTACCATCTGTTTTGTTGGGATAAATCAGGTAAAGTTTTAAATGGTGCACATAAGATGTATCTAATTATATTTAAACCACCCCGGCTTCGCACGGATGCAATATGCATATAAGACTTCCTTAAGAATCATTCTATCTATTAAAATCCGTTGCATAGTTATAAAGATGTCAGCATACATCGGGGCAGACAGACGGTGGATAGCGACTTTATTTTATACTATGTAGTGATGATATTGCACCAGTGCTGCGTGAGATACATACTCGTATACCTCGTATACTCTAATACCAAAAGTTGACGGCAAATAATTATGCAATAATGCATAATTATAAGAAACGTGCAATTACTTGAAAGAAAGAAAGCAAAACCATTTATTACGCCACGCCACAGCAAGAATACAGGTACTCATAGAAAGCCCATTGTGCGTTGCAGCATTGGCAATTAAGGTAAACTTAGTACTAATATACCTAATCTCTCAGTGTTTAGAATAAAAAAAATGCTTCTTAAATTCAACCCTCGAAAAAAACCATCAACAAAATTATGCGCTCGCCTGTACATTACATAACTGGCCAACATTACCGACCCATCAAGAATCGAGACATCTTTGACATTTAGTTGACAGTCCGATACGACAGAACTGAGTGTTTTGACACAATCGTATGTTAATGAACAGCTTCGATCTAATTAAACCATTGTGTTAGAACTAAACTCATTACGGCGTATAATGAAACGGTACAGCAGTTTTAATTAGTGGTACAGAGATTTAAAGATGAATCCATTAATTTGGCTTCATGTGTAGCGTGGTTTTGTAATGTGATGGTATCAAGGTTAATGTAATGTGGTTCGATTTTAAATAGAGCGAAATATATTGTAATTAATAAATAGAAATTAAAATAATATGTACACATGGCCGTTATTGCAAGCAAACAATTTTCTTACTGTAAAAGAAAGTATCAAGAAGTACCTAAAATGTTTATCCTGGACCTAAGTACGATCGATAACACGCAGGGTACATTACAAGGAAAAACGGGAATTTTAGATAATCATTTAAAAAAATATCTGCTTTGTCATTGAAAACACTTCAATTTTAATTCAGTTTATTTATTATTTAAAGAAAACTACATCTACTATTTTTAGTTTAGTTAAATTGTACATCCCTATAAAGTTGAACTTTAACTAACTTCAAATATAATATAAGTTGCATTGATTGGATAAGCAAACATATGCTTACAATTTATAGTGGCCTGATCGAAACCTTGGCTTCCAATGTACCTGAGACCAATGCATGTAATTTACATCCGTCTAAACAAATGCATGCACATAGGTTCTCATTACAAACCTATAATTTTGTGGTTGAATACGTTAGCTAGTGTATTTTGAAATTACGTGGATGAAACACATACATCCTTTTAATCCCTGGCTTGGATTAGGCTTAGATCCATACCTATATAATGTAATATCCACTTTTCCACTATTACTCTTGAGTCCTATGTAATAGTGATTATTGCTTATTATTGAGAATTATATACTAGTCAAACTTTTAAACTTCGCCGCGTGATTAAATCTGTCTCAACTTCAATGTAGGAGCATCTGTCATCCTTAAGAGAGTTATCATCTGAAGGCCTGCACATTGTGGAAGCTCGCCACCTCCCGACTAAAACCAGACCCGAACGTACGGCGTGTCGCATTTTGCGCTCGCCTCAAAGAGCCATCAGACCACCACGGATGGGGCCCAATAGGGCTGATGCAGATACGGGACCGTGGAGCACTCAACTGGTTGCCGAGCCTCGGGCTCGAAGTGCAGGAGTAGGAAAGGGGTTTTTAATCAGTCTGACACTCTCTCCCGGCGCGCCCAGGCGGGAGAAGCCATTTGATCTACTTTCCCCTATTAAAAAAAGGCCTGCACATTACATTTTTAATTTTATTTATCAACAATAACACAGTCTGTCTGTTTATAATCTAGTTTTTTATTGGTATAATGTGATTTCTGCAGTCTAGATCGAACACTCAACCATTAAAGCAGTCAATACTAATTCGCTATATAATTTCATAATATGATACAATTGTAATTGCATTCATAAAACAACAAAGTTTGAAGTCAATCAGGAATATAATATTCATGTTATATGCTAACTAATATAGTTATAAGTATATTTCAAAGATGAGTTCATTCATTTTATTAGGTATATTTTAATTGTATATAACATCACTCTATGAATTAATTATTTAACCACAATATTGTATTTAATAGCACAATATGAAAATGTAGATCACGATTTAAATATCATCTTAGGTACATTTAAATTAAATGCCTATACCGACCTAACGGGGTCGCGGAGAACCTAACGGGTAACCGGGGCTCCGGCTCGACGTGCAGGAGAAGGAACGGGGTGGTTTTTAGTCAGTAAGAGCCTGACACTCCCTCCCGTCTCACCCAGGCGGGAGCAGTCATTCGATGATTTTCCCCCCTTAAAAAAAATAAAAAATACCGAGTATTCTGTATTTGTAGAATGTAATAGGTATTTATAAAGTTTCATTATCGCCGTCTCTTCATAATTTCATTACCCAAAAACTTTAATAATATAAGTCTGATACGAGTGTCGAATTTAATCTTTTATACTTGATTTTCAACCGAAATATTAATTATAAATGAACATGAACAATACTTTTACCTACATTAATTTTAAATACTTTAGATCTTACATAATGTATAATAATAAATAATAGTATAATAAAATTGTCAAGCAGATTTAATGACGAAGCTTTATGATTGAACAAAACTGGGCAATAATTTAATAACAAAATTACACCATAAAACCTTTAACTTTGAACTATCTTAAATACCCAACAGTTACTTAAAATTTTGTTATTTAATTATCCAAAAACACAAAACTTAATAAAGTCTACCTTTGATTAACAGTTAAGGTTCATCTCTATTAATAAACGCGCAATTTTTCGTAGTAAGACGCCAAAAAAAATTGGCCCACCCTGTACTGGAAAACATGCGTAAAAATGTGATTACGACGCCACCCACAAATAAATGCCCACTTTACATTAATCCACCATCGGCATATATGAACTTTCACGAATTTTTTAATTGCCCAATCCCATCTCTGTGTTAAAACGGCTCGGATGTAACTCTAGTTCGACTGACAGCCGTAGAAAATACACAATTAACAGGCTCATGCGTATTACCTTAATGGATTTATGTACTTATTGATGGATCAATCAAAAGTCCACTCACGCCTCCTCTGGGCCTTAATTGATAGATACGGTTAGCTAAGAGGCTCTACTTGCAGATTGAGATGAAACCGCTTTGTTTTGCCGACCGTTTTAGTTTTGTGTGAGGTTAGTGGTGTTTCTTTTTTGTTTTTGGTTTCTGATATCAACTGTAGGTATTAAAATTGTAACAAATTATTGTATTTTATGAGATGATTAAAGTTTACTAATAGTAGTTTACTAATATTATAACTTGAATTGACTTGACTGCCTCGTTGGCCGAGTGGTCGCAAGTGCCACTGCCAGGTAAGGAGTCTCGGGTTTGATTCCCGGGCCGGGCAAATTATTACTAGGTTTTTATAAACTCTCAGTAGTAGCACGGAGTCTGGATTTGTTCCCGGTATATGGCAATAGGCTCACCCCCTATTACATGGGACTCATAACATAAATAGTGAAAAGTGGGTGTAACATTGTACAGTGGCATAATGTACACCTCTGCCTACCCCTCTGGTCTGCAATAACATATAGGCTACTTTTTGTCTCACTTTGGCAGAAGCTAATTTAAAACATGATGACAACTGTCAAAACCCGTGTACAATTTACAACTCCGTTCACTCTATGAGCATAAGAGCTGCAGTAATATTACTAAATAGGTTATTACCTAATGCCTATTTGGATTTTATTATGAATCGACTTATTTATTAGGTACCTACTTTAACTACCATATTATGCATTATGTACCTTTCAAACTCAAAACTTAAATCAATTATTTACACATTATAAGCCATAAAGTTACTACACGTTCCTTTAATATCTAACCCTTCAAGGATATTTGCATAAATGTGACAGCTAATTACTCGATGTCTCACTAGTAATTAAATACTGAGAAACGTTCACTCACACCGTAGCCAACAGCAAAAGAAAACGAAATCAACTAAGGAAACATTATGTCTTTTCTTCTACGAGATTTTCAAGGAATTATGAGGGCCCCGCGCACTTAGTTTCGTCTTAGATTAGACTTAACAGCTACGTTCTAGTTGTAGAAACGTCAAATTGAACTAAAATCATGTCTGTATGTAGAGGTATATCGTGTGAGTAGTAAATATATCAATGATATTAAGAAAATTAACATAACATTACGCTTTTTATCCCTGAAGCGGTAGGCAGAGATGCACATTATGGCACTTAATGCCACTGTACAATGTAACACCCACTTTTCACGTTTATGTTATGCGTCCCATGTAAAAGGGGGTGAACCTATTGCAATACCAGACACAATTCCAGATTTTTGATACTTTGCCCGACCCGGGAATCAAACCCGAGACCCCTTGCCCGACAGTTGCAACCACTCGGGCCAAAGAGGCAGTCGTAAAAAAAATATGAATAGTAATATTTCAGTTAACACAATTAAGGATAAACAAAACAACACTACCTCACATTTGTACATCAACAAATTTTCACCCACTCATATTCACACACGAAGTAGATAAGCGAACAATTTAAAGACTTGTTTCTAGATAATGCTGCGGTACTGTGTGATAGTAGTCTAAGTACCCACTCGTTCCCACGAAGGCAAATGGCCATAAATTATAAGGATCCAATAACAGTGACTATTAAATCAGATTTGTATGCGGAACCGATTCATATTTTAATAATACTGCACTTTGCACTCGCAGGCTGAGGGCAGTTTAAATCAGAGCATTTATACAGACAAGTAATTTCGATGGTATGTTAATTAAATGCCACTTGTAATAGATCACTGTTCAATGCTTTGTTGCTTGAGGTGTGAGAGTGAGAACAGTTGGGACTGTTTAGGACGAAACTATGCGATCGTTTTTCGAGTCCAGTTAAGTGTTTTCGGATTCGGTTTGTGAACATATATACAGATAAATAAATTGAGTGTCTGTAATATTAAAATTACCAACATTTTACCACATGCATATGAATGAATATACATACGATGCACGTATAAAAATATCATTTTTTAATTTTTTTCTGTCTGTTTGTACTGGACTTTTAATGGCAGGTAGCTGATGTACTAAGTAACATAGGCTACTTTTACGTATACAAAAATAAAGTTATGTTTTAAAATTCATATTTCGCGAAGTCGCGGGCAACAGCTAGATATAAATATGATAGATAATTCTAACCTTTATTAAACTGTCAAACACTAAGCGGTCGCCGGTGACCGCAACCTATTGTTCTATAATTGTGTCTATAATGACGGTACTCGACGAGTTAAATCCTCGAATCTAATAAAAATGTTACATAACCCCACATTATATCCCAATACGTTGCGACACAAGACTAGTCTTAGGTACGATGGTAAACCTATAATAATTCATTAATACACAAATACCAATAACTCAATAACTCAAAAATCCTTTACCCATAATCCGTGACTGCCTCGTTGGCCGAGTGGTCGCAAGTGCGACTGCCGGGCAAGGGGTCTCGGGTTCGATTCCCGGGTCGGGCAAAGTATTACTGGATTTTTAAAAAATTCTCAGTAGTAGCACGGAGTCTGGAAATGTGCCCGGTATATGGCAATAGGCTCACCCCCTATTACATGGGACTCGTAACATAAATAGTGAAAAGTGGGTGTTACATTGTACAGTGGCATTAAGTGCCGTAATGTGCACTTCTGCCTACCCCTTCGGGGATAAAAAGGCGTGATGTTATGATGTTACATTCAAAAATTTCACATCCTCCTATCACACAACCTCTCGATTACCAACCCGCCTAACCTTTAGCCTGATCTAGATACCAGTTATATTAAACGTATAAAAAAAACATACGAATTCACTAATGCCTTGTCAGTCACTCATACACATAAATAGAGGTAAGCTTTTAATTTTAAATCTTTAGGAACACTACGTTTCATAATGTAAGTGAGTAGATAATTTTATGTATTGGGGTTTGGGATATCAAGATTTTAATTACAATTTTGATTGCCTTGAATATTTGCTGGTTGAAATTGCCATAGATTCTTCAAAGCCCGAGTGAATAGGTTGCTTATGGGTCGAAGTGCTCCATCGTAGACCGCATCATCGTCTACCAGGCGAGATAGTGGGCAAACATTGGCACATCAAATATGTAGAGGTATAAGAAAAAGAAATGCATGTCAACATTAATTTAATATCAAGTGATAATCCACTTCTGAACTATTAGGTCTTCTTTGTATAAGAAGGCTTATCACAATCTTTACCCTTGACAGTTAGATTAAAAATTAATAAAAACTCTGGATGTCTTTCAGACTCCATCAATTGCGTCGGTAGTATTTTAGGCAGCCCATATTTTTCGCACCCGTGAAAAAAAATAGATTTTGTATATTATTATTTGACTTAAGGTCCCTTGTTGCTTAAATGGGGCAGATCGCGTTGACATAGATCCTCCATCGCGATCGGTTTTGCAGTTTCTGTTTCAACTCATTTCACATTATATTAATGCTCGCCGCTTCTGCCCTCACAGTGGGAAAAGTGAGAGTCCACATGACGTAATAAATAATATTCTAAAACTAAAAGTCCAATAATTCTCAACCCTATCTGGACATTCAAGAGATTTGGCGAGTTATCTACTAGCAACCACTTTAATGATGCCATAATAATAATTATTAATAGCAAGCAATTATTTAGCAATTATGATGTTATTATGAAATACGGTAGTATCGTAAAATGACGGCTGCAGCTATAAAACTGCGTTAAAGATCACTCGTAATATTATATGCATAACTACTAGGCTTAGGCATAATTCAATATTTAGTTCTAGAAGTAATTACATTTGCAGGTATGATACTATAGTATAATTTAAAAATTTAAACCATCTACCTATACTGAAATATATTAATATCTGATTGTAATAAACAGCTTACTCAAATGAACTATCGAAGGAAATCTGTATGAGTTTTAAGTCACCAGGGACACATAAAGCAACCCAGATATCAAATCAAATAAGTTCAATATTTTGTGTACTATAAGAATTGAAGTAAGGTTCATAGATAAAGAACTAACCGACTTGTATACATTTTGCAGCCTATAACCCAAGCTAGTGACCTAGTGCTGTTGAAGAGTTCTAAGTTTAATCTCTCATGACTAGAAGTAGTAACTCCTACGCAATGTTTAAAACTAATAAAAACCTCACAAATACATACAACAGAACGAAAATAATTAAAAAAAAAGCATACCTAGAAACCATTCAAAATATCTAGACCGCAGACACATCGCATTAGCTGAACAAAAAACTAGATTATAAACAAACAGACTGTGCTATTGTAGTTAAATAAAATAAAGATGTCTCGTGGGCCAATTAAAAATGTAATGTGCAGGCCTCAAGATGTCAACTCTCATAAGGATGACAGATGCTTCTACACAGAGGTTGAGACGGATGTAAATAGTTTAGTTTTGTATGATTTAAGTTATAAGAAGAGAAAGCGATTTTTAAGTAAAATATAGAATGGTAGCAAATTTTTTGACTGCACGGTTGGCGCAGTGGCTGGGCAACTGGCCGCCGCGCGACGTGTCGCGGGTTCGCTTCCCGCACGGAACAACTCTGTGTGTGATCCACAGATTGTTGTTCCGGGTCAGGGTGCCATGTGTATGTGATTTTGTATGTTTGTCGTTTGTATTAGAAAATTCTACCAACGTTTAAAAAAAAAGAAAAAAATGCTGATTAAGTCGATCGAGGTTTAAATTTTCTTAGGCTGTAGTAAAGAATATTTGCAATATAGAAATATGACGAGTGAATGGAGTGTGCTAATTGTTTGCAAATAGATTAATAAGAATATTGTTGCGTATTTCTTTTGCCAGTCCTTGTAAGAAATCTTAGGTTTATCGTATGAGGTAGTAGAAATCGAAGTTTAGAATTACCTAAGAATTCAACTCGGTTTAGTCTAATATTTTATTACACAAAATTTACCAATATAATACTAGGAAAACTATTATATGTTTTTCCGCTAATAAAACCACCATGTCTTTACCCGAATAAGTAGAAACATAGTCACTAATCGCCACACACAATAGGACCGCGTACAATAAGAAGGTAATCAGTAATATGACAATAGGTACTTGTTAAACATAATATACCTTCTATGGAAATCAAACAGTACCTATTCGTTAAATACACATACCCACTTTTATCAGGCTTTTGTTTGGATAAAACGTAACAGGGTATAACCCTTCTGTCATACATATATAATTATATACATATATAACCTTGCACTGCCTCCCATGGGGGTAGGCAGAGACTATGGTACGCCAATAGGCTAGTTTCCAAAATTTTATTTTAATGCCCGTCTAGTAGATTAATTTGAAATATTAGACACGTATTTTTTCATTTCTCACAAATCAAATACTTTCGACGATATGTTAATTAGAAACGATCTCCTAAGTTAAACGCCCTTTTATCTAAGTATTGTAATTTTAAAGGGGAAAAAAAATACGTGTCTGATAGTTTTCATTACCTACTCGATGGACTAAATGGATTTTTTAATTTTCAGGCATGCCATACTTTAGATACAAAACCAAGTTTAGTTCTAAGAACTTTGAATGTAGGTACCTATTATTAGGGTTTTCAATTAATTCACACAATAAAAAGCCTAAAAATAGGTACGCTAGTACCAAACAACCAGTAGAAAAGCGTGTTAAATCATTTATATCTCTTCGCTTTTGAAAAACTTAGAATATATACCGAAGATGAGCAACTACAGAACTTACCAAATCGTAATATCAAAGTGACATAATTTCTTTGCTCATTTAGGAACATTAAATCCTTAATTACTTCCCACTACTTAACCTTGTCTTCTGTTCATCACTGCTCAAGGTCAAACGTATATCAAAATATACTATCCAGTACATTTTGAACTCCTTTTTACTCAAAAATTCTACATGATAAGAGGTCAGGTTATAATGGAATCGTATTGTTTAATATGCGGTCGTCTGAATACAAAAGGAGCTTAGTCTCTTTAAACTGTTGTTAATGATTACGATTAGGCTTACAATTCAGTTCATTGACTATTTTAGAGTCGGTTCAAGGTGTGAGAAGATTTTTTGCTTTAATTACGGAAGAATATATTTGTTTTATATCAAACAGCGTTCTTTTGTCTCCAGCTGTACTCTACCCACAGGAGTCATTAGAGCTGATTACATATTTAACTAGACCAGGCCACAGCACTCTGTGATAAACCTGAATCACCTGGATTTAAATTTTAATCTCCAACTGCCTTGTTGGCCGAGTGTCGGTAGCACGAAGTCTTGGATTGTGCTCGGTATATGGCAATATGCTCACCCCCTATTACATGGGCCTAATAACATAAATAGTGAAGGTGGGTGTTGCATTATACGTAGGTACAGTGACATTAAGTGCTGTAATTGCCGTAATGTGCACCTCTGCCTACCCCTTATATCTCCTACCATGTGTATAAATTATATATTTTAAACCCTACTCGGCGTTTTCTATAATATACATGCTAGGCAAGCAATGTTTCAATAATTTAATTTATTAATTCCCCAAATAATACAAACAAATTCATACCAATATGCAAAACAATAGCAACGAACACACGAAAACAATAATAAATATTAAACAAAAGATTTATTTCAATAACTCGAAATAGGCGTGAAAAACAATTATAATCCAATAAGCGATGTTCGCTACAGGGTGTTAAATAACTCGGCCGGCGCCGGCGCAACGTACTGTTCATTAGCTGACAGATAATTTTAATCTTCGATTAAAGCCCAACCATCTGTCAGCTGTAACTGAGAATAATGAGCGCAAATTGTTTATGGATCTACCTTGATTAAGTGATTGGACTTAAATTTGCTTACATTAGTTGTGGACATTTGATATTGCATTATTTATATACTTAGTAACTATATTTACTGGTCGTGGTGGACCGGAGATTTAAGACGCCCGCCTCTCATGCATGAGGATGCGGGTTCGAAACCTACCAATGGCAAGTACCAATGTGATTTTTTCCGGGTTACATGTACTTTCTAAGATTATTTAGACGCTGAAGGAAAACATTGTGAGGAAACCTGGGCTTAAAATTTCTAATTATAGGTTTTATCGCCAACCCGCATTGAGCAAGTGTGAAACCTTCTCCGTGTGAGAAGACGCTTTGCTTAGCAGTGGGCATTTATAGGCTGTTGATGATGACTGTCTTTACTTTGTAACGACCAGTTTATCTATTGGTCGAATAGAATCAGGTACAAATACCGAGCTAGGGGTCTTGCGTTTCTGGGATTACTGGGTTAGGCAAAGTAACATTTCTTGAGTATTTCTCTACATAAGAGACACATACATTGCACAATTGCACTAGAATCTGGTTTCTTCTGTTAATTACGTGGGACTCGTAACA
Source organism: Spodoptera picta (assembly GCA_038387885.1). Lineage (NCBI taxonomy): Eukaryota > Metazoa > Arthropoda > Insecta > Lepidoptera > Noctuidae > Spodoptera > Spodoptera picta. The sequence goes on along the minus strand of JAZHFQ010000233.1, from coordinate 443,055 downwards.
TACAGGGTAAAAAATAATAATACATTGTGTATTATGTGTTCTTCTGTCTACTCCTTCAAGGATTAAAGGGGCGTGGTGTTAAAAGGAAATCATCCCTCAGGATTTTGCCAACACTAAAACTCAATTTACTTTCCAATACTGCAGATGAACAAGAAAATTTCTCCACAGAAAACAGATCATAAATTGTTAAGCCCTTAACAAATTGACAACAAACTGATAGATGCTTAATATTTATGATAAAAACACTAATTACGCTGTAACCTTATACTGAACTTTCGCGACATAATTGGAGCATGACCAGCTTTGTGTTACCCACCCACATTCTTAACAGCCTTTGTTATACTTTGTAAAATGTCCACTTACCGTTGGAGATACTAGACTTATAACGTTCTAAAAGCATAGAATATATATATCGGAAAACTATATATAGGTATCTACCTAAACATAATAATAAGCGGTCGTTCACGGTTGTTACAAAATTATGACAGTTATTACATTACAGCCAGTATGAAGTTAAAAACATATGACCTAAACTAATCAAGAAGGTAGCTAACGACATCAAACCAAAAAAATATTGAAATGAAGTCAAATGAAAGATTACCCCAGACGTTGTGAAGTACAAAAAATAATTAACTTCTGCAACAAATTATAGAGCAGGTACTTCATATACTTGATGTAGTACAAGTTTACAACAATAAACTCGATTTAAACCATCTCAAGAAGCTCAGGTCTTCATCAATAATGTCATGTTTAAATCTCATAAATCGGTTTACCAAGACCCTACTTCATATTCTCAGTACAACCATAAACATTTGAGTTTGAACTAACCTTTGCCCTCAAAATGTCACAAAACACATGCTAAATGTGTCAATACGTATGTGTGTCTGTGTGTGTTTAGTACAGAGGGAAATGGACGAAAGCCCTAAAGGCACCATTCGCACGAGAGCTTTAGAACGCGCGTTAAAAAGCGTTTGAAATAGAATAAAATATGCATCTACTAGAGTATTATTTATTTATACAGGTATATTTTGTACTAACAGTTATATATAGCAAACAAAAATAGTGGCAACACAATTATGTCCTACCGGGGCTCCTGCTCGAAGCTGGTCTACGAACGGGGTGGTTTTTAGTCAGTAACAGTCTGCTACGCCCTTTCGCCTCACTCAAGGTGGGAGAAGCTATTAGATGATTTTCCCTCTAAAAAAGTGCTATGATAACGCAACGCTTCTATCAAGCAGTGCTGCATGTGTTTTAAAGACAATTATTTATTTATTTATCTTTATATCACACAGGTAAGTATTTTATAATCTAAGCCCCACAAAACCGTTGCAATGGTTTGACTGCGGCAATTGGTTCTATATAAACGATTTTTTAAAACGACGTAAATATTTATAATTCTTGTGCGAATGGGCTCGCCCTTTTAAGGGACGGAGAATTCTAAGTAAGAATTGTTATGAGTGGACAGAAGTAATGCCTAAGGCTTGTCTGGACTTATGAACTGTCAATTGCCGATATTAGGAGCGTTTTGCCGAACAAATTGCCAGATAGATTGTGAATCAATGTCGGGATTGTCGGGACCATGTTATGTCAATGTTTTGTGTTTATTGATGGTTTGAAGATGGGAAGATGTGGTGGTATTTATGGTGGAATATCTTGGACAGGCTCATTGTTTTATTGAATGTCATCATCATCACAACAGCCTATAAATGCCCACTGCTGATCAAAGCCTCTTCTCACACGGAGAAGGTTTGAGCATTAATTACCACGCTTGCTCAATGCGGGTTGGCTATTACAAACTTATAATTAGAAATTATAAGCCCAGGTTTTCCTTCACCGTTTGTCAGTGGTGTCTAGATAATCTTAGAAAGTACATATAACTCGAAAAAAGTCATTGGTACTTCTTGCCGTTGGTAGGTTTCGAACCTGTCTCCTCATGCATGAGAAGCGGGCGTCTTAAACCTCCGGGCCACCACGACAGTTTATTGAATGTATTTTTATATAAACCTATTTTTACTAGACTAGATTTAACACCTATTACATGGGACTCATAACATAAATAGTGAAAAGTGGGTGTTACATTGTACAGTGGCATTAAGTGCTGTAATGTGCACCTCTGTTTACCTCTTCGGGGATAAAAAGGCGTGATGAAACTAATTTTATTACAGGAAAACTATTTTTTTTCAAAATGTTTTCAAGGTTTTTAACAATACGATAAACTATCTCTAAAACAAAAATATATTTCAAAACTGTTTCACACACAAGCAACTTCTTTAGATTACACAATTCAAAGTAAAAACTTATTTAAATCCAATAACAAAATTAGAGGTAAAATGTCCCCGCAATTCGAAAACCTTACAAAACAAATGTAGGTACACATACAATAATAAATCTATGAAAATAGTACTAGGATAACATAAACATGCAGTAGTAATAAAGCTTTCTATGCTCTAACATGGTATTAGAATTTATAGAGCGAACGAATGAGATAGAGGTATGGAGGTATGGTCCTTACGAGGTAATGCGAGTGGCGTGTACTGTACCACCGATACGCTGTTGCGGTTTCTATGGACTACCCTCGGTGGTTGGAGCGAGCTGTAAGCGGAAAGCGATTTGTGATAGAAAACCCTTATTTCTACGCGTATAATTTTTGGTAGGTGGTTGGTTTTAGACTGGATGTTGGGATTTGATAGGGAAAAACAAAGTTTTGGTATAATTGCTAGATAGCTAATATTTATTGCCTTAAATAAAGGTGAATCCTTTAGAATAATACAATTTACGAGTCGAACTTAATGTAATGTTAAATTTAAATATTCTAGTAATCTAGTATTGCAATGTAACGACATTGTCATAATAGACGGACAATGAAAAAGAAACAAAATGTTCACAATATTTTTACTGACGAACACTAACTATAGTAACTTTATGCCAATGTAGAGAGATTTACATACACATTTACATTTACACGAGTCGCTTATAACATGAACCAAACAAAGCCTGATATTGGAAAATTGTCTAAATTATTAGCTGCCTTTGTAACGGCTCGCAGCGTGGGAAAACAGGTTAGGTTTTCACAGGAAATTATACTTACACAATACCGAAACCTGTTGCGGTCACTTATTATGAAAATTCGAGTGAAAATTTGTAGTTATAAGTAAATTACTCCGTCGTTTTATGTTGGCCTTTGTTAGCCATTTAATACTGGAGTAGTTACTTACATCCTTAGCCATCGAAGAAAAGTTTTATTAGTTTCATGATCCGAAATAATGATAAGGTTTTAAATAACACATTTCACTTTATAATACGTATTGAAAAGATTACTTAAGAAAAATTGTCCTATGTCGTCGCCATTTCGTTTCCTTTAACTATATCAGACACATATATTATCTTCCAAAATAACTTAAACATGCAAATATACTTCCTTCTAAATAACAATGATATGTACATACGTGAATTCCATTTGAACTTACTTTATCTAGATCAGAACCCAATAATTCTGAGCTAACAGCATTCCGATTCACATGTTCATATAAATTGGAGCCTTTGTTCGAAGCTCACGGAATTTTCGTTAAAATACGGAAAGTGCTCGTGAGGTGAGGATGGCCTTATACATAAAATAGGTTAGGAGTTAGAGCCCTCTCTGTTGCGGCGGTAATGTATCGCGTTCCCACGATACACACGCGATTTTGATGTGCTCTACTTGTGACTGGCAGGATCCTTCTCGCCCTCCTTCTTGCGTCATTTGTCCTTAATGTGTCATGGCCTCGACTAAAATGAAGAGAACAAGAAAAATAACTAAATTTTTCACTTCAACCTTATTAGTTATTCGACGGATGCTCTAAAACTAACCACCTTGCTAGTTAAGTAATCGCAAATGTGACTAATTAGCAGAGTTCAAGTATCAGTTCAGGTTCAATTTTTGGGTTGAATAAAACATGAAGATTCTTCATCATCATCATTAGCCCACTTCTGAGCAAAGCCTCTTCTTAGCCGAATAATGTTTGAGCATTTTTCACCACGCTCGCTCAATGCGGGTTGGCGATTACAAACTTTTAATTAGAAATTATAAGTCCTAGGTTTCCTCACGATGTTTTCCTTCACCGTTTGTCAGTGGAGTCTAGATAATCTTAGAAAGTACATATAACTCGGAAAAAATCACATTTGTACTAGCCGTTGGTAGGTTTCGAACCCGCACCGTTCATGTATCAGAAGCGGTCGTCTTCAAATGTAATATATACATAACCTGCCATTAAATACAGAACTACAAATTGTATAACGTTTCAATTTACAAAATTATATTTTTAATAATTCCGAGCCGGAACACATCAAACCAGCCTGCGCCGGCGCATCGCGTGCAGCACTATATTAGGTAATAAGAGATCCACTCACTCACTCCTCATCGATTTCACTCCTTTATTCCATTCACTCACAAACAACAAAAGGCTTCTGCTGTTTAAAAAAAGTTTTTCAAAATTATTTTCGAAATTGATGAAATTCCGACGTAAATGGTAACGTACCGAGTGAAATGAAATGAGTCGCTCTTTGATCTTATTTTCTCTGCAAGTCAAAAACGTGACTCGCAAAATTTTTGCAACAAAATACTTGAGTATTATATTATTTTTTTGAGTTTTTTTGTCATTAAATTTTGTAAAATAGGTCGCCGCCGTGTATAGTACGTTTGGTAGATCTTGAGAATGATTGAGACTGCATTTTGTCTGTTTTAGTATTTAGGAAAAGCTTTTGTAGTTAAATTGTTTTACGATATTTCAAAGTATATTTTATTTTAATGTTATTATTGGTTTGTGTATGTGTGTGTAGATTATTTTCAATAAAAAATAATCAACTCATTTGCATTGAGTGAAATATAAATAAAATGTTTATTTACATTTAGTTAATGTTAATATTAACCAAATATAAATATATTTTTACTGTAATGATATGAGTGATTTTAAAACGGTCAGACTAATAAATGTATTCATTGCAACTTATCTATTACGTACATTGCCTTCAAACGAAGATAACATTTCCTTATAACATTAATATTAATACATCTTAACTTGTTTCTAATTAATTACTTATGACATCATCATCTAAACAGCTTTATAACTGCATTAATGCAACTATTAATGCAGTTATAATGCCCCGTTGGCCGAGTGGTCTCAAGTGCGACTGGCGGCAAGGGGTGTCGGGTTCGAAAGCGGCGGGTAAAGTATTACTGGGCTTTTAAAAAAAGTCTCAGTATTAGTTCAGGTCTAGGTGTTATGTGTATGTGAATTTGTATGTTTTTAAACGCACCGACGACACAGGAGAAAATCCTAGTGTGCGGCAACGTTATAAAAAACAAAAAACAATAACACTATCTATAAGTCGAAACAGACATTAATAGCAGTATAATTTAATCAGAAACTTCATAATGGATAAAGGGCATGAAATATTGCATCAGGGTGTCTAATAACAAGGACCATGCAGGATTCAGAGAGACGGCTTAAGGTTGTAGGGTCAAATGTTACAATGCTCTGAGTCAGTCGATGTGCAGGTAATGCGAGTTGATGATAGCTTGGATTTGCTTCTGTCAGTTTTATCTATGGGCCGTTTAGTGAATATATTCGTGTTCTTCGTTGTGAGTGTGTTTTTGATTATTGATTTATTTCTTGTGAATCATGACTGAATGAATCAAAGATCCATCAGACCACCACGGATGCTCAACAGGGCTGATGCCGATTCGGAGTCGCGGAGAACCTAACGGGTTACCGGGGCTCCGGCTCGAAGCACAGGAGAAGGAACGGGGTGGTTTTTAGTCAGTAGGAGTCGGACACTCCCTCCCGCCTCACCTAGGCGGGAGTAGTCATTCGAAGATGTTCCCCACTTTAAAAAAAAGACGAATAACTAATACTTTTACTAATTAAGTTAATCCACCGAAGTTACCAGGCTGTAATTTTATCATTATCGCTTTTATCGCTATTTGAAATCCTTAACCTTAACCCAATTATTTGATTACGAACTTAGTATAATACGAAGCACCAACAATTTTCTTTAGCTATTTTAACTTCATTAGTATTTAAGGTGACATTTGAATAATTTCGACATTTTAATTGCCGTGTAAAACAATTAATCGCCATCATCTTCGTCTAAACGATTGCAAATTCAACAATTATATGCATAAATGCATAATTTTGGACATTCAATTTTATTAATCGGTTATTATATACGACATATTTGATTATATTCTACGACTTCGTAGAATATAATCAAATATGTCGATTATATTAGAATTTATTATTCAAAATACTTATTTTGAATAATAAATTTAGATAACAGTATAGCATAAGGACGTGTTTTCATTGGCATGTATTTTATTTATACATTATATGTCCAAAATATGCGTTTTTTGTTTACCATAGATATACCTCTACAAATACTACAGTTACTAGTATGGTCTACTCAATACTACACTTATTAATATGGTCAAACATTCTCCGTGCGAGAAGTGGATAATAGTCAACAGTGGCTACTTATAAGCTGTTGATGTGATTTACCAAAAATATAGACTGAAAAGTTCTACTAATTTCGAGCCACAGAAGGACTCTTCTTCGCGAGCAGTTTCCGCGCACGCTGACAAATGTTGCTGTGATGTGATGTATTATCAGTATTTATGAAATAAGAATATGACGATTGTTTTGAGGTAAAGATTTTTTTCAAATTTGTAGGAGCTGCTGACAAGATTAAGTGTGGGATTGCCAAGCTTCGCCATGAATGGGCCGGCTCAATCGGAGTGATACCACGGCCGAGCAGACAACCGACGTAAAACGAGCAACTTGCATTGTGTTTCGTCGAGTGAGTGAGGTTACCAGAGGACAAATTACCACCCTCCCTAATTTCCCCAATAACCGAATCCCCAAGAATCCTCATTTCCTAATCCTCAAAAGGCCAATAACGCACTTGTAACGCCTCAGTGTTTCAGTCATCCGTGGGTGGCGCCGATTGCTTATCATCAGGCAATCTGTCTATTTGTTTGCTGACTTATGCCATAAAAAAGACAAATTTACACGTCTTGTTCATATACACATACATTGTTGTTATATTCTGGTTTCTAAATACTTCGTCAGAATATGGACAAACATTAACAATATTTCTATACTGTTATAAGCAACTATGACCTTTATTATTACTCGAACTATTACTTCGATTACCATTCAAGGTAAATTCGTAACTTTAGGAAATATTCCGCGTTCGTATCTAACACAATAAAATCGATAAAATTACATATCGATACAAATAATCGATTTAAATGACGGTTCTATGAGGATATGAATGTGAAACGAATTTTATTCGAATATTAAAATAACTGCACACATAATTGTTTTATTTTTAAACATTATGAGGTTTTAAGTGAGGATTAATAATGATGAATGAATTGCTTGTTACATATAGTGTTAAATCTATGAACGTGTATATTTTGCCGAGCATGTATGCAAGAAGAAGTGTCGATGGAGTAAAAATAGTACATAAACCGTGTGGTAAATGCAGAGAAGAATACACTAGTTGCTAGTTCTATTCTCCCTGTGGCCAATCTTAAAGCCGACTAAGGGATCGCATACTTAACAGAGATCGGGAAGCAGCGTTCTCTGGATATACCCGATCTCTTTTCATTGCCATCTTCAACATGCCTCTGCTAAGCGTAAACTTTATGGCATAACCGTTTTTATAGAGATGCCCTATAGTCTAGTTCTTGACTTTCCGCATTGGCTATTGATATTGATGAACTTTATTGTTGTGTAAGCAGAGCCACGAGTACATCTAGTTCTAAATAAATAGGTCAAGTAACTGGAAATAATTGCGCTCAAAACTAACTTTTTTATTCTTTCAGGTTCGACCAGGGCAAATCAACGAAAGGCGCGAGCAAGCTAAGACGCGACCTCATCAACGCAGAGATTGCCAACCTTCGGGACTTACTGCCCCTCCCCCCTTCCACCAGACAGAGGTTGTCACAACTACAACTCATGGCTCTCGTCTGTGTCTACGTGAGGAAATCCAACTACTTCCAACAAGGTAGGTTTAGTACAGTAATTTTAGGATTTTCCTACTGAAAAATACTGACGAAATGGTTTTTTTAGCCATTATAGTATTTATTATCGTTATAAAATGAAGATGTGAAAAATAAACATTGACATTGCGCCGGCTACATGAGTTGTGAATGTCAAAAGGCCATGAAAATCATAATTTCGGGAATATATCAAGTAAAATTACGTACAAAAAAGTTATTTACAATTTTTATAATTACTCTTTAGCTTTTAAATCAGATTTAAAGAAAGAAAGAAAAATAAATTATTCGCCACCAGACATAGACCACCAAAAATTAACAAACAACATAAACATTGAAAAACAAAAAATATAGAGAAAACAATATAAAAAACATAAAATAACAAAATAAAAAAACAACAATAAAGCCAAAAAAAACATAAGTATCAAATCAAATAAACATCTACTTTATTCCATAATTATTATCTTTCACCTCTTCATTATATTAACACACCAATAAATCCACGATTACTAATAAAATAATACTCAAGTATACACAACGAGACTAAAACAGGTGTTAGTGGAAACTTGACAAGCACTCCGCATCGCTAACGAAGCGTGCTTAAATTAATACGTAATATGAACGGGCCACTCCCCTGTGTGCGCATGGGCATCCTTTACTCATTATGTTGTATACGTACCTATTTATAAAATCTATGTGGGCATGTGTTGTGTTAGAAATATGTTTCGTGAAAAAACATGAGGTGTGTAGGAGAAAAAATGTGAAAATGTTAAGTTAAAGCAACATAATGTTGTCTGTGCTGGAAGTAAGATGGCTACCGAAAAAGCGAAAACTACTTTAATGCTTCATAAGTTTTCAAAGTCATTCAAGTTTAATTTCACACTTTAACTCGTCGAGTACCGGTTTTGTAGACACAATTATAGAACAATAGCTTGCGGTCACCGGTGACCGCTTGGTGTTTGACAGTTTAAGTACCGTTTAACTATCACGAATTATCTTCCATAATCTAAGCACACAAACATTTCTAAATATAAACATCGATCACAAAAATATATAAAAATATATAAAAATAATTCCCAAATACGAAGGTTACCAAAGTGTTAAGTTACGAAATTCGCCTTGAATATCTTTATACACACTTATACCATGATAGGTAACTATCATACGCTAACCGTTTAAAATCTCTCCTTCAAGCTTCATTTACCGCGTTAACACAAGGCCGAATTTCACACACGAAACACACACGCAACTACCGAAATATAAAAACAAAAAAATCGCAAAAAAAAATAGTACCTACTAAAAGTCTACAATTACATAAGAAAACGAAGTTCTCACGATGAAACAGTTACGCGGCTACTGTTGGCATAAAAAAAACAATAGCGTTTCGGTTTTGATAGGAAAATTAGACTAAATTAGCAGGCCGAGATCGGCTACCGACTGATGGTTATTGGCCCTAATGGTGCCTGCAGGGAATCGAACCCGAGTCGGCCTGTCACGCCCGTACTGCACGCTAAGGTACGCGGTTCACATGGTTACTGGGGCTCTGGAATTTCGAAGCTTTCTTTATGAATGTATTTGTTTAATATGACTCATATTTTTGTGTTTGGATTCTTAATAAATTTCTTAGAATTCAACATAAAATGTGATACACAAAACTTACTGCTGTAATGAGTCTCCCAGAAAAAGAAGTATGCGAACATTAGGGGTAGTTGCCTAATTTTTACTTTAATGTCCGTCTGGTAGATTATTTTAAATCATTGGACACGTATTTTTTATTTTCTTACAGAAACGAATACTTTCGACGATATATTGATTTGAAATGTCGCGTGACGTCACTTCTTTGTACATTTTATACGTAGAAATGACGTTTTAACCCCCACTCCTAAACTTTGATTCGTTTTATCTAAGTATCGTTTTATTTTTAGTTTTATTATACGACAGAATAAAAAATTACGTGTCTAATACTTTTTTTCATTACCTAACTTACTTACTACTTAATTCGATTTTTAATTTTCATACCTTGTCATCATCCTAACTAAATGGCCCTACTTTGTAAAGTAGTAAAAGAGAATTGATTGACAAAACACTTCATTACAAATTAACTTCAGCACACCTAAATAGCAACAAGTAGTGAATATTTCATAAAGCGTTTAGAATAATCAGCAACTGAATACCAGTTGCGTAGCTCCCTAATGACCTCTAATAAATAAGCTTTAACCTTTAGTACAATGAATTCCTATCATACATACGTACTTCACTGTCATGTTAGCCGACGTTGCTCACATTTCGCCGAGATTCCCCCGGGACGGCCGAGTTACCGGACTCCGGGCTCCGGACTCCGGGCTCCGGACTCCGGTGGATTTAAGTACAACCCTATTCTGATAGTCGTTTTTAAGTTTTTTCTATTGTTGATGCGACTAAACATTGTGATGTTTGTAACCGACTGTGGAGTGGTGGTTTAGAGTCATCCAGCATGCTTTATAAGTTAGAATTTTATTTTGTTTGTATACTTGCATACTTATACTGATTTTGATTCACATTGTCTTCATTAGTATTTTTAGTATTATTTGTCCGATGCACTATTTTTCAACAACATTTATTTACTTGTTTTCGCATTTTGGTAAAGAAATAATCGATAAAGAATAGGGGTCCTGGCCACTCGATAAACGTTCGATTGTCCACGGGTCGTGGGAAACGCATTTTGCATATGATTTTGCTGAGCTCGCTTCTCGATGATGCTTGACTTCTCCATAGTTTAGGCTTTGTTGTTTTATTGGCAATCGATGGCTGGCTAGTTTTATGCCAATGATGGGTCGTAAAAATAAAATTCTTTAAAAATCTATCTATGCAAAAAATAACAATATTCTTAAACGTATATTTTAGATACGAACATTTTTTCTAAGATTTTTTTAGACTGACAGTTCGGTTTTTTCCCAGAAAATAATAATAGAGATATAAATATTGAGTAATTAAATTTTATTTTATAGTTATAGCTTTTTAATTAAACTAGTCAAACATTTATAAATATCACACAACATTTTATATGACTGCCTCGTTGGCCGAGTCCCGGGTCGGGCAAAGTATTACGGGGTTTTTAAAAATCCCAGTAGTAGCACGGAGTTTGTAAATGTGCCCGGTATATGGCAATGGGCTCACCCCCTATTACATGGGACTCATAACATAAATGGTGAAAAGTGGGTGTTACATTGTACATTGGCATTAAGTGCCGAAATGTGCACCTCTGCCTACCCCTTCGGGGATAAAAGGGCGTGTGTGTTAGATATGTAACATTTTATATAAAGAAAAACTTCTAAACCTTCATCGTGTGAGAAGAGGCTTTGCTCAGCAGTGGGTACATATAGGCTGTTGACGTTGAAAACTTCCAAATAATATTCTGTTCAAAATATTTAGTATAAAAGTAATACACAAAAACATTTACCACGCATTAATACCTACTAAACATAAATCATCGACATAATACCCCAAAAACGTGTTCCCAACACTATTAACAACACCGCACTATATGATATGACTCAAGTGGTAGTGCATAAAACGAATTCAGACAATTACAATTCCCACTGTATAGGGCTAAATGCTGAAATTACCGGTGTGCGTCCCGGGAATTATCGACCACGCAGTGCTGTGGTATTTTCTCAACAATTTTTGCATACCATCCTGGGAACTATCGATATGTGAGATGGTTTGTGCCTAATTAAGTTGCTGGTGATCGGTTATTTGCGTGTTATGCTGATATGCAATGGAGAGTATTGGGATGTATTGTATGGGATTGTACGGGATTGGGATGTGTTTGCTTCTGGGATTTTCTTTTATTTTGTTGGAAGGATTTTTGTAGGTAAAGGAGAGCTAATTAACATACATAACTTCACGCCCGTCTCCCATGGGGGTAGGCAGAGACTATGGAACGCCAACTACTACGATTCCTACATACCTCTTTCGCTTCATCAACAGTCATCAATTTTTTCATGCATTCTCGTCGGTTAAGGGTACTTTTAATTTGGCCCTTCTTTAATATATCGCCAATCTGATCAGTATGTATAGCTAACTAACTATACATATATTGTTATTATCGTCTACTAATGTAACTGGCAATCTAAATGAATATTCAGTTCGTTCCAAAATAGAGAAGATAAATCAGATATACCTAGCTACAGGAGAACGTAGACAAACGAGTTTATGATACACTTATTCTAACAAAACGGTTTATAGCAGATAAAATGCACTACGTAGTATAAAAATTAAAATTATTATAAAGAGGACATGTATTATATTTCTTTCAAATAGAAACCACACACTCACATTTTATTTCAACAACTTAATCCTTCGTCTATTGTTTCACAAACACATTACAACATGAACATTTCAATTAAAAGAATTCTAGTTTTGAAGTGATTCATCACAATAGTTGAGCTAACGTAATTGAACCGGCGACCTCACGATCGACAGCGACTGTTATTGACTGCTGATCACAACACCCTTGGGCTATCGTCGATACAACTTGACCTCTGCTTTCCCACTTAATAATATTCATCGTAATAGCTTTTAATTATTATTTATAGTTCATTTTGGTTATTAAATAAACAAGTTTGTGTAAAGTATTTTACTGAGAATAAATTAATATTATTATGTGAGATTTTAATATGTTTATGTTAGCCTCAAGAGTAGTAATTGACAACAAGGTTCCAAAAATAATATTGGTTTTATACTTCTCCGGAATACCTTTTTAAGAGTCTGAATTTGTATCCAGTAATAATAATATCAATAACTTTTTGGCTAATATGAAACTAATACTCATAGTTTTATATGTTCAGGCTTATCAGAAAGAAGCCTTATGAAATATATTTATTTATTTGCATACATATTATGTTTGCCATTATAGACTTAATCTATTATGACAAACTCGACTGCCTCTTTGGCCGAGTGGTCGCAAGGCCGACTTCCGGGTTCGTATCCCGGGTCAGACAAAGTAATACTGGGGTTTTTAAAACTTCTCAGTAGTAGCACGTAGTTTGGAATCGTGCCCTGTATATGACATTAGGCTCACCCCTTATTACATGGGACTCATAACACAAATAGTGAAAAGTGGGTGTTACATTGTACAGTGGTATTAAGTGTCGTAATGTGCACCCCTGCCTACCTCTTCGGGAGTAAAAGGCGTAAAGTTATGTCGAATGCGACAAAATAATTTTATACTATTTAACCCATATGCCTCTTACGATTCCTACAAGAGGAATAGCACGTTGTAGTTAATTTATTCACGTATTCTGCCCCACCATCACCATTTAACTTGAGAAACGAAAGAGTCCAAAGATGCTAAGCAAGTTAAAAAGACTCCCTAATGCGTTGATATATTGTACTAAATATCCCCAAAAAATTCTTTATACAAAAGTAGTCTCTAATCATCGGAAATAAGGTCTATAATGGAGTTAGTGGAAAGCAGTCACCTGTGACCGCTTGGGTGTTGAGCAGCCAGAGAATAAACAGTCAGTTCCATTTAAACAGGACTTAAAGATATACAGCCTGTTGTCGGAAGCTTTAGTTAATAGCTTTATGAAGGACTGCCGACACATATCATTGCGTGCTAATGCAGTGAATTAAAGTGCTATTACTAAGGTTATATTTAATGGGAATCGATTCCAAATGGTCTTGTCTATCAATCATTTTGGTCGAAAAATTTTATTAGAAGTTTTTGTTTGAGTTTATTTGGATGATGAACGGAGTCAAGGGGCATGGTCACTGGTCGCCGTTTTTGTATTTCTTCAGTAGGAAGCTAAGTAGTTTGATGTGAAGAAATAAGTCGTTTTTAAGCTTATATTATTCATTTTTGACTACCACGTTGGCCAAGTAGTCGCAAATGCGACTGCCGGGCAAGGGGACTCGTGTTCGATTTCCGGATCGGGCAAAGTATTACTGGTTTTTTTAATTGTCTGTAGTAGCACGGAGCCTGGTATCGTGCCCAGAATATGGTAATAGGCTCACCTATTTACATGGGACTCATAACATAAATAGTGAAAAGTGGGTATTACATTATACAATGGCATAAGGGCCGCAATATGCGCCTCTACCTACCCCTTCGGGGGTAAAAGGCGTGATGTTATGTTATTTATTTTTTGCGTAAGGTTAAGATATGTTTGTCAACAAACCATAACGGTAGAGTACGTCTCGTCAAATACGCAACGTATGCAGTCACAATTCTGAATTCCGTCTATCTCACTCTTTTTAGTGACATTTCTATGTGATAGCAAAAGTGTAATAACAGAAAAGAGTGCTTCTTAGTACTAGCCTTATCTTTCCGAGTTATTTTAAAATCTTTTCACATAAATATTGGAAGGAAAACGGTAATTAATGCCCGAATACTGAAACGTTAATCAATTTTAAGTCACACTTAAGTGTAGTTCTGTCACCACTAATTCTTTGTGAAATGACAGAGATGGCACGATATTTAAGCACGACTTAAAATTGAGTAACGTTTCAGTATTCCAGCATTATTCCTTCAAGATCATAACAGATATGTCATACATATGTCATGTTATAATATATAAACAGTACGCCTATATGACAGTAAAACAAAAGAAAGAAAGAAAGAAAAACCATTTATTTTGCTACGACACACAACAAGAATTTAGAAACACCGAAATAAAAGCCCATAGTGCGTCGCTGCGAAAAAGGCTAGAGCTCAGTTTAATACCGTGGACCGGGCACAGAGGCTCGAGCCCACGGCGCTGATTTTCATACTAACACTACATAAAAAAGATCACACGCTAAACTATATCCCTACAAAACTCAGTTATTGAATAATAATAATAAATATTATATACCGGCAATTACCGATTCGTCTCGAGACGACCTTGCCAACAATTTTGTGCGAAATTATCACTTTTGTTCACAAAAATTACATCGATTACTCATGTAATCTTAGAGTAATCATAGTCTTTTGTTGTTATTATGGATATGATCGGTAATACCTATAAGAACTTGGTGATGTAAAATACCGTTCTCAAGGAACTTATTAATAACTTATTTTTGTCTGATATTTTGTTTGTGGCTTTATAAGCCCCGTCTCTGACTTATCATCTCATTTTTAGTGTGTTGTAATTTACTATTATTGAGCCACTTTCTAGATGGTATACTATACTTTTTGAAATGTTCAAAAAACCCCCGTAATAAGTCAAACATCGTACCTTTGCTCCGTAGTCGACCACTTGCAAAATCTTAACTAAAAACCCGGGAACTAACAAAATCGGACATAAAATAAATATCGATTAAAATTCCAACGAGATACCTAAAATTTTATTATATTAAGATACCAAATAATAATTATTAGTCATTATTATGCAAGTTACATAGTGATGATCAAATATCTTGTGTTCAATCAGATAATGGACAACCTCCAATTTTATTGAGCATTAAACACGCACAAATAAATATTTTGGAACATACATCAAAATGTTATTAAACTAATGCTGTAACTGTGGCTTCGTCTGCGGATTTAGAAGATATCTTTTGATTAGGTCGCGGTTCTATGCATCACAGCGGAGCTCAAGGGAGACGTTAGTCTTAGGATCTGCCGTAACAGGCTTTGCATAATGGGAGGCCCCTTATAAGTGCTCATGGTGGTCTGATGCCCACCACAGATGGGGTCCAATAGGGCTGATGCTTGAACTGGAGGTTCGCACAACAAGCAGTATCGGAGTTGTTTTTTAGTCAGTAAGGCGGGAAAAGTAATTACATTATATTTCTCCTTCAAACCGACACGGGTGGTTTTTTATGAAGTAAAAATTCTGCACTATCTATTTATGCTCCCCAAAAAGCTAGACATCACTTGAAGGTTTCCCCTCATAATGTCATATTGATAATCAGTCCAATTGCTTCGTAGTCAATTTATTATAAACAAACCAACAATCAAATCTCACCTCTTTATAGCATTAGTTCAAATTAAATTAAAACAAAGTTCCTTGATCAACGTGTAGATAATTGCATTGCATATTTTGATTAGCGGTGTGAGAATTTTGATTTATTTGTTAATAATTATGACTAGCGTATACTTGATAACTAAAATATTAGGTAGTAATAAATTTGATTACTTGTCTAGTTTGCAAAAACGAGCGCTAACGGTTTTTCGTAAAGTATTTTTGATTTGTTTCAGTAATAAACATGATGTTTGGGTAACAGATGGAAATAAATAATGTAATATTACTAAAATAATAAAAGGGCATTTCATGATCCCCTTTCTTGGATAAACAGATACCGAAATATACGAGACACTACTTTTTGAATAACTAAACGATACTTTGGTTTTAACTATGTAACTGACACGATGACCATCAACAGTAATTAACACAACCACCCAAAACCAACCAACCAAAAATTAAAACTTATCTTCGTTTAAAATCTAAGCCAATAGCGTACCTATAAAGATCGAAGCTAAGGTAATCGTGATAAGCACGCGCGCATCACCGTATGATTACGTGGTGCGCGGGCGCAGGGGTGCGGCACCGACACTTAGCGGCCTATTATCGACGTATCGCAATTGTTTGTTCGTTTGTGTTTACAATTGCACTATAATTAGAAATAATTACTGAGAGTTGGTAGTAAATTGTAGATGGGTGTAGTTGGTACATGTTCTAGGTATGAGTACTGGGAACGTTTAGTTGTTTTTTTTTTGTAATCGCTTATATGGAGTATAACAAGCAGTCATTATCATTTTTAGTTCGTATTGATTATCTCAATCGAATCGTCTAAGTCTGAGATTACAATTGAGACAATCAATATCTAGAGGTAAATACACTATTTAAATTCCTTAATACTTCGGAGTATACAATTATTAAAAGTAGACTTAACTATCTAAGTATTTTAAACGTTTGGGGAAATAGATGATAATTTCTAGCCAAATCTAATTCCAGGCCAGATGTCCCAGTGACCAGTAAATATTACTAGGTTTTTGGTCAAACTACAGAAATAATGAAATTTGTCAATGAGTCAATTGAGTAAATAATAATAACAACACCAATCAAATTCACAAAACATACATTTTTATAGATGTAATAATTATTTAAGTCAAAGTCAAAGTCAAAGTCAATGCATTTATTTCAATTAAACCATAGTTTGGTACTTTTGAAACGTCAACAAATACAAAATAAATAATAGTCTGTCAGTCAGTCCGTCAGTGAAATTAGGTGAAGCTAGCTGCTCATTCCAAAACGTCGATTCGAATGGAGAAGAACGAGCATGAAACTCCATTCGTTACTCTTTTTAAAAAAAAGTATGTTCTACAATGTCTCTGATACATATTTCAATACTGTACGCATATGTAAGAACAATGCAAAGACACGCTTGACGCATTATACTAATAACTTACTAAAATAAAAAAAATAAAAATCTTAAATCTAACATGGTGCTCACATATGCATACTGACAATCCATAGAAATAGTGCTTCTATACAAGAAAAAGGAAACTCTATGTTTCAATAAAGAAAGAAATGCTCGATGCCATAAGGAAACTAGATTGTCTACATTAGAAATAAAGTATTAAATTATGTATTATATTACCTACTATTGGAATTAAACTACTGACTACATTTGAGTATTGTCCAGTGGAGCCGAACCAACATGCTGCCAAGCATTCTTATCTTCAAGATAATCTGTCAGTGTGTAGTAAGCTTGATTACATAATTCGCGCTAAATATATGTTTTAAATTTACCTTCATTGAGATCTAGTATGCTATTTGGTATGTTATTATAGCATTTAATACCTAACCCCATAAAGGATTTCTGTACTTTGGACAGTCTGAATTGTGGTATAGCTAACTTATTTTTGCCTCTAATATTAAAATTGTGTCTATCGCTTATTTTTTCAAACAATTGCCTAAATAAGTAATCGAACTGAAACTACAACAGCCCATGGTTTAAACCACATAAACATTTAACCACTGTTTAGTCCACCATAATACCTATATACCTCTATATAGGTAATATATATATATATGTATATTGTATATCAGTGCGTTAATCCAATTAGTGTCGACTGTGCTATGTCACATTAACATACGATTTGAATTTTAAAACAGGCAGAAAATTACTAGGAACCTGTTATGGGACCAAAGTGTAATAGATATATATATATATGTGTGTTTTGACTAAATGTATAGCAATTATTTTCGGTTTATTGATTTAAAATTAGTAGTTAGGTATATACACGGACGATGACAAAAAGGCGGGCAGTCTGTTGAAACAACGACTGTAGCACCTTGCTACTATAGACTTACATGCAGAATACACACACATTGACGCGAAGGACATCTGTCGTATGACATGCCTCGTCATTACACTTCATATATTACAGCGTTGCAATTACACGCACACAGAAATGCCCCACTGATATTTTGGTGCTTCAATTATTTCTAAGTAAAATTAGGTTCATTTTTGGTCAACGTCCTCGGTTGTATATTCCATAGCTGGTCTAATGTCATACTCAGAGGCATTCAATTATTACATAACATAACATCACGCCTTTTAACCCTGAAGGGATAGGCAGAGGTATACATTATGCCACTGTACAATGTAACACACACTTTTCACTATTTATGTTATGAGACCCATGAAATAGGGGGTGAGCCTATTGCCATATACCGGGCACAATACCAAACTCCATGCTACTTCTGAGAATCCCCTTGCCCAGCAGTCGCACTTGCGACCACTTGGTCAACAAAGTAGTGAATTATTAAAACTATTTTTTGTTCTGTTTTGAGAACTGGGTTAAGTATTGCCAGTTTTAGTGATGATTGCTCACCTGTATGCCCATATAGAGGTATAATGAAGTAATTTAGTATCAGATGAATTGACATCTTTTCCCTCCATGATTTCCTTGATTATTTTACTCCTTACATAATCAATTAATCTTTACTTGAACTATCATCTTCCATATTTTTACTACATAAAATGTTAAAACAGAAATGCTCTCTTACTCATAGTGCAGTAAACGTACCTAAAATAATAATATCTTACAAATTATCCATATCTAATTTATTTATTAGTTATGTATATAAATAGAAAAGATGACCAATAACTCTGATATACACAAGTTTATCTTCATTTTGTCAAATAAAATCATTGCACCTACCAATAACTCTTTTCTGCATCACCCAAAGGTCAGACTGGAAGAAAATGCCTGCAGCATTAAGTCCACCTATGTACACTTTGTGCATGAAGCGTATTAAATTAAATAAATAACTAGATTCTAGAACACCGTATTAATTTTGAAAATTATAATGTGTGATAACTAAGGAAAACTTTAAGATCAAAATTGTCCTACAATATCTCAATATCGTGATCTGAAGATGCAGTCTAAGTCGCAGGACAATTTATTTTCCTACGAAATAATAAAATAGGCATGTAATAAATAACTGTATGTCCATTTAATAAGTATCATTTTCTGTTGCTCATACGCATTCTATTGCTAACTAAGATAGGTGATGATTTACAATACAACATGGCTCCGGGCATTTTATTTCAAGAGCTGTATTTATTGCCTACTGTATCTGTTAAATATTTCATTACATTTAATTTATTTTATTATTTATGAACAATTTATTTATTGTTTTAGAATTGAATTATGGAGTTTAAAATTTTAGTTTCACGAGCGAGAATTAATTGTGGTATAGTTAAATTAAATGTCATTATTTTATGGACTGTTTTCCGTGTACAAATTATAATATGGTTTGGTTTGTTGGTTTTGTTCTGCGGGCATCAAAGGAGTTTAAAAGACCTTCTACCACCCTACTGCTATACAATAGCTACGTGCGAAGCCAGTTAGAATACTGTAGTGCGGTTTGGAGCCCATCGTACCAAGTCCACATCGCTCGAATCGAGAAAGTTCAGAAAAAGCTCCTTAGCCACTTGGCATTTAGATTCAAATTGAGAAATTCTAGATCTTACGAGGATAGGTTGAATTATTTAAAACTCACTGATCTCGAGTCTCGCCGCATCATTCTTGATCTAACATTTCTATACAAGTTGCTTAGCAATGGAATGGACTGCTCAGATCTTCTAAATAAGATTTCTATCAATGTGCCTTCCAGAGTACCTTGCCACCCCCGCCCATTGCTTGAGCCGCCGAGATGCCGAGCAAACTTGTAAAAACATTCACCACTAGTTAGGATGTCAAACCTGTATAACACCGTAGCTTGTAACTCCACGGAAATTGATATTTTCTCCAATAAACTGGGGAAATACAAATCCCTGCTTCAAACATTGCTCACTGATACATAGGTGCTGAAGTACCTATACGTTAATTTATTATCTTAATTTACCTCTAATTTATTGTCTTTTTATTATCATTGTTTTCTGTTTGCATCGTTTGTTTTGTTTCCTGATTTGACAATTTTCCATTTTATATTCAAAATTACGATTTATTTTGTTTGCATGTCGTGATCTCCTTTAATTGGAGAAGCACAAGGTATCTGTTTATTGTATTAACACTGTGCATGTTACGAGTATTCTCTGTTGGAGATCCTTTTTAAATAAAAATAAAAAAATAAAAAATAAAATAAATAATATCTCTTTACATTTTTTACTTTCGATAATAAACAACTTTTGTTTGAAAGCAACAGTAAAAAAGTAATGAAATAAAGAGAATGCATGCCTGAACAGGTTCACACATACCTAATCTTATTTTAATGAATATAACTACTATTTAACCACAACCAATATTTACACTACTAAAGCACAATATCAGCAACAAAAACCCATTGCAACATAACCCATCAGAATGATCAATCATTCAATCAATACGCCATTTCATCAACCACCATGCTTCAAGTAAAAATCCTGAGTTCAAAAGCCGGTTTTGACGAACGGAGCCAGGCGGTGTAACCAAGGCTTTGTAGGTCAAGGTCCCAAGCAATCTAGGTTCTATTCATACCATACGCGAGATTTATGGCAACATTCGTTCACTATTATTACGTAGCAACCTTTACAATTGAATATTATTTTAATATATTTCTTACGAGTGTATTGAAAACATTGAATTGATAATGGGTATCGCTGATATGTAATTTTGTTAGAGGCTTTATAGGGAAGTTAAGAAACTGTATTGTTATATGGAGTCATTATTTGTTGGGTAGCAATGCTTTGGACAGTCATCGTTGTCATTATTCATGTTCTTCCCATGATTACTAAAAACTCAAAACTCTGTGCTGATTGATTGATAAGAAAATGTATAAATAATTAATACAACCCTTTATGTCATAAATGCATTTACAAATTTAAATTTTACATGCACATTACATGAAATAGCAATGCAGAAATCAATTGTTCAGCCTCTGCATCAACTGGACTATAGTCAAAATATATTTGCTCAGTCATTGTTGATCCTTTATCTCAATCTGACTGCCCAATCCATTTCGGTAAAACAGACAAAGCCACAGAAGTAGCCACATTTTATATAAAAATAAAACTTTAATATACCTCAAACATATCATAATCGACACGTTTCGCTTTTAATACGTCTTACATCGCTCTCATAAGGTTTCGTATGACTCAGCAAAATTAAAACTCATATTAGATTTCATAATCTGTATCTTCACACCTCTTATAAACATTGCAGCACCAATCAAAAGATTGATATGATGTATATACTGTCAGAATGTCTGTTAATTTGACTTTGACTTTGATCGACTGTATTCCTACAGCAGCAAGATTGAGTTTTGTATGTGATTGTAATTATGTGATTTGATATGTGGGGTCGGCTGAGTATTTGGTTGGATTTTTCTGCTCTTAAGATATTTGGTAGAAAATATTTTTTCTGATGTCCTAATTCTGACGAGTGAAAAATGTTTGGTTCTACTCTACTCCAAGAGCTCAAAGACGACTTAGATCACTTATAAATCAAAGAAACATTTCTCGATCAACACTTGTAAAATATTTACTATATATACTAAGTATTTACTGGATCAATGAAATTTGAGACCGCACAGAAGTCCAAACACAATTTCCATAAAGACCCCAAAATGGTTACCTCGTTTTCCGTTGCGACAACACCATAATCTATTTCACTTTGCATCTTGACCTCCCTTAGCAGAACGTATACAACAGTCATTTACAACATTCTTAATTAAATTAATTGTCAGTTAACTATTCCAGCAACAATTAATGCCTTGGGTAAGGTCGGAAATAATAATATTTTTTTATTCGTATCGATTGGTACAATCGATTACGACACGCATTTAATCGATACAATGGGCGATTCGAATCGATGAAAGACGTTTGACGTTGAGTGTATGAGTACATTAATACCTTTTTGTTTCGAGTTAAAAGTTTATCAATCAATCGTATTGTTTTGTGTCGATTAATTGAATATATAAAAGTGATCCTGTTGTTCTGGACTGAATAGGTAGCTATTAAGTTTGGTGGTTATGTAAGTTTATAAGTGAGTGTTATAATAGATTCCTATTTAATATAATGCTGGTTTTGATTCAGCAATCACAATATATACGTCTAAGTCGCTATGCGGATACAAATAGTCAGTTGCAACTGCACTCTTTGAAATAATATGTTTCATGAAATAGTCGACCACTTGATAAAGGACATCAGTTCAAGAACCGTGTAAGAAGTAGACGATATACCTTATTTAAACTCAATTTTCCCTAACAACGCTATTACAAGCAGAGGGACTACATAACATAACATCACGCCTTTTATCCCCGAAGGGGTAGGCAGAGGTGCACATTATACCACTGTACGATGTAACACCCACTTTTCACTATTTATGTTATGAGTCCCATGTAATAGGGGGTGAACCTATTGCCATATACCGGGCACAATTCTAGACTCCGTGCTACTACTGACAATATTTAAAAACCCAGTAATACTTTGCCCGACCCGGGAATCGAACCCGAGACCCCTTGCCCGGCAGCAGGCAGGACTAATAATGAGCAATATTAGGTTATCGAACTATGAGTAAAATTCGCAAACCTAGTTTTGGTAACTTTACTGTGTCCTTTGAAAACTCTCAAATAAAGTAATTTAAAACCACATTTTTTAATTTACCAAATACAATATAACAATAAACACTACATAACCGTAAATTACTACAAATAGACATTTGCACACAATAAAGCACTCGAGACAAAAAGTCATCACTTACATTCATAAATGACCTTGGAATCGAGTACCGATTGCACTTTCAATTGTTTTAATGTAAAAAAACTATAATATTTAGCTTCGGATCAAAAGGTCACAACAGCCGGTAGTGATGATTTCATCAATACTTTGGGAGAACATAGGATCGTATATTTCCAATTTAGTCGGACCTTTTGATGTATTAAGATTGTACATAGTGTTAGGTCTATTTATACTGGCTGGTTTATTTATTTATACATAGATAGGATCATCAAAATCTGACCTCTTATTGTATGAAGAGTCTTAACAGAGTGAGGTCTATTTATACTAGCAGTTTGACTTGATATGCTGTTAGTGTATTTAGTTTTTACTAGGATGTAGTGTTACGGATGTTTTGGTACAAGTTCAATTTTAACTATCATAATAATTATTGTTTCGCAATTAACTTGCAGAATTTAATACATTTATTAGATCATTATTTTTATTAGTTAGTCAATTCTACAGATGTTATCTTTATTTTTCTTCTTGATTTAACTTTTTTCATCTTTTTCTCATATACGAATACTTATCACACTATCTGAATTCTAACCAAAGTATATCCTAAGAACTTCGTGATTTGAAATATGTATTTCACCATACCAGAGATCAAATCCTTTTTGCTTTAACACCACTTGCGAGACCGTCTAACATCATCTAACGACTGATTCAATACATGTCTACGCTATTTAGACTGCCTCAGGCTTACCCACTTCGCAAAATCTAGAAATTGATTCCGTGATTACCCAAGAATGCTTTTAAATACATACCTATCAATTTTATTAGTTTTATTACCAACATTGTAATTCAGAATTTTATCCCATTTTACCATTAGACAGTAGACTTAGTCCAATAAAATACCATAATAATAAATACTATATGAATAAGCTCCCAGAACTTAATTCGTGCTACCATGCTCAAGAAATTGCCGATACGGAGCCGCGGAGGACGTAAAAGGTTGCCGGGGCTCCGGCTCGAAGTGCAGTTGTAGGGACGGGGTGAAAGTCAAAGATACAACTAGCCTCATGGTTGAAAATCACATTTTTACATCAAAATAAATAGCAAACAAATCGATGAAACTGAAAATAACCACACAAGTAATTACAATCCATATAACACCAATTGGAAGACATTGACAGGATAATGTAAAATGGTAAATCTAGAGGTAGGTAATTGTTTAAGTGATTGATTACTGTCATACACCTACTACTTGTGTTTGTTTTAAATTAAAACTTCATAAATTTATGTCAGTTACTAATCTATCATTTTGCTAACAAGACTTTGAATATGACATTTATTTGTTGAAGAGTTGTACAGATTTATTTTACTATACATATATATGTAAATTTTTATACGGTAGTTGTAGAGATATAACATAACATTACGCCCTTTATCCCCGAAGGGATAGGCAGAGGTGCACATCACGGCACTTAATGCCATCACTATTTATGTTATGAGTATTGCCATAGCCTATTGCCATATACCGGGCACAATTCCAGACAACATTTTTATTGATACCTAGCTAACATTGTAATAACATAACTAGCAAAAAACAGGATAAGATTTTATAAGTCAAAACCTTAATTACAGATACTTTTTCTATCCCATAGATTAAACCTGAAACCTTAGATCAGCAATGAACTTATTGTAGCAACAAATTAGTTCGTAAGTAACTTAATCTTAAAGCAAGTTTTTTTTTTAAAAATATCAGCCATCAAGAGTTTGTCTAACAAAATCGTTTTTGTAATAACTATCGTGAGACATACTAAATTAACTAAAACTCGCGCGTTACTCACGTAAAAATACTGAGAAAAGCTCTACTAATTTCGAACTACAGAGAGGGGTTCTTCCTCATGAGCAGCGTGCGCAGTCGAGGCGATGTCGTGCCACCTACTGATTATTACGATTTACGACTAACTTTCACGTGAGTAACTCGAGATTTTTAGTTAATCTTAAACCTTGTTCACACATCACCAAACCATAGTATTGCGACATTTACGCGTAGCATTGAATCAACACAATTGTTCGTACTCATACACTTGTAGTCACGACTACAGATGGAACTATACATACCAGTTAATCATGGTCTCGCTTCGTATGATCTTTCCGCACAATCGAGGGTCAGCTTATACTGGATATGTATAGCTTCGTGTGCCCTGTACTTCTATATACTGTCCTCTCACATGTACATAACATAATTAAAATTGATGACTTAATCAGCAGCCTGCTGAATCAAATTATCGATCGATAGATCAATAAAAGAAATATCATATTTCATACATTAATTCATTCATTCTTTTTACATCGCAATATTTATTTGTCAATACTGACAGCCAATCAGACGAGAATGTGTGATTTATTGAAATTTTGAATGAGTACTCACTAGCGATAGACCTTGTTGTTGCAATTTCTGCAACAGCAACTATTACTAGCTCTAAATGCAATTATGTACTGTCTTTAATTGTAATCGTTTCGCAATAATATTTTTACTTCTGCCTATCGCTTTTTTTACTTACATTCATTTCCATTCAACTCAATTTATATTGTCATCAATACTCAGTTTCGATAGTTTCAATACAGTTTGTTCTTACAAAAGACATCAACGCGTTACTAAATTTGTCATAAGTAACGCGTAACGTTATATTCTTTTCTCTCTCCGAGTTCGTAGCAATTGCTATAAATTTGCGCCATAACCATTGTTGTAATATAAACATACAGATAAAGTAGTATTCGGGATTGTCCAAAATGTAACAAAATTACCTAATTATACGTTCGGAAAAATAGAGTGGCATCGAGAATCGAGTTTCACTTCAGAGTTCACACCTCTATCTATTCGGACGATTGCACCGATCACTAACTTTTAACTTGAAGATAATTTTAATAATAGAGTCTATATATTAACGGACGTCGACGCCCAACCGTTGCTCTATCTAATTTCTTATCTAACTACAACTTAATTAATAGCCACTTGTTGAAATCGATTTCGAGTTTGATTTATAAATCGAATGACCTGTATTTACGCGGCCTATCGATTCGAATGTTTTATCGATTAAAAATTTCTTATTGGTATGAGTTGTAAATGAAGGTTGATGTTGTTTATTTACACCATAATGCATCCTGTAGGAAGGTCTAGGTAGAAGTGATATTGGAATTTAGAGTATTCATTTTATAACGTATTGTAAGATTAAAGGACTTTCTCAATCCATGCAACTAGAGTACGTTGTTGCATGATATATAAAATGAGATACAACATCATTACCTTCAATTTCTTAATGGATAGACAGAGACGTGTTATTTATATTTAATTTACCATAAACTTATACTACTTCAGCGAAACTTAATCAATAATTCATCACCGGAAATCAAACTCAACACCCAATATTACTCAGTACATTTACAACCACTAACCAACAAGGCAGATCAACAAGTTAACATTTATTAGATAGGGCACTTGTATGAATATTTATTTTTATTAAAAACGAAATGTCAAGGGGATCAAATTATTATAGTTTAGAGAAAAAAACGTTAACAGGTGTGAAGATTAATTACGAACTCGACGCGTTTACAAGTAATTAATGTTCCTTGACATAGTAACAACTTGTTAAGTTGGTCGTCTTCAAATATTTTTAGAAATAATTAAGTATTGGAGTCAATTTGTTGAGTTTATCAAAATAAATTAATTGAAGTGAGATGTTTCTGACCAGACTTGGAGAATGTAAGTCTTTACCTGAGGTTTTGTTTCTTTTTAATGCACTATAGACGCTTTTAGTTCTGCAGTGTATGCCTTCTTTTCTGTCAGTCACAGTCCCATCACATCTGAAAAGGTTTGTAATTCTCATTCGAAACCCGACAACCTCATTCTTTGCAAACTGGTCACATACGATAGTTTTGACTATTATTTGCTCTAAAGCACTGTATACTATTAGAATTTTTTTTTCAATGGGACAATCCACCACAACCGCCCAAAACCGCTGCAACTCCTGTAAGCCAGGATCTACACTAGATACAACCATGAAAGCACTTTAACACTGTCCGGTGTGTCCAAGAGTACTAATAGTATATTTTGAAAAAAGTTTAAAATCTAAGATACTATTCTAATTACCATCTTTCTCTCTCAGTTTACATACATGTCAAAGTTTCAAAGACCCGTCAATTTGTGGCTAAAGTAACAGCCCGTTCAGAATGGCCTGCCATGACAAGCCAATTTGTTTGACGCGCTTGAAACGTTAATTGCGACTCGGACAGCCGGTGTGAAGGTGACCTTAGGATGCTTTACGTAATGTTGACAGCTTGTGTTTGTTTCTATGTTGTTGATTGTTGATTGATCTGATCGTTGTCAACTTTGGACAGGTTGAATTTTTCTTCTTGTCTGAAGGTGTCATTTGGTTATTAAATGTTATGTGTAGGTTAGGTGTGTGATTTTGATTTATTTTTTGGGTGTAACGCCTGTTTTCGCATTGTGTTGTGTTGTTTAGTGATATTTTGACATGAAGATGACAACTTTATCTCTTCACACCTGTGTGTCCAAACAGCAAATTTTCTAAAGCCGTAATAATTTATGACGTAGATAGTTCATGTCCTGACTTTTCCTTTTTCAGTTTCACATCTTTTTCCTTATGTTGATCATTTATATACGTATAAACATCATACAAAACAGAGCAATAAAACTCATCATCAGTTGAAACTTCCCCTGAACCTCCTTTCCTCTCCAGTTCGCCACGCAACTAATTAACACACGTATGTCCACACCCCACAGACTGACAGACAATAGACTCACTCGAGAGCAACCCGAAAAGGCATCGCACGACTCGCAGGGACCGCAACAATTTCCTCTGTAGTAATTGACTGGGGGATTTGCATAAGTGGGGTGGTGCCCAACTGTTCTACACTGCACCACTTTCGAAATATTGCATTATGTACTTCCTGATTTAGTATTACGAAAACTGTCGAAAATTATTTCGACAAAGATGTTTTTGTTTGTAATTTTTTTTTGTATTTTTCTTCACATTTCCTTAAGCTTTATTTTATGAACAATATTCTTAATATTTTCGAATTGTGTTAATTTCGTACACCGGCTTGAACACATGCGCTATGAGACTTACCAAAACACGCGCTATTTTTGTAATTAAAAAAACCTGGAAAGTGTCGAACAGCTATGTCAAAGTTAATAATTCCTCTACACCTCTTGTACAAATATATACACAAAATTTCTATGCTATCATCATCTCATTATCACACCAAAACTCCCAACAAAACATTCTAGAAAATATTCTCAATAATATAATTCACGGAGGTTATATTAAAAAGCCGGATCAGTGACCAGGAGGGCAGTTCTTGGGCGACAGAAATAACAGGCCAAGATTGACGAGATACATACCATTAGCTACTAACGAACATCTCAATTTAACCAACCACCTGCAAGGCAAGCCTTTAAAATAAACCCACAGCACTTTCGTATGGCGTTAGACTCGTTTTATTCAATACTTAGATTTCAGTTCGCAGTTGAATAGATTTTTCAAGGTTTTCAATTTAATGGTTTTATTTTTCAGTGAGACTGTGTTTTGTTTTTATATTAATGATGGAATGGGATGGGTATTTTTATTGCCATCAACGGTGTGTTCATGATTTTGATGGGTGAGCAATTAAATAGTGCCTAATGTGACATAATAGTTTAAATACTAGTCATCTAATTGACAAGGAAGTGAAATTAAATAAGAAAAATAAGGTCGACACTCGTATGATTGTTTTGGAAATAAATAATTATGACTTACGAAATTAAGTTCAGGTAGGTGTAATTTGTTCAACTTTGACATAACAAAAAGCTTGAAAGAGACTATCATTATGCAATAATTAATAATTATTCACAACCGTTTCCAATTTATTTACTGGCAACATTCTCCACAATAAAACAGTATTTTATCATTGGAACACATTTCTGTTCCCTTTCGAAAAACATCTAAAAATCGAATTCCTTATTTAAACAAATGTGCTTAACATTAGAATTGATTAGGTGGCGTGCGCGCGCGCATTTCAGATCGCTTGCCGCGCGTCTAATTAATTAGTGTAACGATTATGGTACTAGGCACGTGCCACCACATTATTTATGTTCACCATAACCTGCCTTCGAATGTAGTGGGAAACTTTAGATGTTTACATGTTTATGTAAGAATGTTTTTAATGATTTGTAGAAAAAGTTTATAAAACGAAACTTTATGGCAAATTATTATTTTGTAGTACTAATAGTAACTAATAAATAAATAAATACTGACTAATACTAATAGTACTGAGTAATACCTCTACATTTTTGCGATATGTTGAATTTATTGATGAGCTTTTTCTTAAGAAAAAACTTTTAGTTTATTTTATCAAGGTGATCATTTTGCCTTTCTTTCATTTTTGAGGGAAATAAGGTATACGTAACTTATTTCATAAATTTATTTAGATTCACGCTTAATACCAGTCTATACTGCAAGCAAAATCACTTAACAAAAACAACAATGTACTAAGTTTTTATAACAACTATCGTGAGACATACTAAATTATGTAAAATCACAGGTTACTCACGTGAATATACTGAGAAAAGCTCTACTAGTTTCGAACCACAGAGGGGTTCTTGCGTGAGCTGCGCGACGTCGCCGCGACCGCGCACGCTGCTCATGAGGAATAACCACTAATAGTTTTTTTCTAATAGTTTCGAACCCCTCTGTGGTTCGAAACTAGTAGAGCTTTTCTCAGTATATTCACGAAAGTAACCCGCGTTTTTATTTAACAATTAACTAAAATATTTATTAACAAAATCACTTAAACACTTTTTAACCAACTACATTAACAATAACATAACAAATAATAAATATGAAAATTCACCTAATATCAATATAATAACTATGTTGCCTCAGGCACTGAGGGCAAGTCAAATGCCTTCTAAACTGATTCAAAACGACGCACATTTGTTTAAGTGAGGCTTTACAAATTGTTTCGTTAGGTTAACTTAATGTCTACATGTAAAGCTTCGGTGCTTGTAATTAAATACCGTGGATGTTAATATTCAACTGGGTATTGGGTTTATAAAGGTTTTTTCAATAATTTTCAATTATATGGACTATTTCGGTTTTCGAGAAATTCTTAGGATCTAGGTTTTAACGCTCTGGAATCTTATTTTGTTATGGTACTAAGTTCATATACTATAGGTATATACATATTTATTCACCAAAAATATATTTGATGATATAATATGAGGCTCAACGAATTTATTTTATTACCTACTTAGCTCAGTAAATAATCAAATACTTACTGAGGTTTTTTTTAAATTGTAAATATTTCAGTTTTTAATTATTTGTACTTTAAGTTGTATATATTTATTTATACATACGTAATTTGATGAATCTAATCTCTGCCTACCCCCATGGGAGACAGGCGTGAAGTTATGTATGTATGTATGTAATTTGATAAAATAATCACAATGTACAGTAAAATTAATTTACTGAGGTTGAATTGATAAATCCCGAAATTGATTTTAACTTATTTATAGAGAACTGAAGTGAATGATGAAATGATAAAGTCTAAGCAACGGGTTGAATGATAAGTTTGACCAAAAAGATAAATGAACATATTAACCTCTCACCTACGAAAACTAATTACTATTATTCCCACTTCAAAAAATTGTTTACATTCATATTTTAATAATTTTTAATCGGCATTTTCCATGGATTATGCAACATGTTATTTTTCTAAACTCATCATTTTAATTACTGGACATTAATCAAAGATGTAGATGTGTCAAAATTTGTTATAACTCTCCAATTAACCCCGAACTTTGCCCTCTACGTTGTAGATAACAGCTGCTTAAGCTACACTTATCTTCCAAATAACATATAACATAACATCAACACCTTCTAAACTGAGAAGTGTTCGGCAGATTTGCTCTTACAAATGTAACACCCACTTTTCACTATGCTTTGATTCACGTAATAGAGGGTGACTGCCGATTTGAGAATCGAAACTGAGACCTATTCGGCAGTCATGCTTGCGACCACTTGATATATGATCCTTTCTGTCGAATAAATTCAAACTTTATAACAGAATACTAAAGTTTAAAATCGATATTTGACAGATTAGAAGTTCTGTACTGTATAGTATTTAATTTTAGCTGCGAGTTTGTTCAAACGATTTGTTACTAAGTGATGCAGTGCGCCATTCGAGAAGCAATCGTACGCATTAGTGCAGACTGGGGAGCCATCAGTCTTGTTATTACGCCTTTACCCAAGTGTTTATGTTTCAGATGGAGTATGTTTGTTGTATAGAGCGCTAATAACTTTATTTTAAGATAAATTAAAATGGCTGAAAGTGTTAACCAGATACACAGTAGTAAAAATATCTATTTCAATAAAAAAGTCAGTGATAGAGGGCTGCAGCACTATCTGACACATAAGAATTTTTTAAACTGCCATCTTTAACCAATCAGAGAATTGTGAAAATTATAGCAAATGTCCAGCTGGGGGGTTGTTTATTTATAATGAAAATTCTTATAGGACTATTGAAGTTTTTTTATATGTAAAATATTATTAACAATGTGAGTTGGTTTATCTATAAAATCTATTCAAAAAAACAAACTCAGTCGGGTAATGATAATTTTGAAAGCAACTTTCGTTACTTTATTACATTCATACTCAGACGTAACCTAGTATCATCAGTACACGTGTTCTAGATGCGAGCACATCAGTAATTGATCGAGCATGTTTCAATTACCTTAGTGTTTGTATTTATCAACAAAACGACGAAACTTGAGGATCAATGTGTGCGCACGCGTTGAAAGTCGATTGATGTTTCTTAACTGTGAAATACTATTGGATATTTGTCATTTGATGTTATTTTGCTTGAGTAAATGTTAGCCTTTGATATTCAGTGTATCTTATGGATTAGCAATATATCTTATTATACAAATGGACTTTTCACCTCTTGTGTAATTACTTTTATTGTAACTATGAAAACTATTAAAAGATTTTGTATTTGTTTCGCATTTTCTATTTGCTTACATCGGTCTGTAATACAACTTTCATTCTCAATAAATACCTGAGAAATTGTTAGTGTTTCAAATCGAGCCAAGCGCCGTAACACAATAAATACATAGATATCACGTGACCCTTAAACCAAATAATAGCTAATTAATAAAACATACAACTTGCCTCGTTGGCCGAATGGTCGCAAGTGCAACTGCAAGGGGTCTCGGGTTTCATTCCCGGGTTGGGCAAAGTATTACTGGGTTTAAAAAAATCCCAGTAGTAGCACGGAGTCTGGAATTGTGCTCGGTATATAGCAATAGGCTCACCCACCTATTACATGGGACTTGTAACATGAATAGTGAAGGGTGTTACATTATGCAGTGGCGTTAAGTGCCGTAATGTGCACCTCTGCTTACACCTTCGGTGATAAAAACGTGATGTTACAAAAAAAATCACAACTTATAAATGAAAAAAGAAAACTATTTCTCAACGACAAACACTACCATTAAGTCACTTTAAGACCATACCACCTATCATCACCACAAAAAAGAACATAAAATAACTCTTTCAAATCGAGAATAATTCACAACTGTTCCACAACATACCGGCCAGTACTCAAATACATCATAAATTAACGATTTTCGCATACATATCGTAGTTCAAAAGAACGTAACGGTGGGGAATGTATTATTAAAACGTAATGTACACTGTATAGTTATATGGTATCGTTCGCGGCAAGCTCTGATGTTTATCTAATGGTCTGCGAATGCCAACGATATCTTGTGACGAAGACGTGCCAATATTTTCTTTGTGGATTTAGTTTTGTTTGGTAAAATGTGAAATAGCTCTTACTGTTTTTTGTTGACATTATTTATATAGCATGGGAATTCTGGCTTACAAAAATCAATTAATACCTATGTAACTGCTGCTGACTGCACGGTTGGTGCGGTGGCTGGGCAACCGGCTGCCGTGCAACGAGTCGCGGGTTCGATTCCCGCACGGAACAACACTTTGTGTGATCCACAAATTGTTGTTTCGGGTCTGGGTGTCACGTGTATGTGAACTTGTATGTTTGTAAACGCATCCACGACACAGGAGATAACCTAAGTGTGGGGCAACGTTTATTTTAAAAAAAAACTATTTTAAGCAAGCAATTTACGAATATATTGTACATTGAACCTACAAAATATTCAGTTCGTCATCATCGTCATTAATCACTAATATTTGGTATTTGAGAAAAAAAATATAATGCTTATATTTAATATTAATTTCTATAACTTAAAGATAATACAACCAATTGATTTGTGGACTACAAATCAATTTGTTGTATTATCTCGTACAATACAAACTAAAATTCAACAATAATTTCGTACAATACAAGCCAAACCCACTATAACTTATCAATATTCTAATCCATCCTCCACAGAAACCCTTTTGAGATACTTTAGAAAGTGTAAATCCCTTACGTTGAGGCGGGCCCATTAGAGACGGGAATAATTCCACCGATAACTTATCGATATATCGATATAATCGGGTGGTCGCTTATTGTTTATCGTTGCTTCCTAGCCGCCGGTCGAGAAAGTATGGATCGATACTTATCGATTAATTACGAATGCGGTTTGTCCCGTGAGTGCACAATGACATCGATTTGAATTTAGAAGCTAGTGTCACAACTGTGATTGGCTATCTTTTTATTTGGTCGATTAATTATGGCGTGGATCACTTTAATGGGTTATGCTAATGCTTTAACGAATCAAGATAAAGTGTTTGGTTTAGAATGAGTGCTAGTTTAGTTGCCTTGTTAGTGCAACTGATGTTGAGGTAGTAAGTTCTATATACGGGTGAATGCCTGAAAGAATGCCTGATTTTTTCTAGATTCTGCCGGTATCTTGACTACCGGTATGTAAGACACAATAGAAAATACATCCTCCTGGAGTTGATATAATTTATGTTAGATTATTTTAGGTCTTAATTGTTTAAATGCTATATTAGTTTAGTATCACATGTTAAGGCGCTATTACACTCAAACTGCGATTCGCAAACCGACGCTTTTACTAACGCAATTCTGTCTAATACACTTATGTCGGAATACTCAAACGCTACTCAATTTTAAGTCGTGCTTAAGTATAGTTCTGTCTCTACAAATGCTTTGTAAAATGACAGAGATGGCACGATATTTGAGCACGACTTAAAATCGAGTAACGTTTCAGTATTCCAGCATTACTTTATTTAGTAATTTATAAAATTTTAAAAAAACATTGATTAATTACACCAACAATATAATTTTACTAGTCCAACATACTAGACACAATGCTGCTTACCACACAAAAAACGAGCGAGATATTATGTCAAACTGTCATAGTTTTTTACTGCTAAACGATTTGCTCCAGTTTTTTTATAACGACGTTTAAGAACTATTATTGTTGATGCTAGTTAAACACATTTTTATAATGTTGTAATTTTTCACCGTCGAGAGAAAGGTTTCACAATGGTCTCTCGACTGAGAGAGTACAATACTCGATAGTCGATAGTTACAATAGAGATGTGTATCAAATAGTGTAGCGCTCCGAATATTATCGATTGTTCGTACATTACCTATGTCGATGTTAGATGGATTTACATAAGTTTTGATTGTGTATTTTTATTTTTTAGCGATGGTAAGATGGCAAATGTATTATAAGCTTTAAGAATTAATACTTTACATAGTTACCGTTTTTTAATGATATATTTTTCTTTTGTTGACAGTTTTCAAACGCTTTGACATCAACCACCAGCCGTCTACTTCACTTAATTTTGGATTTTCAAAAGTAAGTAAATTATTTGAGGTGTAGTTAGTCTTGTAATAATTGATAAGTGTTGTAAACGTCCCCGTTTATATTTAACCGACTTCAAAAAAAAGAAGATTCTACTTTTGATCTGTATGCATGTATGTATGTCTGTATGTATACACAGACAAACACACGTTTGTGTCCGATTATCTAATAATTGGCTGAACCAATTTTGATATGGTTTACAGAAAAGTGTTCGTTATGCATGGATAAAGGTGTATTAAATAACCGACATCAAAAATCTGGGGATTAAGTCGGTTTTTTTAAACGTAATTGATATATGAAAGCGATATTTTTCTTAGACTCTTAGACATGACAACTACCTAAGTGACGTCTTGATTAAACTTATAGAACATACCTCATATTATTACGTACGATTACGTACGTCTACGACAGCTTGTCCCAAAAAACTGTCACCCAATTGCTGCCAATCCTAGAATTAATTTTCATGCCAATATTACGCCAATAAAACCAACCCTTTCTTAGGCTACAATAAAAGAATCAAAAAACAAGATAACCACATACATTTTCTTCTGTCAGCGGCCTTGTAGAGTTCAAAAATCATATTTCCCCGTAAATAATATACCACAGCGCACAAAGTACAGACACACGCAAAACCAGGCAGAGAACCCCTAACTTAATTAATTAAAACCTTCTTCCAAACTTTGTTTCCCACGCCAGTAATTTCCCATTTACAAATTCTCCAGTTCTTTTCAAACTATCTATTTCTCTCTCTTTCTGACGTATGAACATTTTTAAAGAAAAAAAGAGATAAATAATACATTTGAATCATTGCGTAAGGTCGTATTAACGGGGTGTGGTTACTGGCAACCACTCATTATACTTAATTTTGGGGGTTTAATCATAAGTTGGAAGTCATTTTTCATATTAGTTGGTATGTATTCATTATAAGTTTTTTATTTGTGTGTTCATGTTATAAGGTCAAATGTACTATTAATAATTGTTAGCCTAGTTACATAAAAAAGTGGTTTCATTTGTCACATATTTCAATTTCATCTATGTGTTACGTATGTTTTATTGGGGCCATAGTTGACCTCTCTAAATGATGAATTTCGTACAAGCCATATACTTGATCTATGGGTAGTTAATCTGGCAGTACCGCTTGAAATTATTCGATATGTTCCTAAATCATTGTCGCAGTTTGAATCATATACACTGTCCACCTTTGTAGGATTTTTTGTAATTACAAACATACATTTCGTAAACACAAGCATCTAAATCGAATTTGATGACATTTACTACAAAAATAAATGGCATCAAACTAAATCAACAGTATCTTTACATTTTGCATTGCCCAGTTTTTAATTGATTACATTATAGGCGCGGTGGCTGGACAATAGGCTGCCGCGCATCCCATAGTGGGTTCGATTCCCACACGGAGCAACTCTATATGCGACCCAAATTGTTGTTTCGGATCTTGGTATCAAGTGTATGCTAACTTGCATGTTTATAAACGCACCCACGAATCAGGTGATAATCCTAGTGTAAGGCAACATTTATTAAAAAGAACTTTTTTACCTTCACTCAGATCTCATTTTCTTGTATTGAACTATAAATTAAAATTGCCTTCAGGATGAAGATAATGAAAATTATGACAAAGTCAAGCGCAAAACGATCGCGTGGCGATTGTATTCTTGGATTTAATTTATGCGAATCCGTAACTCAAGCGTATCTGTACTGTTTTAAATGGTAATAGAAATTATAACGTTTTACAGTGGTATGTATTTACTACTACAATTCATATACAAATTGAAGCGATCTATTTATAAGTCGTAAAGTTCTTGTATTTTGTCCTACCTAGTTTAATCGATCTGAGTTCAGTGTATTCGGTCACTAAAGACTATAAAAGGATCGGTTATTCGATTATTTTTATGCTCATCAGTTAGTCAATTTTGTACTCATTGGTTAGATTACCAAACCATTGATAAAGACAATTTTTCGCATAGTAACATACAGTCACCTTATATTTAATTTATTATTTAAATGGGTAAATTAGTGCAGTGAAATGCAAGATATAATAATAAAATTAATCAACAGTCAGTACAATTTTTCTTCATAAAATTACTAGCCATATAATATTTTTATTAATATTTATGTGTTTTTGACAGGCACTGAACGGATTCTTGATGATGATGACACAAAACGGAAAATTGCTATACATATCGGACAACGCAGCGGAATACCTCGGACACTCTATGGTAAGTTCTACAATATAGTAAAACATTACATTTTCTTTAATCTTAATCTTTTTAGAGGTTTTTATCAAATATATGTTATCTCCGTCGTACGTTTCATTATCAATCATTATCTTTATGATTGTAAATATATTTAATAGGCACTTAATAATAAGGAAGAAAAATAATAAATATGTAAGTACTAACACTTATAAACTAAAGCTACAATAAAACAGTGAAAGAAAAAGAAAGAAAAGAAATGATAAGAATATCCTCAATTAGACGTCAAAGTACCTACTCATCAGCTTCATTATAAATTAAATTCCTACCTAATAATAAATATAAAAAAATATATAAAAACAGTGGAAAGTGGGTGTTACATTGTACAGTGGCATAATGTGCACCTCTGCCTACCCCTTCGGGGATAAAAGGCGTGATGATGGTATGTTCCTACCTAATACCTACACTGTGACATACGCTAAAATGCTCGCCCCTAACCAATTATTGTGTTTGTCTTAACTTGAAAACATTATGATAATATTTTCTAATAAATTACAAATTTGTTTAGCAGGTTTACACATACTCAAGTCAATAGCGAGACAGTTTTTTTGCGAGCAAAATTCGAGACACAACAAACACAAAAATATCAACAATTATAAGTCTGAGTTTTTTTTAAATATTTCGGTCAATAACCTTCACAATAATTAGCCTAAACGTTAAATTTACACAACTTTTAAGGCTATATCTAATCTTCTATCGCCATTGATTAACGACCCTGTCAACACATTATAAAAAAATAACCAAAAAATCGCAAGTGCGCAAAAATAAACCGTGTCTATACCTACATAATACCTACTAGTATTATCCATAGATCTTTTACAACTAGATGTGGCATTTAAAGTCTCGCAAAAGTAATAGATAGGCCAGTACTTTCAATTTTTATAACAAAGCGCTCCGGTAGGTCTAAATACAAATGGTACCGTCTGACCCCAAATAGTTCCTCGTTAGCCTACGCCGGCGCAC
This sequence comes from Spodoptera picta, assembly GCA_038387885.1. NCBI lineage: Eukaryota > Metazoa > Arthropoda > Insecta > Lepidoptera > Noctuidae > Spodoptera > Spodoptera picta. Next base: position 404,801 of record JAZHFQ010000233.1, on the reverse strand, counting down.
ATGAATTAATCACTGTGTTTTATTGTTAACCGTGGTTAGTATACAGGTTGCTGTTTTATTGATAAAAAAGTACTAATGAACTTTTATGAAGTTGTGTACTAAAATATGATGAATATAGAGGTACATAATTGAAATGTATCTGCAAAAAATTTGACTCGATTTGGTTAAGATCTAGTTCATTATCAGCTGCATACATTTTAACTACCATAAATCTATCTATCTCTTTGAAAAAAAAAACATAGAAGTAAGTTACAGAGTTTTTCCAAGTAGCATATTTAAATACTTCATTACAAAATAACTAATCACGGGTACTTACTTTCTCATTACATTGACAACAGCCTGTATTTATAGTATTTTGGCGGCCGCTCCGTGTGAAAACTAGCTACCACACATATATACCTAATGATCACCAGTCAATATGTCCAAATTGTGATTAATAGGGTGTCGGCACACTATCAAAACGAATCATAGCTTATCTAGAGATTTATATTTTTTCGCTTAAATGCATCCATGGTTCTATTTTGACCAATCAGAGAACACTGTCAGATGTCATTATGGATTAAATGTCAAAGAATGATAACATCCGGGTAGTTGTGATTCAGCTTTTGTATTTGGAATCGGTTTGATTTTTGAATTGTTTGGTCATAGCATTAACGTCATTCTTAGCGGCCAGTGTTGAGGTAGATCTCGCAGGAGATAGCATGCATGGAGGTATGAATCAGTTTTGATGTGTGACGTCATCAATTACATTTGAATTTTGCTCTTTGAGTCATTACTGGGTTAAATAAGGAAACATTTTCTAAAAGTATTGGGAATTACACATAATAATATACAACTTTTTGAGTTTTCTTAATACGGGTACCAGATTTGAAACTCAAACTGGTGCAAGATTACATATTAAGATTTTAAGTTTCGAATGTTTCAGTACCTAATATAGTTAAATTCTGGTTTACGATACACGAGATTACGTTTCGACTACAATAATTTATTTTATTCTAATTACAACTTGATTATATCATTCAACTACGCAACAATGTCATTTCAATTTTCATTTAGCAATGGTGACAGTTAGGACAGGGCATAAATAATGCTACCAAAAAGCGAAAGTAGCCGGATATTAATAAATATAGAAATAAATTACGAAATATTAATTTAAATACAACTAGTGGTTAATAAAATATAATATCATATAGAAACGTCCCTTGCGGGCGAAACTAAATACAGTATCAATTATTGTGATAAAATTTTGACACTCAATTACTCTATGATTAATGGTCTTGATTTGAAAAAAGGTTCCGACGCTGAGAATTAAGACATTTGCCTTTTTATAGACAGTTAACAAGCCGCCAGTCACTTGATAGTAATTGTAAGTCATCACTGTTCTGTGATCATTGATAAAATCTGCTGTCAAATGCCCTCAGGTTGGACACAAAGTACCAGTGTTATTTTTTTCTTATTAATAATACTAGAGTATAAAACCTTTGTATTGTTTCATTGGAATACGCAAGAAAGCTTGTTAACCAAAAATGATGTCAAGAAAATTAATTCTCGTGGAAGGAATTAAGTTCTAATATATATTACGAAACGATAAAATTTTACTATTATTCACAGTAAAACTGTGGAATGATCTCGTCGTCGGCGGTTTACGGTCGGTCATACGACCTTCAAAGCTTCAAGAAAAGAGTGTATTCCTAATACACTCTTTACTTTCATTCAATATATGTTGATATATCATACCGAAAATCCCCAAAATTTGTACATACAAAAGTAGTCTATAAACATCGGAAATAAGGTCTACAATTGAGTTAGTGGAGAACGGTCACCGGTGACCCCTTAGGGATTGAACAGTTAAAAGGCTGACAACGCATCTGTGACTCCTCTGGTGGTCGCTTACTATCAGGTGATCCGACTGCTCGTTTGCTTCCTATTTCATTAAAAAAACTTAAGCTTTACGTACCTGTATTGTAAGTGTGAAACATTTCAAAGTGCCTTTATATGGAACGACGTATTAAGTTGTTAAAAATTAACAGAAACTCCTTGCTCCCATATAATTCGCTAATAGAATCTGTAAAAGAAGGTTGTATACATTTCCCAACTAGACTAACTAACGATAACTATTGTTAAACCACATTATTTAAGACCTCCAACTGCACCACTTACATATCTTAACATAAAAAGAGGCAAGCAATAATTACTACTATTGATTGAAGCAAAAAATGATAATTATCTTGTACAGTTAGGTTTATTACTGTCTCTGGACTCATTAACAAGACTGACCTTTGCGAAAGTACTATTAGACTTCCTTTATCGGTCCACAATCAAAGCTAATAAAGACTAAATAGGACCCGACATTAGAATTTTCGAAGTAAACCTTAGACCATAGTTTGATCATAACTCATCCATACCCAAAGTTCCCACGATACACTTCTTATGAGCCAGTAATGTAACGATCGATACAACTATTATTATCTCCTCTAAACATCGAAATTATACCTTAATTTCAACAAGATAAGAACTAGTTTCAGATGAAGAGAACCAAACCTCCGAGCAATATTTTATTGTTATTCTGCAATTAAGATTAATGATAAAACTTAGAGCAGTAAGTACTTAATCCAAATATCTAGTTTGAAAAAATCTTAAGAACGAACTTGATTAGAGTGGGGAGGATTCTGTAGCATTTGTTTTGGTTTATGTACCTGATATCTTTTGTTAATAAGTTAATTATTAATCAAGATTAGTGTAACTTAATTTGAAGGGGAGTAGAAATTAAACCCCTCCCCTTTTTAATGATAATTTTAATGTGATATTCAGGTTAATTTGTTGATATATAATATACACCAGGCGAGATAGTCGTCAAACGTCAACCCATCAAATAAAAAAATATACCTTAAATTTTACTAGTAGCTATTTAGTTTTGAATGCGAATATACTACAAGTAAAGAGGGAATAATGGGACGAGCCGCTCTGCAGGAAAGTGAGCGAAAATCTATTGAACTCCGCTTGTTCAACTGCAGAGCGAGCTCGCCTTTTGGCTGTGGGTGAGTGGGAGTCAGTGTTATGGCTTCTTGCTTTGCCTTCGTCCAACTTAGGTACTTTGTTGGACGACACCACATTCCGCGCTGCAATTTGTTTAAGGCTTGGGGCTTCATTTTGTTCACCTCATCGTTGTCGTTGTGGTGAAGATGTCAACAGTCTTGGACACCACGGCTTGTTGTGTAGCCGTAGTGCGGGTCGTTTTGCTCGACACGCGAGTATTAATGACATAATTCGTCGAGCTCTTGTCTCCGTTGGCGTGCCAGCTACTTTAGAACCTAATGGCTTGGTACGCAACGATGGCAAGAGACCCGACGGTATGTCATTATTCCCTTGGAAGATGGGTAGGCCTTTAGTATGGGACGCCACTTGCGTTGATACTCTGGCGCCATCCCATCTTCCAAACTCAGCGTGTCGAGCCGGTGCTGCCGCTGCTGCTGCCGAGAACCTCAAACGGCGAAAGTATGTTAGCCTGATTGGCAATTATGCTTTCGAACCGTTTGGGGTTGAAACTTTAGGGCCGTGGGGCCCAAGTGCACATCTTCTTTACAAAGATATTGTAAAGAGGATGGTTGACACTTCAGGTGATCGAAGGGCTGGCTTCTACCTTGGACAAAGGTTAAGCATTGCCATTCAACGTGGTAATGCTGCCAGTCTTTTGGGCACCCTACCTCACGATAATGATGAGGAAAATTTTTTTTTGATGCCTTATTATAGCTTATTTATTTATTATTACCTTTTTTTAAGATGTAAATATTTTAGTTCATAGTTATTTATATTTTAAGTTGTATATATTTTCATTTAGTTATAGTTAATATTAATTGTATATATTATTTTAAACAAGTTTTTATTGTAAACAAATTTAGCAAATGAAGTTAGTTATTTTCTACAAGTAAATAAATCCGATTTATTGACTGTTATTTATTTAAAGAGGTATCGTTTGCATCCGTTCTCTTCTAAGGCATAATTAATATTCAAGCAATTTAGAATAAAATTACATTTCAGTTTTCTCTTCTTTTTTATCTTTCGTCTAAATTTTCTCAATCTCTTACGTTTTCACACACATCACATCTCCTTAAAAGAGATTTGTGTAGAACCTTACCTACCTAAAAGTTATTTTACCACGCGGAACCCTCAAAAGCAAAACTGATATCGTAAATACGTCTATGAGATCAAATAGATGCGTAGGAGTGTCCTAACAGTACTCACGTATTGTTTATAATTTATAACGAAAATGTCAAACAAAGCGGTTGTTATCTTTCTACACTTCGATAAAGCTGTATTCATTGTAGGCCTATGATTTATTGGAGGGTCGAATAAATTAATCGGGTTTAAATGCCAAAAGATTATATACTAAAGAAGCTATTTTGTGATTTTAGAGATTGTTTTCAGTCATATGGAAATGGAATACCAATAATTCGCATGGTCTCGATGCGTCTGGCATACTTCCCTTAGATTTAAGGACTCTTGTTATATTTTAATAAAGAAAAATAGAAAGACTTAAGGAATACTATAAATATTCCTGTGAGATTATTACCATTGCCAAAAAATAACACATGGTCTAGTCCATAGCTTTTTATAAGGGGGGAATATCATCAAATGACTTCTCCCACCTGGGTGGAAACGTAGTCCATAGATTAAACTATCAATGACAATGTTAATTAGATTAGTTTATGTTAGTTATAAACTATATTTCGTGTGCAACAATACTGTCATATTCATATTCATATTTCGACCATTCATCTTAATATTTTTAATGTAGTTGATAAGGCTACGCAATTTATTGCTCATAGTGTAGATGAATTGAAAAAATGATGTTACCCTCTTAGAACCACCGTTAAATTAAGCACGTGACTAAAATCTCTACAGGTAAATAAAATTGAGAGTCTTATTGTTAAACATAAAAAAATAAAAATAACCGCTTTTTACTTCATGCATATGAATACGAAACACATACCAAATCTATTTTTTTACAATTTTTGTCTGTCTAATTGTACTGGCTAATCTCTGAAATGGCTGGATTGATTTTGACGGGACTTTTATTGGAAGTCAGCAAATGTATTAAGGAGTAACATAGGATACCTTTATTTTAGAAAACCGAAACAAAAAAAAATTATGTCCACCAAAAAAAAAATCATATTATACGCATACGAAGTCACAGGCAACAGCTAGTTAAAATATATCCTGATTGGGTGGTCAGTTTTAAAGTAAAGACCACACAGTACCCCCCACAATCACATTTAATAATAACCTCAAAATAAATTCTGCAATTGTATAAAACCTTCTATTAATTGATGTACCCACAAGCAAAGCATCGCACATTAAGCTACACGTCCACACTAAACATGACCTAATACCAGATTAACTTTTCAAATAACAAGAGGTCAACTGACATTGGTCTTGTATAACTTGATATACAGGTGTCTATAGCAAGTAACCGTAAGATCAAAGATTAACGGTTGCCATAAGAGACAATATAATTATCTGAAGACAATTATTCGAGGCTGAATTAATGACTTTAATTACATTATTTATGATAGTCGCTCAAACACGTCGGTGGGTATGTAGTGGACTTTTTTCCCATGTTTCTTTACTTGATGGCAAATGCTTGTAGAAAGTATAAATTAAATTGATCTCTTTAAGGCGTTTTGTACTAAGCATTTGTTAATAGTTGTGATATTGAATAAAGAATTAAAGATAAATTATATTAATCAAAATCACGGCGACGTCGCGCAGTTCACTGTGAGCTGCGCGACGTCGCCGCGACCGCGCACGATGCTCATGAGGAAGAACCCCTCTGTGGTTCGAAACTAGTAGAGCTTTTCTTAGTATATTCACGTGAGTAACCCGTGATTTTAATTAATTTAGTATGTCTCACGATAATTATTGTAAAGACAGATGAATTATAATTAAATAGGTTTTTTACAAAGCCATCCGCTTTGTAAAAAATATGAAGCGGGTGTTCGTAGGCACACGTCTCTTTTACTGTAATTGCAATGTATCGGTACTAACATACATTTCTGTGATGTTGTATCTGTTGCAGCTCCTTGATGGCAATGATACAAAGATATCGGTTAAATATCAAATGCTTTTACCAATTTGAAACAAGATATTTTCCCACTAGCTAATCAAGTCTTCCCGTCAGCACTAACCACACACGTAGACGAAAACCTTAGCAAAACAATAGAAGAACGCACAATTCAATATCCAAAACAATATAATGATAATGCTTCAAACAATGCACTGTCGCTAACCACTATATCAATTTATTGATGTCCAATATTAAATACTTGAACAATAAAAGTGACCAATATACCTTGACCTTGCCAAACAAATCAAAGATCCCCTTTCACTTCAGTAAATTTAAGGAGTAAAAGAGGTGGAGTAGGTCTTGCTAGATTGGTTGGGTAAGTAAGGAATGGGTTGCACCGCGCCTAAGCCTTAGGCAATCCGGTATTTATCATTACTATTGTGAATGCGCCCTTTGTAATTCTGAAGTACTGAAGTGACTTCACACTGCAGACGATATGTCGTTAATGTCAATTGTTATCGCCAATTCAAATGTTAGTAGGCAATGTTGGACTGGCAATATTTTGAGTGATATATTATTATGAATGACAAGCCAGAATATTATCATTTATATGTTCATTTGTTAGTTGTAGGGAAGCCGTTTACTTCAGTAATTAACTTCCTAGTTTAGTTCATTAACGTTTGTTTAGTAATGTAAGTTATGACTTTAGACCTTTGGTATTACTCTTGTACTTATTCGTTTATCTTACAATAGTCTAATTATATGGGTAGGATTAAGTTGCTTGGACCATAGGGATGTACCGCAGGCGTTGATTGCGGACTCTGGGGTAGGTCTATTAGAGGACCCGGTGTCCCCTACAGGTGCCGAGGATCGCCTGAGAATGAGGATTTAGTGAGGCAAAAGGCTTACACTCCTAAGTCTTTCTCCTCAGAAGCCTAGGCGTCGCTAGAAGGTTGACCCCGCCATCAAAAAAGGTTGGTTGGATCAGGAGATATCATAAAACGGAACAGGCATAAGCATTGTCTTTTGACCTAACTGAGATCTCCAAACTGCTAGTCAAATGTAGTGAAGCCTTGACTAAAGGGAAGCCTTTGTTCTACCATGAACGTATTCTGACTAGTCATGATGTTGATGATTTTGTTTATACACGTGACCTATGCTGTATGTTAAAGAACCTCTGTTTACCTGGACCTTTAGTATGTTGACGTAAAGGTCATAAGGACGAAGGACTGACTATAAGAATGTTAGCGATGACGTTGATCTATGAACTGTTCAATTCAACATATATTATTATAGACACTATCTTCTAAGCTAATCCTTCGGATTAGGGTAACTGGTGATTACTGACAAGTACCAACCTGAGGCTTTCACAGTGACAGTTTTGGAAATTTTATGCTTCAAATGTACTTATTATTACTTAGTATGATATTTTCGTATTAGTGCGTATATTGCCGAGTATTCTTTGAAAATATATTTAGTACTGGATGACCCGGCAAACTTCGTATCGCCTCAAACATTTTTACCTTTTAAACCTTTCCTGTACTTCCATGAACATTTCAAGACCAAAATTAGCCAAATTGGTTCAGCCGTTCCAGAGTTTTAGCGAGACTAACGAACGAAAATTCATTTTTATTTATACCTCTATAGATAGATAGATGATGTATTAAAGAAGACGTTGTTAGGTAATAATCGTAGCTTCTAACTGTTCGTAAGTTACAGATATGATTACTAATATTACCTCTATATATTGTTTTGGATGGAGGGACTATTCTCAATATCTAAAGTTACCTTTCGTTCATGTGTCTGCTGATATTATAGTTATCTAGCTGTTCGTCCGCGCAGAATATAATTCCTGTTTTATTCCATGGGAGCATTTAATCGGGACAAAAAGCCTTGCCTGTATACCAAATTTCATTAAAATCCGTTCAGTGCTTTCAGCATGATTAAGGGACAAACATCCAAACATCCATTAGTGTGATGTTTTCATCCAAATATTTGAATAATATGTTTATAATACCAATTACTAACGTGGTTAGAAAGATAATCAGATGCTTAACAACAGATTTAATAGAATGTTGCGAACTATCATAACTGTTGTCAAATTATAATTCAGTAGAATCGTTAACACTCGGTATCAACTACAACGTCTTTAAAAATGATAGGTAAAAAAATATTTATGCTAAAGCAATTATCAAGAGAGCAAGTCATGAAATATTTGTAATTACAAATCTAATCTCATTACATATAAACAAAAGACCTAATTTAATACCAGACCAAACTAATTTAAAAACTACATACGTTTACTTATTAATTTTTATATGCTTCTCGACAAGTGTCCGATCAATCGATGTTAAATGAAGAATCGATTAATCAATCGAGACATGTATTCATTTGTATCGCAATTAGACTGTGTGTTTTGGTTTGTGAATCATTAATCTACATATCCGGAGGCTTGTTTGTCTGTCTGTCTCACATTTGTTAGTAGAGAGTATGTTGTAAAGGGATGTGCTAACATCCAATTGTTAGTCGATGCATCGATTAATGTAGGTTGTTTGAACATCGGAATCACTAACGCGATGCTTCAGGTTTATTCTTTGATGTAAATGTTTTTCTTAACTATGAGATACAATACATGTAGAACAAATATACTTTAGACTAGAATTTTAATAAATACATTAAAGATGCCACTGGCAAGTAAAATCCCATACTACCTCTACAATACTTTACAAACTTTTCACTTTACAAAATAATGTTATTTCTCATACCAATTTCTATGTTCCACGGACCAGAAACTAAAATAATTTCCAAAATTTCAATTTAACATTACTTACAAATTCTAACTATAAAAATTAATACGACTAAACTGTTTCAATCTATGAACTGATTAAACTATGTACCTATTTGAAATCGACTAAACATATCACCACACATCTCTAGCTTCAAACCTAATGACATACTGTGTAAATATTTTAATAGGTGTGTACATAATGATTTATTATTCTAAAACTAGATCAAGTTGCTTTGAAATATATGAATACAGATAAAATATATAATACGCACATATGTATTATCAAGATTGCTTTATTTGTTTTTAGTTATTTGGTTACACATGTGAAGTTTCTTGTTTGTTGATCAAGAGATTATAATGACATAGTATTTGTGTTTGACTTGAGTAACTATGGCAGGAAACGGTTTGTGGTAAGCAGTAGAGATTTATTTGAGGGAAAAGAAACTATATTATTTTAATTAACCATCGTCCAACAGAAATAATTACATTATCAATGATTGACTGCCTCGTTGGCCGAGTGGTTGCAAGTGCGACTGCTGGGCAAGGGGTCTCGGGTTCGATTCCCGGGTCGGGCAAAGTACTGCTGGGTTTTTTACTAATTTTTAATATACCTACTATAAACCCTTATCCTGATAGTAACAAACGTTATCTAAAAACCGTATCAATATCGATTAAACCAATCGCGAGATATTCGCACATAAAAAAATCTTTTTTTAACACGTTGCTCCACACTAGGATTTTCTCCTGTGTAGTGGGTGAGTTTACAAACATACAAGTTCACATACACATGACACCCAGACCCGGAACAACAATTTGTGGATCACACAAGGACTTCTTCCGTGCGGGAATCGAACCGAACACGTTGCGTGGCAGCCGGTTGCCCAGCCACCAACCGTGTTGTCAATTGAGAACCCCCTTTTTTTAAGTCGGTAAAGAAATGTTTTGAATTTGACTTTAAAATGTGCTTCACCTCTGATTACCATGTCATGGTGCAATAGACAATATTCCATGCAGTAGCCTTTACATCTACCTGTTTTCTTCTTTTTTCATAATCCTTCAAATAACATTAGCAAAGATATCAACAAGAAAACAAAACACTTCCTACTTCAAACCAAGTACAAAACATGACAATCTACCTCTAATAGCCACCCTGTACTTTTTAAACGGTATTGCAATAATAGGTGTCAAAAGCGATTTATAACTCAACAATGGATTGCAATAATATATCGATACATTGTAACTTTATCTCGCCTTTGGCTGATATCTTATAAGGCATTATACAGGCTGTTAATTTTCAAGATATCGAAGATTTATAGAAATAGGTTTGGCCTGGTAGTTTTGTCACATGCTCCTGTGAATTGTAGGTATTTATTGTTGTTAATTTTGTATCGTGTTGTTTTGTTACCATGGCTCGTTAGTGTAGTGGTTATAAAAGCAGTCGTTGCTCACTCCCGATGTGGTCCTTCGACGCTTTTTTTCATTATAGTTTCCTTTAAATCGTGGTCAATGATTTATTGTTGATGATGCGCCAATAATTTCTGGTGGGACAATTTTCATCAACCTCTCGTAAATTTAAAGATACCCCTAAGATATGATAGATAACACTTAAACGTTTTGTTTTCACCAGCCTCTACGTGACACCTAATAGTACAAGTAAGGAGTTAGTTTAGGTGCTACATCGCGCTAAGTGACTTTTAGTTAAGTGACAGTTTAGGGGTGATTTGGTTGCTTAAAAGGGCCATTACTTTAATTATAGACTACTCTCAAACATTACTTATGTTATCTAAACCCTGATAGGTTCCCTAACTGAACCTGATATATTACAGATTAACAAGCAACTCATTCATCAAAACTTTGACATTGATAGTCGTATTATGACCGTAAAATGTTATATTTAACTGTAGCTTAAAGTTAAAAAAAAAATATTCTTCCAAACCAATTACACTTTACAAATCAAGATGATCTAAAACCACAATAATAGATAATTAATATATTAGTAGTTCAAAAGAAATCAATTCAAAAAATCGAACAATCGAGAACTAGATCGATTATTTGCTGTATCATCATTATGAACTAAATAACGGTCTGATCATTATCGATATTAAAATCGATTGAAAAAATCGTATTTTTTTCAATAGAAAGCTTATAGTGATGAACCGATCGATTCCTTTACTCGATGGAATTGAAATCGATTTGAATTCTAGTTTGAATTGTTGGTGTTTCAGTAATAGTTTGAAGTAACAATAGCTCAACAAGTATTGCCATATTTGAACTAAAGGTCGTAAGGTCACGACCTACTCAGTTTATGGATGATTTAAACTTTCTGACTCCAGATCAATTTTAGACATAATAATAACTCACTTTGACACTATTTTTAATAGACCTTAATCTTATCTGCAACAACCTTAAGTAGTAATAACTTTTGACATGATAACCGAACTATTGTCATGTGTTTCTGTTTTTGATTTACTCTATACAAGATTCTTTTCGAGTAAGTGTGTTATGATCACCAATATTTCCTTGACGAACAATTTAACAAATTTATGGTCTACTAAATTAACTAAAAATCGCAGAAACTCACGTGAAAATACTGAGAATAGCTCAACTAGTTTCGGACAATAGAAGTGTTCTTCCTCATGAAGAGCGAACGCGGTTCTGTTAGTAGTGATAGTGGTAGTTCGAAACTAGTAGAGCTTTACTCAGTATTTTCATGTGAGCAACCCGCGATTTTTAGTTAAATTAATTTATAATTTGCAATATCTTGTAACAAAATCAAAGAATACCGTAATAATGCCAACATTCCCCAACACTAAGTGAAAGCAACAGAATGCAGTACAAATAATTCAAAAGCTACAAATATAAATTCAATGGCCCACCGCGGAGTCGAACCCGTATTAATGTTGTTAAATAAACAGATTCAGTTAGTAATGAAGTCTCGTGGTCTGTTTATTTATTATGGCTGCTCATTGAGAGGGAAATTAAAATGGTTCTATTTGGACCGAACACTTTGAATGGTACGGAATCTCTATATCATTGTCTGTTTGGTTCTATCTTTATATGTAAATATGTATCCCCCTGTTCTTGGTGACGCCATCGCGCGTGAACAGCTGAACTGATTCCAGTATTTATAGGAGAAGGCTTTTTGACACAAAAAACTGCTTAAAATTCTACGGGACCGGGAGAAAACGGAATTACGTACGAAGACGCGGGCAGAAGCCAATACTTCATATTTGTAATTACATGCTATGATTAGTGATCACCAGATACAGATTCTGAAAAAAAAGTTTTAAGCTGCAGTCTTCAATCCGCCTGGTAAACATGCAGAATACGGCAAACCAATTCAATGTAGAGAAGGTTCATAGTTCCACAGAGAACATTCACGGATAGTTGCTGTAATATAAACAGTTACTAAAATTAAGTACAATTTGAAATATCCCAATTACTCGTAGAGAAATTCATACGATACCTTATGCCAATGAAGTAATACGCAGTCTTAACGAAGCACCGAAAAGAAATAATTACGCTCCCATTAATCAATATAAAAATCAAAGTAAATAACTTGAAGGTGTCAGTGATGTAATTCACTTTAGAATGAATTTATCGCTTGTTCGCTCAGGTGCTTATTTCTGAGTGAAATCGTGCTGTTGAGGTTTTAGCACATAATTTACGGTCCCCTGCCCAATAGTCAGGAATTTATGGGTCCCCACGGCTATCATATGGTGTAATCCACAACAGCGATTTTACAACACAATTATTTTCTGAGATATTGTATCGGTAACGCCTGCTAGATCTTTCACTTTTTGATTTTGGTTTCGAATGGAGACTTCATTTTAAAATGTGGCTAAGATAACATTATAATATCCCTAATCAGATATTACAGAATATCCCTGTCAAGAGAAAGTTTTATTCTTGTTGTCATCAAAAACCGCCTGTGGTAGTCCACTGCAGGACTATGCTAAATACATATAAGCTTCTTCTACCCAAAAAGATTTTGGCATCATTTCGACCCTCTATAGTTGATTTGGTGATCACCCTCTATCACTTTGGTGTCAACTACTTATAGAATACTTAATAAAAAACCTCTTTTCTGTCGGCCTTTGGGCATGTCCCTTATAAGCGATCAAATATTAAATTCCATAAAATCTAAATGGTTCATTTAAATTCCCATAATGCGGCACGGGTCTACAATTAGCTGTTCACAACTGACGTATTTGCATACATTACTGTGTTTACGTATGTTCATCACTAGAGGGCGTGGCTGCCCGCGGCAATTAGATGCAATGTGTGCGTTTAATTTCATTTCACCGACAATTCCGTAGGTACGGGAAAGTTCAAACAATGTTGGTGGTCTATGACTTTGTGTTCGTGTAGGTTACTTTGAGATAAAGATGAAGTCTTCTTAAGTTCAGAGAAAAAGTTTCGTCACAAGTGCCTTAAAAACTTTCTTTTTAATATCTAATTTATGTTTTTACTTCTTTTAACGTGTCCACTGAACACCAGGAAGAAAAGTCAATCTTTTTCTCAGTTCTCTTGAGCAACTATTCTTGGGTTCATACTATTATTTATATTTTGTGCTTATAGGACATCTGTCCGGTATCCGTACCAATAATTTTTATTTCACTTGGCTGAACCATTCTTTACCTACATCTATACCTACAAATATAGACCTTAGACATTTTTCAAAATACAAACGAAGATTACTTCATACATTTTTGCTAGTTCACATGGACGCCCCCCACGGGTAGAGCGCAGCGGCTCAGGCGCAGGCGCGTGGGCGGTGGAGCGCGCGCGCACTATTATGTCTTAACGCGGAGAGTTCGCGACAGGTGGGCGTGGTCAAGTGACGCACCGTGACGTCAACGTCAGGGGTGAACTTGGACCTACATGTGCTTGTGAAACTTTAATAATTTTATTAGTTATTAATTATTTATTTATTTATTTATGGATAGGAAAACCAACAGCTACACATGACAAACAAACAGATATTATAATAACACCAGAAAGCCAATTACAGGTTTTCACGGATAGATTTCACGTTATTCAATTAAAAAACACTCACAGTCTAAACAAATTACATTTAGGGAAAGAAAATAATAATAAAAAAAAAACAAAACAACAAGAGCATATACCAACTAAATTTAAACATAAAAAGTGAACACACACCAACCATAGTACCGACAATAACAAAAATTAATAATAAATTAACTTAATTTATTCATCAATTAAAAAACTGAAGGGTGAGCATCCTTCGCACCGCAGAAGTCCGCGTTACAAACGGATCTATTGGATACTCCTTACACAAGTTGTTTAAGTCTCTGCTTGCACGCATAATAAAGGTTATTAGTTATTGTCATTACTATTACAAACCTTACCTAAAACTATGGATACTAGAGGTAGGTTATCACTATCAGTTTTCTGTTTGCCAATTAAAACTAAGATTAACTCTCATACTTTGTATAATCGTAACTTTTGTAAATCGAAATTAACTAGGATTCTGACTTATTAACCAGGATCTTTTTTAGGTAAAACCTGGAAAGTAAAGCTTCTATGATCACTGAAACTACAATAAACACTCAAACTGTATACAGCAAAGTCAAGTAACCTAAACAAAAAATAACAGAGTAATAATTCAAGAAATTATGTAGGCACAATTATCTCTTGACAACCCTAAGCTAAACGCAACACTAGCAATCTAAAGAAAATTCTCTTGTGCTTTACTTTCCTGGAAGAAATATGATTTAATTAAAGTTATTAAAGTGGTCTCGGGTTAATTGAAATTTGTTTATACAGAGTACAGACGAAATTATGTACCCTAGGTACTACAATTTTATTGACCCTAGGTCAAAACGTTGGCAGTTAGGAAGTTATAAAATCATAATTGCCCGTTGTAAATTCTATCTAGAACTACATAAAATTTACTCAGTTATAATGACTTATTTAGTAGAGTATATAATACAGTCATCTGTGCAATAAAATGGATAACTAATGTTCTATTACATGTTTAATTTTGTTACGATTTAGTGCTCATCTTCGACTGTCCTGGTAGTCCACGCAAGCCATGAATCATGGGAACTTGGAAAGGTCCCTGAACCTTTACCGTTAGAAATGGTGGGTTTATAATATTGTGTTAATAGTATCATTGTAGGATATGTAGGCTGTTAAAACTAGTCAAATTAAGACCGGGTTACATCGTTACTTAGCAGTTTATCACACGATAACGCAATGAATTGTCCTCACTGTTTTCAATCAATCAATTAGAGACAAACGCTTTAATATTACTAAAACTTTTCTGATCATATAGCGTTAAAACCACTACCAAAATCTGTAAAAGAACATATTAGATTATGAGGACATGACCTGATCCTTCAGGATATAACGCATTATATTCTTATAAGCTTCTAATACCAATATACCATAGAAGAATCTGAGAAAATCTCAAAATCAAAACAATAGCAACAAAAGAAAGGCTCAGTGCACACGGAATGCTAATTGCGGTACCATCACCATTGGATCCGTCGCCGCAAACTTAAAGCAAATGCTTTTATTTTTAAAGAGGCGTATACTTACAGAGATTGGTTCGACATTTTCATCACTGTGCAGACCGCAGGGTGTATTATTTTAATCGCAGAGCCGCCACCTCAGTGCTTCCTACGTCTAGAATTATTTGTGGATGAATGAGTGTACCGTACGCTGCACGGGTGTTATTGTTTTAATGTTCATGGTTGTGCGGGATTTTAAAGGAAGTACTTAGTCTTGGTTTTACATTTTGTGAATTATGCACAATAATACTACTATAGACTTGATTGATAAATAATTGATTTTTGCCTAAACTAACTCTACTTTTCTACTAACTAACATTTACTTGTGAATTAAACACTAAAGCTCGAATTTGAAAGCTATAACAACTGCATCGACACCGTATTACCTACAAATGTTTTTTTTGTTGGTTTTAATAAAAAGTATAATTTTGCGACAATAATATCTAAAACACATGTCACAAGGATCAAATAATCTTCAACGTAAACTAACCCTTACTATCTTCCGCAGGAGGACCTCCTAATCCACGGAGACAGTGTCTACGATGTGATAGACAAACAGGATCAGCAGGCAGTGAGAACAGAATTGTCCCGAGCACCAACTGATGGAGAGGACCGTGTGTTCCTCTGTCGAATGAACGTAGCCAGGAATGCTAGAAGACAAATGCGGTTTGGAGATCAGAAAGTAAGTTTTTATTAGTTTACTAACTTTGTAGTGATCATTTGTAGTGGCTAATAATGCCTATAATGCCAATTGCCTGTAATTAATCTTTGAAAATAGGCAATAATGTAAATTCACCAGCGATTCCTATTTTTCTTGTTGATGTGATGTGTGCGTTCGAGGACAGGACTACAAGACGCAAAAATGACGTAAACGAACAAACCCTAAGTGTGTTTTCTAAATTTTTTATGAGAAAAGTCGGTAAACGAGCTTACGAATCATCTAATGGTAAGCACCAGAGGTGCTACAAATGCATCACCGACCTTTTAGGGGTTTTTTTTTTTTTTTTTTAATATTATAGATTATTTATCCACGGAGTCTAGGTCCGTGCCCTTGTCATACAGTTTTTTAATTATAATACATCTAGTCAATTTTTATAAAGTAAAGAGGGAACCTAGTTACACACTACAATTAACTACATCTATAATACATATATAACTACATCTACCTTTTAGGGGTTAGGAATTTGAAAAATGTTAAGATTCAGGGATTGGGGAGATTGGGTAGGTGTGGGGGGTATTTAGACCTCAGGTAACCTTACTCACATGACGAAACACAACGCAAGGGTTATTTCACGTCGGTTTTCTGTGACGCCGTGATATCACTCTGGTCGAGCCGGCCTATTAGTTCCGAAGCACACCTCTCTCACACTTTATTACGTGATCCCTGAATTCTTGTGAGTTATACTTACCAGTGTAAAAATCGGTAAACACGACTTCGCAGTTGGTCTGCTATGTCAAATTTCAAATGTGGACTAATTGAGATGTTAGTTTTATCTTGACGTTGAAGAACATTTTAATGAAAGTGACGTGATAATATTATTCGTATATTGCTATGTAAATAGTAATAATTTTAACCATTGCAATTCTACATGAAAGTTTTTATTCGACGCATCATTTTGACATTATGAACTTTGATATTTTGACATTTGTAACAAAAAATAAATAGAGTTTTTGAAAGTGTAATTATCTTACATTTAATCGTCGATATTCTGGGGAATTTGTTTCGATCATTTATTTTATCGTATTAAAATTGTAACGTCAGTCAAAGTGCGAGGTCGTATTTTGGGGGTTGGGTCCAATTGTCAGCGTGGAGGTTATAATATATAATGACAGATCTAACTACAAATTGATGAAATATAGTTCCATCTTTGATTACCATGTAAAATACCACTTACATCTGATTTGAAAGCGAAATTCGTCGCCACAAAGACGTATATTTCAATAAAAAAAAATACAGACCGAATTGAGAACCTCCTCCTTTTTTGAAGTCGGTTGAAAATACAACATGTCCTATAAAATGACAATGAATTAATTGCCTGTAACTGACGTTTAACTAGTATCTAGATAAAAAGAAACTATTTTTATATTCAAATTAACATTAAGAAGTATATTTAATTAATTTCAGAACATGTTATAATTTTTTATATTGACAGTATTTTATTTAGTAAAATAAATAATCTGTTCCAAATTTTGTTAAAACTTGGAACAGATTATTTATTTTTGACCGACAAAAATACCCAATGTTGAAAACTTGACATTGTATTCTTTGGTAGCTTGTAAGTTTAATATTCTGTATTTTTATTAATAATAAACAGATGTACTCTATTATACCTCTATATTCCGTACGGTATTAAATATGAGCCTCAAATACGTTACTCTATTTTCAATTCATCACAATTTTTATCCCATCAATAAAACAATAAAAACGTCATTTTGAATAGTTCACTCATAAATTAAATCGCCCACACTGGAGCCTTAACTTAAAATATTACCTACGAAACTGATGAGAGCATAATTAACAAGTTTAGTTTCAAAATGTTTAAGTGAATATAAAATGTACATATAAAGAGGTTACAGACAGACTGACAAATTGATAGGCTTCGATACACTCACGTTATTACTAGTAATTGAATGCCGTGAGCATTCAATTACGCGCAGGAACGCCGAACTTTGAAACTCACGCGCAAAAACGACCTTAAGTGAAAAGAAATAGGGGCTAACTTTGTTTGTTGAATTGTATTAGTATGTTACATATGGGTGCTATTTAGATATTGCCCGTTATACAAATATTTTTGTATTAATAACTTAATATTTTAGTGCTCTTTATTTGTTTATTATACCTCTAATGCTAAATCTCTCTTAATGATCTCGGACCATAAATATGTCGGTGATTGGAATGAAATGCCAACGATGAGTTTAATATTCCACTTGTATTCAAAGTAGAGGTATTTTAAAGGAGGCCTTTGGAAATAATTTATTATGAATTTTAAATTCAGAGGTTTGAGGAAATTATATTTCATCTGTACTTTCATTAACAATTACACCCCCTATTACATGGGACTCATAACATAAATAATGAAATGTGGGTGTTACATTGTACCTCTACACTGGTCATTAAGTGCCCTAATGTGCACTTCTGCCTTATGTTATGTAAAAATGTTTGTTAACTTTTTTAAACTACATATAGATAAAGTTTTTGAAAAGCCCTTATCTTAAACACAAATATCATCATTCCCTGAAATTGAAAACAAATATCGGTTATTCTACAATCTTACTTAACTGGGAAGTTCATAAAACATGACAAAACGTTTCATAGGGTTCGTTTCATAATAACAGAGACTTTTCTCTAGTTATGTCAATAACATCGTTGTAACAGGAGACTGTCTATTTAGACTATAGGCAAAGTTTGGTCATAGGTAATTCTCACCATCAAATCGACAGAACCTTAAATCTAGAAAGAGTACCTGAGCGCCAAGCACGAATAACCATCGCATTCGTAATTTAATAGGATTGAGTGCGTTCGGTGCTCTGATTGGCCGGCTCCAGAGAATCAACCAATCAGAGCGCTCGATACTATTACGTTACAAATTCGATAGTTATCCGTGCTTGGATCAATCAGTATGACTCACACGCAAAAATTAAAACCGCAATACCCCATAAAACTCCGCACTCTTCACAACCAATTAACAAGAAGCGAGACCCCAAACAACTAGTTTAAACAAAATTAATAAATTCATCTCATAACCACATCACGATTAGTTTTTATAGAAAATTAATTAGACCCATATACGATTAAATCACGGGCGGTTATGAGTAGCGAGCTTTCGAAGTAATTATTAAAGTTATAAACTCTTTTAATCAGTAATAATAAGGCTTATCCGATGAGGTTTTAACGAGCTTACAATTATAAGCCTAGTTCACACTATTGGGAAGTCGTGAGAACCGTCGAAATCGTTTGATGTCCCTCAGTTCCGGTGGTTAACGGCAACGGAAGTCGGCAGTGTGTTCTATGTGGTTTTTTATAACATTTCTATTGCTAATTTTGAAGGATTTATGTGTCCTAAGTATTTGACGTATTAAGGTATGGGTGGGAAGTAATCGGGTTGTTTATGTGTGTCGGTTGTATTGTTACAAGTAAATTTTATAGCAGTTTTAAGATGTGTGAATTGTATTTAGACTAAACTTTATTTTAAAGACTAACAACTAGTTTTTGTTGACAATAAAGATTATTCCACGATTAATGAATAAGAGTCAATTATATGTCTGCTTCTCATAGCTAAACCTAATACAAACCAATTGATTGTCATTAATATTAATCTTCTTCTTCTTTTTAGTCACAACATATTGGTACTTTCCACCTAATGGAACATGTTGTCAGACATCAGGCGAAATTCCAAATTCTAAATATTGTTAATTCATAGACAGCCAAGCAAGGGGTCTCGGGTTCGTTTCCCGGGTCGGACAAAGTATTACTGGGTTTTTTTAAAATCTCAATAGTAGCACGGAGTCTGGAAATGTGCCCGGTATATGGCAATAGGCTCACCCCCTATTACATGGGACTTATAACATAAATAGTGAAAAGTGGGTGTTACATTGTACAGTGGCATTAAGTGCCGAAATGTGCACCTCTGCCTCCCCTTCGGGGATAAAAAGGAGTGACGTTATGTTATGATATATATTTTTAAATCCTCATAAATAGATGTTTTACATAACTCGGGCACTAAATATATCACCTCGTGCTTTGTATACTGAATTAGAATAATTCACTTAAAAACTCTTAGTATTATGTTATTCCAAATACCACAAAATACATTACAATGTCATAAACAACTAAATTTCAATTTAAATCGTTGCCAATAACTCACCGGCATCACTTCTCATAACTAGATAATTTCGAATAACTCAACTTATCGCCAATATATTAACTCACATAGAAATAAAGGTAATAAATAAAGATTATTCTAATCCTAACACCCACATTAACTAGTTAGGTAGATATTGCGGTGCTATTCTGAAAACGGTATATTCATATCAAGAGTCGTCTCGCAAATCACGCTTTGAAAATTCCTGAATAGTCGCGGACAAATCCACTTAGACACATACGGATGAATTGTATTTTTTTTTAATCGAAGATATTCTTTGCCCGACCTGAGTATCGAACCCGAGACCCCTTGCCCGGCAGTCGCACTTGCGATCACTCGGTCAACGAGGCAGAATGACAAATACTTGCCTAAAAACTGTATGTAAATTGGTTTAGCCAATCGCGTGATATTTGCCGACAAACATATACTGTTTCTTTTTTAGATTCGGTTATAAAACATATTAAAATGCCATAACTCAAAATGTCAAAATCCTTGGGATAAATCTGCTCACTACCATCAACACGTGGTGTCAATGTGTCGAACTCACTTATTTTCTGAATTAAAAAATTTAATCTCACTCATTCAGAAGTAACTTTACAAAATGAACTTTCAGAATAACACTGCTGTTTCTGAGTATATCGTATAGTGCACGGTATACGAGAAAATAAATGAAAACGTTCAAAATATACGTTGTCTGCCATTAATACAGCGCACGTGCGTTCTGAATCTATTTGTAACATTGTCTCTGGTGTTTGATTTGCTAGTTAGAGCGCATTTGTTTACTAATGTATAGATTATATTTTAGTTCTGATTTTGTGTATATTTTTTTTTTTGAAACTAAAATTTATTTAATGAAATTTTACATAGGTGTGGCCTTAAATCTTAAACATGCCAAACTTTAGCGTTTGATAGCGAGAGACGTTCATTAGACAAACAAATCAAATTAAATTATAATATGGAGGTAGGTACAATTGCATTTTTTTTATTTGTAAGTAATTGCTATTTATGGAAAATATGACTAGTTTGGGTGATGTAAAATAAATATGGATAAATAAACACCGTATTTACAGTCAACAAATAAATAAAGTAGGCGTTATATAGGGATCGTATTACACATGTGAAAATTAGCATTTGATCCTCTTGCTATAGGGATGATACTTAGTAGTTACTCTTGACGATCTAAATATTTATTTTACTATCGTCTCGCACCCTTTATTGGAGGAATATTCAATTAGAAGAAGTATGTCCATCATTTTTGTGTGAATTTAAATTTTTTATTCAGAACGTACGTATTGACAAACAGTCTACCTTATAGCACTATTTAAACCTTACTTTTTTCCTAAGACCATGTTCCTAAGATATTTATTAAGAACTATTTACAATACGAATTTATTTAAATTGGCTGCACTATTGTTGACTACTACGTATTGAGCAAAAATACCCAATTACCGGTATTTATTGAGACACTTCTGTACTTTCTACACCTCTATTGTCACGTAGACTAACTACTTACTGAATTGCAGTTAAATATACCTAGACGTATTTATCGTTCTGGTTAAAATTAAATGACGAAACAGGAAACACGGCTTTTATAATTCAGTCTAATAACACAGAGTTTGCAAATATGTCCACACTTTGATAATAGAATTACAGCATAACTCTTCTACTAATCTATAATAATATTATAGAGGGAAAGAGGAAAGATTTGTACGTATTTTTGTATGTTTGTATGTTTTTAATCAATATGCTCAATAAGTACTGGCCGATTTAAAAAATTCTTTCACCAATAGAATGCATACATTCTTCTAATTTGACATAGGCTACATTTCATTTTGAAAAAATTAGGGACCCTTAGTAAAATTTAAACAATGTAACCGAAGGTGTAGAAAAATGAGTCTTAAAATATCTTTCGTCGATTGCGCTGCCGAAACTATTAGCGATAAAATAAAATAATGTGCAACAATATTGAAGAACATCATAATGTCTACAAAAAAGCATATGTCCAACTATTGTAGTTATGTCACTAAAACAATCCGAATTTCCAAAAATAAATAATTGTCTACCCCGTGCGAAGTCGGGACGGGCTGCTAGTACACTATAAAAAAAATATTATCAGCCTTTATTCACCTTGAAAAATAACATAACTTCACGCCTTTTATCCCCGATGGGGTAGGCAGAAGTCCACATTACGGCACTTAATGCTAGTGTACAAAGTAACACCTTCTTTTTACTATTTATGTTATGAGTCCCATGTAATAGAGGAGAGCCTATTGCCAGCTACGGGGCACATTTCCAGATTACAGATTTTTTAAATCCCAGTGATACATTGCCCGACCCGGGAATTGAACCTGAGACCCCTTGTCCGGCAGTGGCACTTGCGACCACTCGGCCAACGAAGCAGTGAAAAATGACATACCATATTTTACATGAAAAAATGAAGAAACTAACGTTACGCAAACTGCACCGAACGACCCTAAGCATATTTATATGACATTAAATCACAATATTCATAATTTCTACTAAACACTATTTATTTATGACACAACTGACTTAAGAAACCGAGAAATGCCATCCAATGGATGAAGGATGGTAATTTCATACTTGATAGCTATCACTAAAATATGCAATGAATGCCATATTATTGGATTTCAAAAGGTTATGAGGAATTTCCAGAAGCAAATGATATAATCTACACTTTACCTAGAAAGGTTTATTATTAAGACACGGCAAATCATACCTCTATGCGAAACTTTGTTTGTCTGTTTGTTTGTTTGTTACTCTTTCACGTCAAAACGGCTGAAGGGATCCGGATAAAATTTGGTACAGAGATAGATTATGGTCTGGATTAACACGTACGCTACTTTTTATCCCGCGAAAACGCGGGCAAAGCCGCTAGCAGAAGTTAGTATTATAAATTCAAAAGTGTGTTTATGTGTTTGTCTTTCAATTCAAGTTACAGTGGAGTAAAATTATGATTTCTGTGTCTAGAGGACTACCTCTATAACCATCCTAACAATAAGAGGGTGGAAAAATTCTCTTCTTTAAACTTTTTTCCCTTTCTTGACACAGAAAAAATCCTACCCCATGGAACAGCTAGTTAGAAAATAAAGAGCTTTAAACTTACAGTGAGTTGGATTTACAGTGAACTTACAGTAGTTCTGTAGATTAGCGCGTTCAAATATACACACTCTTCAGCTTTATAATTAGTATAAATATTGATATTGAATAAATCTATGATATCAAAAAGTATATAATAACGCAAAGAGATAGACTTACAACATTAATAAACTAAACATTGAACCCAACTTTCCCTAAGCGAATTAATTTAGTTGCCGGCAAAATGCGACCGACGGCTTACGTTACATTACACGAATTCATGTTTATTCAGCCAGGCACGCCTGTAGGCTAAACCTTACAAACATATATTATACGACTGATTATATTATATCAATTATTTATTATAAAAGTCGCCGATGGGAGGATTAATAATTTTTTTACGTAAAGTCGTATGTAATGAAGATATGTGAGCCTTGTCTCATTCTAGCTTATGCAAAGATATCAAAATGACCTCAGAGTATCATTATCTGTTTTAATAGAATTCAAAGACTCTGATCCATCCAATAGTAGTATCCTATTCTTGATGAATTGTTCTTTAATAAAAACTATTTGGAAAATTACGGTAAAGCAAAGATCTTACTGGATGCAGGTCGCTCCCAATCGGCCTATCTGGAAGTCATTGGAGGAGGCCTATGTTCAGCAGTGGACGTCCTGTGGCTGATATGATGATGATGATGAAAGATCTTACTGTGTTTGCGTTATCAGAATTTTTGGCAAACCTAGATGAAGTAATAAAAAAGACAACGATACAAATAAAATACTCACAAAACGTTAGTCAGAAAAGCACTCTATATCACTAAACTTATTACTGAAAATGAATACTAAAATAATACCACACTCGTAAACTGTTCCATTGAAACTACATCACCGCCCTAGGCTTAAACAAAGCTAAATTAAGTTACTAAAATAAAATGTAGCAAGAACCTGACAAATGTCTATAAGTTATTTTATTTTGACTGTACCTAATTCGATTCAAAGTTATGTTTAGAGGAAAAGACATTCCCTTGGCGCCTGTTCAAACAAACAAATGCAATTTCAATGATAATAAGGCATAAATAATAGTAATTTCAAACTGAATATTTCCTTAGAAATATGTCTAATAACTAGTTATTCATTCGTTGACGTACGAGGTATATGAATAATAATATTCTTGAATTATATTAGTATTGGAGGTGCGAATTATGTACCTTCCTGTTATGACAAAGCCAGTGTATATTTTCTTTCCTTGTTTATTTTCTAGTAGGAAAACTATTTTTTCTTAGTTAGTAAAAGTAATTTGTATTGTGAAAGTGATTGAAAAACAGTAACGTATGCAGTTTCTTGCTAGTTCTTCTGCATAAGAATTTACACCTTGGAATGACCAAATAGCTTCACTAGAGGGTTGACCAACAGACTGACAGAATTCATTATTTTTTTTTCGTTTAACTTTCAAAGGCACCTACGTCATCATCATCATCAACAGCCTATAAATACCCACTGCAGAGCAATGCCTCTTCGCACACGGAGAAGGTTTGAGCATTAATCACCACGCTTGCTCAATGCGGGTTGGCGATTTCAAACTTATAATTAGAAATTATAAGTCCAGGTTTCCTCACCTTCCTTCACCGTTTGTAAGTGGTGCCTAAATAATCTTAGAAGGTACATATAACTCGGAAAAAGTCACATTGGTACTTGCCGTTGGTAGGTTTCGAACCCGTACCCTCATGCATGAGAAGCGGGCGTCTTAAACCTCCGAGCCCCCACGATTATACAAAGCACTTTCGTGGTCTAATTAAAATATTTGGCATTTAGCTCTCCAGGAACATTATTTTATTTATGTATGTTTCTCGTTTTTACACTAAACGTAAGAAAATGATGTTGTCTAAGGTTTAAGAAGTTTAAATACCATCTAAAACTATTTTCGCTACCCACTGCCTTGAATAGTAATTCCATTAAACAATAAATACTCCTACACAATTAATTTATTCTGTATTTCGCCGTATAAAATGTATGATTTACAATTATTAGTATAGAAATTATATTACAAAATGTGTATATATCGAGTTATGACAATTTTATTCAGAAACCATTCAACACTATAACAATAAATTTTAAATTTTAGTATTAAATGCTACTGTTGCAAATTTAGTTAATTACATTTAGGTTCTAAGAATATTTAGTTGTTTGATTGGTATCCGATTGCTTAGCAAAGTCTTGGGTTGATTAATAGGGTCAGGCAAAGTATTCTTTCCGCTTTTCGACACTTTTAAACTGTTTAGTTCACCTAAATCTTTAAGAATATCTACAAAATCATCTCTATACACCGCCAGCAAAAAATAAGTTTCGTGTATCTTCAAATTGATCACGTAGATATCCGGACATCTGCTATGTTCACTGGTCCAAAGACCGTAAAGTGCAATTTTTTTATTTATTTATTTATTTCAGGCATCACAGGCCCATATCGAATACTATAAACTAATACATTAAAGATTTATAAATACTATACATACATTACAAACAAAATAATTACTCAATTAAGTACTTAATAACTAGGTCACACGAATATACGGCGTCGTGTGTCGCACAGTGTCCGGTAGCCGACCTCGGAACCGTCGGAAGACTACCCCTCGCGGCCAAAACTCCTCTTTCATTAAGGTTGGCAGATGTTCAGTCGGCACCCTGACTACAAAAGACTTGAAGTCCAATTTATTTATTTATTTATTTATTTATTTATTTATTACAGTCACAACGGTTGATAACAAAAACCAATTAAAGTAACTGGACACATTAATAAAATAAACGATGAAATAATAAAACTAGAACAAAACATACATAACGAACCAGAAGAGTAAAACTTATTTAAAAAAATGGCGATTATTATTATATAATTTTATTAAAATTATAATATAATATAATATTATTATTATTAATAATAATAAAATAATATCACACCTCTGCCTGCCCTCAAGAACAACAAAAGGCGTGATGTTATATTCCGTAGTTGATTCAGTAAAGTACTAAGGTTTACCATTTAGCCAATCCACTTTGGTTCGATATCCCGAGTTAATGGTATCGGCTGATGAAGTTAAGAAGGACGGTCACTAATGAGGCTTATCGGCGCGCGCGCCGCGATGACACGGCCGATGCCTGCGTGCGCGCATTGCTACACACTGCCTTGTTAGCGACAGGTAGCTGTGCTTTGATTCAAGGAATTAACTTAGCCAATGTTAATTGATAGACTATGGGTAATTTTGTAGGTTATGATCACACTAAAATAGTTACAGCATATCCTAATAAAGTAGTTGAAGAAATAAGTACAGTAAAACGAAGTAAATAAAATTCGTGGGATGAATAGACAGAAGAGGGGTGAATAAATGTTAGAAATAGAAAAATTCACCCCATTCCTGTATCTATTCACCCTTTGAATTCTATTCACCCAGTTTTACGGTAGCTTCGTATTCTTTCACAGCATCAATATCATTTCAAAAAATGAAACAACAAGATAAAACAAACTATTTTAATACAAATATAATGAGAGTATTCTACTTTTCCGGATCATCTCCGCTTGGTATTTTCTCAACATCAAGATCGAAGCTAACATGATTCGATTTTCCATTTTCAACGTCATATTCATAAACAGTCTCTTGATCACTATCTATAGACACAGCACTCATTAAATCTACCAGTTCCTCTTGTTCTTTATGTGTATTACGTTTTGCTTTAGCTCTTCTAAAAGTGAGTTTCAGCATACGGTAAAAAGCAGACACTGTTATAAAAAGCATACCGCATAACGTTACACTCAGTATGGAATCTATAGTAGTCCACCGTTGGCCAGCAAATCTTGAATCTTTGTCTTCGAAGATTGTTTGATTGATTCCCGGCTTTTTTACCGCGAAATAAGATTCATCTTCCAATGACTTATTTATATTTTTGGCCAGTTTATGGAATACTAACTTCCCCAACCAATCAGCTAGTTCCTTTTTACCTAATTGTCGCAGTCTGTGTTCTACTAAAGCATGACTTTTACCTTTACCTTCAAAAGTCTCATTTCCACTGTTCCATTTAATTAGTAGCTTTATACATGGAACGTCTTTAGGAACCTTTGTTTCTGCATCAGGTAAAGAAACTGGAAGATTGTAGGACGCAAAATGCAAAGAAGCAAAGAGTCGACGACATTCGACTGCGGTCAAATGATCAGCAATATAAACTAATTCTTGTATATTAATATCTATAGTGCACTCTTTGAACGATATTTGCAGAAATAATATTAAACATAAATATTTCATCTTCAATAATAATTATTGATTTGTGAAAAATACAATTTTCATGAATCAATTACATTTTAATCATCGCTTGACAGTTCGTCTCTTTGTCTTTGGTATTCGAATACAACCATAGATATTTGTAAAAAGGTTTTAGTCGTATAAAAACTATAGGACTTATTATACAGGTATTTTAGTTTACGTTCAAAATTGAAATGAGGGAAGCTGGCTACTGTAGTGGCTATAAATAAAAGATAAGCCAGCCACTCGTATCTATAGTATTTTATACATTTTTGTCATGTGAACAATCCTAGACACTGATTTATATACAATTCTCAACACTTGGAATTCTCGGTGCAGTGTAAAACGAACATCAAAAATAATTTGTGAGTGTTAAAATTACTACATAATCTTCTGGACTACATCTATATGAATTTGTAAATTTAAGACTCAGTATCATAGAAAGACGTTGGAAGTTGTTTTTTAAATTTCTACATACATGTTTATACCTTAGACAAAACTTGTATCGTTTGACTGTAGGGTTGACGTGGTGGCTAGGCAAGTGGCTGCTGCGCAATGTGTAGCGCGTCCGATTCCTGCACGGAACAATTCTTTATGTGATCCACAGATTGTTGTTCCGGGTCTGGGTATAACGTGTATGTAAACTTATATGTTTGGAAACGCACCCACGCTACAGGAGCAAAATCCTAGTGTAGGACATTAAAAAAATGAAAAATAAGAAAGAAAAAAATGAAATATTAGTGATAGCCTATTCATTGTTTTAAGAACTAGCAATATACTAGTAAAAAATGGTAATATCTATGTTAGCTAGAAACATTCATATCAGCGATAACTCTATTACATAGTTATATAGTTTTGACTTTAACTACTACCCAGTATCAAAACATCATTCCCATTACACAAACTCTTACATAACAAACTAGTTTATTTAATAATAAAAATGTATTGACTACTTACATATAATTACAATATTAAAGTACATAACTAAACTGCAATATACAAAATTACAGCATTTCCCCAGAATCGCTTGTAACTATTGGACTAAATGCTTGTTGCGTAAGCGCAGCTAATGGGCGCGAGCGCACGATACCGACATACACTATGTACGTACTTTACACTATCGTACCTGTAATGGACTAAATATTTCATAAACAGCTTTAATTCACTGGGTCTACGGGGTTTTTGACTATCAATTAGGTAGTTACGGTTGAATAAAGGTATAAAGATAAATAAATAGTGAAATAAATATTGTGTATGTACAAATTTTATATAAGACGTTTTGAGAGTGAGAGTCGGAAAATCATCGAGTGACTTCTCCCGCCCGGGCGAGGGGAGAAAGAGTGTCAATCTTAATGACTAAAAACCTCCCCGTTCCTACACCTGCACTTTGATCCGGAACCCCGGTAACCTGTTACGTTCTCCGCGGCTCTGTATCGGCATCGGCTCTAATGGGCTTCATCTGTGGTGGTCTTATAGCTCTTTGAGTCATTGGACATTGGACATTGGACATGAGACGTATACATCAAATATTTTTATTATTATTGTTCTATTTATTTTTAACATAGTGTGGTGCACATTATGTCATTGTATAATGTAACACTTCACTATTTATGCTCCGCAATTCGTTTGTCCATAATCCTTAAGATGTAGTTCCGAGTCCCATGTAATAGGGGGTGAGCCGGTTGCCATGTACCGAGTACAATTATTTTTAATCTGATGTTTTTCTGAATACCTAGGGTTGGTAGACTGCCTATTTTTTTACGAGAAAGAACACCAATCGAACGACTATCCATTGCGATACAGTTCTTTAAAATAGGTTCTACCTCTAGTTATCGATAGGAAAACCAGTTTTTACTCATTATCCTAATGTAAAGAATCTATGTAATCTATCATATTTATTAGTTAATATCCTAAAATCTAAAAAATTACCCTGTAACATATCCAACATTTTGTGTAAATTCATATCATTAATAGGTATTAGAGAAAAGTACAAGAATACGCACGCAACTTGAAATACTCGTACTCGATGATCTGTTACAAAATCGTAACAATGACTTCGATTGAACACTCCAACAAAAGATTGAATAGAATGACTATTGCATAAAAAGAAACTCTGAATACGGTACTAATGCCAATCTATACCTTTTTACATGTGAGCATCTAAGTTTGTTAGTTACTGACAAGTTTAAAAAAGTTTAGGAATGTTACAGTGCGAAGCAGTGCACATTTTTTATGCACACACACATGCACATCTCCAATGCCTGTGTCACTTAAAACTTTTCTTTCCGTAAAAGTATGAAATTTATTTTAAGGCCAAGGCTCATTTCTTGGCTTTTTGTTGTCAAAGCTTATATATGACTTGTTTTCAGTTCAGGGTCACTCGCTTCAAACAATCCAAGGCGTGGTATTTAATTTGTGTATTGTAATTCCAAATTCTACAAAACAATGGACATTCTACGTTAAAAATATCACAACAAGGATCCAATCAAACTTTCCTAATCCAATCAAAACCTAATAACAGAACTACCATCATAAACCAAATCTCATCCAAATCTATTTCAACTTAGCTACCAATACCAATACAATACAAGATACAATACAATTTACATAAATTGCATCTAATATTCCTAGAACAATATCTACGACAGTTGACCATCATCAGACATTAAACAATACAGTTGTAATAGTCGACGATTGCAAGAAATGCGCTTAGAAATGATCAGAGAACATTATTGTGATGCGGAATAGGGTTAGTGCTTGGAACCGATCGGTAGCGTCTGCAGATGTATGTGGATCTGTTTTAATGGGGGTTTTAACATACATACAGATTAGATATGGTCTGATCTGTAACGGTTTTGAGATGGAAAGTAGATACGCTTTTCATTGGTAATGTAAGCCATTGTAATTAGAGGTGAGGAGATTGGCTGAAGTTCAAACTTCTAGACCTGAGATTCGGACCTCAGACCTCAACATTGAATCCGATTTGCTTTGATCATTATACCAAAATAATATTATGATGAATTTTTCCAACTACATGATCCGCTTTTGGTAATATTTTCAACCTCACTTTAGGGAAATCCATTACAAAAAGAAAACTGTTTTGCATGGAAAATCTCTTTCATGTCAATCTGTATTTAATATCTTTTCTACATCTATATTTTCTTTAAATATACCATTGCTTTGTTACTCAGCCAGTACCAGGAGAGCATACATTTTAACTAGTTGCACAAGGTTCTTTTGTCATTGTATAATGATGCTCAGCGTCTGATGTTTTGTGTATCGGAATGTGCAGCGATTACTCTTAGCATACGGATACATTGCTCTCGTAAATATTAACACATTGACCAACATTGTGACAATAATCTACATATGTACTTATTTATTTAAATACTAGCGAGGCTCTGGGAGTTGATAAGTGCTATTCACATATTGTGTATATTTACAAAATTCAGATCATCATTGTGCTTAGTAGTGGTGTGTGTAAAGGGTTTTTTATTTTTAAGGGTCGAAAATCATCAACTAACTTACCCCGCCTGGGTGAGGCGGGAGGGAGTGTCAGATTCTTACTGACTAAAAACCACCCCATTCCTTCTCCTGCGCTTCGAGCTGGAGCCCCGGTAAACCGTTAGGTTCTCCACGACGTGTGTAATGGATATGAACACATAAATAATTAGAAATTATTCACTTAAGGTGTTAAATAAAACGGTGTCATTTTAATTCAAATGAAATCATAAAAGCAGTCAGATTCAATTTAATTCCGAACAATCGTGAAATCTCCGATCGAGAATACTAGAAGTAGAATGTTTGTCTGCCTAAATCGATCATAAATGTTCAAGTGATTAATTAACAAACGCAATCCAAACAAAACATTCAATTCGAACCAATGCAAGAATTTTTGTGACCCATAAAACAGAACTCCTCTTAATTAGACCATCGTAATTGGCAAAGTTCAACACGAAAGTATCTCTAGTTACGTGACGATACGTTATATCGACAGTTTAATTAGCACATAGTCGTGCACAGTTAGTCGATTAGTATGTCAATACATGTCCAGCACATCACTAACAAAATATATTTCACAAGCCACTCTTCCACAACCTTCGATACCGGCCTTCGTAATTAAAGAAGACGATTCACAATTACCGTAGTTTATAGATGCCTCTAATTATATGTATTTGATGTTTTCTATACGGTGTGTGACGAAAGAAGGCTCATTCGGATAGTCATTATTGGAATTAATATACCTACGTGTCAGTTCACGAGGTTCTATGTAATGATTGGTACTTGATTTTTAGTGTTCGTGAGAACACGTCCAAATGATATGTCTCTGCATGTGAGATTTTTGCTGAATAGCCTTTTTACTAATACGGTTCATGATCATTCGAATAATTTCTTTTGAGTAATTGATACGAGCGCTAATGTCTATAGAATAGTGCAATTTGTAGGCAATTATTGTTAATAAAAAGTTGTGAGTTGTTTTTTTTTATTTGACCTCCGACTTCGGTTCGGTTTTTGTGATTATTTTGTATTAAAATGTTTCCTTCTTTTGGTTCTCCTTGACGGGTAGATCTTTGACCACAGACGAGGTGTGGTTATTTATCGGAACTTGGTTCCTGTAGCACTTAATTAGATAATTTGGTGAGACGGAGATAATTCGATAATCGTTCACCTTCAACATTTTGAATGCTTTGCTTTGTGAACTTATTGATTTTTAAATTCTAATTTTCCTTATTGGGGAGTCTGCCAGCATTTTGCAAAATCCGTCTGCTTGACTAGAATGATCTTGATTAATATCCATAGTAACGTTACGTGTGCTGAGTTAGAAGTCTTATATCTTTAACATTTCGTATTAAAAAGTCTTATAATGCTTTGCAATGCAATTGAAGAGGAACGAAAATTGAAACTATTTACTTTAAGACTGTCTCTTTGGCCGAGTGGTCGCAAGTGCGACTGCCGGGCAAGGGGTCTCGGGTTCGATTTCAGAGTCGGGTAAAGTATTACTGGGTTTTGAAAAAAATAACTCAGTAGTAGAACGGAGTCTGGAATAGTGTCCGGTATATGGCATTAGGCTCACCCCCTATTACATGGGACTCATAACATACATAGTGAAAAGTGAGTGTTACTTTTTACAGTGGTATAATGTGCACCTCTGCCTACCCCTTCGGGGGTAAAAGGCGTGATCTTGTTATGTTATGTTACTTTTTTAAAAAGAGTATTTGTTATTGAGTAACTTTCATACACATCATCCGAAATGATCTCATCATCTCCCAATAAAAACAAACTAACGGACACACAAAATGTTTACACCTAAACTATTTATTTATATTTCACAATAACTATTCCAATTAGAGCAATTAGTTAGTTATGCAAATCTTACGTAGTTACAATAAGTGAAACTATCGTTCCAGTATATATGATTGGCCAATTAAAATATTGCTCATAACATTATGCCATTACGCAAAAACTTGAACTATGAACTGCTTCTGAGCGAATTCAAATTATAGCAGGAATTAATTTTCAAAATTATAGACTTTGTGTGCACTCAATCAAAGTAGAAAGTTTTTGAGCCGACTCGTTTCGCTTTGATGATAGGTAGGTATGTGTGTTCCAAAGTATGTAATTTGTTTATTTATATGTTTGACATTACTTGTGGATATTTATTGCTTTGATAGCTAAATACTACGATATATGTAGATGAACTTAAACGATTTATTAAGTATCATTTTGTACGTGTGGTGCAGTGATACCTGGTCATGTTAAGATTTACCATATCTGTCTTCAAAGTGAGCACTGTTGAAATCTCATTGATGACAATTTAGTGTTACATAACATTCGGAGTCGCGGAGAACCTAATGGGTTACCGGGGCTCCGGCTCGACGTGCAGGAGAAGGAACGGGGTGGTTTTTAGTCAGTAAAAGTCTGACACTCCCTTCCGCCTCACCCAGGCGGGAGAAGTCATTCGATGATTTTCCCCTCTTAAAAAAAAAGCGTTACATAACCATAGACTGCCTCATTGGCCGAGTGGTCGCAAATGTGACTGCCGGGCAAGGGGTCTCGGGTTCGATTCCCGGGTTCGGCAAAGAATTACTGGGTTTTTCAAAAAATTCACAGTAGTAGCACCAAAGAAATATTCTTCTTTAATATTGTTTAGCACGGAGTCCAGGATTGTGCCCGGTATATGGCAATAGGCTTCGCTCCTATTACATGAGACCATAACATAAATAGTGAAAAGTGGGTATTACATTGTACAGTCGCATAATGTACACCGCCGCCTACCCCTTCGGGGATAAAAGGCGTGATGTTATGTTATAACCATAGACATTTAACAACAAATCCATGACATGAACACTTAAAATCCAGGTTCAAATAAACATTTTGAAAACGAAACCCAAGAAT
This sequence comes from Spodoptera picta, assembly GCA_038387885.1. Taxonomy (NCBI): domain Eukaryota; kingdom Metazoa; phylum Arthropoda; class Insecta; order Lepidoptera; family Noctuidae; genus Spodoptera; species Spodoptera picta. The sequence goes on along the minus strand of JAZHFQ010000233.1, from coordinate 370,773 downwards.
CCCGAGATTTACAAGATTATAAAAACAAAATACGCACACATACATATGGCAGTTACACTCAATCCAGAAACTCGCACATTACGTACACACAGCTACCGAAGATATTCACACTCCAGCATTCAACCGCAGAAAACGTGGCGTGTTATTTAAATTAAGCTACTCATACACTTTATGTGATGTAGAAACATTGAGTGTGCCGTCGTTAGGGCCCCCAGATATATTTATTTATGAAATGTAAATTCATCTGATTGTAATAACAAAACTCGAGCCACTGCTCTCTATATTAAGATGTATTATTTGCATATGGTATTCTGAACGTGTGACCATGTTTGTTATGTGTGTGCGGGTGTAATGTGTATCGGGCTTGCTAAGGAGTTATGACGATTATGTCTGTGTGCTGTAATAGTTTAGGTTTTGTTTAATTGAGATAAATAAATGCGTTTATTGTTATTTTTTTTTTAAAACGCATCTCCACATTAGTATTTTCCCCTGTGTCTACAGTACGCTTATAAACATACAAGTTTATATATAGAGGTATATACATGATACCCAGACCCGAAACGACAATCTGTGGATCACACAAAGAGTAGTTTCGTGCGGGAATCGAACCCGGAACACGTTGTGCGGCAGCCAGTTGCCCAACCACTGCGCCAACCGTTCACACAATGGTAAATATTAGTGGTAAATACCCTTAGCTGCATTTTGCATGGAGGTCCATCCTCAGACTTTGTAGTTGTTAAAAATTTCAAAATTTTATTGAGAGTTGATTGACCTGAGCATAGATTTCTTTTTCACAATAATCGTGCAAGCCTTATGACCTTGAAGACCGAAAATAAAACAAAAAAAATAGGTTGTCAAAACGAAATGTTCAAAGGCGCTAAAACCGAAACTATGTCGAAATTGAAAACAATATTTCATTTTATATTTATTACCTTCGCTAAAATTTACCAAACGTATGACAAATATACAATCACGATCTTTAGAACAATTTATCAAACACCGAACAGCGGTTTGCACGACACACCGACTTAGGTATAACACATAACTAATACCTACTCTCTTACTACGAAACTAAATTCCATAGTAAAATCTTTAGTGCTTTTGTCATCATCAGTAGGGACCATTTTATTTTTACCTTCGTCTTATCTCAACTAGTTATAGGTACTACTATGTATGTCAATTTCGTTTAATGTTAATTTTACGTGAAGCGACTACCATCCACGTTTCAATATCCTTAACTCAACGTCTACGTAACAATAGTCTAAATACAGATATGATATATGGCAATGAAACCAGTACTCCGCTGTCAACACAATCGAAAATAATTTACCCACCGACCTCCTATTACGTCAGACAACCAAATAAATCAATATATATTTTCGGTGCCCAACAATGTGTGGGCCTGGCTGCAACGATTATGTACTCACGACGGAGTACCAAGTACGAGAAATACAGGATAATTGCTGAAACGAAACCAAATGCAATGACTTGCGAAATCGTAAAAAACTGCGAGCACATTGAAATAAAACCGGGTGACAAACTTATAGTAAACGTGGGAGAAAATGATCATAATGCAAGAAACATATTGTCACAGTTAAGACATATTCTACATAAATTTCATGATAATACCATTATAGTGTTAAGTGTTGCAAAAAACTATTATCTAGATACTATTAAATTAAATAAAGCTATAAAAAATATATGTGTTAAAAAAATTGTAATTTTGTGAACACTAAATTCAACAACTTGTATTACATTAGTGCTTCAATCAATTACTTAGTGGATTATAGTGATTATAGTGCAAAATATCTTAACCCTAAAGCTCTTAGACAACTAATGTGTAACAAACCAAGTAACAAACCAAATACTGGCGCATGTGAACCAAAAAAGGGACCATGCCTTATTATTTTAACCGCCTTCAAAATGTAAATATACACCAACCAAATTCCAATGTACAAGCACCTGAAAAAAATAAGAGTAAGGGTACTATACCCTTCTACTTCCCTATAATAAAAAGAAATAACACGTTTTTTCGGAACTAATACACTTTTTGCTGACACCTCTCCTAGATTAGTATTTAGAATATTACACCAAAACATAGCCAGCCTACTATCTAAGCAAGAACTCCTTGAAATAACTTTAAAGGAGCTACAAAAGGACTTAAATGAACCCGACGTAATATGCCTCTCTGAAACTTTTATCAAAAAAGGCTATGAGTGCTACGTAAAACTTCATAGCTATACCATGGTTGATAGTTTCTGTAGGGATAAGCAAAGAGGTGGAACTTGTATCCTAGTGAAAAACACAATTATGTGCACAAAAATTCCACTTGTTAAAGAACATGCATCACAACATACCTTTGAGGCATGTGGTATAGAGGTGCCACATAATGACCTAATAATAATCTGTATTTATAGAACTCCTCAGTCGGACCCTAGTCAATTCTTGTCAAAACTAAACAACCTTTTAAATTCTTTATTTAAAAAATATAAAACTAAAAAACGTATAGTAATAACTGGAGATTTTAATATCAACACTTTAAAAAAGAATAACATCACATCTGATTTTCAGAACTTATGCAATAACCATTACTTGAAAATACATATCGATGTGCCTACACGCAAGTTATCATGTATTGACCACATCCTGAGCAATGTATTAGATGCGTCTGCAACAGTTCTGCCATTACATCTATCAGATCATGACACGGCCCAGATACTTAGCTTTCCCATTAAAAACAAATCACAAAAACCTCCAATATACTACATCATCAGAAGAAATTACAGCTCCGTCAACATTCTTAAATTTAAAGAATGTCTAGGAAATCTATCATGGTCTGAAGAATACACTGAAAATGACTCGAATACAGAGTTTAGCAAATTTCATGACTTATGAAGTAAACATATTATTTCTTAAGCTCTGTTGTCCCGAAAACAAAATTAAAGTTAATATGTGCGATAAAGAGAAACAAAAGTGGATAAGTAAGGGATTAAAGCGAAGCTGTAAAATGAAAAGAAAGTTGCGGTCAATATTATGAAAACAAAAATACATTGAATAAAAATAAGTATTTAACCTATGCCAAAATTCTACAAAAATGTATATACAATTCTAAAAAAAATACTAATATTAAATTTATAAAACAAAATAATAATAAGTGTAAAGCTACTTGGACAATTATTAATAACGAAATTAATAACAACACTATTAAACATAACATAGATAACATAAATATGGAAAGTAAAGTTATTACAAATCCCAAAAAAATAGCAACTACTTTTAACAACCACTACATTAATCTAGGACATGTTATGACAAACAACTACATGTATAGCAACAACAATAAAACATTAATTCCTAACTCAATATTCCTTAAACCAATGTTACCAAATGAAGTTAGACAAGAAATAATGTCTCTAAAAAATACGAACGCGTCCGGATATGATGAGCTGGGTACAAAATTAATAAAATCATGCAAGGATGTGTTAGTTGAAATCCTTACGTATCTGATAAATTTATCATTCTCGCAAGCGATTTTCCCAGCTGCGCTAAAACTATCGACCGTAAAACCATTGTTCAAAAAAGGAGAACGAAACAACATAAATAATTGTCGTCCTATAACCCTGATACCTATACTGTCCAAGGTATACGAAAAATGTATGTACAAACGTCTAGTGAATTTCTGTGACAAATACAATATCATTCAAAAAGATCAATATGGATTTCAAAAACAAAAATCGACCACTTTAGCCATTTATAGTACCATAAGCACAATTTTAACAAACTTAAACAATAATTATCTGACCACTGGCTTGTTTTTTGATCTATCAAAAGCCTTTGATCTCGTTTCACATGACATATGTTAAACAAAATTGAAAAATGTGGGATAAGAGGTTCTACTTATCACTGGATAGCTTCATACCTTAGCGACAGACAACAATGTGTAACAATATCAAAAATTGATGAAAATATGATACTTACACCATCAATATCAGAATATCAATCATCATCAATGTCAGGCGTGGTGTACCACAAGGTAGCGTATTGGGGCCTATTTTATTCCTGTTGTACATAAACGATGTCGTAAATATCACCAACCATAAATGTGTTCTTTTTGCTGACGACATATCGATTATAGTTGCAACGCGTAAGAACGGAAACACAACAAATGACCACGCGCTTGATGTTAACAACACAATAGATAAATTAATAGATTGGTTAGATAATAATAAATTAAAAATAAATTTGGTCAAGTCAGTGTACATACAATTCAATAAATCAAATACTACAAAACATAACATCAACCTAACGATACCAAAAGTTAAAAGAGTAGGTGAAACAAAATTTCTGGGCTTAATTATAGATGAAAATATGAATTGGAAGGACCACGTTGAACATGTATCTGTTAGGGTAAATAAATTTGTGTATGCACTTAAGCAAATAAAAAAAATTACAAACTTAAACACAGCAATAATGGCTTATCTTGCACATGTAGAATCATTGCTTCGCTATGGCCTAATAATGTGGGGATATAGCACGGATAGGGATAAGGCATTTATCGCACAAAAAAAGTGCATAAGGGCTATGTACGGTTTGCAACCTGATCAGTCATGCCAACCAATATTCAAAAAACTTGGTTTGTTACCATTACCGTCGCTTTACATTTATGAAGTATGTATATTCGTTACAAAAAACAAAGATTTATTTAAAACTGCAAATGATGTCAATCCACGAAATCGTAGAGATCCATTTAGACTTGTACTAAATGACTTTCCTAGATCAGCAAAATATAATAAGAATTGCTTGGCTATGTGTATCCGTATCTATAACAATATACCGAATGATTTGAAATGTTTTAATATAAATCTATTTAAGCGTAAATTACACAAATGGCTTAATGAACAAAACTATTATTCTATAAGTGATTTCATGCAGAGGAAATTAACCTCACGCCTAGGATGTTAATTTTAGAACTTTTCCTGATTTTGCATGCTATATAAATATTAGCAAAACATGTTGTACTTCAACCATATTATTGTAACACCTATTTTATACCATGTTTCAAGCAAATAAATATATTATTATTATTATTATGTATGTCTTTACCATTCACGGGACCACAGGATCCCGGTCATTTGGGAGGCGTACGAGGGGCCGAAGCCAACTGCGCAGAGGCCCTTTAGACAACTTTAATCTAAATGTAATGGACACACAAACGGGCGACTATCCCTGTAATCCCTGTATGCACTATGGAAATGCACCCAAGGACAGTCCTCGGTTAGTGTAGAACTATTGTGGATAATGGAAAAAAAAAGGGTAGGGCTATGTATGGGTTGCTGTGGACTGGAAAATTGGGAACTATGGATGACTATGGCACCTGCCGAAACAATGTAATTATTACACGTAAAAATGGCAGGCGGAGACTCGCCAACTCACCGACCGGGCCCCGGGAATGGTTGCTAGATATAGCAACAGAGGGGCAACGAGAATGTGAGTGGCTGAAGGGTTAAGAAACTACCACCGCTTTCTACTCAGATCATCTGCTCCAGCCGAAGCCTCCTGCATCCCTGGCCCAATCGCGACTTACGAATAGTTTCTTACCCTCCGAGCAGGATCACTGCTCTCGCGACTCCACTCTGGACGGCCAATGAATTGATTGTAGGTTTTTATATGGAAACTGATTTTACTTTCATTTTTTATGAGATAAGCCGGTAAACAAGCAGATGGAGCATCTGATGGTAAGGAATCGGCGTCGCCCATAAACACCCGGAACACCAGAGGCGTTACAAGTACGTCACCGGGATTTCGGGGATTACGAACTTGAGGATTGTTAGGGATTTAGGGACTGGGATTCCTGGGAGATAGGATTCGTGGATCGCATAATTTCCGACCTATGGGCTTCCAATGTCAATCAAATATTCATTAGTAATTTTTACCCGTAACGAGTATTAAATCCTCGAGGCTACGACCCGACACGTGCCACAACATTCAGTTACCAGCCACTGTGCAGACGAAACAAAACGCATCACTCAAATATTATCTCAACAATATCGGAACCAATCAATCAACGCTAATATAATAAAATACATGAACCGCACACGACACCGATATCGTGCGTCGGCGCGTGCGCAGACCGTTATAAAGGATAACTTTTAAAAAAAGAAGGTGTGACGTAACGATTCGTGACTCCACACGGGTAAGCGTGACTCTTGTGACCACATGCCGACGTCTGTGCTGTGTTTAATCTGTGTTGCCCTCAAACGATATAGATAAACAATAGCTAACGGTTTTGACGGTTTTTTGGCAATTTCTGAGTTTGAACTTTGCGTGTTTTATCGGTTTTTTAATGTTAGTGTGTAGGGTTGTGCTGAATGAGTTGCCGTTTTTTACTGAAATGGGATCACGTTTGCACGTTTTACATTTTGTTTTGAGGATGTTGTCAGTGGATTTTAATGTGATCATATATCAAATCAAATAGTCTAAATATTGCCAGACGTCTTGCTCCCTGAAAATTTACGTCGTGCTCCAAAATTAATCCATTGAAATAACTGGACTTTTACTAAACAATTATAGTTTCAACCTAGTTTTTACTATTCCATGGTTTCAAGTTCCATTGTCCCGTCGACAGTCACAAAATAATATGATCAAATCAAACTCCATGCAGACACAACATGACGTTTCAACTTCAAAAGATAAAGTCAATTCCAAAATCACAACACTATCGCATTTGACAATTCAATAACCGAATAACAATAGCGGCTGCGGCGAAAATTGGAACTAATTTATAGTGAAGAAAGTACGACTACTAGCGCCATTGTCAGGGGTAATATTGCTATGCCCAGTGTATCAGGTCACGAGAAGTCACGACACTCTTATCTATGGTAGAAAGTGGTTCGGTATTGGCTTCATGAGTCGGTATGGTTCTGATGGATTTGGTTCTACGCAATAGATAATAAGTCACGATTGATTGTCCTATACTCTTATGAACTAAAATTGGTGTGGATTAAGTTGTAAGAGACAGCGAGTAATAGTATAGCAACTACAGCTAGTTTATGGCTACTTATCAATAATCGTATAATATGGGGTTTCCAAAGACTTCATTTTATAAAGAAATGAGCAGAAGTACGCATTTTAAACGTTACAACAAGGACTTGAACTCGTTACTCTTTCCAAGCAATCACGCTATTGAGCAAGGTAGCGCCAAAAAGTCTACAATAACAACAATGGAAAAATGAAAAGAAATATGACGAAAGCAACACTAAACTCATACTCCAAAGTCCTAATTCACCTTACTCAAATTGGGTTAGTAATAAATTAATTGCCCTTACAATAGAGCTCAAATTCAATTGAATTTCAGAGTCTAAACCTTCAAACAAACCTTTACATGCAAATATAATCAGTCAACCAGTCTAGCAATCACGACGAACATTACAAAAGTAGAATAAAAATAGTAATCAATTCACAATAACAATAGATTTTTTATAATCTCACTGACTGAGCTTTTTCATCAGTCTATTTTTCACGCTATTTATATCTATCAAGCCTTCAACAAATAAAAATATCCTGTAAATTGGACTTCCTTTTTCTTCCTTCACAAACGATACCTAAAGAAATTTTTACAACCTCCTTTATAACTGATCCTTTGTTAATTTCTCCCGAATATCTTCGTGATACTCGCGAGTGTGACATGCGTTTGTTCACGTATGTATTTAGTGAAAAAGATATCCATTAGACATTTCAGGAAACTGACTTAAATACGTTCTAATTTTGTGAGTAATATCGCCCAGTACAATTAAAGCACCAAAAGTAAAGGAGATTCCTCTCGTTCTTTCTAGCCCTTGATCCTCATCAAATCTAAAGCTTACACCTCACACCATACACCTTTACGTTTGGGCGTCTCATACGCCGATTATCTTCCATCGTATTCGGCTAATCTATCGTCATACATTTTGTTCGGTGGGCGTCGCGTTGACGTAACCAATCGGTTTACGACTAACATTTTTTGTTCTAATCCCTTAAGTACTTGTACGTCAAATTAATTCTTTTTAATTCTAATCTGGGAATGCGTTGAGATCTTATTTGGAGTGATAGAACGAGTTATTAAATGTTGCTGTTGACGGACCTCCGGAGTGATGAATGTTATGAAGGTTATAGGGGATTTGTAGTTGCATAGCAAAGGTTGTGGTTTTCCAGATTTTAGAATTGATTCCGGATCTTGCTATTGTTCATTTTTGAAAACACTAACTGGTATGGTTAGCCATTTATTATAGACAGAGTACGGAAGTGCCAATAATAAGTGTAACACTTATGTTGTATTTTCAAGTTTGCAGACAAAAAATATTAGTTAAAAATATAATCTTTATGTTGATATCCATCCATCTATGAGCCTTGTCGTGAGCATAATCGTTAATCGTCCATAAACTCCATATTTGTTGGGGAGTTCCATTCCGTTGAACACTGTTGCCAGGTCTCTATCAAATCTCATTTACCCCGTAATCTCATAAAAATATCTATTCTTGAGTTAAATCATAAACATCATGCCTTTTATCCCCGAAGGGGTAGGCAGAGGTGCATATTACGGGACTTAATACCACTGTACAATGTAACACCCACTTTTCACTATTTATGTTATGAGTCCCATGTAATAGGGGGAGCCTATTGCCATCTACCGGGCATTTCCAGACTCCGTGCTACTACTGAGATTGTTTAACTCAATAATACTTTGCCCGACCTGTGAATCGAATTCGAGACCACTGATTTGAGTTAAATCATTATAATCTAGTTTCAAAAAGATGGTCTCCGAAAACCGAAACGTCAAGTTCACCACAACAAAATGCTTCAAAGCGAACCGTTTCCTACTCGATTAGCATAGCAGTCATTCAAAATTGCATTCAGAATAATGTTGTCATACAATACTGTGGTCTATTTAAGATCATGATATAATCTGACCTACAGTCGTAGACATCATTTAAATATATCTTGTTAAGTAGATTAAAGTTTTTACGCAACGATACAATGATATTTGGTACCGACTTCTTATTGTTTCCTGACGTATTCATAGTTTGATATTGGGGGTCGGTGTTGTTGAAGGATTTCATGTCTTTTCAATAGGGCAATAAATGTAGTTAAGAGCAGTAAACACTTTTGGTTTCATTAACCTGTCACAGTTTGTAATGTTTTCTTATTCTTATTGTTTATTTTATATTACATGGGACTCATAACATTGTGAAAGTGGTGTTACTTCTGTGTCTGCCTCTTTGGGATAAGTGATGTTAGTTATGTTGTTTATTTTATTTAAGGACTTTTTGTTTTGTTATGTTTTTTTTTTCTTTTTATAATTATTTGAAATGTATAACGCCTTGGTTTTATGACTGTAATGTAATGTAATTGAAATAAATAAATAAATTACTTCCACATTAAGTGCAACAGTCGAACATTCGTGCTATAGGGAAGTATTGGGTATATTCTTGCAGCATTAGGTAGTTTGGATCTTTTTCTACTGATCAAACTTCTGACTAGTGCCTGTCAAGACTAATAACTTGACAAGTGAGTTAAAGTAAACAGATTCTATAGTAGACATAGTTTACATGTACGACTGTATGGCCTATGTTTATTTAACCTTATCTACCCAACATCATATTTATTAATAAAGTGTTTATGACCGTACCAATGTAAATAAATTAACAAAATCAAAATACATATTCAATAATTATCTCCTCAAACATTACTCAAATACTCAACGAGTCCCCTTCGAAATCAATTAAAACGAAAATCATTAATCACGCACCACACACGGCGCAGCATCATCGATTTAAAATCGATTTTGAGCGAGAGAATCAATACTATGAATACGATACATCGATATACAATAAAATATCGTTCAAGGCTGTTCGAATCCGGATCGAAGATCGCGTCAGTGAGCGGTTGAACTGTGAACTATTGTGTGGAAGTTCCATTGTCGCTGGTTTAAAAGTTTAAAGAATGTCATGGCACCACGCCCCGTTCGCAAGCGGGTCACAGAATGTGTCAATTGTAAAAGCTTTTTTAGAAAAGGCCTTGGTTTCAATCGATTGTAACTGTGATACGGATATGGTACTATAACATGTACCTAAGAATTGATGTTCCTTATAAAACTGAATGTATGCGCACTGTTTTTGCCTACGACTTCGTTCGTATCGAAAACTACATTCATCTCTTAGCATCGTAGCCCTTAACTTTTGTTTTAGCAAAAACTCAACCTAAACACCGAGATTACTTATATTGTTTAGTAAAAAGCATATCTGCGTTATCTATCTTTATCGCATAGTTTCTAGTAACAGCTTGTAGCCTAAACAAAATCACCCCAGTTTTGAGGATTATAGTAAGTTCGGTAGGAAGACAGCATAAACGATTTGAAGACGACTTAAAGCAAGTAAAAGGGCCAGAATGGTTACGTGTAGCAAAGGACAGAAACAAATGGAAATCCTTAGAGGAGGCCTTTGTCGAAAGACAAACTGTTGTAAGAGGAGAAAAGCCGATTTATTTCTTACCTGTTTGGTACAGCTGTGGTTATAACTGTAATATTTTTGTTAAATAAATCTAATCAATCTATCTCTTTTGCAGGTAATACTAGTCCGCGGTCACTACGTGTCGTACCTGCCGCTATGCAGCCGCAACGAGCCGGTGTTCCTGGCCGTGTGCACGCCGCTCGCCATGCCCGAGACGCGCGAGTGCGTCGTGCACGGCGCCACCAACGTCTTCACCACCGTGCACGCTATGGACATGAAGATACTACACATTGATGCCAAGTAAGACATTGACATTTCTAAGATCCGCCAACAATTTTCTGTTGACTTTGTTTTAAAGCATTCCTCTCTCTTTAAATGAAAGTCGAAATATTACCACAAAATTGTATGTTTACAAGCTAAGCTAAAGTTTAGTATATTTGTAATGTACTAAACTTTTCAAGAAATGGTGCAGTTTACCTGCAAATGGAGTTTATCTTACTGCCCTTACTGATTTTTTATCTTGTATTTCCAATGGTACTGGTATTTCCAATTACCAGTAGCGCCATCTAGCCCCAGTGTTAATATATGAAAAAACATCATTTTCATTTCAGTCGTTAACATTCGCAAGGAATTAAGTATGGCATATGTGTTGTGTACACATGAGACAAATATTTTTTTTTTTTTTTGAAGGTGAATATTTATTCATCTTCTTAAATTTATAAGTATATTAGAAACACCTGGATTGTATATTCAAAAAATTTTTACCAAAACTATCGTATATATCACACCAGCACAAACTAATATCACAAAGAAGGCAGCCACAGTACAAACACCCTGATGCACGATGGTTCAAGGCTCTCCAACAATACACAATACACTATGTGTAACTGTCAGAGATCCACAGTCCGTCAAAGGTTTAAACATATGACAACATCTCTATTGAGACCGTTTCATATTCATGCGCGTCCTCAGTTCGTCACCGGCATTCAATGGCATGAAATAATAAGAAGACTAAAGATATATGCACTGGTAAAGAGATGAGTCTCACTCGACATTCAAGTACAAATAATCTGACGGATAAAAATGCAGCTGTCGGATTGAAATGTTGAATTTATTTTAAAAAATGTTGTTTGAAATAGGGTGTTGCTTTTTTGAATGCAATGTCGTAAGTGTTATTTTTGATTATTGCTGATACGATTTTCATACTCGTTCGAGGTTCTATGTTCGGTTATACCGGATTCGGTAAGAAATTTGATTTTTGACAGAATACTACATTATAATCTTCGCACTTTTTTCTCGAGTACAAAAGGGTTTTCTGTTCTTTATAAACATCCATAACTTGTACTTTCATTTAAAAATCTTACAATCAAAATTACATTTAATAAAATTACTAAATTCCTAAATTTCCATGTGCAATAAATTCAAACTTACCATCGAATTCGATTTACGTAAACAATGTCCCTAAGTAAACCCAGCAAATAACAACATAATTAATATCTAATTTATTCTAATGCAATAGCTATCGGTCCTTTCATTGCACTATATTTCCGTGTCTAGTGTTGAAATGTAAACATGGACGTCACCTGCTCGGAAACGGGCGGGTTTTGCATACAATGACAAAGATACAAGCTCCCGTGAAACTCCTGGCATTGAGTGGAGAACACACTGTTATGGATCTAATATGATTTAAAAACTAGTTAGAAAAAGAAAATTATGACCGTTGAAGTGCTTAAGAACAGCAGGGACGATATCCGTTGACTGGATGGTAGAGGTTGGATGCAGAGGGTTGATAATCATATCATATCTATATCAATCGCGTGCTATTACAGAGGCTATGTCCAGCAGAGGACGGAAAGAAGCTACTGATGACGAAGACTGTTACAATGATGACTAGTTCCACCAACATCCGCTATGCGAGGCTTCCTTTTCTACCTGCAGGGTTCAAAACAAGCTAACCTAAAGAAGGACGTATACGTTATATATGTTACTTTTTCAAAAAATATGGAACAATGTTCATGCTCTATTCTTTTTAAAAGTGCACAAAATGGAATAGTAACTTCAGCGTTTTCCAAACACGATAACACAATAAACTAGACCTCTCAAGGAAAATAAATTTTCACAATAATTAAATTTATGTAAACTGTCATTTATTCTAATTCGGTATGGCGTAGGACAAGACAGTTAATTAAATTAAATATGAAATACAAACGGATTTCACATTTGTTCTATTGGGAATGACGGTATAACTGCACCTACCTATTAATTAATAGACGAGTGCATAAATTGTGTATAAGTCTCATAAAGTTATAAGTAATATTAAGCATCAGATACACTAAGTTATGAAACACGAAGGAAGGCTATACATTATAGAACTTAATCCTCCATTAATATGATACACAAAAAAGAAATAGTTCCATTAGTATACCATACATAAACTAAACAGTTCCATTTTTTGTCGAAAGGACACCACATCTCATTCATGACTCAGTTTCGCAGAATTTACAGTTCTGTCATGCTCTCATTGAAACCTTTTCATACAAATGTCATAATCATCATAAGCTGTAAGTCGTTCACTAATGAATATAAACCACACTTCCAACTTGTCTATCTAGAAGTCTTTGATACCCTGATGCCTCCCATTTGATATGCATCCATTGGGTATGCCATAAAAATGTAGCAAGAAAAAAATGTATGGTATATACATGTTATAGATCTCTTGTTAGACTAATGACGATACTTGATGATAGTGAAAAATCAATACGAAATTATGTTTCACGGCTCACTTATGTAACCGTTCGGTACGGTAACTGGATTAATTTCAAGCCATGATAGGGGTCCATCCCCATAAGCCATGATAGGGGTCCATCCCCATAGCCATGAGCAGCATTACACACGGCATCGCGTAGCCAACTTAAGTTGAGTAACTGCGTCAAATAATTTCGGTAGTTAGTCATAAAACATAATTAAATTAGTATTAATTTAGTCTCCAGTGAAGACTAAGCTTATAATGATCTATGATTTATATGTTATGCGGATCACGCACGGCCATATGTCACAAAGTCTATAATGGTGTATTGCATCTGGTTGTAGTAAACATTATTGTCCTGTCTTTAGCGACATTATGCGGTTTTCAATGAGTTTGCACGTCACATAGACTATGCTAATATTTTCTTGTTAAGTTATGACTTGTTGTTGAGCGTTCGGTTTATAATTTTAATAGATTGTATTGATTTCGTTGCGTTCATTGCTGTTGCGTGAACAGATCTGATTGTATTATTTTTTAAGTATTTTGATAATAGGATCCTTATTTAGATAAAGACTGACTTGACTGCACGTTTGGTACGGTGGTTGGGCAATCGGCTGCTGCGCAACATGTCGCGGGTTCGATTCCCGCACGGAACAACTCTTTGTGTGATCCACAAATCGTTGTTTCGGGTCTGAGCGTCATGTGTATGTGAACTTGTACGTTTGGATGAAAATCCTAGAGTGGGACAAAGTTTTTTTAAATAAATAAACATTTTGGAAAGTTTTATTGAAGTTTCTATGGCATTTAATAATAACTATTATTTCTGATTACAATCCGCATAACTTCATACGTTCGACGAGTAAAGAAATTAGGAAAAAATCACTGGAGATGTATCTATATAAAAATCCTTTTTATATGAAGTCGGAAGTATGGAAACATTAATTATCCAAATCGACTAATAACGTTCTAATATCGACTAATACTTAAAAACCATTCAAGCAACTGACAAAAATAATACATTTCAAATTGATGTGATTGATTGTAGTTACCTCTAATGCAGTAGTAACCTTGGATATAACAGTCGTAAGTCATAATATTTTACTTGTAATCCCTATCAAATATCTATAGCCGCCTTCTAAGAAATATACTCTCAAATAAATGATCTGATAGATAAATGAAATTAATATTTAGTACTCGTTCTAACTTGTTAAAGGTCAGATGTTATTATTTTGTTATTTTCCTGTTTCTGTCAATTAAAAAGTATACATATTTAACGAAGAGTTCTCTGTTTTCGTGTTATAGAAAACTAGGCTTAATTTTTACACAAGTAATTGTTATTTGCAAAATGCTGTCAAGTAATTTAATATAATCATACTATCGAAATAATAAAAATGGAGATATGGTTTCAGGAGGTACAGATGTAAAGAAATTGGCATACAAAATAAGATTGTGTTAGTTACATTATTTAGCTTAAAACAAGGAGGACATAGGATACTTTTTAAATTTCTATCGAAAATCACAAATGGCAACGGCAACGAGAAAAAAACAGGATTGCGTGTACGAAGTCGCGGGCAGCGAATAATAAATAACAGATTAATAACCATTTGCTTCAAAACAATCTAAATCTGTGCTTTTATTTTCATGCAAATCTAAGCTAATTACTTTATTATCACAATATTTAATCGACAGCTGTTGTTTTTACAAATGGCAGACTCAATATTAGTTTAAGATAAGTTTAATTACCTATTACTAGCATATTATTGTGCCTCATATAGTAGAGATAGTGGCTGTAAACCCGACTGTTGAGTGCAAAGTCTATCTTCGATTCCAAGTTAGGACGAAGCTCGGTAACTGTCTTAACGAGATTTTAGTAGAAACGAAAAGAAATGGTTTTTAGATATTTTGATAGTTGGGTTAATTTAATTCGGTATTACATTGAACTTTGAGTAGGTACCAACTTCATACGATTGGGGAGTAGTGTATCTATCTGTACTCTTCTGCTTACATTCCTAGAAAAACACTAACGTAATATTATTATGTGTTATGATGTTATGTTTGTAATTACCACTTGAAATTATTGTCAATGACCCACATCGAAATACAACTCTCGACTTCAAACGTCTAATAGTTAATAAGAGAAAAGTAAATATAGCAATATCGATTACTATCAACACATCGAATAACTAACTCTTATTACAAAGCAATAAGATTCATATTACAGTTCAATTAGATTAAAATACTATTTTTGAGATAAAACAGTAGACAATCCACTTGTAATTTTGAAGAGAATTATGTTCGGAAAGAAAATAAGTATTATTAGAATATTGTTTTGTCTGTTTGTGTATGAGCCAATAGCTACTGTCGAGCTCAAGTGTGTCTGATCTGAGGTCAAGTTTAAAGAGCCTAACAAAAAACAACATTAGATTTTTTTCTTAGAGATGTTAAGATATAAAGTTCCATATTATTGTGTAGACATAGTAAAACAACTAGTTATTTGTAGTAGGATAATATTGGTGTGTATAAATTTAACTCGAGACCACTTGTTTGACAACCATCTTTAGCAACCACTCAACACCGAGAGATCTCTCTGTTGAAAGCATTTAAATTTTTGGCCGTTTCGATATTTTCAAATATGAAATAACTAATTATTGCTACGGAAATATGCAGTACCTATGTACCCCCGATCTATATATGAGTTCTCCTGTATACTGTCTGTGTGTTGTGCATAAATTTATAAATAAAATAAACTACTATTGGAGATATCAGTGAGAAAATCCATGAAATGTGCAAAAACATAAACGCCTTTTATCCCCGAAGGGGTAGACAGAGGTGCACATTATACCACTGTACAATGTAACAACCACTTTTCACTATTTATGTTATGAGTCCCATGTAATAGGGGGTGAGCCTATTGCCATATACCGGGCACAATTCCAGACTCCGTGCTACTACTGAGATTTTTTTAAAAACCCAGTAATACTTTGCTCGACCCGGAAATCGAACCCGAGACCCCCTGCCCGGCAGTCGCACTTGCGACCACTCGGCCAGCGAGGCAGTCTTGTGTGAAATGTGCAAGAAATAATTCAATAAATAGTTATACTTGGTTTCTGCGACACAACTAGTCAGACTCACGAAAGGCTGATGAATTTAAATACTTTTGTCTTATAGACGTAGACACAAAACCACAAATGGCACCAATGGTTAGTTCCCAACCAGCGGTTCGTGGGCCACTAGTGCAGAAGACAAAACATGATCCGCTCTACGCAAGAAATGCCACAGTTAAAGCTCGATTTAATCTACACCGGAGGAGCAACCGAATTTAATTCTCTACGAATAACTTTCTTATGAGAACACACCCAATGACTTTGAAGAATCTTTTATTGTGGAACCACTTGAAAACAGTACTCCTTAACCTAATAATAATGATATAAAAGTGGTCCTTGACTAAAGAATGGTTGGAAAATATATCATATCACGCCTTTTACCCCGAAGGGGTAGGCAGAGGTGCACAGTACGGCAAGTAATGCCACTGTACAATGTAACACCCACTTTTCACTATTTATGTTATGAATTCCAAGTAATAGGGGTGAGCCTATTGCCATATATCAGGCACAATTTGAGACTCCGTGCTACTACTGAGAATTATTTAAAAAACCCAGTAATACTTTGCCCAACCCGGAAATCGAATCCGAGACCCCTTGCCCGACAGTCGCACTGGCGACCGCTAGGCCAATGAGCAGCAGGCAATGGTTAGAAACCCCTGGTTTATATAATTAATGAATTAACAGCAATTAAAAGACACAATGAAACTAAAAATTACCAAATGAAAACCGATTAATAGTAAAATGAATATGAACTTGGAACAACACAATCAGTTAGGGTCATCTCATTCATTAATCATTCGAACCTTGAACGTTACAATAGTCGTTTCGATTCTTGTTCCATAATGTTTGCATAATAGTCCCAAATACTGGTCTGATTTCAGATTAATTAATGTTTTGTGTTTTATCTGCCTTGAAATTAAGTTCATTTTTATTTAATTTTAGTCTGGTACTTCCTTCCTGGGTTAGATGACTCTTACGCTGAAATACTCGAACGCCACTGAATTTTAATTCGCACTTAAGTGTAGTTCTGTCACTACAAATTCTATGTAAAATGACAGGGATTTTTTTTTAAGGGGGGAAAATCATCGAATGACTGCTCCCGCCTGGGTGAGGCGGGAGGGAGTGGCAGAGACTCTTACTGACTAAAAACCACCCCGTTCCTTCTCCTGCACGTCGAGTCGGAGCCCCGGTTACCCATTAGGATCTCCGCGACTCCGAAAAATGACAGGGATGGCACGATATTAAAGCACTACTTAAGTAGCCTTTCATTATTCAGCTGTAGATAAGCATTTTGAAAATGTACTAAGGCTATTTATTACATATTTTTGGCCGTCTAACAGGGAATCAACAGCCCTTGTCAGGCCATTAGTGGACTGTATCTACATCCTTCAGATTTGCCATACACCGTTCACAAGACTACACGGTTGGCGCGGTGGCTTATTCAACTGGCTGCCGCGCAACGTGTCGCAAGTTCTATAACACGAAACAACTCTTTGTGTGATCCACAGGGGTGTCATGTGTATGTGAAATTGTATGTTTATAAAGGCACCCCCGACACAGGAGAAAATCCTAGTGTGGGGCAACGTATTATTTAAAAAAAGAAGGAATAGAAAAAGAAATGTATTATGGTAACATTTTGCTTCTTCTTGAGATGGAGCCACTTCTTTTATTTGGAGGAAACGATCCAAAAGCCATGTATTACCTATAAGTCGTTCTTGCAATAACTGCAATCCAAACTATTTCGTGAGGATTTAGCTAAACATTTATCTTTTTAATTTTTTTTATGGAATAAGCCGGTAAACGAGCAGATGGATCACCTGATGGTAAGCAATCGGCGTTGCCCATGGACACCTGAAACACCAGAGGCGTGACAAGTGCGTTATCGGCCTTTTGGGGATTAGGAGTTTGAGGATCGATGGGGACTCAGAGATTGGGGAAGGGGAGGGCAATTGGGCCTCCGGTAACCTCACTCACACGACGAAACACAACGCAAGCGTTGCTTCACCTCACCTATTTCAATGCTAACTAAAACTTTAATACGTTTTTTGTTTGTCCAGTAGTGAGTGGCATTTGGGCTGGGAGAGAAGTTCCCTGCACGGCGTCAGCTGGTACCATCTACTACATCCTGACTGCAGCAAGGAAGCGCAGAGTAAACATCGGTTAAGTAAGTATTTATATGCAAAAATATTCAGTAGCTTCTACTTACTTTCTTTAATATTGTAGCTTAACAGTGATTGAAAACAACATAATAGGTACAAAAATGATTTTTGCGTTGGATCAATTTCATATTAACTCGTCGAGTACCGGTTTTGTATACACAATTATAGAGCAATAGGTTGCGGTCACCGGTGACCGCTTGGTGGTTGACAGTTTAAATGAGGCTAATTAAAACAAGCTAAGTGGTAATCATTTCATCATAGTATGTGCTGAATATCTGGTACATTAGGATGTTACCTATAAAAGCCAGACGAAATGTTTGAAAATAACCGTTCCTATAGCATACGTGTAGCTTGCAGTCCTTACATATGTGAAACCCGATATTGTGCCTTTTGTCTTATATGAGGTAAACAAAGACGTTAGCACTACGACAATCCTTCATCATCATCATCATCAGCCCGTATTCGTCCACTGCTGGACATAGGCCTCTCCAATGGCACGCCACTGAGCTCGGTCTTCAGCTCTTCTCATCCAACCTCTGCCAGCCACCTTGCGGATATCGTCACTCCACCTAGCTGGAGGGCGTCCTACATTGCGTTTGCCTAGACGCGGTCTCCACTCTAGAACACGTTTACAACAATCCTTACCAATGTCTTTATCGTTCCTTGTACATCTAGAGGTAGTTACATACGCGTAACACATTACAATAAAAACCCATAACAAACACAATCATCAAAATACGTATTCTACTCCTAACATAATTCCATAACATCAACTCGTGCGCAAACTAGACCCGTCAATCTCGCTGTAAACTGCGCGGTTTAATAGTTGTCTAAACGACTGCGTCTGAGCATTGTTTGTGATTAATGACGTATATACAGCATCTCCAGTGTCCCAGTCCAAAACCGTGAGAACTTTTAAATATGACTAGATTAATACTTACTTTCTCAACGTGACTGGCTAAATACCAACTAAATACCTACGTAACTTTTCATGATTAAATGATAGTCTCATGTCGCAAAATCGTGTCCGCACAAATATGTATTTTTAGACGAAGTTTATTGTGGTTATAAAATCTTTATACTGATAAGTACTCTGTCAAACTTTTAGTCGTAATGTCAAAGAACTTAACAATGTTGTTCTATAAACAAACTCAGACGGAGATTAGCTGTCACCCTGAGGGCAATGGATAATAAAGTTCTCAAACACTTTAATATTGTACTATATCTCTTAGAACAATATTTTAAACAACGATTTTGACAAGTGGGCCAAGTGTTTGGGCAGGTACCAAAAACCAATGTTGCGAAATGATGACAATCGATTATCTGGCACATTGCGTGCGATTGCTCGATAACCTACGACAACACAAAAGCGTTTAACACAAAGTTATCTGCGTCAACACACACGTTAGAGAAAGTCGACCGTCGACTTGACGCGACAGCGACGTGACGATCGTGTGTGAACCTTCCCTTACGTGAGCGATTATATCGACTAAATCGAGCACTCGACTAAATATTACTCTGCGATTCCCAACCCTATGTGTGCAATACAGTGTTCTGTTTTCAAAATCTCGCGCAAGACTCGTGACTTCGCGCTTGACGCAAACTTGGTAAATCCGAAATTGGAACACTTTCTGAGGATTCGCGCTAAGATGTTTATAAGTCAAATGTCAGACAAATAGAGGTGCGGGATAATAAAGTAACGACATTATAATAAAATCATCAATTTACAGCCATCTTTAGACATAAACAGTCCATAAAATCTAGACTTTAAATATGTCGTGACCATCGAAAATGCAATTTACTTCAAAATGTATTCTTAATTCTTATTATAAACTGAAACATTATACTCTCAAAACATCAGTTGACTGAAATACGAAGCTCATAACTTACGTGTCGAACGTTTAATCTAAATCTACGCCTATTTCTAGTTAGAATGAGAATTAATTACTACAATTTACATTCATATCATTATGTCATTCGTTAAGGTGCGCGTAGGCAGAGCCCTGAATACAGCTCGCAAATCAAACCCACTTTACCCATACATACCGGGGAGTAAACACACGGGCAGTTTGTCGACCTACAATCGCAACAGTCGTCAATCTCTTCCTCTAAAACCAACAGTTGAGATTGCACAAATGATCGGCTGGCATTAACCCTCATTACTCTCCTACAAACGTACATCCTTACTTCGAAATTCGAAATAATTCAACTGACGCGACGACATAAGATGTATATTCGAATGACAGAAAAGAGTAACGATCTTTGTTGAATCGGAATCGTACTTGGCAATGCATCGTAGTCGAGTCATCATTCGAATGATTCGATAATCGGTAATGACAAGGACGGCTCGGCTTGTGCGGTGACCTTTGGATTATATTGGCTTTGGTTTAGCGGTAACTGCTTTGATTGCTTTTTATTATTAGTTTTTGTTATTGATACTTCAAATTGTATTGTTGTTTTACATTGGTACTAATTTTAATGTGTCTAAAAATACCATACATACATTTGTTAAATATACAACTCATATATATGACTCATGAAGATAGACAGAAACCCCATTTAACCACATTTATATCTTAATAGTAATTCTTTGGCTTCATTTAATTTCATATCAGGGAGCTAATCCACACCAAAATACTGTCCTTCTCCATATATTATCAAAACGGCAATATATTTGAATATATAAGGAAATTTGCATTCCTTGCCGCACAACTACAATAGAGATTTAATTGAAATTGTGCGTAATGACAGATGATTTAGAGCTTTGTCAATACGTCTATTGATTTTACTGCCTTGCCAACTGTTATATGATACCTGGTTAATTAACTACATAACTGACTGCACCGAACTTCATATTCTATAGCTAGAAACTAATACTCATGTGAAATGTTTGTGGAAAATTTATTTCCTTCATGGTTTTCGCTCTGTGATTTTTCTTGGTTGAAAATTAGATCTTGAATACCTTTAACTGACATATTTGAATGTGTTGGAGGCTAAAAAAGGATACAAAGATTAGTAGGTAGTGGCGCCTTCTAGATTTTGCCTACCACTTGGAAAATGGGGTGAGATTATGTACATATTTACTACAGGGAGGAATTTTGTAATGCCACCTGAAGGAGAAGTACAAAAAACATTTCTTTATTTTTAAAAAGAAAGAAAACGGCATTCAAATATTTTTAAAAACTCGCTTGCCGCACACGGATATTAAACCGACTAAAATCTATAAAAGTTGCATCCTGTACTTTTATTGCATCGATCGTTAGGGTCAATAAGGATGAAATTTCTTCAACAAACTTCATAAATTAAATGAAAAGAAAATAATGTACTTAATCTTAAATTGGTTCAAGCGCTTAAAGTATTGTTTCCCCTTAGGTGGCATTAAAAAATTCCACCCTGTATGTTTAGCATTTCCATGGAAACGTAAATATATTTTGCAATACCCAGTAAAAGAGGACTCCGGTATTGTATAATCATTACTTTTAAGATGCCACTACCTCAACACGGATCCAATGGAGGTAGCGCAATGAATTAATTATTCAAATAATTGTTGATAAATAAGTAATAAATTAATACTAATAAATAAATTATTCTGGTGTCTATGTCTCCTCTGTTCTTACCGGATCTTTGTAAGTAAATCAAATAATATATAGGATGATTTCAACCTCAATTTAGGATGGACAAGACGTTACGCTTGGAAGTCGTACTTACCCATGTTCGGCTAGTAAGTCTATTAGATTATCAGTTAATAAATACATCTTACTAAAATAGGGTAGTTTCAAAAATTTTATTTTAATGTCCGTCTGGTACATTGATTTAAAACTTTAGACACGTATTTTTTCTTTTCTCACAAAATTAAATACTTTCGACGACATACTAATTTGAAATATCGTGTGACGTCACAGCATGTCACATTTTGTACCACGTTATGACGTAACGACCTCCCACTCCAAAACTTAGCGCTATTTTATTTTAGTATTGCAACTTAATACGAGAAAATAAAAAAAAATACGTGTCAAATTTTTTACATTATCTAGCTGACGGACTAATTAGATTTTTAATTTTGATACCCTGCCCAATTATAAATGCGAAAGTTTGTGAATCTGTGTGTGTTTGTTACTCAGCTACCTACATCAAAACAGCAGAATGCATCGGGATAAAATTTGGAACAGAGGTCGATTACGGTCTGGTATAACACATCAGAGTGCCAAGCACGAATAACTATCGCATTCGTAACGTTATAGCACTCGTGACGTTATTGCGCTCTGATTGGTTGGTTCACTGGTGCCGGCCAATCAGAACGCCAAACGCGATTCTACTACGTTACGGACGCGATAAATATTCCTACTTTTTATCCCACAGGAATGCTAGCAAAGCTGCGGGCCGAAGCCAGTATGTACATAAAAACTCACATATTTTAATCTCAAAAGGGACATGCAGAGTACATAATATGCAGTACCTACCTATTTATCGTGCACATTTATCGAACGTAAGTTTAGGCTCGTGGTATTACTGATAACTGATAAGTTTTGTAAAACCCATGAATCAAACTCCTTCTTCAGCAGTTGCACTTGCGACAATAACAATCAAGCAACTAGTTAATAAATTATGCGTTATAATAACGAAATTGTACGTAATAAAATAAACAATAAATTAAAACAAATAATCATTAATAATAATCGTACTGTATATTATACAGCAGTATCCAAGCACATAATTCAATTGGCTATTTACCTAGTCAATTATGTAAAAACAATAAATGGTTTTAATATAATTATAATAGACACTAGTATTAATAAACTCCTTGTATATTTAAAGACTATCAGGATATTTGAATAAGTATCCCACGGTCTAATGAATATTCGCAATAATCGGTAAAATCGATAGCCGAATACGGTGTACTCACGATAATAAAATAAACAATGTACTGTACTAAATTAAATTTTAATTCTTTGTACTGTATTAAATAATAAATAGTATTCGGTTTAGACTGTAACCTAATTCAGTCGTGGCAATTTCATGTAACACTTACAAACTTGCATACATACGATACATATATACCTAATATATGTATTTACATAAAAAGAATGTAGATAGTTTAAGTCACGTTATGTCACCAATTATTATAAATCCTATGTATTTGAAGGTAAGCCTTTATATAGGTAGGTACCTGACATAGTTCCAGAAACTGTAATACCACAGTTTATTTGGAAAAGAGAACAATTTCACCTAAAATAACGCAAAAGCTAAATCATAGACAAATTTACACAGTACAATTAATTTAATAATTAACTAGAAGTAATAAAAAAAGCAACTAACTGTTTATTGCAGCAGAAAATGTAAAAGCAATAACAATCTTAGTCGTTTCTAAACTCACCTATTTAAGTAAATCATGCTCAATTTAAAAACGTCCATTTATATTTCAAAACTATAAAAAGGGCTCGCCGATTAAATACCAATAAATGATAATCGATACTTACAATCGTTTAGCTATAAATAATAACATCGAATCACTTTATAAGAGAAAGCTCAAACATAATAAAACGCTACAGTAACTATAAACAAATAAAACTAACTAGCGATGATCACAACTCATATTAGCATCGTTAGGTATCGATAAACACAACAAATTGATTGCGTAAACATCGGTCATACGAATCGAGAATCGATTTATCTCCGAATGATCGACAAACAAAACGAGTAACCATTTATGACGATTCGATAGACGTTAGAATCGAATGCCTTTTACGGCGATTCGTATGATCGGAAGACCATTCCTGGCGCATGTAAATTACTATCATAACATCATTGTCAAAGGCAAACATCTTGTATTATGTTTGATTACAGTCAAAGAAATAAGAACCCTATCTAAAAGTCTCAAAGTTAATATTTGAATGTCATTAGAACGTTTCTTGAGACTATTTTGTGTGTGAGTCCCTGTGTGAGCCGCACCTCGATAATCTTTATATTAACGACGTTCTAATTTTAGGGCTATTCAATTATAACTATTCACACCGAGATTGTGATTGTGCATTTGTGTATTTATAATTTCTAATAACCGGTTTGTTTGACTTGTGTTATAGATAAGAACACACATTCAGATCAGAGGTACTAGATTTTCTAGACCCTGTTATTTTTAATATTGTTAATATACAGTCTTTACAGAAAAGGAGGTCCCTCTACGTCTCACTGACACCCTCTACTAAAAAAGACCTCATTGTCTCTAGTAAGAACTCGCTGTAAGAAGCGAACAGCAGGACATCTCTTAACATGGAATATACCACAACTGTACCAAACAAAAACCGTCAATGTTTTTATACAACACACTACATATCATATAGAGGTACATTGTACCTTTTAATAACTACAAAGTGTTATTTACAAAGTGTACATAAAAACTATATCAAGTACTTTATTGTTCGACAAAAAAGGCTAACAAGTATCAATTATTTAGTAGTGATGAGACGATGTTCGATATAAAAAATGTTCTATGTACAGAACATAATCTGTGAACAAAAAAATTTGCATAGAAACCTTTATATGCAGGATCTAATTTTTTGAGGATCTTTTTTTTTGTTACCATGACATCGTACTTGTGCTTCCTTGACTGGGTAGGCAGATAACTACATATGTTATTTGCCTACCCAGTCATATTTCCAGTCATTATTTAGGGGACCTATAGCTACATTAGCTATAGGTCCCCTAAATAATGTTTAATTGTGATATATCTAAAGAATATGAAATAATAGCTGCTAGTTCAAAAAGTACCAAATTAGATTCGCGACTTTTAGAATATAACTATCACAATATCTTTGTAATTTGTCTTAACCTATCACGAGACAAAAATATTAATTAATTAGTAAACTCAACTTTGATAATTTTGCAACCGACTTTCAATCTGACCCAAATATTACTTTGGCACATTTATTCTTGATAATTTTCGTATGTCAACACATTCCTTTATAATAAAGTCTCGTAACAACATCTAAATATCAACCTTTTTCTTTCGTCCATAGTAACGCAATCAGAACAGGAGCGTTCCTGCATCGCCCTACTTCGATTGCAGCGCCGCTCTGGACAGTTCCTCTGGGTACATGCTGTATTGCAGCTCAAGGACAACTTGGAGAACTCACAGCGACCTGTCATCGTGTGCACTAACCAGGTGTTAAGGTGAGTAGAAGTATGCATATACGTTTTAATGGAATAGGGAGATGAACGTGTTCGTACCAATAAGTTCTCCTGTTGATAAGCAATCGACGCCGCCTTAACACTGAGACGTTGCCGAGGCTACGGCTCGAAGGGCAGGAGTAGGAACAAGGTGGTTTTTAGTCAGTCAGTCTGACACTCCCTCGTTAATTCCCGAGAAGTCATTCGATGATTTTGCCCCCTTTAAACAAAAAAACTGTACAGTCATACTAAATATTATAACAAAACAAATTAATTCAATACTCACGACTAGAAATTCTGAACTTAATATCAATTACAACTAATATTTCTTGAGGGTATCATACTAATAATAAGTCACCTCACAGGCCCATTGGGTGAGGCACATAGCAATCATTGGAAAATTATTGCCCTTTAATATTTCTTCAAGCGATTTATCCACTCGCATTACTATTTGACTGTAGTATTACAAATAATTACTAGTCCAACCAATCATGTTAAGGCAGTTGTTATTAGAATTATTAAATTATATGTTTCATAATTAAGTATCAGTGTTCGAATTGTCATAGACGATTAGGGTTATGCCAATAATTAATTAATTTCATGTTTTTGTGACCTATTGAAGTAAATATCACACGCCTGTTATTCTTGAAAAGGTTAACAGTTACATCCACTTTTCACTAATAGTTTCTACATATAAAATTTATTGATTATTATGATATTCATAAAACCAGCCATTTTACCTACAAGCATTTGAGTATTTCATATTCAAATAAAATTAACCCTTAAAAATATTCAAAAGAGATTTTCCCTAAAAATTAACTAATACTCGAAGACTGTTTCCACACCCAAATATAGAACTGTGTAACAAGAGTTATATACCTACCTACCTATGTACTTACCTACCGTCTTACCTAAATATAGTGTACAGCAATAATTACATAATACATTAATAAACGTCAAAAGCTCAAGTAAACGCAAACACTTGAATAAAGCAGTAAAGTAAGAAATATCGCGATTTAATATAGCATACAAAGCAGCTTAAATTATATTTAGTGTTTGCAGACTAAAACAAATAAATTGTATCACCGTGTGGCGACACATGTCACAAGTGAACGGATGACGTCATAAAATCCTACAACGCACATGCGAAGTTTACATTCGATTTAACACGGATAGAAAATCCCAACGAGTAACTGTTGGGCAGAAAGCCCGCCAGGCACGATCACCTCGCCTGGTCGGAGGATCCTCCTTTTCCGATCTTAGGGAACTATACTCTCTGTTCCCTAAAACCGAATAACTTAAATTGTGAGTACGAAGAGTAGGTAAGAAATGCAGTAACTCACTGTCAAAATTATAATTAAAAAAAGGAAATTTGAGAGCTTTTTCTATTACTATTACGACATATTTTAAATGTACGAGAACCACCATGCTTCGGCACGATTGTGCCGGTTTGACCAGAGTGACCGACGCATTTTATCGTGTAAGTGAGGTTACCGGAGCAATTACAATTCTACCCCCCCCCCCCATCTTTCCAATCTACCCAATCCCGGAATCCCCACAATCCTCAAATCCTAATCCCCAAAAGGCCGGTAACGCACTTGTAATGCCTCTGGTGTTCCGAGTGTCCATCAGTTATTCTGTCTGCTCGATTAGGTACTGATTTATCCCATAAAAATGTAGTCAATGTAATATCCAAAATTGTAAGTTAAATTAGTTACTTTATAGGAGTCATAATCTTTTTTAATAAAACCGATTCAATGTGCAAGATAAAGGAGCCTTGTGTCATACATTTCCAGAAGCAAAAAATGTTCCATAAAAGACCTAATCCACTCACTAAACTAAACATCAATTTCTCTAACCGTCAAACTTATCTATCCACAACGTCGTGTGTTCGTGTGTCTAAGCGGAGATCCACACGAGACATATTGTATTTTCTATTGTGTCTCATTCCAGCGGTTGAACCTTTTTATCAAACAATATCATAATAATATCATGTAAACCAAATACTAAAAGCTACGATATTTATCGTTAAAATACCGGTGTTCAAGCAACAGCCAATTATGTTTACTGCCGTGCGATCCAACTTCGTAATTATGAATTAAACCATAATTGGAGATAATTTTACAAGGCATGTCTGCGTCCATCTTGACAACATTTTTTAAATTCCCAGATGCAACGTGCTATATTTCCTTTTATAGAATGTGTTTGAGTAATAAATCTGATGGTGGTATGACTAGGAGTCTAGGAGTAGTGACGTGAATTACCTTGCATGCTTATTTATAGCAATTGTTGAAGTCTATGAGAAAACTTTAATAACATTTAGTATTGCCACCTAGTTAAGTATTAGTAAAGACTTTTGAATCCAGTACCAGTATTTCGATTTTGAATGCTTACGTCTTTAAAAATGGATGACTGTGTTTTTTAATAATATGTAGTTACTACAACACTGAATCAGCTAGTGATGATAATTTAATCAACAAATGACTAATTCTGACATATCTTAATAGGACATATTATCTCAATAAGTCTCCCAACCGAAACCAATCTCAGTTCCAACACGATAACACAAGAATATAAAAATCTCAAGTAACAGAACGATACTAAAAAATTATATTAAAATTTCCAAGAACAATAACTCTACGTATTTCAGAAAGTAAAGCTCGCAAACTAATTGAGCCCAAAGCCACATTAACCGAACCGATAATTCCGCCGGCCCACGGTGCGCCGACTTTGAAAAATTACGGTCATAACTTAACGCGGTCACTTACAGACTTCCCTATTGAGATATCAATACTAGATGACGTCGTACGACGTACGCCTCTCGCGTAAACATGGCCCTTACTATTGTTGATGCAAACTCGATTGTTGTTGTTCAAGTTTTTATGGCTGTTAAAGAAGGTCCTGTTAAGTTGGGATATTCAAATTTTGGGTGACTAATTGATGCTGGAGTAGTTAGACAATTAGGAACTTATTGGAGCATTGCGACCAGATCGACCTGGTACCTGACACCTCCAGCTAGCAATAATCGCAAAACAGCTATAAATGTATACTTTAAAAATACAACAATTGTTCAAGCTACATAATATATTGCGAAACTTAGACACAGACGCTATCCAATTAATGAAATAAAGTTGTACATACACAGACATGTTTTTTATATAGGAAGACAATCCATTATAAATTCCACTCATGTGCCAACCATAACTTTTCTATGCCTTGTTAATTGGCGTTAATAGTCACAATCATAGTCTAGCAATTTTAGAAGGCCAATTATGTTTCATTTTGTTTACTTGTCTTGATTGAAGTAACCTATATTTGACTTCTTCTAATGATACACTACGTAATCATTTTCATTCAGAGCACTCGTTATTTGCTCTATTCTTTGATTTTTTGCTCGCATGTCGATTTCAATATGGCTGTCCTCGAATCTAATATAGTTTGCAACCACTTTCAGCGGCAATAAATTAGATTTAACGATCACACATGTTCCAGAGACAGTTTGCGTACACCGATACCGAGACAACTTTCGCTGAATGCTTTCAGATGTTTATAATCGGTTAAAGGAAATATGTAACACATTCATTACAACTGCAGAATATAAGAGCCAGTTGAAAGATAAGGCCAAAGCTCCAAAGCGATAGGTCAAAACCCAGTCACGTTTATTGTTTTTCGAATTCCCTTATTAAATAAATCAGAACGTAGTTCATCAGTTCAGACTAGCTTTTGATCTCCCGCGATCATTTCCTAAGCTCTATTGCGAATATTTATCTCTTCTGTTCTATGCAATCGAGTGTTAAAACTCGATCGAACATCTAGAGTTCGTAGTGAAGCTTTACAGAGAATAAATATTGTAAGGGGGTGATTTATAGAGCCGGGGCGAGCCTCGCAAGCCGATCGGCTGGCCGATGTTACTATCGGGATGGCTTGAAATATGCCTGCAAAGGGCTATTGTTGTGATGTGAGAAACGGTGTTTAACAAGCGCCGGGTTTGATCGATGGACCCGGCGGATACAACCGTCTATATTTTATAGCACAAAAATACACGAAAACTGCTGCTAATTTTGTAAATTTGTTCGAGATGTATGGCTCGATTGGTATGAATAAACTTTTGTTTAGAAAGTAATTTTGTATGTTTTGTCTTACTGATATTCTCGAGTAAGATGTACCTTCTAGCATCAATCACTTAGTACTGTAGATAAGCGGACTGAGGATTGCAACAAAAAGCGCGCAGCTGCTAAAAGAGATTCTACTACAATGCAAAACATTTCCCTAGAAACTCCTTGTGCTTAAGGGCCATTAAAGGGGTAATTAAGATAACGTCTGACTTAACACTTTCCTAAACATTAAATTCAACACTATTCACAATCCGGATTAGGCATCTAGATAATAATCGGCGCGAACAAAGTCATTATGGCTCGGCCTACAGTGACAAGACCGATTCATATTAGTCGTGGTAGGCGATATTTAGATAGTAAATCTAAATTAATTTGAATGGGCGAGTGGGTGACAGTCCAGCTGACCTAAACAATCAGGCACAAAGGGCGGTGGCGCAGTCCTTAGCCACTTAGGTCTTGGAAGGGAACGGTGCATGTCATAAGCAGACATTCAAGCGATAATAACACCTGAAGACCATTTACCGTTAAAAGCCTTAATTTTGTCCGTAGTTACCTCAAAATGCACGTTATGAAATTCTAAGAGCTTTGGCTTTCAAGCAATTAACTAGACGGGTAAACAAATTGGTTTTACTTAGGTCCGACGTTTGAAAACCTAAGTTATTCTCTGAGTAGATATGACAAAAGACTATGTAACAATGGCATTAGCAACAAAAGAAGCTAAGCAATGAGGTTATAAATAAAAGCTAAGAATGTGTGTACGATCTCTTTGCTTCTAAGTAGACAAGTAGGTAGGTACTATTTTTGGGTGTTGTTATGTTTTACTTATCTAATATTAGTTTTAGGTACAATTTTGACTTTAGCACAGTATCACTACCGCTCCACTTTACAAATTGCACCAAATGTTATACGGTGGTGGCTATAAATCCGCTGTGCTCACAAGCTCAGTTGCATTGTTCGCGGGATTGCGTCATTTGTCACGTTTCTGCGCTGATGCTCTTGCGCAACCTACTCATGTTACTTCGTGCTCTCCACTGACAAATACTGTTGCTTTTAATAATGAGCCCGGCTTACGTGAATAACTGATTTAATGGCGTTTCGAGCTTTATTTTCTAGCTGCATTATCGGTAACCACAACATTTCGTAGTAGCTGAAAATTCCAAGACACAAAAAAGCTTGTGAACCAAGCTTTGATTCACCTCTTTGAACTTTAAATTCGTTTGTTTCAACAGACTATATGTCGTAGCTGGTTGTAACGATTCATAGTCCTATATAAATTCTCAAATTAAATTTCAATATTGAAAAAAACTGAGTAAGTAATTTAACGCTCGTTTATACACACCTATAGCATGTACAAGTGATACGGTGAACGACAACAAATTGTCAACATGTCGGCCGCCTACGTCATGTCGCCGAGATTTATGCGTTCAGGCTGCGCGGACGCACAAATTGGCGGGAAACTGAGAACATGGACGGATACGCTGATTTCCAACATTCCATTAACTCGGTTATGCATAACAAGCACCGGATTATGTAGACAATATAAAAAAGTCTAACCAGAATGCCTGAACCTTGAAAATTATCTTTAAAAGATCTTGGTTAAATGGTTCTCCGACATTATGTATTACGTTGACAGATTTACATTGACATAATTAACCAACTACGTGTTTAAACTTACGATGATAAAGCTCGTGAATCATTTTTGTACGCACGTCATAAACAAAATGACTAACAACAAATAAAAAGCACGTCCAAATTAAATTAACCTCAACTTATGTTTTCGCAGTTACATCTTAAAGCATGTCTTCTTCGCCACCTCCACAAACATTACCATGTATCTCCCTAACACCTCAATTCAAGTTGGATGTTCAAAATACTAAATAATATGAAACAACTTATTATACAAATGAGAATAAAATTAATGGCATCTAATGTGCATAAGTTACCTACTGTTCCTGCGATATCTTCGAAGCGTTCAGTAAGGCTTTTAGCATAAATAAAATGTTAACACAGGCTAGCTATAAATCACTTAAGGTCGTAAGGGTCAAGTTTATTAATGCAGAACGCGTGTAAACATAGGAATAACGTTTTATTCAAACGCCCTTTTGGTTCTGAAGCTAAAGTACTGAATACTTCACAACAGTATCTCTTTACTTACAGTGAATGTTATAGCGATTTGTCGCCGTCCAACACATATCTTAAGTTTGATGTACTGTCGGCGTCAGTTACACGACAGCAGTTTGAAATAAAATTAATGTGTCTGGAAAAAAGGATCTGTTTCCAGTAGGAGAAAGAAATTTTACCTATTTTCTGCCTTTCCTAATTTACAATGCCTTATGCAAAAATCAATTTTAATATAAGAAAAGCCATATATCAACACATTCAATACCTATCTAATTTAAAAACATTGAACATCGGTCAGGTGCATAGGTACTGCTTAGTGAATCACTCACATACATAATAATTTTAACCTTATATTTACCTATCTATGCAACGTTAGTTAAGCAACACACAAACATTGAAGGTGCCTATTACTTCAGATAGGTATTCTCACAGTATTTATTATTCCTTCGAAGTATTTTCAACCCACCTGTACAGTGTAGGTCCAGGGCTCAGTCCAACTATGTGACATTTCCCTGCATCCACTATCTTAAAGGTTGCCAACACAAACGTTAACTGAACTCGCGCGAAAGGTTACATTAAATACAAATTCAATACCGTGTATTCACCTTGCCTTACCCGCAGTCATTACCTACATGTCGTTTGTTTAAATGTTCCTCATTTTGTCGACAATCGGAGATGTGTGACGTAGATAACATACGTTCGTATCATTTGTTAACTAGTAACGAACGCTGTTGTTAACTAATTTTATTAGCAACACATTCATCTAAGGACATAACGATTTAAGATAACACATAGTTAATTTATTTTACAATAGAGTTTCATCAAAATCTTTAGTAGAAGTTAACTTCAACTAACCAAAAACCCTTTAATAATAGAAGCGATAAAATTGTCGCTGTTCGAAAATGCAGTCCTTTTATCTGAAAATCTCAAAGAGCAAACTCGATTTCAAGTATTTGTGGGAAGGCCGCTAAACAACAGTGACTTGTTAAACACATTACAAGTCTAATATAAGGCTAGCGTTATCAGCGATTAGTGTAATGGAATATCGCCTAAACTACTTCGATACATAATTAATAGATGCTCGTAACGCATGGCGAAACGAAACCTACTGAATATAAACATTAAACTTTATACTCCTCTTTACTATTATAGTAATGGCTAAAGCTTGTAACAATGTCGTTGAGACTAACGCGAATTCTTTCCAGTTATATGCAATCACCATTTAAAAGTTATTTTAATTGTTTGCAGAGCTCATAACTTAGGTACGATCTATTTCGAGTTCAAGGTTTCTTACGCTTTAACAACAACTATTATTGCCTGTATAATGCTCAGATAAATATCGAGCGCCAACCTCTATAATTTTAATAGTAAATATTCTAGCAAAATCGAGCAACCTGCTCTCGTGTAGAGAAAGTCCATAATCTAATAGTGGACTATGATAGGTCATAGATGTAATACTGAAAATAAAATCTCAATTTTAACTCTTGTATATCTATCAAATTGAGCTTAACTTAATGGTAAATTAGTCTAACTTTGTCCTATTGTCTACAGTGAACAAGAAGCAGCAGTCATGAAAGCCAATCCGTGGCTCTACCACTACTACGCAGTTCAATCCAAACTGCACTACGGTTTGGCGTATGAAGCTGCTACAAGGATGTATGGGCCACCGCCGCCAGATATACAAGTCTACCCTCCAGCAATGCAGTACACGCCGACTCCACCAGTCTGCATCAATGGCACCCAACCCGTCATGATGCCCAACCCTGGCATACAGCCTCATTTACCACATGTTCCACCACACTTAGCACCCATGCACTACGCCTACGAAAGAACTGACAATGGACCCGTCGACTATTCAGTTTCGCTGCAGGAAAATAGGTAAGATATTCTACTTTCCAATTTGATGGCCAACAATTGTTAATTATGCAAATAGAATTAAACCGTTCATTGCCATAACGCGATTAATTTGAAATAGTAAATCGTTAGTTCATCTAACAGCACAGAGTTTAGGTAAATATCAGGTACGACCTAGAAATTATCTTGTTAATTGCACTATGACCTCATGCTGTCCATCAAATATGTCGTTTTAAGGAATGCGCATGTAAATTAGCTTCATCTTGAAATTGTTTTCTGACATGTTACGATCTTGCGCAGTTAGTCCGATTTCAATACCGCATGTGTAACTTTAGTTTTCTATTTCAGATACCACAATTTACGGATAGAGGATACGAGGATTCAGCCTAATGCTAAGCGGAAAGGGAAAAGTATAGACGATAAATCAAACACGCCAATATCAAATATGTCACCACGTTGTACACCTTCAACTGTCACTTCAGGGGGCGACACATTAGTAGCTGTTTCAGCGGGTTCCATTGCCAGTAGAAGACCGGGATCCAAAAATTTTAACATAACAGAAACCGAAATGGTTGACCAATGGAATCCGAGTCCCACGTGGTCAGAATCAGCGCTACAAAAAGTGCCTGACGTCTGTCACCAGGACCTAAGTCCTTACGTGACGACAACGCCTCCTACGCCGTCCGGGACACCTACAGCCTACACCCACAACTATAGTCACACCTTCGTATTCGACTGGTCACCAGAGCAATATGTTCCTCATACTAACAATAGATGTAACACAATAACCACAGAAAGTTCCTATCAACAGACGTGGAATAGGAGCCAAAGGACAACGTTCGCTAATAGCGCCGAGAACTCGGTAGATGAAAACTCCAATCCTAATAGATTAAGTTTACCAATGAGGGTCAGTAATCCACCGCCAGCGTATAATGCATCTAGGGAAGACGTACTTAGAAGGCAAATTGGTAAGTTACTGCATTTGAATTGAATGAGAATTTTAGTTATCGTATCTACTGTTGGAACCAATATTTCGTATCTTAAGATAGTTGGAATCTGTTTCGAAGTGCAGAGATTGTAGATACATAAATAAAGCAAGATAAATGCGCAGCAGCAATGCGTCTGCACTACCTACACCAGATAAAACATCAGAATAAAATATATTAACGTTCCCTTTTTCTTATTGTTCTAGATCGACCACATTCAGATTCGCCGGATGCCAAAAAGCCTGCGTTATAACTGTAGTATAATTCCATGTAATTTCTTTAAATAGTTAAATAATTTGTTACCCTGTAATAATAAATTTTATTAATTTTAGAAAAAGCTCTGGAACTCTCCTGTGATCTATGTGTATAATTATTTTTTGTGTAATTATAGATTGTTTGTAGATACATAATATTGTCCGGTATCATGGATTCTGTACAAAGTAATGGTATGCTAGAAAGTAATTAGTTTTCACATGCAATGTGATTTGTGTGTATATGAAATGTATACTGCCTCGTTGGCCGAGTGGTCGCGAGTGCGACTGCCGGGCAAGGGGTCTCGGGTTCGATTCCCGGGTCGGGCAAAGTATTACTGGGTTTTTAAAAAATTCTCAGTAGTAGCACGGAGTCTGGAAATGTGCCCGGTATATGGCAATAGGCTCACCCCCTATTACATGGGACTCATAACATAAATAGTGAAAAGTGGGTGTTACTTCTGTGTGCACCTCTGCCTACCCCTTCGGGGATAAAAGGCGTGATGTTATGTTATGTTATGAAATGTATAATTTCTTGTAAATATTTATAGGTAATGTGCCTAGAACCAATACTAGTTCATGCTTTGCTAAATCGATGCCGTCCATTTTCTAGCTCCTTTTATTCCCAGTGCTATTCATAAATTATGCGCAAACGCAATATTGCTTCTGGTACCGTTCAAACTGGAGGTTGCAAATCCCTATTGAATAAAACAATAGCTAGTCTGGTTTTAGCTCGTCGCTCTAAATTTCTCTTTCTGCCTTTGAATATAAAAAAGTAACGAACGCAAAGTTTGTAGCAGAAGCAGTCGTTACAAAACCTTGTTTACTCCGAGCCATTTTTCGGTGTTTTTTCGACGATGTTAGGTAATAATCATTATTTATGAGTTTCAAAAATTACTCTTTATTAGGTAATAAAGACCTTACTTAATAAAATACCTAAATTTAATAGAAGAAAATCATTACATTTCCCTATTTCTTTCTTCTCCGAATAATTACGTAATGTATTTATCTAATTCCGTCCATTGAGTACGGAGTATAGGTAGAATTAAGAATATTGTACAAAATAGTCATAAGTTTGTAAAATATAAAACAGGAACAACTATTTGTAACAGGAGAAGTATCTAGTATTAATTTATGATCACTATTTTGTTGCGTTTTACGAAGTAAAGACTATTACGACCTTCGAGTTTTGATTTATTTTCCCTTTCATAGTTTAACAAAAAAATATTCAATAAAACTACAATTTTTAATTTTAATATTAGATTATATTTTAATATTAGAGTATATTTTCAAATACGACAAAATTGCGACAATAATAATGATTACATAATAAAATTAGGTATCTTATAAATAATTATACATCTTAATCAGGTCTGAGGCGCATATTCCTCATCAGACATAAATCTCTGGCAGTATCTTTTCGACCATAAGGAGTCGACAAATCATACAAGCGAAGTATCAAACTTATATTGAAACCATCAGGCAGACACTTTATAAGTGTCGGTACAAGTTCACTTGGCATCTTCTGCAAAACCAATGGAGCTCTGTCTTGGCCACATTGTACAACATAAACTAGGAACTGCAGTATAAAATCTGTTTGCGGAGTAATATCGCCATTTTTTCCCGCCAATTGAGAAAATGACGTGTACAACGTATCTAGAGCCGAAAGTAATGGTTCTTTTAATGTGGTCCCCGAAACAGTATGTCCTTGGGAGTAATACATACTATCAGAAGAATTATCGTTCAGCCTTCTAACCTTAGACGAACTACACATATCCAAGTCTTCTGCATCGTCATGACGACGCTTTCTAGACGGCTGCCCTTTGTTCAGATTACTGTATTCCAGAGCAGCATAAATGGAGAAAACTAGCAGTTTTGCTAATACTGCACATTGAGGTTCTACTAAATCCTCACATAACTTAGCATTATACAAGTATTGTGGCAAAACATGAAGCAAAAGAGCCTCTGTGCATTTCTCGATATCCAAGTGGAACATTGCGAGAACAATATCAATCGACCTATCTAGGTCTTCCTGGTATCTGAATTTCAGAGTTTCTTTAACTAAATTAGTAACGAACCAAATTGGACCTGTCGTATTCAAAAGACTTTGTACTATATGTGTGGAATCAATATGTAGATACCCTCTTGTTTTGATATCCTCCCAAACTGATTGTAATTGTTCCAAAATGGGTTGCCTTGATATAATGTTATGAGTCAAAACTAAAGCTTTCGACTTTGGCAATGAAGGTGGGTGAATATCATATTGCATCTTTCTTACAATTTGACACATTAAAACAGTTCTTTCCTTGAATTTATCAATTTGTGTCAACTCACCTTCAGTTGGGGCTACCAGAAATTGTTGAACCATGTTGATAGGTTTTAAAAACGCTTCTTGACTAACAACGTTAATGTAAGAACATAACCATACCGAAGCACATACCGCCAAACATGCCATTTTCTGTCTCAAGGAATCCAACATACATTTGACTTCTGAAGCCGTTAATGAACCATGTTCCCAAGCAATCAAAATTTCTTTTATCACTCCACTGACATTAATGCATAGATCATGAACTTTAATATTAGTATTTTTGAAGTCAAATTCTGGTGCACTTAAATGACTAATAAATATTTCAACAAGTTGTGGATCGCATTTTTGGAGGATCTGATCTGGAGATTTATGAACTCCCTGATAAGCCATGCATTCCTTTACCCATTTTTCGAAGAATGAGTCTCCATTTTCATCTAAGACAGCATCAGCGCCATAATCCTGAACAATGGAACACAAAATCAAAAATGAAATATCAAAAATGTATGCCTTGGATTGAGGAGCGCCTTTTTCATTTGCAGCGAGTAATGCAAATTCATTGAACTTGATCAATCTAGATACAAATAGTTTCAACTTTCCTTCTACAGTTGCAACAGATAGTATGGTATCTAAAGTAGTCCCACCAACTACGATTTGACACAGCATAGCATATAAGGAGTCTTGTGTTTTGTGACAATCACCACCCAAAGTTTTCAAAATGCCTGTTAAAGTTGGTTCTGCTCTAGTAATAAACAATGGAACTGAACCCTGAAGGCCAGTTGGTTCTAACTTTTGCAATTTAACATCTTTGTGTTCTCGCTTTTGTTTAAAGTATGCCAAATGGTTTTCCGATACTACATTTAGTTTGACTAAAGGTTCTAAAAGGGACACTATACTATTGCAGCTGTTCTTTGTATCAACAACATCTAAAAGTGGTGTTGACTGTAGCAGTTTTTCAAATGCTTCAGCAATTTCTATTGAATATTCACTATCCTTAGCTGTAGTACCACAAAGATTGTGTAGATAATGAATGACTTGTGGTACTTTAAGGAAAGTAAAGGCAGCCCACAAAGATTGTGTTGTAGAATCCTTGCTTGAATCATTTAGAGAAATAAAACTCGCTCTAATAAGTTCACAATAAAGTCTTGATAATGGGTATCCTTTAATTCGCTGTACCATGAGTAGCTGACTGGATAGCTGTTGCATATTAGCACTAGGGTTAGACAGCACATTAACCGCTATAAGTGCTTGTAAGCAATGAGTTACAGGCTCGGGCTTATTGTTCAATGGTGCTATTTTATCAATATCCATATTGCATATCTTTTGTAATGTCTCGTGTATAGTGACAGGCGCCTTAAACTGAGTGTTCATCATCATAAATGCTGTGATTTCCTGGCATTTCTTTGTGATTTCGTTGTACTCTTTAGGATCATTCTGTTTAGCCAAATAGAACATGGCTAGTAGAAAATCAGCATTCATTATAGAGTTTAACAGAGATGTGGACTTTTCCAATAATTCTTGACTTTGAATAGGATTTGATGATGGATATTTGCTGAGACAGTAATGGTATACTTGCAACAGCCACAGGATTATCGATGACACAGCAAACGACAATACCTCTTCTTCCATTTTACCACGACAGGTTATGCCATCAAGGACACCTTCCAAGAATTCAAGTAAGCTCATGATGCAATGAGGTTTATGAAATGCATCAAATTTTGCTATTCTTTGCAAAACTGCGGCATACGAGACAAGATGAGATGCCAGTGAATGTTTCAAATATGATATCACTAACTGATTTGCTCCACAGCCAACCATCGCTTGTTGAAGTATGCAGTCTGCTAGGTTATACAGATCACCGCTAACTCCCCGCGGGAGAATAGTCTTGATGTTGATTCCCCATTGTATATCCGTCCACCGCTCCCTCCAAGCTTTGAGGATCAGTGCCTTCAACGAGCTAGTTTTACTCGTCACTTTGGACGCATCCATTGTCACCATATTTCACTTTTAGCACACAAGAAATAAACAAAAATGTGATAACTTTTAGTTTTACACAGTCATTGTATTGTTTTAATTCAATAAAACCACAATAACTTTATTTTGACCACAAGCCAGCAACGTCAAATATGGTAGGTTTTCTATTCCAAACGTCACGTACCATTTGAGAAAGAAATGTTATCCTATTGGATACTGCGTTGACATTACTTTTTGACCAATCAAATAACGATAATATTTCGTAGTGAACAAACCTGTCATTTCATTTGGTTTAACGTTTTATGACTGCTGATGGGCGAAGTTTTAAGGGACAAACATTTTACAAATATTAAATATCTTTGTTACTCCTATTCTTTTAAATTCCTATTTTAAATTTGTAATAAAATGAAATATTTATTTTACATCATTGTTTTAATGATTTTTTTTATTACAAGATAAGAAACATGTGGTTGTGTCAAACAAAACGTAACGTCAAAACTTCAGACACCCTCGTGGTTTGTTTACAAACTTTACCGAGTTTAGAAATTGGAAAGAATATAGTGAAAATAAAATGAGTTTCAGAAACTACAAAGATAAGATTGAGGAAGGAGATACAGCGATTCTGTATCTAAGTAACAACTTATATGCTATAGATGTGCGGCCAGAAATGAAAAATAAAAAAGGTGAAATAGTAGAAAATGTGTACCAAACTCCTTTCGGTGCGTTAAAAGTAAGAACTCTTATTGGAGCTAACTATGGAAGCCGGGTAAGTGTTCAAGTAACATAAATTCTACTACAAATTGTATAGTAATTAAACAAAATATTTAATTTTTAAAGGCTTATAACCTATCTCATGTACCTATTAGTTCTACCTCCTATAGATCGTCAAGTGAAGAAACTAAGAAAGTACTCAATTAATTTTATAACAATG
The DNA here is from genome assembly GCA_038387885.1 of Spodoptera picta. NCBI lineage: Eukaryota > Metazoa > Arthropoda > Insecta > Lepidoptera > Noctuidae > Spodoptera > Spodoptera picta. Next base: position 330,579 of record JAZHFQ010000233.1, on the reverse strand, counting down.
GAGCAGAAATCAAATAGTGAAACAAAAAGATTCAAAGACAATAAAAAAATTAATAACCAGAACATAAAAACAGAATTTAATATTCATGAAATTATTTCTAAATAAATCCACTAGCTAGGTACTTGTCCATAAAAATTAATTTAATTTCTTTTGTAATATTTTTAATAAGGTGGAGTTGTCAAAAGGTTGGGGCCATGTTATACAGCCTACTCCGGAGCTGTGGTCGTTGACCCTGCCTCATCGCACACAGATTATATACACTCCAGATATAAGCATGATTCTGTTACAACTTGATTTAGTTCCTGGATCCATTGTTATTGAAGCTGGTAAGTTAAGCAATATAGTAATTCTTAAAACATTGATATATAAATTAATAAAGATTTTGATTGACCTCTGACAAATAAAACAAATACTTAATAAATTCTCTTAGTAAACCTATGACTGTGACATGCATTAGGCTCAATAATGGATGCTTTTCACCCTTTTCAGTTGTAATGTTATTTTATGATATTTCTACTTCACATTTTTAATTTTTAATAATTTTGTAATTTTCTTACCATTAATTTTGTTCTAACTATATCATTCCATAGAGTCAATTTCCATAATTAAAAAAAAAAAAAACATTTATATTTAATGTAGGTACTGGAAGTGGCTCCCTGACTCATGCCCTAATAAGGAGAGTGAGACCACATGGCCATGTCCATACATTTGACTTCCATGAACATAGGAGTAAGGTCGCTCAGGAGGAATTTCAAGAACATGGTATTGGGGATTTTGTTACTGTAAGTAGAAAAAGCTGTATGTTTAATACTATCTCCTTACTTTGAATCGACAATGGATTATTAGACTAGCTAGTTCACATAATTTCATGTAAAAAAGGCTAATTTAATTTAGGCTTGGTTAATTTTGAACGTAAATATTAAAAGAAAGAGTACCACTGAAAAAGTAACTACGTAGTAAGTATGGTATCATTGTGTCACTACAAATTGGTTAGTCTTTTTTATACAAGGTCCATAATATTTCACTTTTCCTTTACATTGAGTTCACTTTAATATTGTATACATAATTATTATTATATGTAAGTAAGTATAAGTTTTTAATTATACCTATATAGTGTTTATTGAATGTTATGATTGTGAGATTTGTTATTTACTGGTATGTACATTGTCTATTTATAAAGGTTTAAAATCACCTGCTTCTTTCATCTCTGCACTGCTTAAAGGTAAGGTTGACTGGGAGACAATGCCCAAGGCATTAAGTCCACCTGTACACACTTGTTGTATTAAGTTCAAATAAATAAAATAAATAAATTTTCAGAGGGCTTAGTACAAGTTTGTTTTACGTTAACGAGACCGCGTTCGGCGCTCTGATTGGTTAGTTCATTGGAGCCGACCAATCAGAGCGTAGAACCCGGTATCGTTTCGATTTCGATTTCTTTAAACATAAAATAAAAGAAACTCGTACTCAGGCCTCTGGCTACGTGTACTTACAATAATCTTGCATTTTAGGCGAAACACCGAGATGTATTAGCTGATGGATTTGGTGAAGAACTAAATGGTAAAGCTGATGCAGTGTTCCTCGATCTGCCAAGCCCTTGGATTGGAGTGCCCCATGTCCTCAATGCTATTAAGGATCAAGGTAGGTGCCTACTACAATGTAGTGCAATGTATCTAACAGTAACTATTGATACCCGAATCAAACGAAGCAAGTTGATAACTTTTATGAATATAATTATATTTTTTTATTAATTATACTGAAATGCTCCGTGATTCCTCTTATACTTGGGAAATCGAATTTTATTTTATGGAATTGAGCGTTAATTAGCAGACGTATCACCTCACCACGACCAGCGCCGCCCATAGACGCCGGCAATATCGGATGAGTCACGTAAGCGTTGCTGACCTCCTAAAACGGAGTAGTATTGCTCCTCGATCGATAACTTACGCAGACTTACCAGTCGCGGAGAACCTGACGGGTTACCAGGGCTCCGGCTCGACGTGCAGGAGAAGGAACGGGGTGGTTTTTAGTCAGTAAGAGTCTGAGACTCCCTCCCGCCTCACCCAGGCGGGAGCATTCATTCGATGATTTTCGCCCCTAAAAAAAAAGCAGACTTACCAGATTTAGATACTTATGAAATCTTTATACACAGTCAACATTTCCTTCATACAACCATACCTTAGTAACCTAAGGAATTGCACTACCTATTCATTATCTACACTTACTGGCTAATTACGTCAAAAAAAGCACGAAAACACATTTGTAGTATGTACGCACGCGAATACTTAAGCGGTACTCAGCAACATTTACCCAGAAACGCTTTTAATTCCAAGTCCATTACAAAGCCATTAAGATTCCATTGACGACGGGCCTCTATTTGTATAGAACAGACACAAGATCATACAATTTATACATTTATACATATACTACCTATTTATCTATAATTCTATATGATTCATACCTACTAGCACATTCCAGCGCCTTTTTTACTCAGATTCCAGTTTTCAAACCAAATTAAACTTACCCTACCTCTATATATTGCCCGGACTTATTACCTAAGCTACAGAACAAAAAGTTTCGTTAAAATATGTTCATTAGATCCGAAGATTAGCGTTCGTAAATATTAAAAACAGACTCTTTTTCAAATTCATATTTTTTTCTATTACTATCCTTAACACCCTATTTTATTGAAAAGTGTTTAATGTATTACGGAGAAGCACATTTTTATTATTTATAATTTGTTTGTAACTATATAAATAAAATGGTGGTCCGATTCTCCGATAAGAAATCGTTTGTACGCAAGCGGAAAATGGTTGATCCTTATAAATTCACCAAAGAGATTGCGATCTGATTCCACCGTGTCGATTATTCAGATCCCCTAGTAAGTTATTCGATTCTATTCATTAATCTGTAAAGTAGTGAACCAGATAACGAATTCTTAATCGATACATCGATTTGTGTCGATTTGAAAGTAGTTGAAATCCTAGCATTGTTTAGGGTTGCCAGATTGCTTCTGAAATAAATTAGGACAAATTGCATCTTGAGACTCTTGCTCATCATATATTTCATTAACAAAATATTTGAAGTTATATTCATCGAAATAAATGAAATTTAAAATATCGTAAGTCTTTACCATTCATGGGACCACAGGCAACAGGAGGCGTACGACGGGCTGAAGCCAACTCCCCGGAGGCCCTTTAGACAACTTTAAACTAAATATACCTAATGGGCACACAAACCGGCGACTGTCCCTATATGCACTAGAGAAATGCACCCAAGGACAGTCCCCGGTTATTGTAGAACTATTGTAGAAATATCGTAAGTAATAATTATGTTGTCATATTTCATAACGAATATATTCAGAATGTTTGACCACTTTTGCAGATGACAAACTTCCTGTACAACATTCATATTCTTTTAAAAACTCAGATTTTTATACAAAACTCCCCCCTCGTAACAGGTGAGCGTTAAAAGTATCACATTAAAATGACACTTATGATTAATAAATAAATAAATAATTTTTAGTTATTGAGGAACAGAAATGTTTACACTCACAACCCTAAATTTATTAGTCTAATTGGTACAGCGGTTATAACATAAGTAACCGATAGATACGCATCGCGAGCCGATCCGGGTGACAAACACAATAACTGCTGCTTAGCTGCTTACCCTTGAGAAAGCTTTTAGCCAGCCATTGTCAGCGGTTCTTACGACCACAGGCTATAACGATCAATAGACCAATTTAGATGACGTTTTATTCTAGTTCTTTTTTTTTCTTTTCGGCCAGTTGTGTAATGAGATTTGTCGTTTAGTGACGGTGCCGTTTGGTGATGGTGAAGTAGAATACATCTCTACTCCTACTCTTCTCTCCGATATTATAAGAGCTGATTATGGAACTGTGATCTCCAACTCGGCCCGACAAGCGTGGAGATTACGTCAAACGCTCTTATCTAGAATGAGTAGGCCCAAAATCCAACAGTGGACTGTCACCGACGCCTGATGTTGTATATTTTACTATTGCTGAGATAAGAGTCGAACTCATTGAGTAGCAATCTAAACGACCATATACGTACTAAAAAATTTAAATATTCTTCAAGAAACCAATATAATCATAACATCTACAATTCTACATCAACACACCATACATGAACAGTACATCTAAACTCGCGTTGCTATACCGATACGATAATCACAACCAATATACTTAAGTGACTTAATCCTCCTTTCTCTGAAAACGTACGACCCTTTATTTTCTTAAATTAGTCTGATGAGCCGTTTCAAAGACTTCCTTATGTTATTATATGCTCAATAATGGCTAATACTCTTAATAGATGTATTTGAAACATGTTGCGATGTATATTGGTAGATAACTAGATATAGTATATGATTATATCCAGTACCAGATTATATATGAGTGATGTGGTTTGTGTAATGTATTGGGTAAGGAAGATTGTAATAAGGGCTATATTTGTGTAACTTATTTGATTCGCTGAAGTCATAAGCCAGTCTAGCAATGTCAGTCAGTAATGTATTAGCGTACCCACTTTGTACCCGACTATAGGAAGGGTAACTGCAGCATATGGATTTACTCAAACTGAGGATATTTTAGTAACAAACAGAATTAGATTTGAAAATTATTTGCAACTTGCAACCATGCCGATTCGGAGTCGCGGAGAAGCTAACAGGCTACCGGGGTTCCGGCTCGACGTGCAGGAAAAGGAACGGTGTGGTTTTTAGTCAGTAAGAGCCTGACACTCCCTCCCGCCTTCCCCAGGCGGGAAAAGTAATTCGATGATTTTCCCCCTTAGAAAAAAGTCTACTTGCAACGCCACACTTTCGTATGCAATTTAATTTAAAAACTTAAATAATCATTTAAAAGCGAGAATGTTAAAACACTACTATGAAAGTGACGATGTCGCTACTAAATTTCAAATCCAATCGAAACATTTGAAAATCAGCGTCTAAAGCCCCCGTAACTAACAGACTTTCGGTCCGAATTGTGACTTGTATACGTTTATTTATTACACGTCGTTCCTTGTCCAAATATGTCCTATTAATAAATGGCTGACCGTTCTCCGATGTTGGCAACAATAGCTTAACAAATACATGAGAAATGGACTAAGTATTTTCTTTTTTGAACCGTGCGCTAGTTGGCTATTGTCCTAGTGTTGTGTTTGTGTGACCTCTTGATATGGACTTTCAATGTAGTTATGATTTGTGATAATTATAATACAAAGATATCCGAAATGTTTAACAATTGTTTCTTTCTATTCTTCGACTGGTCCTTAGGAATTATAGAGGTATAAGATGAACCTAGGTATTAGCAAAAGCAAAATAAATCAATACGGCGCGCGAAATCTTTATAAGTAACTAAACATTTCGGGAAAGAAATAAGTCTAAAAAAACTAAGATAAATACGTACCATGCAAAAACCGGCAAATGGTACTTTAATACCATACATGCGTTTTTCGCATCAACTCGAAAGATACACTTAATCGCTTTGTAACCCCTTAAATGCTGCAGCAATCTGAACATTTGAAACAGATACAAATGTGTGGTTGGAAAACATGACTCATATTCAAGCGACAAATCTCTCGCCTATGGTGGTCTTCAAGGGAACGGACGAAAGTCTAATAAGACAAGCCTTTAGCTCAGCTGTCTGGGCCAGGACGTTATCTGGTAGTGAAAAATAGTGCCCTTTGTAGAATTACTTTAGAGCAAAACAGCTGTGGCAGTAAGTGACCTGTGCATTAAAAATATCGTAGACTGTGTACTGAATGTTTCTAGCTTTAAGTGCTTTATAATTGAGTAGAGTTTTTCTGTTTTATCTGTGGTATATTTAGCACAGATTACTTATATATATGCTAACATCTATGCAGTCTTTGGGAGAGTTATATTCAGAAGTGAACATCTTGTGGCTGATGTGATTATGATGCTTAGTCGATTTGAAATTAGAGGTATATTACGTTCTGTACCTCTATAATATTTTTAGTTTGGTAAGTACTTTTAACTAGAGGTAGTTCCATTATAATAGAAGTGAATCTGTGGTCAAACTTCAAAACTTTACGCTCCAAATCTGAAGACGTCATTTCATCAGACAGTCTTTATTCAGTCTTTTTATATGAATTATATTTCAAAATCAACTCCAGGTAAACAATCAAAGAACATTTAAATAAAGTTTAAATTAAATCTTTATTGCAAACGATTGATTAATGTGGCTATGTCGAATACTAATCGATGGTAAAGGTTTAGGTTGAGTCTGGCTTAACCATGGCCTTATTATGTGTCGATTGAATTATTGTTAGGCTGTACCGATAAAATATGTTCCGTTGATTCTTTGAGGGGTTAGGAGGTTAAACATCCACCTGGTGGTGATATCATTTAATGTTAAGTGATCACAAAGGTTTGGCGTGGAATCGTGTAACTGATGGAAAAAATATTCGGTAAGGGAAAAATCACTGCACTGAACCTCTTCTCCTGTACCCACTGGTATTTATAAATTTATCAGATTAACATAACGTCACGGCTTTTATCCCCGGAGGGGTAGGCAGAGATGCACATTACGGCACTTAATGCCCACTTTTCACAATTAAGTTATGAGTCCCATGTAATAGGGGGTGAGCCTATTGCCATATACCGGGCACAATTCCAAACTCCGTGCTACTACTACTACATTTTTTTTTAAACCCAATAATACTGTGCCCGACTCGGGAATCGAAACCGAGACACCCAGCAGTCGCACTTACCACCACTCGGCCATCGAGGCGGTCCAGATTTACAAGATTCATCAATGATATAGTCATTAATTATGTAACAGCTCAACTTTTCATGGCTGTTTCCCAGTAAATGCAATTGTGAGTTAACAAAGCTCATTTAATCAAATAAGGGTATGTCATATCTATTGAATATTTCGTATTTTCGCACGTGTGTCGTTAGAAGATTAGCTATCTCTAGAAGAGTTCTGCGAGCCTAAAATTGTGTCCAGAGTCTTTAGACATCCAATCCTTGGCTAACAGGACCCTTACTGAACTTCTTATAAAGAAAACATGAAGATGCGGTTACTCATCTTATGTTATCTACCTATATCCTATCCTAGGTACCTTGACATTCCACTACCAGGAACACAGAAGATGCAACGATAAACATGTTGTTCATATAATTAAAGGTTTCCTACATGGTACTAACACTCGTAAATCATAGAGTGACGTCATCCGTGAAGCCTTCCGCGTTCACTTCTAGGATGTAATTGTCCTAGATAGATATAAATTAAGGTCGATAATAAGACGTAATCTTACTATTATTAAGTCGATTTTTTATAATTATACTACTTCAGATCTTCAAACCTTCGGTTCGGTCGGAAAAGAACGGCGCTAATCAGGGGATCCAGCTGCTCATTTGTTCTCAATGTGATTGTGTTATGATACTAGAATTTCATGTAAGTACCTATAAGTACCATATTCTAAGAAACTCGGTTCTCTGAGACCTGCATTATCTAAACGAAAATCATATCGATTTCTCACGCACTGTGACATATCAATGAATCATCAAATATTCCAAAACCAGTTCGGATTTATATGTATATTATGCAGCGAACAAGCAGTTAATAAACAGGGGTACAAATCTTATCGTATCACTCGTGATAAATTTATTTGCTGACAAGTTTCATTTGCTAAACCAACTCGACTGATAAAGATCAAGGAACGAAGTGTGCACACTTCATTCAGTCACTGATAAAACTGACATACTAGAGGCCTACTATGCCCAATCAACATGAATTAGTAACTGTAAAACCAAATACTAATGGCCGTTTAAAAAATGACGTTTATTTCGTTCTAAATTCGATTCAAAGTTCTACAAAGATAATGTAACGTGTCGCAGTGTTGCAATGGTCAAATAATTTAAATTGGCTTCCAATCTTGTAGTTGAATACATGGTATGCCCCCTGAACTTCAATCAAATTCATATGGCGCGATACAGATCTAATATCCTTGTTACTTTCCTACCAGACATGTTGTACAAGAAATAACTGTGTGACATAACTTGTCCCCTTAGGCGTTGCTCACACAATGCCTTTTGACAACCTCATAAATTCAAACAACACTATCAAACTAGAACTCTACGTTGATAGACGCAAGATTTAAATTTGATTGACGTACCTTTTTCGAAACGTAATAGTAGATTGGCGCGTGCCTTTAAATACAAAGTTATACATGCTGTTGTAAAAGTGTATTCGGCAATAAATTTATTTGGTATATGGGTGTTGTTTTACGGTAAATATAAGTTGGCAAACGGTTGCGCCACTAAATCAAATTGCAGTCAATTAAGATAAAGCGGCGCGAACGACAGCTATGGACAATAGACCATATGACTAATACAGCGTTTTGTTTGGCTAACTGAATTACAACGGGGCCGGTTGTATTGAATAGAATTCCTAATAATATTGGAGGTGTTATAAGCTGAATACTAGTACCAAGCTCTTAACTCGTCGAATACCGTCATTATAGACACAATCATAGAACAATAGGTTGCGGTCACCGGTGACCGCTTGGTGTTTGACAGTTTAAGTTTGTTTTACTTATATCATCCACTTTCTAGTATTTACAATTCACAAATAATGATCTGTAAGGTTTAGGACAGTCGCGGGGAACCTAACGGGTTACCGGGGCTCCGGCTCGAAGTGCAGGAGTAGGAACAGGGTGGTTTTCAGTCAGTACGAGTCTAACACTCCCTCCCGCCTCAACCAGGCGGGAGCAGTCATTTGATGATTTACCCACTTAAAAAAAAAGGTTTAGGACAAGATTTTAGATTAGGACAAGTCACAGTCAGATTCCAGTTCCAGTTCTTGCTTCCTAAATAATTGACGAACTATTTTATACCAAAAAGCGTCTACTTAAGGCTAATCACTAACCCACTTAGCCCTAGTTACGTCATTAAACTATTAACAAGGTGCGTATAGTAACATAGGTGTAAAATACAATCAATAATAAACTTTATACCCACCACTTACTGGAGCAATGTTGTCAGTTTAATAACGAACACAATAAATAAGTATTTAACACAAATTACGCAATAATTTTACACCCGTAGGTGTTTTGTACAAGTTGTGAGGTTTTATAGTCTTGACCTGTCATTTCGTTGGAATTTGTAGCAATTATAATGTCCAGCCTAGAAGTATCTTACGCTAGTACTGCACTGGACTCCTCTACCGCAGTTTAAGGGCATTGATTAAAATTGGTGCCTTTCTTTTTTCTGGCGGCAGTCGATGATTTATGGAAAATATTATCTAGAATGACATTTAGGGAACAGAGAGTATAGTTCCCTAAGATCGGAAAGGGGGATCCTCCAACCAGGCGAGATGATCGTGCCTGGCGGGCTTTCTGCCCAACAGTTGCTCGTTGGGATTTTCTATCCGTGTTAAATCGAATGTAAACTTCGCATGTGCGATGTAGGATTTTATGACGTCATCCGTTGACTTGTGACATTTGTTGCCACAGACATTACAAACGAAATTGTCTATGGGCTTATATATGGAAATCTCAGTCTGGACTGAGTTATGAGCGTTGAAAGGAGCTGGATTCAAACATTTTACTTCGGTTTTTTATTCAAATTATTCATAGTTTTGTCACAATTTCTAACTTGAAATTGCGCGCCACTGTACTCCGGGCACAGGAAAACCATATCACACCACAATATATTCATATTGCCAGGCACTAATTTTTATTACCTATTTTCTCTCAGTCGATAACTTGTGGGATGCTTCTAGGAGTTGTGTCATGAAGCTTCATGAGCGTCAGCTGTGGTACCAGTGGTGGGTTGAGTAGTTGTAGCCGTCGAAACATCTAGTAAAGTATATTTTTTTTGCCATTGACTCCTGGTGGGACGGGACACACTCATCTACTTAATAGTTAGCATAATCTTTTGAAGAAAGAAAACCGTCGACTTTAAAAGTGATCAGCGCTATTCAATCCGCTACCGACGCCGCAGCTGACAAACATAGCATTTCATGATAGGGCTCAGTAAAGTATTTTGCGGGTTTTTGACTGAGAAGAAATTGATCATGAAAATCTGTCATAGGCCATAAACCGTATACATATAAATTTAACACGCTAGCCAATCAAGCGAAATGTTTCTTTTTCTTCAGCAGTGGTCAGTTAATGGTTCACTCTGTTCTGATTCAGTGGCCTTATAACGAAAAAAAAAAAAAAAAAGTAAAAAAGTCCACAATAAGCTTTATTATATTCCTTGAAATCGTTTATAAACATTTGTTACAAAATATTTCTGACAAGTAAATGAAGAAATAGGCGTTGTGTACGGTCACCATCAACAAAATCACAGGGTAATATACCTCTAGCACTATTTTCACATCTTTGAACTGATTAAACTCGGTTCGGACTGTGTTTTTGATATAAGACCCCATATATTTTTTTGTTTATAATGTTATTCTGCATCAGTTTTTCCACATCCGATCAACTGCCGCGAAAAAATTAAAAGGCACCACGCTCCATACAAATTTGGTCATTGTCATTTATATCTTTCTAGTTTTCTGCCCGTGTAATTAAAACCATATCCTCGTCCTTACATTATCTTGATTGCTATCATTCGGGTCCTGTGATATACTTTCCTGCTTTTATCCCTCCACTTGTGCCTCATTTTTAGAGGGGTAAAAATCATCAAATGTTTTCTCTTGCTTTGAGTGGGGCAAAAGATAGTGTCAGACTCTTACTGACTAAACCACCCCATGGCCGGAGCCCAGTAACACACTAGATTGTACGCAACTTCTGCCTCTGACTTTCATTTTAAAACAAAAGATAATAGGTAATATTTTAACAATAAATCTGGTCTAGTAATTACACAATATTTAATAGGTAAATAATATAAGGTCATGTTAGCACGCAATGTTGACATAATAATTTTAGTTAATTTAAATATCTTAAACAGAACATATTGTTTGTCCGTTTACTGTTACTGTGACTGGTCGGTTTTATATTACCGACTTAGGTAATTGTCTTGTTAATTGTGATATTATTTTGTTTGCAAATGTAAAATGTTAGAAACAAGTAAATCATTTACTACATTAAAGTACAGTAGGTACCTATTATATTAATTATACTAAAATGTTTTGTGAATATGGTAACTCGTTAAAACTAAGAGCTTACGACAGATACATATTATTCCTATGGACTTAATTCATTCCTCTAAAATGCTTTTCATGCTTGCATTAAAAGACTCAGCTGTTGAAAATAACATAACATAACATATCGCCTTTTATGAGTCCCATGTAATAGTGGGTGAGCCTATTGCCATATAGGTACCGGGCACAATTCCAGACTCCGTGCTACTGCTGAGAATTTAAAAACAAACCAGTACCTACCTAAAACTTTGTCCGACCCGGGAATCGAACCCGAGACCCCTTGCCCGGCAGTTGCACTTACGACCACTCGGCCAACGAGATGTCCATAGACGAGTCGAGTCGAGGCAACTGAAAATAGTTTTTTACATGGTCTATATCGTGTTCAGGTGGGCCGTACCTAAGCTTTGTTGCTATATAGTGCTACGAAAAGTAAAAGAAAAATCTCTGCTACCTATTCACTAAGCATTTTAACTAAACTGAGGCACTGTCCACCCGTAGAATGCAAGTTCTATATAGATTTATAAATACTAGATATACCCAAGCTTCGCTCAATGAAACCAGTCCCGAATGTGGATCAAAGCACAATGTCAACAGCTGTGCGAACTTTAAGCTTACATGTAGCTAACTAGCTTTGAATAAACGCTGAGAAGTTGATAGTTTGTTCGTTTTGTTTCGTATTTGCATAGTAGCCAATTCTAGTTAATTGTTTTAGTATGTCTGTTTTGTCTTTTGGTATGAGCTGTTAGGGCGATCCAGGTGATAATTTTTAATTTCATGTTTTCTGTTACTGTAACTATGTCGGTTCTGTTTTTGGCAAAAACTTAAACAATTGCAGATTCGAAATGTTGGATGTTAAGATTTGTTGCCCTTTAAACAGTTTCATAATAAGCACGTAGCTTTATTACACCGCATTTTTATTACTTCTGTTGCAGTCATTTGAAATTGGCACATTCTTTCTACATAATGACAGATGACAGGTTGTTTTTTATTTTCTCTGCGCCATCACTGCTGTAATGTGCATTTGTTCTGTTCAACAAAACTAAGTAATTAATTATAAAATCGTTTAATTACAATAACTTCAATCAACTTTTTAAGGCATATCGTAAACGAGCAGACGGATCACCTGATGGTAAGCAATCGGCGTCGCCCATGGACACCTGGAACACCAGAAGCGTTACAAGTGCGTTACCGGCCTTTTGGGGATTAGGAGTTTAATGATTGTTGGGGATTCGGGGATTGGGGGAGGGAGCTTGGCCTGGCCGCCCAGGCCTTGGTATTACTCCGGTCGAGCCGGCCCATTCGTGCTGAAGCATGGCTCTCCCACACTTAAAAACCAACTTTCAAAAACCTTTCAATGAACTGGCTTAAGTCATGGCTGATGGATAGTGATCAACTCCCTATCAAATGTTGTCGTAATCTATGTATGTACAATCAAAATTACACCGAACCTTATCTAGAACCACACCTACCCAAATCGTTATCAAATCTCGACCAATCGTGGAAATACAAATTCGAAACTAACAAATGATAAATCGTGAATTTTCCTTTATCAAACCAAACCTTAATTTACGCATAAAATATATCTTAGTCACAATTTTGTACTTGAAAAACTAGAGGTACAACCGTTTGACGACGTCATCAATAGCTCATGACAGTTCACTGCTGTAATATGGGTCTCCTCTAGAAAGGAGGGTCTTGTCATCTCCACGCATTGTAAGCGGATTGGAGTCCGCAGTTTAATTGGATTAGGACTCAATCCTAATAACCCAACCATTTTGTTTTTTTTGGTTTGGGCTCACTGCCATTGCAGCGGTAAGTCCCCTCTTTGAGGAGTGGCTTGAGAGACGCTACGGCGTCCTCACTTACCGCCTGACGCAGGTCCTCACCGGAGATGGAAGTTTCGGGAGGTACCTGTGTCTGATGGGGCGGGAGGAAACGCCCGGGTGTCATCACTGCGAGGACCGCCCTGAGGACACGGTGGAACACACTGTAGCGGAATGCCCTGCGTGGGCTGAGCAACGCTGTGCCCTCAGGGAAGTGATCGGCGATGGCGACCTCTCGCGTCCGGGTCTAGTGCAGGCCATGATGCGGAGCGAGTGGGACTGGGATGCCGTCTCCTCTTTTTGCAAAGCAGTCATGCTAGCTAAGGAGAAGGCGGGACGCGTGAGGCAGCGAAGCGCTGCCTCCTCGCAACCCAGCAATCGCGAAGGACACACCGGGCGTTGGAGATCGCGGGACGATCTCCGGCCACCGTAAGTGCGGGCCTGCGTACGGTGTGCATGGGTGGTTCCCCGTCCGACCAGAAACAGACCCGAGCGTACGGCGCGTTGCGTTCCACACGCGCCTCAAAGAGCCATCAGACCACCACAGATGGGGCCCAATAGGGCCGATGCCGATTCGGAGTCGCGGAGAACCTAACGGGTAACCGGGGCTCCGGCTCGACGTGCAAGAGAAGGAACGGGGTGGTTTTTAGTCAGTAAGAGTCTGACACTCCCTCCCGCCTCACCCAGGCGGGAGCAGACACTCGATGATTTTCACCCCTTAAAATAAAAAAAACCATTTGGTTATTAGAGAATACTGTTACCCAGTCTCTGTTAAACATGTAGACCCTTAGTCGATTTTTAAGACACTCGCATGAGGGGTAGGGTGAGCGCGGCTAGTGACAACTAGGGATTGCAATTGCTGGATCCAACCTCCAAGATGATCCAGCGCTTTTTTGACATGCTGGATCAGAAACGTTACTGTATGTCTTAATTAGCAGCTTTTTGAATCAAAATCTTCTATACGCACGCGAATCGGCGATGTTGCTGTTCTATCGCACGTGCCACAAGCGGCAAGCCACAATTATGAAACCAAATAAAATAAAATAATATGATTATTTATATAAATGACCTCATCGTCGAGCTCAGCAGCAGGCGCGTCGGTTGCTCGATAGATGGTGTTCGTGTAAACAACATAAGCTACGCGGACGATATGGTGCTACTGAGCCCGACGGTGGGGGGTCTCAGAGAGATGCTAGAGGTGTGTGAGAACTATGCGGATGTACATGGTCTTCTGTACAATGTAAAGAAGAGTGAATACATGATCTTCAGGGCCGGTGGTAGATGCCTCGATAATTCACCTAGTGTTACCCTAAATGGCTTGAGCGTAAATCGTGTTACTAAATTTAAATATCTGGGACATTTCCTTTCCGACGGCCTTGAGGATGATGTAGATATTGAGAGGGAGCGCAGGGCTCTAGCGGTCAGAGGTAATATGCTGGCTCGCAGATTCTCTCGCTGCTCTGACGAGGTTAAGACTACACTTTTTAAGGCATATTGTCAGAGCTTCTACACGGGAAATCTGTGGGTCAGTCACACCAAAAGATCGCTGGATGTCCTGCGCATCCAATATAACAATATATTCAGGATGATATTGGGGCTGCCCCGATTCTGTAGTGCATCGGGGATGTTCGCACTATATCGCACTGATGGATTTCACGCCGTTATTCGCAAAAAGACAGCATCCCTGATCTGCAGATTGCGTGGCAGCCGGAACAAAATCCTGGAGACTGTGGCGGATAGATTCTCATCCCCACTCTGGAGGTCATTTGTGAGAAGAGTTATTTAATAATTTAATTTAATAATAATTGTATTTCTGGCTGGTTGGAACTTTTGAATCTGTGTTGACATCTTCTTTTTAAGTTTAAGGATGACTGATTTTAATGTAATTATGATATTTGACTAAGTTTTGTATAACTGCGATGGTATTGTATTAATGATGTATGAAATTAATTAATTTTATGGATCTCTTAGATGTCCGAAATAAATGATTTTTATTTTATTTTATTTATTTATTTTTTAGTTACTTAAAAAACTTTAATAGTAAATAAACACATAGAATCATAAAAATCATGAATCTGGATTCAAGTTAAACTTGCAAAAATTCAGCTGGCAACGCAATATGTTCTAAAATACTTAAATTAATTCGTACTAGGTAGTAGATACATAGTGCAACCACAAATTAAAATTTAAAATACATTTATAGTGATTTATATACAGTAATGACATAACGAATAGTGGTAATTATATGGTTTGTAATTGGTGTAAGCAATTACTCCGCCTATCGAGCCTTTTAGGGGTTAACCGAAATACTAGGCGAGGTGCCGATGATGTTAAAATTAATCTGTTGCCAATAAAATTGATGGCTGCGCTAAATTATTAGTGGCAGGTGAAGGAGGTGTTTTTTCTTTGTGAAACGAGGTTAAAAAGGTTAGGTTAACATAAAGTCATGGGAGTTTACATGAAGTAAAGTAACTTTGCTGAAGTATCTTATGGAGATTCAGCAAAGCTTAGACTTTACTAGTCAGAGTATAACCCTAGAAAACCTTGTCTTAAGAAGATTAACAATACAAGTCACGCCTTTGTGATTTCGTAGAAATATATTATACTCAATAAATTATGTACTGAAACCCTCTGCCTCATACTCTCATATATATATTATGTAAATTAAAACCGTAAAATACTAATTGGTGTAATAATTCCCTTGTTTATTAGCTACCGTAAAATGATGTGTAACCAAACTTTTAATGGCTATAGTGCATCTATAAAGTACTCGATTACACTCCACGAAATAGAAGGCAAATATTACGAAACTTTATGAAATGTTGAATAGTACATAATATATACATAAAGTCACGGCTGTCTCCAATGGGTGTAAGCAGAGACTATGGAACCCTAATTGCTACGATTTTTACATACGTCTTTCGTTTCATCAACAATCATCAGCCCTTTCATCCGTGCTCGTCGGTTAATTAGTCCAACAAAGGGGTTGGTGATTAGAACTTTAACGCATATCAGTTACTATCTAAAACTCAACTCAAAGTGTTGATGATTAGAAAAATATACTGCCACAAACTGAGTTCAAGATAAGCGTTTCTTCTAATGACATACGTGTGGTGAAGAATACGATTCGATTTAATTTGCCACTGGTTTTCCTTATTCTTAATTTATCCTTATTTCCCTTATAATATGTGTCAAAGAAAATAATAATAAATAAACACTTTGACAAATATTAATAAGTTTAGTATGAAATTAACGCAGACATTAGGCGTTGCCTTTCTCTCTGACCCCTTACCTTGACTCGCCGCGCCCTGCGGCTTGCATTCCGGTCACACGTCATTGCGCCCGCGCACTATATTTGTTTTCTATAGATTACATTGTTATAATTATCCGGTGTTACTTGTATATGTATTATGAGATTGGCCTCTAGATTTTACGCTTTGAATGACATGAACATTTGTTCATATGATATGTGTACTTGTGTTAGTTGACCCGTCTGAGTACCTACGACTGGATTCAAAACCCTTACCTGACCTTACAGCGTGGGTATAATATTAACTTTCAAAAATTATGATAATTTCTATTGCATCACTTAGATTTTTTTAAGGTGTAAGCTACTTAGATTGTTCTGGGACACTTAGATTTGCATACCACGCATAATATTCTTTATACTATTGGTACCTTTATACTACGTAATTCAATAAATTGGCGTAACAACTTTACGTCGATCAAACACACAAAATTGTGGTTTATTAGGTACTGTGTTGTGCAATTATTTATTTCCATATAAAATTGTCTAAAACTAAAAGGTCAAAAGGACCACACTTTGCTCATCCAACAATGACGTGATAATTGCAATAAGGTCGAAATTGACATTTCAATGTCTCTCGTTTAGTTTTAGAGAGTTTTTGGTTAATAATAAATATGCGTTGGTATGATTGCTGAACAAGGGGTTTCGGGTTCAATTCCCGATCTTGAGCAGCCACAGTGCACTCGGTTTGCCTAAAAAAATCAGTTATAGCTTGGGGTCTGAAATTGTGCCTAGTCTATGTCAATAGGCTGATCCTTAATTACGTGGGACCATTAGCATGTATCTTAAAGTCTGAAAGATGTTCCTCAATACTTTAAGATTATAACTATTATCCAGGTCCATTTTGACTGCATGGTTGGTGTGGTGGGTAGGGAACCGGCTGCCGCGCAACGTGTTGCGGGATCACAATATATTTGATGGGCCGACGTTTGACCACTATCTCGCCTGATGGTAAGCGATGATGTGGTCTACGATGGATCGCGTCGTCCTATAAGCAACCTATTCACTCGGGCCTTGAAGACACCCTGTTAGTGTGATCCATAAATTATTATTTCGGATCTGGGTGTCATGTGTATGTGTAAATTTGTATGTTTGTAAACGCACCCATTAGAAGAAAATCCTAGTGTGAGATAATGTATAAAATAAATAATCAAAAATTAACAAGTACTCACGCAACCAACATCATACAATTCAAATTTTAGATCGTTATCAATTTACACAGAATTATGAAAGCCAATCAATACTTGACATAATACACAACGTAATTGAAAAAATATCAGAAATTATTAATTAATTCGTACACAATTAAATTACTAACGTTTTGATTGACAAATAGCAGTTTTCTTGTCATGTTATTAAATGTTTTAACGAACAATTGAATAGTTGAATAATCGAATAGATATAATCGTATCGAATCAGATCTGAGGCGGCCTGAAAGCGTGATATCTAAATCAAATAAATTAACAACAACAAACAAGCTTCAAGCCGGATACATAATTTAAAAATAATAAATCAGTTTTTAATCAAACTTCATTAGTGGTGTTATTTGTATTTTGTTGTAATATCCGCTTGCGACACGAGAATTTATTTCAAGACAGAACAATGCTAACCATTGCTGGTTTTCTACTATTCTTAATTAACCTGGCTGAACATAAGCATCAATGGATATTGTTCTATGAATTTTCATGATTCTGTTCGAGCGTGGTCTATTGCCTGGGTCACGTTGAAATGATTTAGTTTCAATATTCTCTAACGTCAGTGTAAACGCTGCTGTCGACCAGTATTTAATTTATACCAATTGGTCCATGTTTATTATACTGCTTATATAATAAACCCAGTGATTTTGCAAGGGAATTTATTTTAATGCTAAGATATGGCCCCCAACTTTATGTATGGATGTTTTCTCGTTATTACTGCATCGTTAGATTAATCTAGATGTGTATTAAGAAATTTTGTTTAGTGCCTGTACATTGCAAATGTTTGGACAAGCATTGCTCGTAGAACTTAAAGATAATATAACATAACATCACGCCTTTTATCCTCGAAGGGGTTGGTAGAGATACAAACTATACGGCACTTAATGCCACTGTACAATGTAACACCCACTTTTCACTATTTATGTTATGAGTCCAATGTAATAGGGCCTATTGCCATATACCGGGCACAATTCCAAACTCCGTGCTATGACTGAAAAACTGAAAATTGATACATACTCCTTTCGATATATATAGTTATGTACCGTACATTAAGACACATATTACACATTTGCTACATACATTTATATGTAGTTAAACAGATTGTCTCTGATTGACTTGCAAGGATACGTCACACGTCTCGTTAGTGGCGAGTCAATTATGTGATAAAGACTGCACTTACATTACCAGGATGTAAGTTGTTAGGTATTTAAATCAATTAAATAACCAATGGGTTTATTGATCTATTGTTTATAGGAAGAATTGCTAGATTTATTGCTTAATTTCTGAATTATTGTTGGATTCTTTCCTCAATAGAGAAAGTAGATTCAAACTCAAAACTATTGAATTAGATTGAATCAGTGTTTTCAGATTTTGTCAGTATATTGTTATTTTTTTTAATGACGTAGCCACACTTTATTTCTCCTTTAGCTGTAAACATGCATGACACAAATATGTCTAAAAATAGAACTAAAACAGATACCACTGTTTGCAAATCATACAAATTAATATTTCTACTTTCTTATTAAAGACCAATTAAAAGACGAAAATCATAGTAAACTCATTCTTCCGATCAGTATTAGATTAAATACAAAATAAAATGCTATCACGGCTAATATTTTAAAAAGTATTTTCATATTATTTGAAGCAGATTAACGCGTATAACTAAAGTTTATGAAGTGTCTAGACTAATGGCTCGCATTAAAATCATTTATGTAGGCAATTAATAGAGCTAGCAGGATGTTTGAAAAGTTCCTTACTGGCCTGCAGGCGGTGGGCCTGCGGTGTTCCACGGCAAATGGGATGAGACACGCTATTCTTGTCTAGTAAACGTTATTTGTATGAGAACCTGACATTGGCGAGAATTCAATAACCTGTGCATGACTGTAATCTGTGTTAGGTCGATATTCGTTGAATATTTACCTCTAATTAGTACTTTATTATGTAGGTCATTAAGTTTAGGTTGCTTTGCTTAACAAGTAGTCGTCGTAGTCATAGTTAAAATATGAGGTGTCTGTCCCCGATCAAGCGAAACGTAATTGAGGTTTGATTTTGAACTCCTTAATAGTAGCATGGAGTCTGAAATGGTGCCTGGCAAGCGTATCATACTTAATTACAATGCAAGGCTTCGATTTAACTCGTCGAGTACCGGTTTTGCAGACACAATTATAGAACAATAGGTTGCGGTCACCGGTGACCGCTTGGTATTTGACAGTTTAAATATTAATTCGTTTAGCCACTAAATATTTTATGACTTCAGCTAGAATTCTAGGAATACCTCCTTTATTTAATTCTATTCTATCAATATACAATTTAAACACAGATTTCTTATGCAATTTGTCCAGATATG
This sequence comes from Spodoptera picta, assembly GCA_038387885.1. Taxonomy (NCBI): domain Eukaryota; kingdom Metazoa; phylum Arthropoda; class Insecta; order Lepidoptera; family Noctuidae; genus Spodoptera; species Spodoptera picta. The sequence continues at coordinate 310,778 of JAZHFQ010000233.1, read as the reverse complement.
TAATCAATGAACATAAATTATTGCGGGCCATGCGAACACTTGGAGTACTGAATGAATTATATTAATTCCGACAAAAAAGGTTGGCAAACCGCCTAATGAATACCACTCTGTGATAATCTTAAAGGTACTCGCACATCAGAAATGAATTCCAGATGCATGCGTTCTTTGCTACTTCGGATGGAAGTGCAAGATGCGTTCGAACAGTGAATTTCACGGCTATGTGTAGTCACCCTAACATTGTGGTAATATAGCTTCGAGCTAAATAATATAACATGCATACCCGCGCAGTACGGCTTTAAGTATTGTTGAGCACGTGAGGGACATTAGCAGCCAAGAGCTTTCACACATTAAGCACTTTACTGGATCCTAATCCCCGTTGTTGATAAATCGAACAGATTTTCTCAGATTAGCTAACACCTTTGTTCCAAGTGATGAAACTTGACTCACGCACTTTCTTGAAATACTCGTAACAACATCACATTATTGACTCTTCATTACCTCACCGATAAGTGGCGTCTAAACGGCCCCTAATACCACATTTCGTACGTCCTACTAATTCATGTTCAAGCGAGGAACTGTCAATTACCAACAATGTAGTATTATCCAACCTTCTTCCTTATCTCCGTATCGTAGTAAATGTCGCCAACAAAATACTGTTCGTTTGTTGAACTCCTTAATTATCAGCCCATGGGATGTATTGCATCCTTAAAGGCTTAATTACGTACGCTAAAGGTCCCCGCTGAACGCGATTGACGCAGTTTCTATGGCTATCCGCGAATGCGTGCGACTATCGATTAGACTCAGTAATTCGAGCAATAATTCCCTATTGAACTGTTACCTCGGCTAGTTAAATGAGTTTATAACTTTGCCTAGAACGTTCCCACTTGTTTGCGTTTAAGTTTCGTACTTTATAATAGCGCCTGAATAAATGGGGTTTTAGAAGCTCTTTATGTTTGTGAATTGTCTGAGAATCGCAATTTATTCCAATGCTGCCCTATATTATAATATAATTATACTTGGGCATTTATTCGTTTATAGGTTTTAAGTGCCTATTATGAACAGAATCAAATGCAGATTAAAGCAGACCCGCTTTACTTGACCTGTGAGTTAAACGGAAACATTTTATAATAAACATTAGTCTGACCCAAAAGCTCGGATATTGTAAATATTGAGCTACACTAAAATTAGTGAACATTAACTGTTGTAAAACAATGTCAGTATTTAACGGTTGTAGTTCATCGAAAATGTATGCAAATTGCAAAGTTGTCGAATTAGCATCGTTCTCATAGGTTGTGGCATCATCCCCGTAACGGGGACGCGTGTCTAACGTCGCATAATAACACGTCCGCTCACATCGCCGACCGTTGCGCGACTAATCAATTGGCGTGGCGCGTGATGTCTTCATCAGTCGCCTGGGGGCGTAACGCCCTGCGCTTGCGCACCTAACTCAGCTTTTGAGCTTTCCGCACCAATATGGTGCTTCTATTGTAATTTCATGCGCACGTGAATATATTGCATATTGAGCTTGTCTTTTTAAATATTCGATCAACTGAACTTGGTATTTATCGAAACTTAATATTTTCAAAACGATATGAAGTAAAAAGGTGCCTACTTTTAAACCTAAAACACATTTTATAAAAGCTAAATTTGTTAAATGACCCCATGACATAACAAGCACCAACATTGTTCTTTCCGAACAATGGCTCGAACAGTGACAAATTCCATCCATTGAACCAGAACGAAGTTGAACAAAAACAAGTCTAAGTCCACCTGTGGGTCTGTGAGTGTTAGGGTTCGCGCGTGGGAACCCTTCTCTAATTACCCGGGTCCAGATAACGAGTCTAATTCGCGAGCTGCGTGCGCGGCGCCCGGCTCTCACGCACGCATTGTCTTCAGTAATTGCCAACCCTGTTCAATTTGTTGCTTCTCCACGGTGATTCCTTTAAGTGGCTACACTCAATTGCTAAATAAATCGCATGCGTACTTATGTGGCCTAACCGATACTATTTCTCATACATTGTTAAATGTTAATAGGATGGAATGCCGGAGTCGAACGTGGATGTGGGCTAAATAAGCTGATTTATTGTTGCTGTTTGAGCCAGATTAGATATTATTTATAAGATTAACCTTTTCACTGTGGGGTTGTTGTGAAATCGAAGACGTGTAATTTAAACCAGCGAAGCTTCGTTCTGTATGGAGAGTTACCGTTCTTGGTATGTGCTCTATATACATAGATATTTATGTGTGTTCTCTCTTAAGGCTTAGATTTTATTTTAATTATTATTTTGCCCTCGAAACCTTGATATTACTACTAAGGTGAAGTTCATTAAGTACGGGAAAGCCATGCTGTGTCACGAATAGGCCGGCTCAACCGGGGTGATACCACGGCCTCACAGAAATGGACGTGAAACACAACGCTTGCGTTGTGTTTCCTCAATCTTCCCAATCCCTGAAACCCCGACATTCTTTAAATTCCTAATCCCCAAAAAGCCGTTAATGCCTCTGGTGTTCCAGGTGTCTATGGGCGACGCCGATTGCTTACCATCAGGTGATCCTTCTACTCGTTTACCAGCCATAAAAAAGATTATTAATTAGTCTTTGCAACCCACATTCTTTGACAATTTTTCAAACACCTATCCACTTTGAATTATAGTTAGCAGATTACACTTATTGACTACTCATAAAATCTAATTGTAACCAAAGTACGAATTTTGATAAACAACTACTAATTCCCTATTCGAACTGTACTAGAACATTTAAATGGAACCAAATATAACCATTACAAGACAGGTACAGTGTATCACTCGACTTTAATTGATGTAGGAGTCGATATTGAAATTTCCTCAGGAAACCAGTACTTAACTAAAACCTATTAATAATCAATTAAATACACATCTATTTGAAATTAAATCATACGCCCTGAACTACAACAGAGGACCTGAACATACCCAAAACGGGACACGAATAAATTTAAATATTCGAATTTGGAATTTAAATGAAACGTAACGTACTTGGCGCGTAAACGCAACTGCCATTATTAATTTGAATCGAGAACATCGGTGAATAAATCGATTCGCGGGGCGAGTAAAGTGAATCGATTCAAATCGTGCGGTGCGTTTTTAATAAGGCATCTATTAAGTTGACGAACGTGTGAATGAGTTTTATTCCCTTATCGGTCGCTAAGTGAGGCGAGGCTTTGGCACGTCCTTAAATGATTTAATGGAGGTTTATAGATTATCTTATGTAGAAGAATTTAGAATATACATACAAGGTTTAGGGGTTTTATTAATGTTTGATTAATTAAACAAAGTTTTGTCCTAATGAATAATATACTACTTTTGTAAAATAGTTAATACAAACAATAGCAAAATAGTATTTTTCGTCTACACTTTACACGCATTAAAACTTCCTTTTCAAGAGTTTGTTTTTCATATTGCTCTTACAAATGAATAGCATACGCAATATAAAATTAATTCAAGTTTATATTTTATTAAAAAAATCTTGTAGAAAAGACTTCAACGCGCTTCAAAGTTTCGTGTTCAAAGTTCTGCTAGCGGATATAACGTAGCGCGCGCGTTGATGTTTTTACTATGGAAGTATTCGCATCGATGCCAGTTGTGGTAATTTGTTCAAAGACCGTGTCTCCTAATGGTCTATTTAATATTTATTACACCTAAGATTTATTGTAACTGACACATTAACCTTGATTTATACAACAAACCCATTAATAGGTGATTTTTATAAAATGTATCTACATTTTAAATTGTGGTTTCTAATGCCCTGTTACACAATCGTTAGTGTCTTTAAAATGTTCTTGGAAATGCTCACTAAAGTTAATATGGTACACAAAAATATTGTAAGAATAAATGCTCATACGGACAATAAACGATGACAGAAAATAACGTAATTATTGAATTTACAGAAAATAATTCCTAAACCAATTACCATAGAGTTCATAATCACAAACCATAATACATTCCTATATTTACCATTGTAAAAATATAAAAACAAAACGCATCTTTACTAATTACATCACCTAACTCCGTTTAAGTGCACGCACATTTTCCATTCATTGCGTATAAGGTAGCGACATGTCGCTGCGACACGCGACACAGGCGCGCTGTCGCCTTGTCGCCTTGTCGCTACCGTACATTGCGTACGAGCACCTTGATATATCGTTAAATTTTAGTGTGGAATTAGAAGGAAATGTGTTTTATTTATATTGAGTTTTTTAAACAAGGCAACTACTGATTTTAGGTAGCAGGAAATTTTCAAATCTAGTTATGTATAATCAGGTCAGAAATTAAGAAGCCATGTAGGACATTAAAAATGAAGCGAGCGTAGTAAAAACTTGTTAAAAAATTAGCCGAAAGCTAAAGATATATTGCTCATGTGGTTACAAACAATTTGAAACTTAGATTCAAATTTAGATTTAACTAAATAAATTAGTTTAAGAAAACCTCTCCAAACGTGTAGAATTAGTAATCGCACCAAATATCCAAACACACAACACACACCTGAAAACACAAAACCTTCCCAGAAGAACATTCAAAGCAATTGATGAGAGCATATAGATTTCCAGAAATAAATAGCGCAGTATTTATAAGGTTAAGGCAACGGGAGATCCGGCGTTCGATTGCTGTTCTTGTATCACTTGTAAAATACTTTATTGCTATAGTGGGCGGGACGAGAAGTGACCGCCAACCACCTTTGGCATTTATGACCACCATTTTGAAGCATTATTTCCAACTAAGTTCTCCCTGCAACTTCGACCGAGACTTGTGACAATTTTTTTTTTCGTATAGTGTATATCAAGAAGCATACTGAATTAGTTGAAAATAAAGGGTTACTCAAGTAAATTTTAGAGATGAAGTCTACTAGTTTCAAGTCATATCGAGTCTCTAATTAATTAGCAGCGGATGCCGCGACGTCGCGCATTGATCTGCCAAAAATTAAGCATTTTTTGTTGCAGTTTCTGAAAGAATATTTACCCTGTAAACATACAGGGTAAGTTTTATGGAAGTCGGTTCATTAGTTCCGGAGGTTAACGTGTGCAAACAGACAAAAATATTTGTAAGGAAATTTTTTAAATTAAATCTTCAAATTATTTTTCTTTTACTTTTGTCTTTTGACTCTTTTTTTCATTTAATTTTTTTATATATCAATTACAGACACATTTTTTTACTGCTTTATGTATAAAGTTATTGATGTATTCATTATGTATAGATATGAAATTAGTTCGAACTGTTCGAAGCCCTGGTATGCGATTTGTCGCAGATATGGTAAACAGGTGTCCTAGTTTGAGCTGTATCTTAACTTTGACACTTGAGTAAGGATTAATTATTTGTTTTGTTGCTAGAGGTTAATTAGATTACGAATATTTACATACAATGAAATCAGTGACACGAAATCGGTTGCAATGGACATTGTGGAGCAGGTATAAATAAACTAATTGTTCCATATTTTATATTATCAATTTGTTTGACAGGCATTGTTATTATGACAGGATCCGTAATAAACCATTGAAGGTTTTAGAACATTTAATGGTAACATTTCTTGGTTCTGGGTCACTTAATGAAACATGAGGAAGTGATTTTTAAAACATTGTTTTTTAGCAAACGAACAGATAAATTACCTGATGGTAAGCTATCGAGAGTCGCCCATGGACGACACCCGCAACACCAGAGGAGCTACAAGTGCGTTGCCGGCCTGTTGGGAATTTGAGGATTGAGGGTTTGGCCATGGCGAAAAAGGTCTCCAGTAACCTCAATCACGCGACGAAACACAACGATTCGCTTGTTAACTCATTTAATCACTTTTTCTAAAGCCTGCAGAAATTTATCTGTCGGTACCAGGAGTACATGAGTGGGACAGAGTTAACGTTTGGTTCGTTTTAAGTATTTATAGCAGCGCCTCCCCGTTAGCTTTATCTATATCGCGGCTGTGCGCTATGCGGCTATCGCGCGCCAGCCAAGCCATCGCAGATACATACGAACTGAATTTTAGTGCGAATTACGACATTTATAAATGCTTTTTCAGATACCAGTTTAGATTGTTTTGTTTGAATCGTTTATTACTCGCATAATAGTTTTATCTATTTATCGTTGTGTTCATAGATTAAGCGCATGGAAATAAATATTTAAAGTCAAGTTCCTAATTATGTTATGTTTATGGTTTTAGTGCATGCCTCAATTAAAAACATTATCACGTTGAATATTTAGCTCTCGCAAGTAAAGAAAGTTGTGTTGGGAGATTGCAACATAAAACAGGCAAATTTTTAAAAATTTTCAAATACTGGTGTTTTGGCATCCCTCCTAAACTTGATCAAGTACCTAAGACACGAAAACGTAGACTGAAAATCAAACGCATGGAAAATAAATATGAACAATGAATACGATGTAGAAAATCGGACAGTGTGTGTCGTACTCGCGAGCTAATGATACACTGATTAACAATATTCGGGGCAGATAGCAGTGAGTTACTCGCGGGGGCGGGGCGAGGGACCGCCGCGATGTTAGATTGCGCGCGCGCCGATTTATGCCAGCCTCTCCGTATTAACTGATATCGCCCACTAAATATGCCATTATTATATGCGAAACAAATAATGCTCTCTCACATTTACGAGCCAGATTGCGCTTTCTTTTATTTATTGCTGAGAATGGAATTTGAAGGCGGTTAAGATAATAACAATATTTTGTGGTACATCTCTTGGATTGTTGCTGCTGATTGTGTTTGGTATTAAGTACAAGTTAAACTGACAGACGGTAACTTTATCTGCAATGCTGATCTGGATATAAAAGGAAAACGCTTGAACATAACTGAAGATTTAAGGGAGGCTTTCATCAAGTTGGTGATGCAATATAACATAGCATCACGCCTTTTATCTCCGAAGGGGTAGGCAGAGGAGCACACAGAAGTAACACCAACTTTTCACTATTTATGTTATAAGTCCCATGTAATAGGGAGTGAGCCTAATACTTTGTCCGACCCGGGAATCGAACCCAAGACCCCTTGCCTAGCAGTCGCACTTGCGACCACTCGGCCAACAAGGCAGTCCTGATGCAATATATGTTACGGAAATAACACTATTTCTGTGTACAGAAATAGTGTTATATATGGTATGATAATACTCATATGAAGGATCTTTCAATTTACTAATGGTCCCTTTCTTAGAAATATTGAAACTACATAAAAACAATATTAGAGAAGCGACCTAAGGAATTAATACAGTCAAGATGTTTATTGCCCTGATAGCAAATTGGAATTCTATTATAGTCTTGCATGAATTCTGTTAGGAACTTATTTTCTTATCCACCATCGTACAATTGCATTGCACTTAGCATTTCATATTGTAAAACTAAGTTACTGAGTGAAACCTGGTTTTGTATTTATAATTTCTCTTAAAATGTTGCAGTCACCTTTAAACTCAGCAGTTTCATCATATTTCACCGTTCACAATGGAAATCTTCTGTTCGTTTAATACCATCAATAACGTTGTGATCCTCACAAAGTTTTGCAGCTACCACTATTCCTACTTAACGATTTTTATCTACCAGATATTTATGTTCATTTACAAATTACTCTTTATCAAATTCCAGAATCCCAGGATGTTACAGACAAATATTATCACACATTAATTCTGAAAACGATTCGCTAATTATGTCGCATTCTCGTAGATTAGCTATCAGCCCTATCACACATGTCCCACCCTTTGTTAAATACGGAATAAAGCCAATTTATAAATTCGTCTCCAACACGAACATCATTAATTATGTTGCTGGCTGGGTGGCTGAGAAAAACTTACTCCACTCATTTCGCTATCAATACCATCGTGTATTGTCCCTTTTGCTCCTCCAATTGTATCATCGTTCTCTTTAACTACTTCGTGACTTATGTCATTTGCAACTGGTTTCAGTTCTGAACCTTATTATCGGACATGTAGAGTTGAATTTGGAATTCTCATTTAATTATTTTTAACTTTTTCGGAAATGAAGCAGTATTAGCGTCCCTTTCTATTGTTTTGCTCGCCAGCCTCCCCGGCGTTAATGGTGTTATCTGGACCCTCGAACGCAGGCACCTCTCCGTATATTTCTTTATCTTGTCCACTCTGTTGGCGGTTACCAACATTTTGTTTTTTATTCATTTGCTAATTTCGAAAATGAGAAGGCGTTCGCGATCACATCTTCCAGTGATCGTAGATTTAGGCTTGCGAGCATTAATAAAATTAACGAATGTTTTTTAAATTAATTGAACGCATCGTACTTGGAATTTTACTATCCGCAATCAGGTGCCTTCGTGGTATTAATGTTTAAAATGTAAATTATATTTTGTTTTATTCATTGGTTAGAAGTTCTACTGAGGCTTGACCTATCAAGTGATGATTCATCGATACGATGTCTATGTAGTTGTGAAAATATAGTTGTTGTAATCACCATCATTCAGCCATAATAATACGACTCCCGAACTATAATTTAACATACGTGTTTCATTATCATTACTGTTATTACAACTTAACCTCAAACCTAGGCAAGCCTTTACAGCTTTATCGCACAATATTGCGAATAAATGAATATCATATCGCGAACAAACATGACAGAACAATCCTCTCGACTTCCCATGATTGTTTACATTAAATTACAACATTGGGTTTATAGGTGGTATGTTGATAATAGTACGAGTTGTCGGCGCGAGCGCAGCCTCGGGCGGGGGCGGGGCCGACGCATGCGCGGGCCACCCCGACGACGACGCCCCATGCCGCACGCGGGCGAAACACCTTGCCTATATACGAAATACTGGAAAAATATGTACTATACAAATGAGGTTAATAAATTACTCATAGTTCAATAGTACCTTGCGAAACAATTTCATGACGCTGCAATACTTTTAAAGGTCAGCTCAACATTTCCAAATAAACACCAGTATATAACTTTCCATATTCCTAGAAATGTTTATCGATCGATAAAATCTCAAACGTTTCACTTTCTTGGCCGACCAAAAGTTGCATAAAAATGTCACCACAAATCACCATTACCCAACAAAGCAATGAAGTATCGACGTAGCTTAATTCCAATCGGATCATTGAAAGAACAATACGGTATGCGCACGAGTGGATTGCGAGCCGACCTCATTACGCTGCGTACGCGCAGACTACACATGTGATTTCACCGCGTTATCTTTACTAATACATCAATGGCTTGTCCAGTATTGTTAGTGACGCGAAGCGGGCTATTGTGATGTGTTGCTTTACATCGGCTGGGGTAGTGACGGGATGACTGTATCGATAGATTCAAACTTGTTCTTTGTCTGACGCAAGTCCTGACCTACCGTCTTACCTTGTTCTTGATGACCCGCCATCACATTTCGAAAAAAGAATGCTTTATTTGCAAAACTTCAGCAATCCATAAGAACTGAACACTTTATTCCTAAAATTAATTGATAGTAATTTTGAAACATATAATTAAAAAATATATGTTGGTATACCAAACATAATGTATGCAACGGACTCGTGACATAATTGGCCAAACATTAATATTAACATCAGTAACATTTAATTGCCTAACTACAACTCGGTCCTTCAAGGAATAAGAATCACAGCACGTTTTTTTTTTTTTTTCTATATATTACATTTCTTATTCTCCACGGACTCTCGTCCGTGCCCTTGTCATTCCATTACATTTTCTTTTAATTTACAGTCTAAATTAATTGTTACAGAAATCTTACGTGCTACATTAACCACATTTTTTTTTCTCAAAGAAGATGTGTCTAATATCTACCTATATATACACAATACATGTTTTATTACATTTACATTAACCTTACTGGATCGGCCCACACGCGCGATGAGCGAGCCGACCTGCTCCAGCAGAAGGCGCCCGTTCACAAGCATGACGTGAGGGCCAGCAATCGGTCCGATCAACCATTTCGTAGGGAACGGAGCGACCCAGCCCACAGCGCCACCGACTATAGAACATTTAAGAATGCATGACGTCTGCTCACGCAGCAGTAAGCCGATTCCAGTAGTGCCAATGGATTTTGTCAGTCTTATTGATAAAATTTACATTACGTTACATTATATTTACTACATTTTAACATTATTAAACACACACAATACATATATCAATATATATATATATATCAATGTCACGCCTGCATCACAATCACAGCACGTTATTACCTGTAATCTACCGATACCAAAATACCTACATTGCCCATCTCTAAAGTGAGCGAATGGGGTACTTAGAGCACAAAGCCCTTGTTACGTAACGCATATTGTTGCAGTCTCCCAGGATTAGACTAGTGTCGATACGTCGATAGCTGCACTTCCAACGTTTGACATTTAGATCGCTTCACATCTCTATGCATAGTATTTACGAATTACGACACCACAAATTATAGATTACAATATTTTCTTCGGAATAGTATTTAGACTCTATTCTACCTTTGAAATTATTATTGTCTATGTGATTTTGTTTTTTTCGTCATTGATTAGCTAAAGGAAAATCATTTTATTCCTCGTTCTCTTTTGCATAAGGAGGTTATTTTAGACTAAAAAATATTATCTATAGAGCTCTTTATTTAGATGCATCAAGTATTTTCTTCTTTTCAAAAATGTGTCCTTAATACAGTATAACAAAACTTTGTGTAAGTTGCTTAATGTTATGGCAATGCTGATCACGAAATGTTCTAAATTTTATGAAACCTTTTTACATTGTGCGTTTTTTTTCCAAACAGTCGATTAAGTACAAAGGTTGGTCGTGTACTACAGAGGTTCTACCAATTACATTATCAGTCTAATAATAATTATCTGATTATCTAATTAATTTTACTACTCGCTTAAAGATTTTTTTGATGATGAAAGTTTCTGTTAATCTAAATTTCTGATGTTCTATTATAAGTATTATTGTATAATTTGTGTTGTGCCTAATTATGAATGAATTGATTGTTATTAATTAATTTTGTTTTTTTAAATTTAAAAATTGTATTTCATAATTTTATTTAACTAATTCAATAATTTTGCATGCCGTAAGGCAAAATGTACTGGGATTCTCCATAAGTTATAAAACAACATATTTGTTACCTACATTTTTGACAAATAAATTATTTCTGATTTCTGATTTCTGATTTCTAACGTTGCCAAAGAAATTAAAAGCCTTGACAAAAGTTGCAAATGTAATCAGCAATCGTTCATTAATATAGGGTAAGATTTCATAATCATCTACATCTAGCTAAAACCGCCTCAAGGCAGCAATTAGTTCGATAACAAAAGGGTCGTTACTAAGCCACAGTGACATAGCCAGCCCGCCTCACCGATTTATCAATTAGGCGACATTGCTGTATCTTGACCTAAGGGCTCTACATTGTTTTAGTAGGTCCTATTTTAAATATCTTTATCCGAATTTAGCTCTTAAATGCTTAGTCAATTTATTTGTTGCATAGGGTTGTTAGTAGGGTTGTTCAGCTTAAGTCTGCAGCATTCATAAATATAAATAAATAAATAATCTTTCTACAAACTAAAACAATTTTCACGAATTTAGTAGATAAGAATACTTAACTATGGTGGTATTTGAACAATAATTTCTCAGCAAAGTCAGTTATTTCGATACTAATCTGCTATTTCGAAGTTGATCGATTTTCAAATAACCCGAAAATGATTAGTCAACAGTAATATTAACCATCTATTCTAAAATTCCCCTTTGACTCTCATAAAGCATATCAACACGTCCTTATCTACGCGCTAAATCAAATATAAAATGATTTAAGACCAACTAAATTGCCCAAACCCGCAATCAATGTCACTCTAAAATCCGTTACACCACGAAAATTGTGCCCAAAATTCTAAATTGTTAAACAATTACTAAAGCTAGCGAGTTATATGAAGCTGCAGTGACAAGCCCGTCCTGGGTAATCTGTCAATTAGGCGGCATTCCTGTGCCCTGACCCACGAGTGCGCAAGCGCTGCTGAGGATGACTAACGGCTGTTCACTTCACCCTTTACCTTGGTACCGTACATAGACCGGCATAAACCTGGTGTATGGCTGTTTGTACCGTGTTTGGACTTGGCTGTGGTCTAGTGTTTGTGTTTACATATGTAGATGTTCGTTGATTGTAACATCGATTGTGTGTGTAATTTTGTATTTCTGGTTAAGGTGAATTGATTAACATAATTAATATTGTTTTGTCCATTTCGGTGTTGATTAACATAATTAATATTGTTTTGTCCATTTCGGTGAAGGTATATCGCTTAATTCATTGCCGAATCAAAATGATTCTATTTCTTTTTGAAAACTTCTTCTTTTGTAATTAAAAAATTAGAGTTCTTTGCGATGTCTAGAAGATGATCCCATAATAATTACTTCAATGTCTTAATATACTTTCAATATTAGTCCGTCCAACCTTTACAGATCAAACTAAACACTGTTCTACCAAACACAAAAAGCAATTGTGACTATTTGCATGAAGTTCAGTAAACACTGAATAGTAAATCTACGTTTCCTAGGTGGAGTAGAAAGGTCAACGCGATAAAACAAATTTTCAAATAAATCTTGCATCGATACTAAACGTTTCCCACGACAAAACTAAAGGCTTGTCAACCCTGCCAACGAAATCTTAGAAGACATTAACTTTCAAATGCTCACTAAATACTAATAAGATAAACAGGCTTCATTTATCTACAAACAACTAATCAAATCGTCATCAGTGATTAATTAACTTTAATTGAACACTTGGAATCATGTAACTAAGATAACTCGATACTCGGCCCTCGCGCTATCGAATCGAGTCGAGTCGATTCGAACCGAGTACGTGACTCGCGATGCATTAAGATAGTGTATTACATATTTTACCACCTATACGACCTCTGCTAGGAACCTTTGTAGTGACAGTTTGCTAACTGGGACAAAATTTTGAAGTAAAATGGAGAATTATGCGATTTTATCAGTGTTATGACGTGTGGTAGATCTTATTTTAACGTGCATTGTTGTTTCTTAGATTTTATTATTTTTGCAATGTTTCATATGCTTTGTTGATTCTAAATTACGTGACACATTGCTATACGAACAGACATCTTAGATCCATATTAGCATTCTTAAATAACGATTGCCATTTTTCAATTCCACATTCTGCAGCGTAGTGTGTCAAGGCTCGAAGATTATCCTCCGTAATGGCTTCATTACACACAACTAAGCGTCTCAACTCCATTATGATAATAGAGCACAGGACGGCTATGCCATCCAAGCACGCGATACACATTAAAAAAAATAGAACAATCTTAAATTCACCCCCCGCGGTGAAGCGCCCGCGCCGCTCAGATTGGCAGAGTGAGTGACGTCTCCTGTCCTTATTGGTCGATAAGATTTGACAGATAAGAACAAGCGGGCCACATAAAAGACGGATGTGTCTCTTCCTGAGCATTTTGGACTTGTAAAAATTTCAAAACGGTATCGCGGTAACAAAAAGGGTACATTATCTTGCTCTTGGTCCGGTCATCTCGTATCTATCACATGGGAATGAAAACATCTGTCGACATTTTGTTATGTCTGGATCTTTTTTACGTGCGCGCGCATTATGAAGTGGTAAGACTAAGTCGTCTTGGTCTTGTTTGAGTTGTGTAATAGCGAGGTCGATCGCCCGTGCTCGGTTTCAAACATTGTTATAAGCCCGAACGGGTCCTGACGTGCACTGAGGAGTCCCTCTGGACATTATCGAGTACTACTATTCTGATTTGAGTTAACACAATACGAAGATGTCCGATAGTGTAGCGTACAATGGAACTTCGTCATTGTTATCTTACATCTACGATGCACAATTGAATATGAACCGTTATGAGGTCATTGGAATATATTTAAAGTTAAGTTTAATATTTGAAATGGTTTATTTTACGTAACATATTTCCTAATTCCAGGTGGAAGATTCTGCTCATTCTCTCCGTGCATCGAACAAGTCCAACGAACATGTTTGGCGCTACAAGACCACGGCTTCCAAGAGATATCCACCATGGAGGTGCTACAGACTGAGATCAAGATCACCAGGAGAACTATTCCAGTCAGGGATTTGTCGTTCCTGAAACAAAAGGTCGGTTATGTTTCCATGCTTCTCTATTTTTGGATATCGCATGCAATCTGCTCTTTGGACATGAGATAACTAGCAGGTCCAACGTCATTGGTTAGACTTTGTACATCATTCTAGACAGAAGATATCTAACTTCAAAAAGACAGGCAGAGGGATACCTCTGCCTGTCTTTTTGATAACTGCCGTGTATTTAATAACTCCATGATTCATATCTGTCCACACTTTGGAAAAGACAAGGTATGATACATTATATTTCTAGCTTAAATTAATTAGTTCTTAGTACCAGTACTTAAACTCCTCACGTGCTAATTAGTAACTAACTAAAATATTCTAGGAGCCAAACAAAACATAGCTCAGGCGTATCTCCCATCAGGTCTTAATTTATTAATGGCCAGATCTGGGCCATACCACTGACCTGGCCTGACACATTAGACGGCTGACTTACGAGTCTTCAACACACGACGAGGATCGATCAGCCCTAACGAGTAGATAATTGACAGTATCACGTGGTACAGCCTGCAGTCTACCGTCCATGTGTATACTTGTACCGGTTTAAGGCCATTCTAATAACTGTGTGGTCGCTTTGCCAGTTGTTTTGTCTTTAGATAGCTTATTGTGAGTCTGATGAAGTCTGTTTCTGCGGGTGATTAGGGATTGATCCCTATTTCCATGATTGCCTAGTTGTAAGATTACCTCTCATTCAATGAAACTAACTAAACCAATTTACTGCAAAATACTTTACTTCTAATTTACGAACCAAAAATATCACTCGTTTTAATCTTTAAAAACATATTGTCACACATTTACTTACAGTCCTTTACTTATGCTACAAATTTTAGCCTATCATGTTAATAATCGAAAAACAACAACCGCAAAAGGAACTAAGCTTATTGTATTACACAAGTACAATTGGCAATTTTGCCATTGATTTTAAAACAACATTAATAAAATAACCTTTTAAATAGAAATAACCGTAAAAGGCAACACATCCTAAATTCAATGAGGTAGCGAATATGAATGGGGTTACAGCGGCTACCGAGTCGATTCGGCGGATAATTGGACCTTCGCGGATACGTGAAACGCGTAGTGCTGAGTAAATGCGGGCATAAGTCTTAATGGTAGGGCATTGAAGCCAGCGATTTCTATGGCCGATGTTAGGAAATATGTTTTGGGTGGATTCAGCTTGAACCTAATTAAGAATACAACAAAGTGTACTTCTCTTCTCTCGGTACAATTAATATCAAAACATCCTATCCAAAGTTGTATATGTGTTTCAAGTTTTAAAATAAATTTTGAAAAACAGCATTTGACGTAACTTAGGAACAACGTCTCATAAGTAGACAAAGGTTATTTTTGGAATGGTAGAAGCTAAGTATAATTAAGGCTACAAAATCAGTAACAATCTCAATGAACTAAATTTTGTTTGGTTTTAGTTTGTTTGCTTAAGTGTGAAAATTAGGTAACTAATTCCACGCACCCTTTACTTGGAGAATTTGCATTATGATTGAACCCAAATTAAAGTTGTATAAAAGTTGCTATAAATAGCGCAAATCAATCTGATTAGTGCTTTGCCGATCTCCGAGCCCCTGATAAATCCTAGAGTGACGTAGATTGAGGTTGCAGAAAGTTGAAGTGGATGGGGTACTAAACCGCCCATCACAGTGAATAGTGATCGTGTTCCGAATTAAATGGAAGTAACTTAGGTAAAGCCATTGATTGATTGATGTAAATTGATTGCCTTCCCGGAATATATGTGAGAATATTTTATACGTACTATTTCCTTGAATCACCTTACCTCTGGGTTCTGGGTACATTTGGATTATTGCCGTCGTATTTATTTACGAAGTGTACAATACCTTTGTGTGATGAATTGTAGCGCCAATGAAGAAACTTTACCATGGCGAATTTCGTGTTGTTTGTGTACTACTGAAATCATCTTGAATAGCACATTTACAATTTTTTGAGATTACGCACTGTTAATCAAGCGTTTATAACCGTTTAAATCCACCTTATAGATACCCAAATTAGATACTGCATCATTTATATTTTCTGCAATAAGCAGACAACTAACCAACCATATTTAAAGTGGCTATCTCCGTCTTTCACATCTAACTGCATAGAATGAAACAACACGGTCTACAGGACCTCTTTATAATGAAAACTTGATCAAACAAACGCGTAGTATTTCATCCCAGGTGTACCACAATCGTATGGATCTGAGCTTCTCCGGTGCGATTGTCTCTTTGTTGGACATCAAGCCTGTCAACAGTTGTCACCCGCCTGTGGCTGGGTATGCAAAGAGAATGTGAGCATGCTATATGTGAGGATAGAAGGTTCAGTCTCCATAAATAAGAGAAATCCAAACTGTCTTCATCAATTGTGACTTTGGTCAGGACATTCATTGATTGCTTTTTTAAAGCAATGTTGATCATAAAGTTTATTTTCCTTTACTCCAAGATATTAAGAGACGCCAACCTTTTTAGCGTCATTATCTAAATACAAATTCTGTGATTTGTCGTATCATTCACCAATATTTTATTTGGTTTTCCTTTGTCCTTTCCATCCGTCATAGGTACTTGATAAGTTATTTAATATTGATCCCACATATATTAATGTATTAATCTTGACTACTTTCTACTGATATGGTCCTTCTGAAGTTCAAACTCGTCCACATTATTTTACAATCGCACTATCAGGAATCGCAACCTGAATAGAATACTGTTTGGAATTGAGATACTTGTGACACTGTGGTTTGACGTTAGAAATAGTAGGAACTTACATTCTACAGTTGATTTATAGTTTTTTTTTTTATCTAGACTCTTGTTCATCCACTTATTGTCCTTCTGGCTTGTCCCATCCCAATCCATGTGTGGCTTTTGCAATGTTCTTTTTTTCCTATTATTCCTCACACAATCTTTAGGTATATTGCACTTGTTAAGTCGTTCTTAAATATCGTAATTTATAGCGTCGCCGTCATCTACTCTACAAGAAAACATTTCACTAAAATTGGACCGACCGTTAAGGAGTTTCAAACACATACATACTTAAAATTCTTCGCATAAAATATGCACATGTACCTAATAAGTTATTATAATTTGTATTTATAGAACTGTAAAACAACGTCTTTTGTAGCTTGAGAACTACTTATCCGATTTACGTGATTTTAGTTTTAATTGATTAATAAAAAGAATTACCTACTTCAAAAAATTAACAACGTTATTCAGTTTTTGAATTATGATACAATACTACGTGGTATCAAGGAAATATAATTAAGACATTCTCTCCATTAGAACAAGTTCCGTAACACGTAAAGCAAGAAAATTGCTGTACTAACGCTTTTAACATAAACTTTATATCAACTTTAAATAATACGTAGGAAAAACTTCTGACGTGAAATCAAGGTAAAGGAAAATATCTTTAACGGCTAAAGGAATAAAGGTTAAAGTGCTATGCAGTGATGTGCCTCGTATCGGCGACATATCGGGCTGCGTTCGGAAACGTCACGCGCGCCGTTTGTCGCGGGCGGTCACGTTTCGCGAACGGTAGCCGAGTGCTGTCGATACGACATGTTTACTACTATCGATTATCGATAAAATGCAAGCCTGGTCTACAATAATACTGCTACTCTATTATATCCCTTTCTAGACTAGTTGCTGACAATATTATGAATCGTAAAACATTTCTATGGATAAGCGCCGACTTGACTGTAAAATGAAAGTTATATCATAATCATGGTATCAGATATGCAAAATAAAGTGTCAAAGAGACTCAGCTAGCAGATAACAGGTTGAGTCACTTTAATACGAAGTTAGACGAACATAACTCCAGCAATATAACCTCAACAAAATAAACACTTTTGTCGCATTAGTATTCAAAGAAAGCGTACATGACACTTCCAAAAAATCTGCAAGAGATTTAAGTTTATCGATAAAATTCTTTACTCGCGGCACATGCCTAACAACAAAGGAACAGCATCCGTGGGAAAATCAACAGAGCTTTTTAAAATCTAGCTAAAAGCAGCTTGGGTATGCCCATAGTCATATATTAAGACTGCATTACTAGATTACTTGGCTGGATCTTATGGTGTTTTCCTATTTCGGGTTAGCTGATTTACAACCTCCGTCGAACATTGGCCCCGTAACGATCGCCCTACTGATGCATATCAGGTCTAAGCCTGAGTTATTCGCATGCACATGAATATGTATGAAACGGTTACATCATATGTTATTAAATAGTCGCTATAACATATTAGTATTACACTGATTAAACGAAGATCCTTGCTTATGTTGGTAGGTCAAGGAATACTGTAGGGTTCACATGGTAATCGTTTGGTTAACACGCATAACCTAGATCAGACCTCGCATCTTTTATATAGATTTGAATAGGTCTGCAGATACATGTCTATAATGAGTGGTGAGGAAATCTTAAGGGTCAAACAAAACACTGATTTACATGACCCGTTACACAAATGCAGAAAAATGCCATGCTTAAAGAAAATATCACAAAAAAGTCAATCAGAAAAATAACTCCCCGAAAACAAAATTACGAATCACACGTTTTTAACAACATAAATCCTCTAACAATACCCGGATAAGCTGCCAATATAAACTAAAATTTCATAAACAACAACAACAACATAGCAACGTTTACTTCAATGAGCCGCAATTTCTACAGCTTTTAAATCATTGCCGGCCAGACAGCTGGTCGCCGTAATCACTTCTGTTTATAAATCCCTTTAAATCTTAAGCAAGCTATGTGATAAAGTTGAAAGTAGCCAATCTCGTACAATTGAGTGACTGGACGTTGATAAATTACCAAACTAGATCTTGTTAGTCGTTGCGGTATTTAGTATTCATAAATTTTCGTAAACGCATGCCTCTAATATATTTTCTATTCTACGCTAGTACACACGTGCGTTGACTTAGCTTATTTAACTTAAATGTCAAGTGATTCAGGCTCTGTAGCCTTCGATTTGATTTAGTTCCCATTTTGTATTGGCTTTCCGATGTTTGTTTTTGTTACCGATATCTTATCTTTGGTTGACGTTTCTGATATTGTTATTGTATTTGTCAGACATCTGTTCAATTTGATTATATCCTTCAGATTCAATTTTCGGTAAATTGTATTATTTATTGTTGGTCCTTTATCAGTATTAGTATCTTGTGTGAAATTGTGATAAATGACATTATTTATGCTGTTTATCTTGGTCGTCCTTGTATCTCATCTCTAGTATTTTTAAATCAATCTCATAACTATCTGTATCGACAGTGATACAACCACTCTCGTTTTCTAAAGCAGAGGTGTCTATTAAAGTTCAAAGTGCATTGACACGATTCATGATCGCGTGTGAAGCTCCATTGAACTCTGTAATTGTGATTTAAATTAGATATTAAAAATTATATATATTGGTTTGAATTTTAAGCATAATTTGTGTCATATTTTATATTCGTGGTGGTTTCATATAGATCCTGGAAATATCCTTAAATATCAAGTTACGACAACAATAGCTTGAGTTCCGCAATTTGTACTAATAAGTTATCTTATTAGTACAAATTGCGGAAATCCCTTCTGCTTCCATCTTGCCTCCTGGATCTATCCATCCAGTTTGAGGGTGATTCATTAAAACCAAAAACTTAGCCTTCTCTGTAAAATTTTTAATTTTATAATAAATTGAAAATTTTACAGAGAAGGCTAAGTTTAACCTTTAACTCATAAAACTTCCCATGACTGTTGTCCACACGACAAGAGACCATGTGCTTGCATATTTGCGACCCCAATAAGGTCCACCTGGGCCGTTTATGCCAAACGAGAGCGGGACCTCTCCGTCGCAAATCAACGAGAGCCTAATAGCACTGTCTCCATTATAGGACCCTTATAGGACAGAAGCCTTGTACTGGTGTAGTGTATGAGGGGCGTTACGGGTGCCTAATGTGGCCTTATTCCATGCTAGAGGCCTTAATCTCGGCTGAATTTTAAAAGGTTTTTAGAAAGTGTTGTTGCGTTTTAGTGCGATGCACTCGTTCGTATTTATTGGCTGTATAATGTCCCTATTAAAGGTTTGCAATCACTCTGATGTTTCCAGTCGTCTCGCCAACTGCTGGTGTAGTGTTTTAGTAATGTTTATGTTAGTTGTTTCCCTTTTTATGGATTGAAATAAATATTTATTTATTTAATATATTTAATACCTTTATAATCAGGCAACTATGGCCTATAGATACCCTACAAACTGGCATAAATATTACCAATTTTTTTTTTTAGGTAGGACCACTCTTAGTTCAACACGCTAAGGCTGTTGACTACTTAACCGAATATTATAGTTGATTTTAGTAAACAAACTTAAGCCTATGTTAGCAGCATTTCACTATTGCACTTAGTCACTGTGCTCGCGTGTGGCATAATATTGATTGGTTGTAGCTAAGATATATCAATTTGTCTACTAACAATAGGGTAGATGCCTAATTTTTATTTTAATGTTCGTCTGGTAGATTATTTTGACGTATTTTTTTTTTCTTACAGAAACGAATACTTTCGACGATATATTGATTTGAAATGTCGCGTGACATCACTTCTGTACATTTTATACATTTATGCGTAGAAATGACGTTTTAGCCCCTACTCCTAAACTTTGATTCGTTATATCTAAGTATCATTTCATTGTAGCTACATCAGAATAAAAAATACGTGTCTAATATTTTGTCATTACCTAACTGACAAACTAATTAAATTTTTAATTTTCATACCCTGACACATCCCTATTGTTCGTTGATTCTTAGGACAACGTTATAATTGTATGCCATCACTAAGTCACTAGCAGATGCTTTTTATGTAAATCTAATAGACTTTCCATTACAAACTCAAAAACACCTAACGCCTAAACAAACATGATTATTTGAAACTGCAATAAAAGTCAAAACTAGATTGAAATAAAGTTCAAAATACATGTAATTACAGCCTGGACTAGCGTCTGTCTTAATTTAGATAAACATTCACCGAAATGATTTATTTCGACGCAGCTGCGCCACAAAGGCTTGCTTCCATTCCCACATTACTCAAAGCTATGACTGATCGTAGAACCCATCTTATCTTCTGTACTTCACATTCTTAAATCTAATCTAATTATTGTGTTTTCTTGTCTCATTATGGTATATACTCAATTATGGTACTAGATTGCTTCCTTCATCGAGTTGCTATAAACAGAATTAGTTTTGATATTTAAATCGTATAATATTTCGATTTTCGGAAATAATCATCACATAACGTCACGCCTTTTTTATCCCCGAAGGGAAAGACAAAGGTGCACATCACGGCACTTAATGCCACTGTACAATGTCACACCCACTTTTCTCTATTTGTGTTATGAGTCCCATGTAATAGGGGGTGAACCCATTGCCATATACGGGGCACAATTCCATGCTCTGTGCTACTACCGAGATTTATTTTAAAAACCCTTAAACCCTTGTTATTTTTTGCCCGACTCGGAAATCGAACCTGAGACCCCTTGCCCGGCAGTCGCGCTTGCGACCACTCCGCCAACGAGGCAGTCATCATGGAGTTAAAAATGGTGTTTATTATTTGGCAATGTGATGTGATGGAGGATGTGCATCACTAGTTGGTGGAATGCGTCAGAACCCGAGCTGCTAGAGAGGTGCTGATGAATACCTTTAAAATTAATTTGATAAATGTTGGTTTTGTTCAAAGTATCTATATTATCAGAGCCTGTTTCGAATGCAGCTATTTTACTTTACAAAATAGTATATAAGGTTTTTAAGTCGGAATAGCGTTTAATTCCTGTATTAGTCTATGATGGGGCTGGCGTGGTCGTATTATGACCAAAAGCCCCTAAATCTATAGCAGATATAAAAAAAATATATACATTATTTATATGGACTTAATAATATAGCTGGCAATTCGGTGTTACATTTAATATGTGGTGGACTTGTTACGCTAAAAAGGTGTATGTGATATAGTATTATTAAATTCAATTGTTGAATTTCAATCTTGATCGAATAATTGGTGTCGACAAGCTAATGTCTTGATTCTGTGTAAAATAATTTGAAATCTATGTAAATTATATGCAAATAAGATTACCTGAGTTTAATATTGTCTGAGTAATTCTGTTGCTAATTTGTTTATTTGGAAGTTGGATAGCATAAACATAGTTTCGTTGCTACACCTACAAGTAAACCTTGCGACAGAATTTGTATTAGAACATTCGGCTTACTTTACTAGTTGGCTTGAAGTAATATTCCCGTTCTGTGTAGAAAAATTGGTAACACATAATAATAGTGTCAAATATGCTTACCAGAGAATCTGCAGTAATCTCTTCTTAATTTTAAAATTTTTTCTACTGAGTATTTAGCAATTAAATCATTCAATACAACTCCAACAAGAGAAACCAAAATTAGCTTACATTTACTCAATTTTGTGATTTATAGAACTACCATCATAACATAGATATGTTGATTAGTCTACACTACCAAGTTTATTGATTGTAATCTTAAATCGACTCTTTTAGTAGCTTTTTTTTGAGTGGAAAACGTCATCCAATGTCTTCTCCCGCCTTGGGTTAAGCGAGATGAATGTCAAACTCTTACTGACTAAAAACCACTCGTCGCTACTCCTGCTCTTTGAGCCTCAGTCCCGGCAACCCGTTAGGCCTAATACCTGCCTAGTAGAGTAATGAGGTAGGCAAATTTTATTCTTTTTAAAAATATCTTTGCCAAACATAACTGCGAAAACCAAAACAAAATACAAAGTTCAATCCTAGTAGGTACTTAATAAGAACATCTGTTATCTCCCAATTTATGTTGTAAGGACCCTTCAAAATTTTGAACATTTCAAATAGTCAATAGAGCTCAAGATAAGTGATGCGATAAGGATTGAACTGACTGTATCTTAGCGACTGTCAATTTGAGAGTAGGTACTGCACTATCGAATAGCATCATGTTGTCATTCGAATATTGTATAAAAAATATTATTGATGTTACAAGACTTGATTACAAGTTGTATTAACATTGTAGTCTGATTTAGTTATTTGAAATGTACCTGTCATGTCCGCCAATTTTGAAAATAGAGCATGATTCATACCACACATTATTTTAAGAATTAATCAGCCTGTCTGTTAGTTGGTCTGTCATCAAAGACAAACAGACACAGAGGAATAGACAGAAATAAACACTTAACTTCAAAGCTATATGTTAATATCAAATTGTAAATGAATATAGAGGACGCCGTCATGCGCGTTAGGGACCTCACGACGGGGACTGCAGTGTCCGGGGGTAAGGTCGTAGTGGCGGTGTCTTTAGACATCGCCAACGCCTTCAACTCCCTGCCCTGGAGCTGCATCTTGGAGGCACTCCGATATCATGGGGTGCCTACCTACCTCCGTCGTGTGATCGAGGCCTACCTGACGGACAGGTCCGTCAGCTACCCCGGTCACCGGGGCGAGTGGAACCGGCGAGAAATGTCACGCGGTGTTCCACAGGGTTCGGTTCTGGGGCCGCTCCTGTGGAACATCGGCTATGACTGGGTGTTGCGCACCGACCTCCCGAACGGCGTTAGCACAATATGCTACGCCGACGACACACTGGTGCTAGCGCACGGGAGGTCGCACCAGGCGGCGGCCGATTTAATGGCGACAGCGGTTGCGACAGTCGTTGAAAAAATCCGGCAGTTGGGACTCGAGGTGGCGCTCCACAAGTCCGAGGCCATGCGTTTTCATGGCCGCGGGAACGCGCCACCTCCGGGTGGTTCCCAAATAATGGCGGGAGGGGTTACCATCGGCGTCGAGACGACGATGAAGTACCTGGGACTCGTCCTCGACAGTCGGTGGAACTTCGTGGAGCACTTCCGACGTTTGGCTCCAAAGTTGGCAAGGGCGGGGGCTGCGTTTAAACGCATCCTCCCCAACCTCGGGGGGCCAAACGCCTCCTGCCGGAGGTTGTACGCCGGGATCGTGCGGTCCATGGCCCTCTACGGCGCCCCTGTTTGGGCGCCGAACTTGTTGCGGCGTCCTGCTCGGACGCTGCTCATGTCACAGAGGGTCATGGCGATCCGAATGATCCGCGGATACCGCACGATCTCTGGGGAGTCGGCGAACCTCCTTGCCGGATTACCGCCGTGGGATCTGGAGGCGAAGGTGCTCGCGCGCGTGTATAACATGCGCGCGGAGGCACGTCGCCGGGGTGAAACTCCGCTGCCGCGCCAAATAAGTGCGTGGCGGGATGAGCTCCGGCGCGATCTCATGGCGGAATGGCAGCAACGACTGTCGCAACCGGGGGCTGGGCTCGCTGCCATTGCAGCGGTAAGTCCCCTCTTTGAGGAGTGGCTTAAGAGACGCTACGGCGTCCTCACCTACCGCCTGACGCAGGTCCTCACCGGACATGGAAGTTTCGGGAGGTACCTGTGTCTGATGGGGCGGGAGGAAACGCCCGGGTGTCATCACTGCGAAGACCGCCCTGAGGACACGGTGGAACACACAGTGGGAGAATGCCCTGCGTGGGCTGAGCACCGCCGTGCCCTCAGGGAAGTGATCGGCGATGGCGACCTTTTGCGTCCGGGCCTAGTGCAGGCCATGATGCGGAGCGAGAGGGTTGGGATGCCGTCTCCTCCTTTTGCGAAGCAGTCATGCTAGCTAAGGAGGAGGCGGGACGCGTGAGGCAGCGAAGCGCTGCCTCCTCGCAACCCAGCCATCGCGAAGGACACACCGGGCGTCGGGGATCGCGAGACGATCTCCGGCCACCGTAAGCGCGGGCCTGCGGACGGCGAGCATGGGTGGCTCCCCGTCCTACCAGAAACAGACCCGAGCGTACGGCGCGTCGCGTTCCGCGCGCGCCTCAAAGAGCCATCAGACCACCACAGATGGGGCCCAATAGGGCCGATGCCGATTCGGAGTCGCGGAGAACCTAACGGGTAACCGGGGCTCCGGCTCGACGTGCAGGAGAAGGAACGGGGTGGTTTTTAGTCAGTAAGAGTCTGACACTCCCTTCCGCCTCACCCAGGCGGGAGCAGTCATTCGATGATTTTCCCCCCTTAAAAAAAAAATGAATATAGAGAAAACCGAGCAAGATACTCCATAGTTACATAGGTACTTAAAAGACAATGGAGCCATAGTAAGCTCAACAAATTCAATCATTCCATACAAATCCCATTGATTGGCCACTTAAATAAATAATCCTTCATTAAACAAAGTTCCTAACAATTAATCCGTGGAACCATTAAGCACAACTATAAATCGCTTTTAATTTCACGGTCCAATCTAAACCGGAGCTCGGCGCGTGCGCAGCGATACGATCTAATCGCGCGATCGGGACGCAACTCATTGTCGCAGTCGCGCGCCCCAAGCGCGTGTCCAAACATTGTCCCCTGTGGCACACCGCGATTGCGACTCTTTCGAGAATGCTAATAGAAATTAGTTTGATGAGTGACAATTTGATTATGAAACTGTTGTGTAAGATTGATTGAGAATACTGCTATGTATGATGTTATCGAGGTCTGTTTCTATAGAAGAAATAGTTTCGAAAATAGGTGTCTAACACAGGAATGAATCACTTGATTTCTTCATGCGTAACCTTTTGTAAACTGGTAATTAGTTGTTTTAGAATATGTTGAGAGTTTATGTCCACTAAACACTTCATAGATCATGGATTCCGGTAGTCTAAATGTCTTTTTGTGACAAGCTTGACTATTTTTTCCATACAATCTAATTCATATTTATATTCCGGGTTTCAAACGTTTCAAAACCTAATAATGAGTCTAACCAAAAATATTAGTAAATTTAATATAAAAAGAAAAATAAATATGTAATTTATTTAACCCATCATTACTAACGCCCCTTTAAATCGTATAAATATATAAACTTAACGTAACTGTTTTTTAAATAACTACAACAATTGACAATGTAACAAGAATAGGTGTTGTGAAAATCGCAGAGCATTTATTAACAATGAGATATTATCTGGCCTTAATGAAATTCAATTAATCAATGATTTATAAGTCCGGGGAAATAACGAATTGCACTGGAATGCTACATATTTTGAATGATATCATGACTATTTTCATTAAGTTCTATTGTTTATAATTAATTACTATCCGATCGAGTTATGCAGTAGCACGGATGCTGTGCAAAAGCTAAGATTTATAATCCGATGGCGAAAGATAATGTTATTTACGCATAAATGCAAAAGTATAATAATTCGCCCCGTTGCCACCACAATATCAAATGCCCATGACTGCTCACTGCTGGTCTACGAGTCTCCTCTGCATTTCCCATAATCCAATGCAAATGGGTCTTTTTTTAAGGGGGAAATGGACGCTTGGTACGCTGTCGTCCGGTTCTAGTCGGGTGGCGAGCCACCCATGCTCGCCGTCCGCAGGCCCGTGCTTACGGTGGCCGGAGATCGTCCTGTGATCCCCGACACCCGGAGTCTCCTTCGCGACGGCTGGGCTGTGAGGAGGCAGCGCTTCGCTGCCTCAAGTGTCCCGCCTCCTCCTTAGCTAGCATATGTAAATGCGTCTGCCATAATCATCATGCTTGGCGAGCTGGTTGAAGACCTCAGTATAAAAGGTTCAGGTTTATCAGATAGCTGCCGGCCATAATGTATAGTCTCTACCAAATTCAACCGTATTATTAGTATTCACGAACTTCGATATCTATAAACAAACGTCTTATTTCAACTGACACAATAATAAACCTAATAATAGTGATGTTTCATTTCATATATCTTAAAATGAAATGCATACGTTAACAAGCATATTGTACAACACTAGCTCAAGATCTATACATGCAAATCAAAGAACAAAGGGGATTTAGGGCAGTGTAACACGATCCTCCATATTGTTGGCGCATGTGACGCAACGTATCTGTCGCACGCGCAGCCAAGATGGCGGAGTGATCGAGGGCCGACAGCCGTGGCGAAAGGATGCGCTCGCGCCGTGAAATCGCTCGTTACGGCTCTTGTGTTAAAACTTATACACCACTACGTGCAACCACAAATTATTTGATTAAAAGTCGAAACTGGACCGACTGTATATCGATCGTGGAATGTTAATTCAGAATGTTAGAAATTCAAATCATTGAATTCACATTCCGATAGTGACGGGGTTAGAGGTGTCTCGTAAAGCAATGGACAGATTCTGTGATAAACATCTACCGTTAGTTAGGTCGTGCTTGTTAGTACGAAAAAACTACTATTTGATATTGATATCGGAAAAGGAGCTGAATTTAAATTAATCTGTATAAATATTGATATTGGTTATTGTAGCCAATTATCCAAATATCATTCGACAAGCTTTATGCAATTTGATCATTTTGCTTAAACTCAAGACACCCTCCATAGAATGAAACTGATTCCCAAAGATGTTCCAGACCCTTCGCACCTGAAATATGGAACAGTTGTAATCGTTGCAGAGTTAACAGTTACCCAATCGAAGCCCGTGCTAACTCAATCGATTCCCAGAGCACCAGTAACCTTTACTTTAGTCCTTATCCTGGCTGATAGCATCAGAAACAGACGCCCTATATAGGAGCATGCGCTGGCAAATGTTCATAGGACTCCGACAAGACTGGACCGTTACGCGCTGCAATCTATAAATCCCAACTTGACAAAATAATAGGCTAGTCGATAGTTCCTCGCTATTAACGCCCAGCAAGATATATTGAATCTACTCTTCTCAATCAGATACCTTAATAGAGGCTCCTGCTTCGTAATAGAAAGTAAACTGCCTTAACTTTACTGTAGTGCTGTGTTAAAATCGCTGTCACACAAATCTTAGGACACTTGTAATATAGTGTAATTGTTGGCTGCGATTGAGTTGGATTGTATTTCGAGTACTGATAATTACGTTCGATATAACATTGATCACTGATTCGTTTCCTATTAGACGGTTTAGATGCTAATATTGCCCAGGGTATCGATTGCCCAGCGCACGGTGATTTTATCTTTTTTTTTTCACCTTGTCATAAGGAAGAATACGAAAACCTGACGCTCAGTCTTCAATATTACAAAAGAGAAACGACGAAACGACAAAATTGACTTGTATTTTATAGGAATTAGTCTTTTTAAAATTGTATCAAAATAAGTACAGTTATTTTTGTTATTGTGCAAGCAATCAAAGACTTAAGAAATTATTAATAAATAAAAACTCTCTAGACTACCTCATTGGCCGACTACCGACGGTGGTCGACTCGGGTTCGATTCCCGGGTCGGGCAAAGTATTACTGGGTTTTTAAAAAAATCTCGGTGTCTGGAATTGTGCCCGGTATATGGCAATAGGCCCAACCCCCATTTGATTGCGACTCATAACATAATATAGTGAAAAGTGGCTGTTTCATTGTAAGTACAGTGGCATAATGTGCACCTTTGCCTACCCCTTCGGGGATAAAACGCGTGATGTTATATTATATGTTAAGAAATAAAAATTTGTTCACGTGATATCTTTGACGCTGACGCTTTTTAGTTTCAGTACTGACTAAATTGTAAATAGTACTGACTTAATTGTTAATGCCTTCAGCTGTAATCCACCTCCTGAGGATACGATACGAACTAATCGAACTATTTCACTGTAATATTACTATCTGTCAAAAGATAATCTATGTCTTC
The DNA here is from genome assembly GCA_038387885.1 of Spodoptera picta. Taxonomy (NCBI): domain Eukaryota; kingdom Metazoa; phylum Arthropoda; class Insecta; order Lepidoptera; family Noctuidae; genus Spodoptera; species Spodoptera picta. The sequence goes on along the minus strand of JAZHFQ010000233.1, from coordinate 282,111 downwards.
ATCCATAGTGTTGATTTTACAACCCGTATCATTACTTTACGACGAACAAATCACTACAGATTTTATGATGGCTAAATAATTAACGGCGTCCGAGTATCTTGGTGTAATTTCATCGTTACGACCTACATATATTGCCTCAAGATTGAATGTAAAACATATCTTTTGGTCTCTCATAACATGGACATTTACTCTGAACATAACACTTATTATTTATAGACGAAATATTTATATCTCTATCGTTTATTTCGCGTTTTCATCATTTACTAGCAATCGACTGAATCTTGTAAATTTATGTTTCATATGCAAATAAGTGAACTTTTGGATTTATACAAGCTATTAAATTCGATCAAGCAGCGTGTGACCTAAGTTATGATCTTGTTCCACGTCTTATAAATAATTGTTCCTTGTAACCTCATATTTTTAACAGGAGACAAGTCAAATTTATCCTTGAATTGACATATTTGCTAACTAGAATTTGAGATATTAGCAAAAAAAATCAAGACGTTGATCAACAAATGATGATGTTTAGCTAAAAAATTGATTGCCGATTGAGGAGATGTGTACATGACAAATCTATACTAATATTATAAAGCTGAAGAGTTTGTTTTTTTGTTTGTTTGTTTGAACGCGCTAATCTCCGAAACTAAAAACTAGTCCGATTTGAAAAATTATTTCAGTGTTGGATAGCCCATTTATCGAGGAAGGCTATAGGCTATAAAATATCACGCTACGATTAATAGGCGCCAAGCAGAGCGAGTGAAACCGCGCGGAAGTAGCTAGTACACCTATATATGTATAGTGTAGTATCCATAGTAATTTAGACTAAACAATGAAATAAGTATGTACAGATTTCTACATTAGATAGTCTACTTTAACTCACTAAAAATAAGGTCCTAATATTTAATCAATAAAGAATTATTTGATTTTACGCTGGCAACAAACTTTACATCTTCTTTTACATGAAATTTTACTTACAAAATGTTATGTTATCCTAGTTTTGGTTCAGTCCTCCTCTCGATAGCATATTTATTGGTCGCAGTAATACAAACATGTGAGGTGTCGTCGTTGTAGTCTGCTTGTGTCTATGTGTGGAATGGACATCTACATCAATGACACGCGACACGGAATCAAACGCTGTACGATGTACTAACGCGCTGTTCGTAATGGTGGTTGAACTAGCATAGGATTTTTTTTAAAGATATTTAGTATTCAATACTTACTAAGTACATACGTAAGTGAAATTTTTGATTTTTAGCCATCGGTCATCCCAATCGTCATTTAGGCTGCCTTTGGAGTTTGCATTTCTGTGAAGCAATATTTTTTTTTAATATTCTCAGTAGTAGGTAACTCTTTGGAATTGAATCTGATCTGTCGAGTAATAGACTAGATCATATTATAGGGGGACTAATATTTACAACTTATTATCTTATTATCGTGTACCTGCTTTACTTATAAGTATAATTTACACTGGACAGACTGGACTTTAAAATCAGTAGCGCCATCTAGGAACCACAAAAACGAAAAGTTATTATGATACTAAAGTGTTCAATGTAAACTTGCCTTTAGCCAGTACAACGCTCGGAAATGTGAATGTCAAGGTACGCTATGTGAGACAAATCTGTGTGTTTGAGTGCGGAAATCGATTCTACATGTTCTTACATCTCGATATTACATGAATTCTTAGTACGACAAATTGTTATCGGAATATGTACGAAGTTGACGGTCTCATTCATCGAATGGCTGCAGAGCGAGCTCGTGCTCTCAGGGTTTTTTTTTTCGATTTTCGGATTATCGAAATCTTAAGAGTGTCTTCAAGCCCAAGTGAATAGGTTGCCTATAGCCAGGTGTACTCCATCGCTGGCTATATAAATGCTTAAGTACCAGCAGGGAAATGGCCAAACGTAGAAATACACACTTTTACGAGGTTATCACAATGAGTCCAAAAAACTGTCCCATCTAAAATATAACAAGTCTTTGTGACGTTTAACTCATCTTCACTTGATAACTGAAATGCAAGCGCAATAGTTACATCATCGTCGCGTCGATCGTAATCATAGCATTGTACAACAATATTTATGAGATGATCCCAGGCCATCTAGAGGTGTGCAATGTGCATAGATCTACCAAACATGAATTTTGGCTCGATTTTAATCTGTATTATTTAAGGATATGGTTTTGTTGGGACTAAATGAGGATATAAATCACGTGATACTTGCATCACTAGAGGAGTAACAAATGTGTAACGGCCTTTGATGAGACTCTAATAGGTATACCTACGGTGTCTTAGTTCAAATTTCGAAAGCATTTTTCGACCAATTACTGATTGTTTGTGTATCGGTTGTGGTCTCTGTTGGAAACATAACCAAAGAAGCAGCTTGAGATAATTATGAGTTTGTGATTATTGTAGTCGTGGAATATTAAACATAGTCAAACATTTTACTATACTACATTAACAGCTATTTATAGTCTACGATTTCAAAATTTACAATAACCAGCTTATGAATGTATGTTCAGAAGTCGTTTAATTGTAATGAACCTAATAAATTTCGCAAAACGAACAGCACCAGCGTATCCTATAGAACTGTTTGGTCACAAATAATTTAGGAGCACATAATATTTTGGTCTAATCACCCCTTTACTGGTAACTATTGTGTAAATGATTAACGTATAGTGCGAGTCGTGCATCATTTGCCACGCTCGTATTTATTTATGCCACCGGTTAGTGAACGGTTTGACTCAATTTACTGCTTAATCTGATTCACTGAGGATGGTACGTGGTGCATCGTTTACATTACACAATTTTATGGGCTTAGCCGCAATTTAAATGGTCTCCAACAGATGCGCAATTTCAAAATCCTATCGCCATAAACCAAAACAATTAAAATGACTTTTATTTACTTAAATAATGATAGTTAAACAAGCCTTGATAAACGAGAAAATAGAAGCATTCCAAAGCCGTGACCTAGCAAAGCAATTTAGTGCATTATTGCAACGCACTGAGACGACCGTTACACGTAATTGACGCACTAAATAATCACATACGCGTAGCCGATGTCGAATGTCGAAACAAAAATACATAATGGTGTTCCGACCACAGAACCGCATTAACAATTTGCTTAGCGTTACCCAACTAAATAACTCAATACGGTGTGACAACGTAGCATCGTTTGACAGCGCACTTGTGGATTTCGGCTCGCGAGCTCTCATTTGCGATGTGAATTTACGAGGTAATGCCGTGGCAGGCGGGATAGAGTCGTCAGTCCCATGTAGTGCAACGCTAGGCAATAAATTAGCGCTCCGAAAGGTGTGTTCCCACGAAAGCTAAACCGTATCAAGATGGTGGTGCGCGAAACAGCGCCGCTCCAAGCCCGCTCGAAACGGGGACACGGGCGAAATGCTTTATTTTCCCCGCGATTTATTTTCTCTATGTGACATTTTGTTGCGTTTTGTTAGCTGTCACTCGCTCACACTTGCAGCGTACATTGTTTCAATTTATGCAACAGAGGTTTCAATGTTTATTTGCAGGTTATTGGTATGCCCTTGTTGCCTTTGTTAACATTCTTATACCAATTTGTCGGATTCAAGTTAAATGATAAACGATCTTTGTTGAATAAGTGGGCTATTTTACATTTTTGCACATGCCTTGAAGCCAAATGAGCATGTATTTTTTGTAACTGATGAGCAACGTATAATTCGAAAGTCGCAATTTCTTTTAATGGTTTACACAAACAAAATTATAAGAATCTTTCGACTAGGATCTAATTTAGACATCATTTTACCTAACGAACTAAAACAAAACGGAACAATACAGCAGAGTACGCACGTCACACGAACACGATTCACCTTGAGCTCATTGAAATTAATTAATTGAATAAATATGATTAAGCACCACATCCGTAATTGTGATCGATCGTGTGTCCGCAACCTAAACAATGGTATTCGTGGGTTACCGGATAGAAATTACACAGTCGCTATTTAATATCCTTCGATCACGATATGAAAGTGGTCAGTTACTAGGTGACAGAGCTTTGTCTAGGGGGCTGATTCTGACTGTCGGTGGGCGGGTGCTCTTGTATAATCGGGTGTCGAAAGAAATGCCAGCTATTATTTATGTGTGATGATTAATGAAGGTAATTAAGTTAAATGCTTTGTTGCTGTTGGTACCATTTATGTAATAATTGAGCCGTTTAGTTTGTTGAATAGACTCCAAAAGTTTCTTACAAGACAACAATCACATTTTACCATTGCATAGGTCGCCATTTTAGACTTCTTCGGGGATCCAAAGTTTCAATATTATTTATTTTTTTGTGGGACCAGCCCGCCACAACCTCCCAAAACTGCTGCAGCTCCAATAAGTCAGGATCTACAGTAGATACAACCATGAAGACACCGGAACATTGAAGTCCGGCGCGTCCCAGGGACAGACATAAATAATGTGAAATATTGGTTCCCGCAACAAAATGAATCAGAAGATATTATAAGAGGAGAAGAAAAAAACGATAGTTGCCACTTCCCTCGGTAAATTACTGCAGGAGACAGAATGAAATAAGCCTAAAGGTACAAAAAAGAGACTGTACAACTGGGTGAAAAATTGACTAAAAACTAAGTGGAAATTTGAATAAAAACTAAGTGGGTGCTATGTGTGAGCTATTAAAACTATTCTAAAAAAACAGCTATTATTGTAAACTTAACTATAATTATTAATTACTGACATAATCCCAAATAATGTCTATTATAAACCTTGAAGACTTAACCAACTCAGAAACAGCCTTAAATATAAACAACAACAACAAACCAATACCCAAGTAAGTTAATGACCAATATTTCATGTTATTACAAGAAGTATATCAACAGTGTCTCATTGTTCCAGCCTAAGTAAACTTAAGCCACTTCTCATAGGTAGCGGCTGACCCAAAACTGGAGGGACCGTCAGTTCGTGACCCGACCTGACCCCGATCTAGTAACCGCTTCGTAGCTATTGTCTCTTTGATTTGGGGATGGTGTAATTTATAAGCTGTTTAATATTTAAACGTAGTAGTTTAGTGTCAATCTGAAACTACCTCTAAGTAATTAAAATAGAATTTGATCTACAATGTCCAATTTGAAGTCTTAGAATGTCATCAAAGTCTATAAATATTTCATTACTTAGTTATCTATCTATGTTAGTTATCGATTAGGTTCCCTGATTCTGTAAACCAGAAAGAAGATTGGAAAAGTGGGTTGGACAATGCAGTTGAAAGAGTTCAGGTTCATCAAGGCTCGGTCTCAATCAAATGTGTAGGTCCCATAGTCGGCAGACACCCGCGTGAAGAGTTGCAGTATTGACACTTTCATCACCACAAAAATGACTTAGGTTTATCTTTAATTTGCCTTATTTTGCAATACTTTAAGGTACCACAACAGACGAAAATGTTCAATTAAGTAATGGTTGCTTTTGTTCAAGCGCCGAAACTATTGCGTCACAGCAACACGTCTAGGACTTACCTCATTTCGTATAACCGAGTGGCCTCTTATTTCAATTTTAATGGCTTTATCTAAAACACTTTATTGAAGATTAAACAGTTCAACGGAAAGTTAACTAGCAATTAATAAACTACCTAATAACAAATAACGTGGGTGTTATGGAATGTAGTTATGTTATGTTATGTTATAATAAAATAAATTTTCAGATAATATTTTTATTGCCACTTCACTCAGAAGGGTTTATGACAAATCAAGCAATAACCATTTGAACTTAAACTGAACTGTCGTTGGTGAACGTCGATACTAAAATCTTAATGTTTCTTTGTATCTGTTTATGTAATATTTATCGAACTAATTTTAGTCTTTTTGATTATTTTAATAGTCCCTTCGAATTATTTTCGTACACGATCCGGATCATTTAATCTGGAACTATTTTTTACTTCTCAAGGCGATCAAAAGATTTTCTACAAATAAACTCTTATTTTTAGATACTAAAACCTACTTGAAATGATTTAACATACTTATATAATTCATTATTTTATCACCTACTCACCAATTACTCATCTTTAATTACTTGTCTTACTATTTTCATAATCCTATGTAACTTCTCAGATATTTTAACTGTACTTAAAATGTCTCCAAATATTGCCAGTCATACCAGAACAAATCGATATATCCCTCAACAAAGCGAGTAATGCCTCAATTCTTATAACTTGCAGTACAATGGCTTCGGTATCACCATCGCTCGGATAAATCTCGAATCAGTAATTGAAATGTGTCTTTTTGACAGTCCACTCATGCAAACGAACTTTGCTTGGCGATATAAAACTTTACAATGTCGAAATCATTCAATACATTTCACTTGTGCATGTCCATGTCAAATCTATTATAAGTTTTATTTATGAATAATTATCCGTATACCCTGACGGTCACACCTGAATATTTTTTTGCATAAGGTGTAGAAGATTGCATAATTAGCTGTCTTTCAAGGGGTGTGTGGTTGTGATCTGTCTGATTTGATTTGATGTATAAATGTGATTATTTTGTGGTGCTAATCAATTCATGATTGTGTTATTTAGAAATCTATATAGAAGTATATAAAAGAAAGTCGTGTTAGTTACACTATTTATAACTCAAGAACGGCAGAATAGATTTGGATGAAAATTGGTATGAAGGTAGCTTAGAACTAGGAGACGGACATAGGATACTTTTTATATATATTTTTTAAATTTTTATCTAATATCACGAACAGGAACGGAAAAAACGAGATTGCGCGTACGAAGTTGCGGGCAGAAGCTAGTATTTTTATAAACGTATTTAGGAATATTTTATAAACATTATTCATAGTCTCTTATCTTGTCAGAATTTTATAGTCTTTGGAGTTAAACATATAACACAACCAATATTGGTATATTGGTGAGCTTATTGCCAAATATCGAGCACAATTCCAGACTCTGTACTTCTACTGAGGTTTTTTAAACCCAGTAATACTTTGCCTGAGAACCCGAGACCCCTTGCCCAGCTGTCGTACTTACAGCCAATAGGCCAACGAGCCATTACAGACAACAAATATATTATACATCTTTGTATATGTAACCATTGTGTAGATAAGTTTGGCAAGACCGATAAGCACAGCTGACATAAAATATCACTAATATTAAAATGAAATTGACACATAAGCACTCCAAATAAAGTACCTAGCCCCAAAATTAAAAACAAAAGCCTAACAGCTGCACATAACAACAAGATACAATCATAGTATTCATGATACAGAAATCAATTAAAGTTTTATTGCAACAAATGCACGCTATTGTTTCGAATCATTTATATTACATACTATTAATGATGACTAGCTTTTTACTTACGACTTTGCCTGCTTATATTTTGAATATTTTATTGTAGTAGGTCCTTAAGATGAGGACCTTCCTACTAGAATGGAATAAAGGCTACTCTATGCCGAGGCCGCAATATATCAGGGATAAAGCTGAGATAAAAAATTGCCTGTGTTACTCCCAAAATGAACCTTACCTATATTGAAAGAATGTGCAAATTAGTCAAGTAATTTCTAATCATAATCAATACAAACAGACACTCAAATGTTTCCTCATTATACCTCTAATATTAGTACTGGTATTATAAAACAAAAGAGTGTTGCAAGTGGTAAATGAGATCATTTGATCACCATTGTCTGACCCTGTATAGATTAATGATTGGGGGACGTGGAAGCTGATGAAGGATGAAGATTGGTATCTGATTGTCATGATTACAAAGGTCTGAGTTTGTAATAGGTGCTGTTGGTACTGTGACCTATTTTGGTGTTGTCAATGTGTCAGTTTGGTGTTTCGTTGTGATGCTGTTGATGACGATGATGATGATGAAACTTTTCTTTTTGCGTTAGGTACTAGATTCTCAGTAGGGACTGAAACTAGTAAATGGTTATTAAAACATTTCTAGATTTGTCTTCAAACGTGCATCAAACTCTAATAAGCATTTCGCTCAAATACACAAAATAAGTTATAGTGTAACAGCAAAATGATTTAATCAAACCACAAAAGACCGTATTTTCTATAGAAAATATAGCTGTAACTTAGACATGTTTAATATTAAAAGCAAACATTTGCAACAGATCAGAAATAAAACATACGCCTACAATAAAAATAAAGTCGTACACAAACGAAATCTTTATAGGCCTTCCCACAAAAGTTAAAGAGTTGACAACACTACAGAAAAGAAACTTCAGTTCTTCACAAAGCCATTCTACGAAACCGATTCACCAATCAAAATAGACTTTCCAACAAAATGCAATTGTCAGCATTTCGCATCAAACACAACAAACAAAAGACGATTCTGAACAACACAAAATAAAATTTAAACATCGTCAAATCAGGGTCGTGATTCCACGGTTATCAAAACAAAGGTTTTTTGTATTAAAATGTCATGGTGTCGAGGGGATTCGAGGTTTTTGTAAGGTTTCTATAAAAAGGGGATGTAACTGTTTCATTGAAGAGTTGGGGAAGATGCAGCCGATGGACCGCGTCGGGTCACGCCGCAGCTGCTGTCCGATGACCTAACTTGTTTCCATTATCATTGTCCGGACAATAATGGATTGTTATTAAGGTTGTAAAATATGGATTAGCATGTTAAGACAGACCCCAGAAGTCATATTGTTAGCTTAGTGTAAAGTAATAAATTTGAATTAACTTAAAAATTGCATCAAAAAATGTATTTAACTATAAAAATCCCTAAAATAAGTATTTTATAGGTCATCATTTTCAGATTTATGTTCTGGTAAAATACGGTCAGTGGTAAATTAAATGCTAAAAATCTATTGAATAATTGATTATTAACAATTTGCATCTTTTTTGTAATATTTATCACATTATTTTTTGCAAAAGCGACACCTGGTGGATGAAAAAAGAAACTTAAAATAACCTACAAAACTTTCGTTAAATTCACATCTTTCACTGAATACATAAAATACACACGTGAATTTTATTTTTAACCTAGTGACAATGGACAAGATCTCAGCGTTTCGACCTCCGACACGGAAGGTAAGATGTCACGACCTGACAAAATCATCACAATACAAGTCGTGAGCGTCACCGTCCATTCACAAGCAAACGTCTGAGAAAAGCCTACGTGCAACTATTTTCGCAGCCGAAATCCATTTGACACGCTTCTCGAAATTAAAAGAGTAAAAAATCAATAGTTTTATTGTGTTTGTTTCTGAGCTGCATTAATTTATTCGTCAGGAAAAGCTTCTCAATTTTTACGTTATTTGTGTCGATTTTTCACGCAAAATGTTACTTAAATCGTTGAGAATTATTTTATTCAACATTTTACAGTAACAGTAGTACAAAGATTTTCAAAAATAAGAAAATAAAATATACTTGAACATTGATACGGGCGCGCAAAAAACTACCCCATAGCTCGATAGATGGCGTTGGGATCGAGATAGATCGCGCTATGGTTTCGTTACCGCGATTTAGTTGGGTCGGAGCCGAATTTCTTCAAAGTTAACTTTGCGCAGAGGCAATATCGTAACCAATGAGGTTAATCCGAGGTGCGATTATTGCTAGTTGAAAACTTTACCAATACCCCGCCGTGTGGACGTGAAATACCGTCCGCTATGGCAATTTTTGAATGGCCGTAACTGGCCTAAGAATTATTCTGAAATATTTTGTCGATTGAGAATGGCGATGCGTTGCTGTAGACTCATTATTATAGCGTGAATATTTTAATAATAAAATAAAGGCTTGTAAATTACACCTGAATGTGTATTTGTATATATTTTAGTTTTTTAAGTTTATATATGACAAGAAAATAATGTAACGGAGATGCACAAACGAGCCGCTAGAGGGCGCCCTCGTTGAAACAGTGAAACTTAAACGTAAAATCTATTCACTACTGTCAAAGATGCATTAAAAATTAAGAGATCTAATAAAACAAAAGAAGTATGACATAATATTTATTTAAATTTTTTTGACTTGGCTATATTTATTATGAACAATAGAGGTCAATTACCAAGTAGATGACTAACAATTTTAATAATATTCATAAATAGATTTCAATAAACATGGGTTTCAAAGATAATACTAAAGTTATTGCTACTTTTGACACATGAATGACTTATTAATCAAGTCGGTTTGTTCATTGGCTGTTTAATACTTGTAATATTGCGTACTGGGTCCTATATTAAACATCATTTATCTGCCTGTCTGCGTAAACTGCACACCGCAGATGATATCCAAACATTAGGAAATTGTTTCTACGTTAAAATATTAATTATTATTGTTAAGATGAGTTTACAGTTAATTTTAAATTTTTATTAATAGCCTTATGTCCAAATACTCTTGCAAACGTCACTCAATTATGTTCTGTCGATACAAATTCTTTGTAAAATGAAAGAGACGGGACGATATTCAAGTACAAGTTAAAATTTAGTCATATTTCAGTATTTGGGCGTTAGTGTTAAAAAAGACTGCCTCGTTGGCCGAGTGGTCGCAGCAAGGGGTCTCGCCGTCTCTGGTCCGATTCTAGAGTACGACAAAGTATTACTGGGGTTTTAAAAAATGTCAGTTGTAGCACCGAGTCAGGAATTGTGCCCGATATATCGCAATAGGCTCACCCCCTATTACATGGGACTATTATTTTTCATGATCGATTTGTACAGTAAGGCTTGATTTTAGTCACCCACTGGCCAAACGCCATCCTATTAATTATGAAGATAAATAAACAAATATTTTACAGTCACTGAAGCTGGATATTAATATACAGTTTGGGAAACAGCAGCTCTTTTAAATTCAAATCTATTATAAGGAAAAGGGCATCGTAATATGAATAATCTTTAATAAAACTTGTAACATAATCTGGTTTTAAAAACAAATGACCGTCACTAAAAGGATTTTAAATCGATACAAACATTCGGCCGGATTACGTTTCGATCCAGATTTTATACTTATGATTTGACATTCATACTCGGTGAAAGCGCTCCCTTATTACCAATCGATTCAAGCGATAATCGATCGTTCGGTTCGCATAATCGCATTAACATCACGGGGGGTCCCGCTGTACGCGTGCCATTGCACTTCGGTAAGTGATCATACCATATACATAGTTCGACCAAACACACGCAGAACTTAATTTAGTAATCGATTCTTTATCAGCCCCCTTCAGGTTTTCAGATCAAGGCCCAACTTACCGAGTTACTCTACATTGTACTAATTAGCTTTCAAAAACTCATGTACAGAGTGACAGCTTATTTGTTATCCGAACGGAAACATTGGCCAATGTTTTGTCTGCTCACTGCGCCTGCGTTGCAAAACATGGAATCAATCAAAGCTGTACTTATCGAAATTAAAGGACGCAGCAGCCACGATCTCGCCGAGATGGATCGCTGAACGTTTAAAATCAAAATGCAATATTAATTGCTATCCTTGCGTGTCCCGGACACTCATTCCGTCATTTAACATTCAAAATTAACCGAGAAGTCGTTTTATTCGTGATTGTTTATGTGGGTATTAAAATGTCGCGTAATTTTAACGCAGTGAGTCATTATGGGCAAATGAATGATTTAGGTGGCTGAGTGGTGTGATAAAATATGTGACAGCGGCGAGCCGGCCGGTCAGTGGCGTGCGAGGAATGTCAGTCGGGAGCCGATGCCGTACGTACGCGGTGACGATAATCAGATGCAGTGGAAGCGTGAAATTACTGTAGACGTTCCGCCGGATTATTTTAAATATCGTTTAAAATGTATTTACGAAGGAAAACGGTGCTTTGTTCAACACCTGTACAGTTCTAATCCTTTCATTTCATCGACAGCGCAGTTCTTGAGAGTCATCGAATAAATGTATATTTTTTGAACACCTGTAATATATTATTACAGCGATTTCCTCATGTAATGGAAAGCTAATAGTTAATAGTTAATGGCAATTTCAATTAGATAAGGCTAAGTAATCGGTAGCTACGAATGGTACTAAAAAGTAAGACAGTCCTCAGATCCAAAGAACTCCAGAGCCTGGTTCATTGTAATAACTTTTATAAGCAAATAATCGTGGATCATCCAACGTCGCAGGATCATCAACCACACTAGCAACATAATCAAGATCCCACAAAAGCCGTACATATATAAATCGTAGCGTATGATGGCGAGGGCGGTATCTGCCGTGATTCATAAGCTCTCATTACTGACACATGGCGGCGTAATAGCTCGATTGATTTACGATACCGCTCGGTTTAATCGTTGCGTAATCGAGTATCGAATGTATCGATACTCTTGACGCGCCGACTGTATCGTCCTTATATCGAATAACACGTTTCGCAGTGGGAAAATTCAATGATGATGATTTTGCGTTACGGTTTTATTAAGAGTATCTTGTTATTCTTTTCCACCATCATCTTAACATCATCAGCCAAAAGACGTTCACTACTGACGATGAACTTACCCCGAAAAACTGTTAGATAGGCCAGATCTCTGACTTTTTGATAATTCCATTAGCTTTACCTTTGTCTTCCTATAATAAGAACAGTTTAAACATCTATTTGATTTCGAAAGTTATTATGCTTTAAATATACTCATGAAGTGCTAAAAGGGCCATACCAAAAAATACCGTCATGCGTCAGAAATGTGACAAGCCTTTTGAAAACATGTCCACAGAAGTTGTTGCAAAAAGTGAATTGTAGTGCCATCTTTCGATCATGCTAATTGTAGCATTTGTAATAATATGAAGACAAATGCTCGTGAATGTGTCTGCAGGTGGTAGTCGCGTGCGTGCTATCTGTTACACAGACGAGAGCGGCCTTTTAACATTATCTACGACCAGGGACAACTCGTATTTGTTACCGACTACTTCATGACTATCGAATTCCACACGCACTTCATAAGTACTAGTTTCCAATCGTTATAATATTATTAAAATTAATAAATGTTAATGTACCTCTAGTTGCGTGGGTGAATGTTTTCATCTTACCTATATTCTCTTAATTGCAGCTTGATATGTTGAGAAGTAGCAAGACTAATATTCAGACATAGTCAGGGAAACTTATCATATAGTTTAATATTTTCTCTATTCCAGATTAAATGTTAAACTTTCTTCATGAAAAATAATTATTATGCATGTCTAATTACTGCTATTCAATAAAAACCCTAACTGAATCACATTCACATCAAAATCCCCTAAATTCCCATTTGCACTATTACCCCATCACTTCTATGAAACAATCCCTCTCATCCCACCGTATCGTCCCAGTAATCCACGATCAACCATTATATTTTTATTCCTTCCACCAGGATGAACGTCTAAATCCGTTGTCAGTTCGTTTGTCACAGCGGCGACAGGCAACATGCTCGCCGATAACACTTGTTTTATTGTAACCGTTTTGGCAGCTGGGTGACGGTTTATCAGTGTTTCTTTTACGGCACGAATCATTTGCATATCGTATTTCTGGGTATTTTGTACCTTTTCATTTGCTTTTGTTTTGTGTGTAAGATTTGTAGTAATATTGATGGAGGAAAGTCTGGATTGATTCGTTTTTATTTGTTGTAAGAAGTTAGTGCAGATATCTCATGTTCATCTGAACGCATTGATTAGGTATTGTTATATAAAGGATAATGCTAAATAACCACGTTTTACAAGAATAGACTTGTTATTTGCTTTAGTTTTTATCTGTCTTTTTTCTTGTAACAGCTTCTGCGCAAATAGTATCTATTATAGAGAAATACGTCGTAAGGTCTTCGACACGACGCGCGACGCCACATTCGGCACGGGCCAACCGGCCGGTAATTATTTTAAGTGTCAATAAATAATAAAGTCGGCCGCGCGCCGTTGAGTGCCCGTCCATCTCTCTTATCTCAATTCTTAATGCGCCTCTTTGCTCGTTATTCTTTTTTCAAAACCTTTTTATTTCCTTTTTCGTTTATGTCATCCAGTGGAGAGGTTAAATTCTGTGTTGACAGCATGAAGGTTTTATGTTTTAATCTGGGCTTTATGGGCGTTTAATCGGTTGTATTAGAAAGAGTACGTCGTCGTTTATTTCTTGTTATAAAAGCTTATCTATTTTATGTTCGCTGATGGAGGTAAAGCCGAATGTGTCGTATTGTATTTTAATATATTCAAAGTAAAGCATAGCTGTTGGTTTAACTGTCGAGTAATAAAGCGTAGGTAAGATAGAGTTGACTAAAATTAACAATGCGATCTAAATAAAGTTGATATAATAAATCAAAATGTAACAAGTGGACATGGTTTTGTTGTGTTTGGGAACACAGCGGTCCATCGATCACGGCGCGTTCGACTCTGGATTTATGTTACGTAATTGCGGTGCGTGCGCGCAGCTTGTGCGCACAACGAGCGATGCCTTCGACATTATGTTGTTTTTTAACGGTTAATGTCTTGATATCTCTGTTAATGTGGCAGCCAAGTGTAAGTTTATTATTATTCGCATTGAGTAATTCCTTAACACTTTCAATAAGTTTAATGTAAATGACAACAAGTGGGTAGATTGAGCTGTCTATCAAATAAAGAGGCTATTGTAAATATTACGATGCATTCGTAATAATATTGTATTCTTTCGTTGTCGTCATGTGTTTTTTTTTTTTTTTTTTTTAAGGGGGGAAAATCATCGAACGACTTCTCCCGCCTGGGTGAGGCGGGAGGGAGTTTCAGACTCTTACTGTCTAAAAACCACCCCGTTCCTTCTCCTGCACGTCGAGCCGGAGCCCCGGTTACCCGTTAGGTTCTCCGCGACTCCGAATCGGCATCGGCCGTATTGGGCCCCATCTGTGGTGGTCTGATGGCTCTTTGAGGCGCGCGCGGAACGCGACGCGCCGTACGCTCGGGTCTGTTTCTGGTCGGACGGGGAGCCACCCATGCTCGCCGTCCGCAGGCCCGCGCTTACGGTGGCCGGAGATCGTCTCGCGATCCCCGACGCCCGGTGTGTCCTTCGCGATGGCTGGGTTGCGAGGAGGCAGCGCTTCGCTGCCTCACGCGTCCCGCCTCCTCCTTAGCTAGCATGACTGCTTCGCAAAAGGAGGAGACGGCATCCCAGTCCCCCTCGCTCCGCATCATGGCCTGCACTAGGCCCGGACGCGAGAGGTCGCCATCGCCGATCACTTCCCTGAGGACACGGCGGTGCTCAGCCCACGAAGGGCATTCTCCCACCGTGTGTTCCACCGTGTCCTCAGGGCGGTCCTCGCAGTGATGACACCCGGGCGTTTCCTCCCGCCCCATCAGACACAGGTACCTCCCGAAACTTCCATGTCCGGTGAGGACCTGCGTCAGGCGGTAGGTGAGGACGCCGTAGCGTCTCTCAAGCCACTCCTCAAAGAGGGGACTTACCGCTGCGATGGCAGCGAGCCCAGCCCTCGGTTGCGACAGTCGTTGCTGCCATTCCGCCATGAGATCGCGCCGGAGCTCATCCCGCCACGCACCTATTTGGCGCGGCAGCGGGGTTTCACCCCGGCGACGTGCCTCCGCGCGCATGCCGTACACGCGCGCGAGCACCTTCGCCTCCAGATCCCACGGCGGTAATCCGGCAAGGAGGTTCGCCGACTCCCCAGAGATCGTGCGGTATCCGCGGATCATTCGGATCGCCATGACCCTCTGTGCCATGAGCAGCGTCCGAGCGGGACGCCGCAACAGGTTTGGCGCCCAAACAAGGGCGCCGTAGAGGGCCATGGACCGCACGACCCCGGCGTATAACCTCCGGCAGGAGGCGTTTGGCCCCCCGAGGTTGGGGAGGATGCGTTTAAACGCAGCCCCCGTCCTCTCCAACTTTGGGGCCAATGTCGTCATGTGTAGGACGCAAGTAATGTAAATGTCTGTTTATTTAGAATAACTAACATAGTTAGTATAGTTGGAATTAATTTTAAACCCTGAAAATTACCGTTATATGGAAAATCTGTAAATTCTATACCCTGTAACAGTGTATGTACCTCTATTGTAGCAATTTACTAAATATTTGTAACTTTGTAGTAAAAACACACAAGTTTAAGGGGCCAAGGTTAGGAGACGAAGTTCACTTGCGGTTACAATCCAGTACTGAGTACTGTGTTGGGTTAAATTAGAATAATCTCTGCCACAACTCTGTCAAGGTTGCCAATTATAAGTTTATACTTACGTGGTCATTACTGCGATTGAGTTCCACAGTTTTAGAGGATGCTTCTAAGTGCTTGTATTGTTCATTCGTCCGTTTTAATGTCACTAATAAATTTTGACACCGTGCATCATTTTAAAATGGTTTTCTGTTAATCGCATTGTCTATAATTTTTGTTGTTGCAGGTGTCCTTTGACGGTTTAATCATAATGATCATTTACCATCACATGATTTATATCTTCGATTGGAATGCAAAGCTGGGATGCTAAGCTAAGAACGTAAAAAGTAATTTCACTGTCTCTAGTAATTCGAAATACAAATAAATCACTTCAAATCAGTCTTAACCCCTAAGGATATGAAAAATCTATAAGAAGCAAAGTTAACATAAAGCCAAAAAAAGACATTTGTGTAACAAAACTTCGTAGTTGTAGGTACAGTTCTATAGTATAGACGAACTTTACGATTTATTTCATAACCGCTAATAAACGTAAGCTTTATGAAATATGGCAGCGGTTCTAAACAAAGCTAGGGTGCAGCTGCGTTTAGTAATCTTACTAATGAGAGGGGACATCTCTAGCGCTCCACTAGTCTGTTATTAGCGCGCCGCGTGGCGCCACCGCAAGCGCCTTGTCATTTCACCTGTACTTACCTTCTTGTACTGGGTACTGGGTAGACGGACGATAAAGATCTAAGACTTTTTTGGGTCTTACCTAAAACACAGTGTCTGGATGATCGTGATAATGTGATCAAGTCGCGTCATTGGATTTGTACATGACCAACATTAGCGTACATTTAGATATCTATGCTGACGAAAGGTATAATCGTTTTCGTTTTGTATTAGATTAAAATAATATTCACGTGGAAAATGCAGTTTGTGTAGTAAAGTTAAGCCAGTTTGCAGAGATTATTACTCTTGGCGCATAACCGATCTAAATTGAAAATCTTTAGATCGATCTCATTTTTGGCAGAAAGACCATACAACTAATATCAAATCGGCCGTTAGTCTGCAGTCTGCAAAATCCTTATTACGAAAGATGTTTTTCGGTGGTTATAGTCGGTGCAGTTAGATCTCAACGCTTACTACACACAGATAACTATAATCCTTTTGTTTTGTATTTTCTCTCGATACTAACTGTTGCTTCGGTTGCCATTGTAAATCTTTGTGCTGTTATTGTGTTCTTGCCAATAAGTTTCGTTTTTGTAACTATAGGTTGGATAGTTATTTAACCCATAAATCCCCCCAAGCGGTCACCGGTGACCGCTTTCCACTAATATTACATTACATTATAGATCTTATTTCTAATGTTTAGAGAATACTTTTGTATGACCAAATTTAGGGGATGGATATCAACGGGTTAAGTAAGAATATCTACAGGTGTTTGAAATGGCATCTTGACTGTTTTTTGCCGCCTTCTCATATTTTGTCGAGATTCCCAAATATGCTTCAATTGTCTGTCAAATTCATGGTTTTGTAAATATCACATTTAGTTTTTCTACATTTCTGTGAAGTTTGTCTCTCTTAGTGAGGAATCTTGTTCAAATTTATATTATAAGTTTCATGAGACTAAATTTATTGTTATGTTTTTCGGCTTACCTACGTAATTATTTGACGAGGAATTCGAATCGTTTCAAGCCATGCTAGAGGCTCATATTCATGCGTGCAGCGCGACACTCAAGTTCCTCGTCAATAATTAGAGGAAAGTGACGAAATATGGAATAGTATCCCTAATATGGAATACCGGCTATACTAAGAAACTATAATTCACACACGCAAGAAACACTGTTTGTCTCTTTGTTTCTATCCCCATCTGCGGGTACAGGCTGTGACATATCAGTCGAGTGAGCCCATTCGTCAATATTGCAGTGTTTTGTTTTGCCGCTTCTGTATAACTTTCTAACGTATGTATGTGAAAGATACGCATTTTTCCTTTAAAAAGTGCACATCGTATGGTTTTAATAACTTTTAGAGACAGTTTAGATGTTCTTTTGTCGATTTCGGTGGTATTTAATTATATTTATTTCTTAAATATAAAAATATTAATGTCAGTTTAAAGTCGTTGCAAAATCCAATTATGGAATGGTCCATTGTTTTGTTTGATACAGACAGTGAGCTGATGCTTTGATAGAAAATACAACTCCAGACTCTGAAGATTCGGAGTGTATTTTCTGTGGTATTCTGTTTTCAAATGATACTCATAGAGAAACATGGGTCAAGTGCCTCATAATGTGGACTCTGGGCACATATTGATTGCCCCGGAGTAGAGACTGATGCCTGAATTTGTGACTTTTGCAAATACGTTGTGTTCTTTTCTATGTTGTACCAACCTTTCTAAAGAGTTTTATTTAAGTTCCGGTTTAGTTTTAATCGTATTAATAGCACTTATTCCATATTTGGGGTACCTATTCCAAATTTAGGTACCATTATTGTCGTTTAGTTTTTTTTTAATTTTTAACTCAAAAGAAGGAAACGTATGCAATTCTTGTTACAAAATAAAGCGAAAATATATAATTGTTGTAATTACCACAAAAAGTTTTATTATTTGCAACGTTTGTGAAAATTATGCGTAAGAAACAAAATGGTATTCCATATTTGGTCACTTTCCTCTACGGGAGTAAGTCGATAAACATATCTAATAATTAATTTGTTCAAATCCTTGATGATTTGTCTGATGTTGAATTCAGCAGCTTTCTTAAAACAGAAAGACAGTAGTCTACTCTTTCGTAATAACTTTTAAACGCTGTTGCAACGAGTAACTTAGAATCCGTTTAAATACTTTTGCGTGACGATAGAACAATTAAACACATAGATTTTTAAACCTCAATATAATAGTTTTCAATTATTTGTATAAATAAAAAATATCATCTTCTATTTTTATTGTAGGTAACCATTTGCCGTCCTAGTTTGCAAAGCGAAACGTTTGCATAATAGTTTTTGTAATTCCTATAATTTTAACAATGCTAAGTTTATGCTATTAGTATTAAATATAAATGTCTGTGAATCATTCATATTTACGTGGATCAAGATTACCTGTAGTGATCATTTAAATAATGACCCCAATGAGATGGACGAGGTTTAGCCTTAGGTTCTGTAAACTGTACTATAAAATGTATGTTGTTCTAGTAAGTACTAAGCATAGCAATAAAATATCGTTCTACTGCGTTTTTTTTTCCGAATGTTTATCCGTCCCGGCGCCCTTAACTCGTCGAGTACCGTCATTATAGACACAATTATAGAACAATAGGTTACGGTCACCGATGACCGCTTGGTGTTTGACAGTTTAAACTTGCAATCTACTCCAATTTTGACAATCACCACTCCTAAAGTTTATATGAACGTAAACGCAAAGAACCATCCAACTAGACCTTGACAAAATTCCAATTGCTGGTCCTATCAATATGAGCCACTTTTAAAGTCGACTAGTTATTTAGAGTGACTGAGAAAAAGCAGGAAATGACATATGTAATAGTAGTCATTCTTTATTTTAGTTTCATCACCTCGATGACTTTGATACGGCATGACTCATGGTTGTAATCGATTCTTAGTAAAATAAATAAATATACAGAATTTGAAGTGATAGTTTGAAGGACGAGGTGCAACAAGCCCGTGTCATTGGTAATTATGTTGCGCCCTGACCTCTCGCGTACCGTCGTAAACATAAGTGCATTTGGTTTAAAAGGTTTACTTATTTTAATGGATTGATTTTTGTGGATATAGTGTTATGGCAAACTAACAATGTATACTACTTTATACGAAATTCAATCAATGAAGTCGGTAAAAACTGGAATATAATGATGTCTCAATCTTCAGTTTCAATTCTCGCACGGAATAACAATTGGTGTGTTACCCAAATTGTTGATCCAGGTCCTGTGGGTCTTGCAGCAGGGCTTAGAAAAAGAAAAATGTTGAAAGTAATACAATTAATAGCTGGTCCCGGTCGTTAAAGAACATCAGGATGTAAAGTATCGTAATGGTAAACGATCTAGTGATTAAAGGATCTTTCAAATCAGTATATCAGTTTCAAAACCTTTTCAATGAAACAATCGAGTGTTCTGTTCTTAATACTTTATGAGTAGATATGCATTTTAGTGTCCGATTGTACAGCACGTAAACTGGCAAGCGTCTAATAGCGCACGTAACACACGTCTGGAGTCAGCACCTGGTGATGAGGTGGCGTCATACATCGGTTAGCAGAGCCTCGCCTCACCTCTGACTGGACGGTTAAACTGTAGACCGTGCTTTGAGTATGGTTTAATTTGTATCAAACTCGTATAGGAATTATGTAGTAATTTAATTTCTTGAAACTTGAATGTTCAAAAAAACTGCCTCGTTGGCCGAGTGGTCGCAAGTGCGACTGCTGGGCAAGGGGTCTTGGGTTCGATTCCCGGGTCGGGCAAAGTATGACTGGGTTTTTAAAAGTAGTAGCACGGAGTCTGAATATCGGAGTTGTGCCCGATATATGGCAATCGGCTCGCCCCCTATTACATGGGACTCATAACATAAATAGTGAAAAGTGAGTGTTACTTCTGTGTGCACCTCTGCCTACCCCTTCGGGGATAAAAGGCGTGATGTTATGTTATATATATGTTATGAAACTTGAATGCTTTTATTGAGGGGGAAAATATCATCCAATGTCTTCTACCGCCCGGGTGAGGTGAGAGGGAGTGTCAGACTCCTACTGACGAAAAACTACTCCGTTCCTACTCCTGCACTTCGAGCCGGAGCCCCGGCAACCCGTTAAGTCCTCCGCGGCTCCGTATCCGATCAGCCCTAATGGGCCCCATCCGTGGTGGTCTGACGACTCTAAAGCGCACGGAACACGACGCGCTGTACGTTTAGGTTCGGTTCTGTTCGGGCGGTGCCCGTGCTCGCCGTCCGCTAATTCAGGTATGCACAATAGATTCGCTTTAAAATTTTACTAATTACAAGTAAGTGTGGCATATTACTAACGAATTAGAAATGTTGTAAGTTTTATTGTCTTGTCATACTGGGTAGTTTAGTTAGTTATTTGGTGCGACTTTTACAGTAAATGAAATAATATTAATTAAAGTTTTCAAAGCAATTACATAATATTTACGAAGTTAATGCTCGTCTAGTTTTAATAGTTCTCATCAATCTTCCAATGCATCAACTCACGCGTATGAGGTGATGAGATGACGTCACAACTGCTAAGCAGAATTAGCTACTAATGAGAGGTGAACGTAATTATCCTCCTTGGATACAACTATTTTTGTACTTCTTAGGCAGTTTGGTGTTTTTGTGGCAAACTAAATTAAATGAAGTTACATTAATGTTTGTAGCTGCTTTAATGACAAAAACGTTGTCTAATAGTTGGGAATCATCTTCAGTTTCATCGCAGCCATAAACATAAAGCAACAGGCTATTTTATTGATAACAATTTTATAATTAACTAAGAATCCCATTGAAAATTGTTGAAAATCATCCCTTAAATTTGTTCATACAAAAGTAGTCTCTAAACATTGGAAATAAGGTCTATAATGTAGAGGTAGTTAGTGGAGAACGGTCACCGGGGTTATACGGATTTAGGTATCCGTCTAGCTTATTGGTCAGGTTGAATCAGATTTAGGAAAACTGTTATTGATTTTTCGTTAATACGTCACTATCACCATGTAGTGTACACCTAGTAAATGACAGTAGTAGTAGGGGATAGGCCACCCCCTATGACAGTAGGACAAACATAGCAAAATATAGGCTTATAAGTTTTTAAATAAATCATTTTGTCCACAGAGCTCAGTATCTCCAGTGGAGGAGAAGCCTAGCAGTGATACTAACTACGTGGTGGGCACCTGGCCGCAGTCCACGCCTGGACACACTGGGTACCTCACTGTCGCGACGCTACCACCTCCATATGCACGTAGTAAGTATAAAGGTTTAAGTCCTAGTCTGTCGGTAGATAAGTAAGTTCATTTTCCGCTAATGATGGACATGTTGTGCTGTGCAAAGGACATTTGAAGGGTTATAGTTTTAGGAATCAGACTGCTTCGTCGACCGTGTGGTCGCCAGTGCGACTGCCGGGCAAGGGGTCTCGGTTCGATTCCCGGGTCGGGCAAATAATACAGTTTTAAAAAAAAAATCTCAGTAGTAGCACGAAGTCTGGAATTGTGCCCGGTATATGACAATAGGCTCATCGCCTATTACATGGGACTCATAAATCGTGAAAAGTGGGTGTTATATTGTACAGTGATGTGTACTGTCGTAATGTGCACCTCTGTCTACCCCTTCGAAGATAAAAGGCGTGATGTTGTGTTATGTAGTTTTAGGAATCTTTACTCGTACGCTCCACTGCTGGATAATGGGCTTCCTACAGATACCCAAGATCTTTTCGCCTTTTACCTCTTATCTTAATAAGTCTCCTCCCCCTCCTCTTATGGAGATAGGAAGCATTGCAATAAAACAAGGAGCTTCAACTATGCTTTTATTTTGTTTCAGGTAAACCGAAGAAAGCAACAAAAGTAGAAAACGATGAGAAGAACGCTGAAAATGGTGATAACATTGTTGATGAAAATGAATGATGAATAATGTTTTACGTAATTACCTAATATTGTAATGTTGTTATTTATTAATAAATGAATAATAAGTAGAATGAATTTTTATTTTTTGACCCTTATCTACTACTGTACACTGTTACACGCAATTTTCATCAGTAATGAGTGACATTAAGCCTAATGCTAAACCCCATCGAAACACTTACCAAGAACGTTGTGCCTGAACTTGGGTCGACTCCTTGTTACTCTCGCAACCACTCGACAATGAGGCAAATAAAGAGAAATCCATAAAACATTTAACAGATTCCTTGACTTATTAAAAACGACAATATCTCAAACACTAGACGGTCAAAAATAACCACATTTCCGAACCTCTCTGGGTTCCAACACGTCGTAAGGATATTTTGCTAACTGGTAGACAGGTTGAAAATTTATTAATTGAAATTGTATTGAAATTAAATGACTTTGGGTGAAGTGAATGCTTATAAAACCTCGGAAAACCGAAGGTACCAAAATTGATGAATGGCGAATATCGGAGTTTAGGGTATGTAATTTAACAAACTGGAGTTCGTTCTAGTGACGTTTTTTACGTTCCCAAATTGGAATGGAATACGTCTTATTTGATGTGATTTCAAAGTCTGCGTGTGCTTTTAGTTAAGGTACTGTTTTTATATTAATTCTCCCCGAACTCCTGGTCCGTGCCCTTGGCGTAAATACTTTTTTTTTTACAATAAAGCTACACAATATTTGTAAAGTACCTATGTTACACACTACAATTATTACTACAACAATACGTTACACAATAACGAGCTACTATCTATTTGTATCTATTTCGACGGATATACCTCTACGAAATCAGCCCACCAATACGATGAGAGCCGACCTGACCCAGCAGAAGGCACTGGTTCACTAGTGTGACTTGTGTATCTACAATTTTTTCGCTCCCAACACACAGCGCAACCTACTGCAAGACATTTGTGTGCATGACGCTTCAGCCTTTACGACGTTGGCTGATTCCAAAAGAGCTTACAATAGTCCAAAAGTTAATTTGTTAGTTTGTATATCCACATATTCCTGGATACACAATTCTTGATGTTGTTTTTTTTTGGGGGGGGGGGGAATCATCGAATGACTGCTCCCGCCTGGGTGAGGCGGGAGGGAGTGTCAGACTCAAAACCACCCCGTTCCTTCTCCTGCGTTTTACGTTTTATCACAAGGAACATTCCCCGCCCAAAAGAGCACCCACAATCGCCGCGTCTATGTTTGGTTTGATGGCCATGCTCGCTTGCTCGCTTCCATCAGCCACCCTCCCAATTTGTTTGCTTAAGGTACCTGTTACGTGTGTAACAGTCATATCAAATCAAATTAGCTTGTCCTAATTTCAAGCACAAAAGCCTGCTTTGATTGAGAACTTGTAGTACTTAGCATGTGTGTCGGAATGTAGCTCAAAATTGCCATGCTAATTTCGACCATCCTATTTTTTTACCATTTTTGAGTATGGACGCACGCTATTTTAGAGCATGTGAACAGAACCTTAAGTCTCTCTTTAGTATCATTGAGTATGATGAGACTGGACGCTACGAGTCAGTACAACAGAAATGTAAATAAAAACAACGAAAATAATTTGTTAATATACTTTATTAAACGAAAAGCTTTAAAATAGGTACAATGATTGGCAACTTAAATCTAAATAAATATATTCCTTAAACTAAAGAGTTAATAATTGACTCGACTCGCACTAAATAGACTAATATTACTTAGGATATAAATCATAAAATAAAATATGAATAATTGTAATCAAATATTAGTAATTGTATAAAAAGGAACAAAGGATTTAGCACTCAATATTAGTAATAATAATAAATGGAAGCATTGAACACAAATATTATTTAATATATAAAAATTTGGCATACCGGATCTTTTTTCGCCACGCACGCTACAAGAATGGAATGGGCACGATATTTTAATCGACTTCAAAAAAAAGAGAAAATATTATCACTAAAACTGTTCTGTGATAAAAAAAAAGATTCGTCTCAATTCCAATCCTGTGCACAATTCAAATAAAAACGTCACAATTTAAAATTCGCATGAGGAACTATCACAGGACTGTTATTTTCCATACCGTTAAAAACGTTAAAATATCTAAATATACGAGTATTCCATATCTTATAATATTTTCTACTAATATAATATTATAACGTATGTTATTTTTTAATTCATTAAGTTATATGCTCTAATATTCGTTGACCGTCTAGTATTATATTTAATTAAATGGACTTTTTCAATACGAGGCTGAATATTATTCGACTGACGTAATGGTTTGGCGAGGAACTAGACTATTTTCAAGCCATGCTCGGGGCTCATATTCATGAGCAGCATTATTATTTTTCGTCTGATTTGTAAATGTTTCAAGATTAATGTTTAATTAATATAATATTAAATTCGAGATAGCCAAGCATCTCTCTACTATATTATTGTTCTAATATTATAATATCTATCGTATTTTAAAATTAATTACTTATAATTATAATAGGAGTTACGTGTGTAAATATAATTATGTTATAATTTCTATATTTTATGAGTTTGTAAGAAAATGCTTTTTATAATCTTAGTTATGGAATGGTTATTTAGGTTTATTATTTTTATCATATTATTGTGCATATATCTGTATTAGAGATATGAATTTTCACGATCAATAAGAATGTTACTGATTTTAGTGAGATCTTCAAACTATGTTATTTGACTCAGTTGGCTTATGATACGACTCTTGCGCAAAGTCTAGTAGGATCGATTCCCGCTCGATAAATTTCGATCACGTTGTACTGCTTATGCAGTAATCTCAAACACTACAAAATTTTGAGCGAATTGCGTAAATCCCTTTAAATTTTATTAAATACCATATAATCAGTAAATACTGTGTTGATAGTGAAAACTCACTCACAAAATGTCTAAACTTAAAACTTGGTTACAACGATTAACTTCTTAAACGTAATAAAAAATAAATAAGTAAACTGACAATCATTAAGACTTTGACTGCCAATAAAAAACTGTTGAAGGTAAATCCTCCGTTTAACGCCGGTCACCGGTGACCCCCATGGCGTTCAACGTGTTAATTAAATTCTACTGCAATAACGTTAATATTTTCGATCTGCCCCTACAAATTCTTCATAACATTTTTATAAGCCAAGGATACACTACAGTCTAAATGTCCTACGACACGTGCCGCCAGCGACGTTGCATGGAGTAGCGCCAGTTGCGACTTTGGTCGACATGTCTGGCAACATTAACGTCGCTGTAGACACAAGGCGCGCGCTGTCACCATATGTCGGGCGAAATCGGCAGGCTTCGCTTGACATGTAGCTGGTACATATCGTGAAACATTTATAGTGTATCCTTGAGTTCAAGAACGTTAAAATGAAGTGTAAATGTTATTAAAATGCAACAGTTATTTAGTAACGTTTAGACATATTCTTTCTCGTTATAGTTACGTTATTAACTTCAGATCATTATAACATTTTGTCAAAATTATAAAAAAACTTGTTAGTGTTCCCATATAAAAATCTGTTGAATAGTCACTATAGTATACACTGGATTGTTAACTTATAAATCAATTCAGTTAATTTATCATAAGACCTAATCTAAAGCTTTGATTACTAATACGTGGTCTAAATGTCTAAGACAATTTCATCTTTTTTACTTTACTAATTGCCAATAAGGACTGTCGTGTATAAACGCGACAGTAGAGCCGCTAGTCAGCTGTAGCCAAATGCCATTTAACGCTTGTCTACATGTAGAATAGAAAACCAAATGATATGAGATTGATGTAAATTTTGACACTTTTCAATGTCATCCCCATACATTTAGTTTTCTACTCTCTCTGTAGGCAAGCACTAAAGTGGCGTATAGCTAAAGGCACTGTTGCGCAATCAATTTGTTACTATCAAATCATTGCAGTGGCCAGGAGTCCAACTTAGTCCAATATCTCTAATTGTTTATTGAATTTTAGAGTTTATATTTAAAAAAAAATTAAATTGAAAATCAAATAAAGAAAGACAGAGAAGAGTAGGCTGACCCTGCTACTGGACGTTTAATTTTTGCGAGATACCGTGATGCGGTAAATGGGGCCTTAGAACACTAACGCCATCTAATGAGCGCAAACACGAAAGTCCTCATTGCCATCACTTTCAATACTTTCCAGACTTGAATGTTTACTTTTATATATTGTCCATGTTAAAGATTGTTACTTTTTTTATTATCTGTATTACAAATTTACCTAAAGTCACTGAAATCTGTCTTCAACTGTATTGTGGGTTTGGCCGGTTTGGCGTCAAACACTGGACGTTGCGTCTGTGAAGTGCGTCCCGATCGAGCGGTCGCTTGGTTCGCCTTCAACGCATTTTCTAATTTGCTGCGGAGTTCCGACGACTGTTGCATCATTGTTTTGAATTCCTGGAAATATGAGAAAAGTGATTTTAAGACTAATACTTGTGAACGTACCTCTTCATGCCTCAAAAACGCATAAGTACTTTTTTGAGGGGGGGGGGGATCGTCCAATGGCTTCTTCCGCCTTAGGTTAGCCGAGAGGGAGTGTCAGACTCTTACTGACTAAAAACCACCCCGTTCCGACTCCTGCTTTTCGAGTCGGAGCCCCGGCAACCCGTAAGAACTTCCGCGGCTCAAGGCATAGGTACTGTAATCTGGACTGGCCCAGCCGAATCACAGGTTGACAAGGTTTTGGTTTTAAAAGAAACATTACCCAATACTTAGACTTTCTCTTATCATGGGTGCAGTTTTACAAACGTAAAAATTCACATACATGTCACACCCAACCTGTAACAACAATTTGTGGATCACCCAAGAAGTTATTCCATGTGGTAATCGAACTTATTACGACACGCTGTTCAGCAGCCATTTGCCCAGCCACTTGACGATGTGCAGTACATTTTTTGCATTTTATTAATAAAAACTATATACAAATTCGTCGGTAAGTTTTTGAGTTTATTGCGTTCATTTAGACAAACGTAAAAACAGAATTTTTATAAAGTATTATGTGATATACCTGTGGGTGTTTAGGCCCGACTCTAGTGAGCCAGTGCAGCGCAAACTCGTGCAGTGCGCGGACGTGGGTCGGCGCACGCTGCAACTCCGGACCTTCGCGGAGATATGATATTACGATTGGGACTAGCAGCCATAGCATTTTGATACCTGTAATACACGAACAGGTCATAAGTTGTTTTGGACACCACTGAAGTGTAGGAAAACATGAAGAAACCTGGATTGAAAATCATTAATTTGCGCCAATCTACCTTGAGTAAGTGTGGTGATCACGCCTCTCTATACGAGAAGAGGCTTTTAACCAACTGTAGAAGGCCTCTGCCTTAGTACGATTTACTTTAACGTTTAAAGTAATCGTAACGAGTACGCGTTTGGCGCTGTGATTGGCCAGCTCCAATGAACAAACCAATCTGAGCACCGAACGCCGTCTCGTTTCGATTACTTTAAACGAAAAAGAAACTCGTACTAAGCCCTCTGTTTATAGGTTGATATGAATAGCTAACCTTCATCGACAAATAGAAGTAGGCTAAAAAATTACCTTTAGGTCCATCCTCTATAAAGCAGCATACAAAATGACAATGTTACGATTAGTGTATTTTACAATTTGTACAGTGCAGCAGATTACTAATTACAATTTATTTATTTTTAGCCATGGTTATCTCATGTACGGCTAAAACCTCACTACTTGACCCCTATGAAAAGGATTGGCCACACAAAGCTATAAAAAGAGACAAGTGGAAGGAAGGTCCGGAGGCCTTTGCCTTGCACTGAGACTAATTACAAACTAACTACACACAATTTTGTAAAGTGTTATTGGTTAAATATACAGTTCTGTACACAATATATGACTGCACAAACGAAGAACTCGTTGATACGACATTAAAAATAGTTTTGCAAATTCAAATAACATTTGCGCAATAAAACAGGAGGTGGGGAGTCTTGCGCAAAAAATAGCGCATTAAATTAAACTTGAAATAGACACAGAAAACTGAAACTGTCGAATATTTGAACTGAAGTGAAATTGTTAACGTGTGTATTTTGAAAACCGAAAACTTCAATCCTCAAAGATAAATGAATCAAGAATTTTTTATCCTGACCTACCGAAACCAATATTTGTAAAATCTGCAAAGCATCACTACATAGTATAAAACAAAGCCGCTATCCACCGTCTGTCTGTCCCTATGTATGCTTAGATCTTTAAAACTACGCAACGGATTTTGATGCGTTTTTTTTAATCGATAGAGTGATTGTTAAGAAAGGTTTATATGTATAATACATTAATATTGCACCCGTGCAAAGCCGGGGCGGGTCGCTAGTTATTATATAAATTTCAATACAAATGACTCACGAGCAGAATCAGGAGCGGCATTAACGAGATCATCGAGCGCAGATATGGCGGCTATGGCGGCCTTAGTATGCGACATGTCGGCGGGGCGGCGCGCGGCGGCGGCGCGCGCGATGACGGCGGGGGCCAGCCCGCGCGCCCACCACGACACGCTCGACGCCGTGCCCACGCTCCATACGGAGCGTAATACTGCGCAGCACGACGAGAATATCTGGAATGACGTGTAGTTTATTAGTATTCATATTGTTATCACTATTAGATAATAGGAGATCCTCGCGAGGAGATCCTCGCATTTGAAGTTTGTCCATTAAAATGTCATTAACTCGTCTTTACCCAAAGCTT
The DNA here is from genome assembly GCA_038387885.1 of Spodoptera picta. Classification (NCBI taxonomy): domain Eukaryota; kingdom Metazoa; phylum Arthropoda; class Insecta; order Lepidoptera; family Noctuidae; genus Spodoptera; species Spodoptera picta. Next base: position 252,812 of record JAZHFQ010000233.1, on the reverse strand, counting down.
TTTACCCTTGCGCAAAAAAAAAAAACTTTTTTTATGGGACAAGCCCGCCACCGCCTTCCAAAACCGCTGCAGCTCCTGTAAGCCAGGATCTACAGTAGATACAACCATGAAAACACCGGAACACTGAAGTCCGGCGCGTCCCAGGAACATGAATAACTGTCTTGGTTCCCACAACGCAGTGAATCAGAAGATATTAATTATAAGAGAAGAAAAAAACGATAGTTTCCTCTAACACACACACAATTCATCTTCTTCCTGTACAAAATATAAAGCTACTTCTTTTTCGGTTTATAACTATAGAAAAATACCTATTTTTATGGCATAAGCCGGTAAACGAGCAGACGGATCACCTGATGGTAAGTAATCAACGTCGCCCATGGTCACCTGGAACACCAGAGGCATTGTGCGTTACCAGCCTTTTGGGGATTAGGAGTTTGATGATCGTTGGGGATTCAGGAATTGGGAAGATTGGGGAAGGGGAGGGTAATTGGGCCTCCGGTAACCTCACTCACATGACGAAACACAACGTAAGCCTTGCTTCACGTCGGTTTTCTGTGAGGCCGTGGTCTCACTCCGGTCGAGCCGACTCATTCGTGCCGAAGCATGGCTCTCCCACACTTATTATTTACTACCCTAGCACCCTTTTTATAAATATCTGTCACATTCATGCACCTGTTCATAATCCAACGTAACTTTGTAGGTGTCTAGTACACATACCTCATTATCATTAGTTTCAAGACACTGTCGGAAGTGGTTGATGCACGGGTAGTGTAGAGGCGGCGCAGGAGTCGCCTTGTTCAGAACTACCGCCATACCTCGCGCCCCTATTATAGGCTCGATACGTTGCTCTGGATCATCTATGAAATGAATAAGATTCTTGTTAGGCTAATTTAGAATAACTTCGCTTAAGAATTAGGCAGAAACTACATGATCATATTGAAAAACATGCTTATCTACGTATTCTAATGATTATGAAAAAATCATATGTTGGATAGACCATTTGCCGAGGAAGACCTATAGGCCATAAAACATCAGTCTATAACCAATAGGAGCCCAGCAGTGAAAGAATCAGGGCGAGAGTAGCTAGTATTACACTGTTGGTTTAAGTTGACAAAAAATATCGACTGTATTTATAATTTCCAAAGTACACATACCACTCTTAACCCTCTCTACAAGTTTAGCAAGCGCGCTCTGCAGTAGCTTGGCATGCTGCGCGGCAGTGTGAGTATGTAGTCGAGGAGCGCTGCAGTCGGCCGCGCTATGTAGCAGTAATACTCCGCACTCCGCCGCCGCGCCTTGTCCGTGGGATTCGCGTAGTATCTCCGTGGCTAGGTATAGTAGGGTTGGTAGAATTGATAGGGCTCCTGTGTATAAGGATAGTTTTAATGAGTTATAAGAATGTATGTAGTAAGTACTTTATAATCTTAATCTTAATTATTTCGGATTGAACCGATACCAACTCTGTTGAATTGCTGCCCGGCTAATGACAAGGACGAATTTATAAATCCGATGGCCAAACTTCAGGAATAAAGTGACACAATAAGAAGAATACAAATTAATATATATTATTACACAGTGCATAGTGATGACAAAACATATAAGAATATTGAGCGAAAGTAAAGTCTTTATACTTGCGCAACTATTATGTAGTAATATGCGCTAGATGCGCAACTACCAAATACATCTGCGCAACATGAATATTCAACTTTTTGTTATGCGCGATTATGCGATTATGTATCTTTATAAAAAATTAATATGATTAAACGATCAGCCGTTATAGGTTCAAAAAGAAATATTTAGAAAAAGAACCCAAGAATATAACTTAAAAAACGAACTCACCCTGAGGACTAGTCAACGACGGTAATTCAGACATGGCAGTCAAAGTTTTGACTAGCAGCGTATCACCATGTACTCCCAAACCCTTTGGCACTCCAATCACTCCTATGGCGCCTCCCTGTTTCTTAGGTGAGAGGGCTGGGAGGCGACGGACCAGCAAACAAAGGCAGGCTTCCAAACAAGCGAAGACTACTGACTTTCCAGGAGGTAAATCCCCTGTGGGACCTCCTTCTCCTAGAGTGTGGACGACCTCGAGAACTGATTGAGGAGTTGTACCGTCTGATGCTTCATCTGGTGCTAGTTCTGGGAAAGGATAATATCATTATTGTAAGTTATTTGTTGTTTTGAAGATGTTTCTTTTTTTTTAATTTGACATAGAATAATGATGAACATGTTAGGATCTAAGAAGACTTGTGAAGTAAATTCGGCGCTATCCTAACATGACCACAACCCAGTCTAATTTTCATAATACTAACTAGAAGTTAACTTCTAATTTTAGCCTTATTAGCAGGTATAGTTTTTCTCTCATTTATTTGCTCATCTATCTGTAGGAAAAAGTAATTTTGAATTTCTCAAATTTAATATCTTAATACAGAACTGGCTGTAAAGTCCTTCCACCAAACACTTACCTTTAATCTTGGCCTGCATATTAGCATGAAGTTGTTCCTTAGCGCCTTCTATGACTAACTTCAGTACATCAGCTGCTAGAAGCAATGCTTCGATGCTCTCCTGAGTAAGTCCGGTCCGGTGAATGATTTGACACAGTTCTATTGCTAGTGCCCTGAAAATGAATAACATTTCTATAGCTTATTACATTGGTTTAATTGAAGTATAGTTCGATCAAAACGGGAACAAAGGATCTTGTGATCTGTGCTAGCTAGCAGTCGTAGTAGTAGTAGTGGTCTCTTTCTGTTCAGTCGTTCCTTCATATCTGAGGATCGTGGTCAGTATCAGGATTGCATCTGGAGCGCATGATCTGCTTCCAGCGGTTTCTATCTAGCGCGTCTATTACTGCCGTGCAAAATTTTGAGGACGAGTCTTTTATTTGATCGGTCCATCTTGTTGCCTTCGGTGTACCGTGGTAGACAGCTTCATATCAGAATTGACAGTAATAGAATCAGGTGCCATGTTTTCATTATACCAATATTTTATAGAGCAGTTTAACTATTTCTTTACTCTACCAAACATTCTTCTAATACACTTATCAATTTATATACCTCTATATGTCGCAGAACAAAGATGCACAACTATCGAGTATCGTTATTCTAGAACAACGCCATCTGTTATCATTTGTCGGAAACGTCAAGCAGTGTGTACTTGGGTGATGGTCGGTACGGGGCGTGGCATGTTGGCATTTGAAAGGCGTGAAAGGCGTCACTTTTGAGTTGGACACGAGGGTGAGCGGTTGTTCTGCCAGCCCGTACCGAACTTACCGCGTTTACGAAGAATCCGTTTTCCGAAGTACCCCCAATGGATGCATTTTCTCCGACATCAGAATTGGGATGCAACTCAAACGCTCCACGTAGGGAAGGTGCCTGTGCTATTCAAGAAAAGTGTAAAGACAATGCGCACGTTTTTGGAGGTGACGCAGAAACGGAAAAAATTAGCGTTTCCTGCTTGAGCAACAAAACAAAAACTTTATGGCTATCGTACAAGCCATGAAAACCCCTTCTACGATTGTGGATGTTCGCCTACCTGACTTTGAACCTGAAAAACGAGACGTTGACAATTTTGACGATAAAGACTTAGACTCGGACTGTAGCAAAACCGATGTGACGGAACTAGATGATAACGGAGGGGATGGACCTTCATGTCACTAGTTGTCACCTAGTATGCAAGTCGCTCAGATGGCATGCATCTCCATGCCGGTCGTAGCGTAGGCGTAAAATCGGGCACCATTTCCCGTCGCAGTGCGGCCACGAATGTGAGTGGCGTGCGTCTTGTTTGGAGATGTAGACTATCGTTGTGTTGCCGAATGGAGGCAATATGTTGTGTTGCCGGATGGAGGCAATAGGTTGTGTTGCCGGATGGAGGCAATGTGTGTGTTGAGGTCGGGTACCGGATGGAGGTCCTGTTGGATTGCCGGATGGAGGCAATGTGTGTGTTGAGGTCGGGTACCGGATGGAGGTCCTGTTGGATTGCCGGATGGAGGCAATGTGTGTGTTGAGGTCGGGTACCGGATGGAGGTCCTGTTGGATTGCCGGATGGAGGCAATGTGTGTGTTGAGGTCGGGTACCGGATGGAGGTCCTGTTGGATTGCCGGATGGAGGCAATGTGTGTGTTGAGGTCGGGTACCGGATGGAGGTCCTGTTGGATTGCCGGATGGAGGCAATGTGTGTGTTGAGGTCGGGTACCGGATGGAGGTCCTGTTGGATTGCCGGATGGAGGCAATGTGTGTGTTGAGGTCGGGTACCGGATGGAGGTCCTGTTGGATTGCCGGATGGAGGCAATGTGTGTGTTGAGGTCGGGTACCGGATGGAGGTCCTGTTGGATTGCCGGATGGAGGCAATGTGTGTGTTGAGGTCGGGTACCGGATGGAGGTCCTGTTGGATTGCCGGATGGAGGCAATGTGTGTGTTGAGGTCGGGTACCGGATGGAGGTCCTGTTGGATTGCCGGATGGAGGCAATGTGTGTGTTGAGGTCGGGTACGGGATGGAGGTCCCGTTGGATTGCCGGATGGAGGCAATGTGTGTGTAGAGATCGGGTACCGGAGGGAGGTCCCGTTCGATTGCCGGATGGAGGCAATGTGTTGTTTGTGACGAGGTTGGGTACCAAACAGAGCATTGCATACTAGATTTGGTCGGAATGTTTCATGAATTGACTTAAAATTGACGTTTATTGAAACTGATGTTGAGTTATGACTTAAATGTCGAAATTTCCTTTATGAGGTTTGATGCGAATATGTGAATCAGAATAACATTGTGTTGTTTAGATTGCGTGAGTTTATCTCTCGATATCTTGGTCAGGAAGGCCGAGCAAGGAACGTTTCACTTTCGGTAAATTCTTGTTCCAGATGCTTCACACGAGGACGTGTGAAATTGTCAAGATGGCCGTGTCGCAGAATCAACAAAGATGCACAACTATCGAGTATCGTTATTCTAGAACAACGCCATCTGTTATCATTTGTCGGAAACGTCAAGCAGTGTGTACTTGGGTGATGGTCGGTACGGGGCGTGGCATGTTGGCATTTGAAAGGCGTCACTTTTGAGTTGGACACGAGGGTGAGCGGTTGTTCTGTCAGCCCGTACCGAACTTACCGCGTTTACGAAGAATCCGTTTTCCGAAGTACCCCCAATGGGTGCATTTTCTCCGACATATATATAAAAATGAAACCCGTTTCCTGTTGTCACACTATAACTTGCAAATGGTTTGACCGATTTGGCAAATTTTATGTTTGTTGTGTTTGTTATTGTTAGGAGAATGTTTTTATGAAAAAAATCCTGAAAATTCTACGGGAACGGGAGAAAACGGGATTGTGCGTACGACGTCGCGGACAGAAGCTAGTATTAGATAATAATACACACCTATCTTTCAGCAGTCTGGCTCTGTTCTCAGGCGCATCGAGCAGTGTGACCAGAGACAATAATACAGAGATTATATTCTCATCGCTCATATCACGCTGTGCGCAAAGAGCTTCCGTGCATATACCTGAAATAAAGAAACGATTATTTTGAAACTTATTAAAATTAGCCTACAATATAAACCACTATTATTACAAATTCATTACGTTTCCTACATACTTTAGTTGGATAAATAATAAATTATAATATTCTTTGGAAATTATGAATCTACTTACCGAACAGAAGATGGAATCTCTCGTCGATGGGTTCAAAAAATTCAAAGTTTCCATTTTCAGTCTTCGACGATCTGTTGTCTAAGCCACCTTCCGATTTATCTGAGGACGTAGAGAATATAGATGAAATATAAATGAAACTTTATCACCATGATGAGAAGCCACTTGATGATTTTCCAGCCTTATAAAAAAGGAAAGGTAGAAAGTGTCATCACTTATAGTAATATCCATAACAATGTTATGATGCTGAAGATAATGTGTGTTTTAACGCTCTAATCTCAGGCTTAGCAGTGCAATCGCGCTCAGGTCCCGGCATTTTAGCTGAGCACTGGCCTTTTTGCATCATGTACCCTGTTCGTGATGTCGTGGTGGCCCGGAGGTTTAAGACTCCCGCTTCTTACGCATGAGGCTGCGGTTTCTAAACCTACCAACGGCAAGTACCAATGTGTACTTTTCAGAGTTATATGTACTTTCTAAGGTTATTCAGACACCACTGAGAAACGGCGAAGGAAAACATCGTGAGGAAACCTGGGCTTATAATTTCTAATTATAAGTTTGAAATCGCCAACCCACAATTGAGCAAGCGTGGTGATTAATGCTCAAACCTTTGCGTGTGAGAAGGGGCTTTGCTCAGCAGTGGGCATTATGGGCCGTTGATGTAACACTGTTCAGTTTTTTTTAAACTATTTTATGTTTTGTAACGGTCTGTTTTTCTTTTTTCTTCTTTCTAATGGTTCAAATTGGATAATTATTTTTGTGTTGGATAGTCCATTCATCGAGGAAGGCTATAGGCTATAAAACATCACGCTACGACCAATAGGAGCCGATAAGGAAGTGAAATTTTATGGGAGTAACAAATTAATATGAAACAAGTTTCCTACAAATAGGCAGTGCGCCTTAAGTCTCAGCGGGGTGTCTACCCATTATAGGGTCATAAATATACAATATTATTATCGTACCAGTAGTAGGCAGAGCTCCCCCCTTGTTATACCGTAGCGCGGCCGCGTACAGTAGCTCGGGCCAGGCGCGCGCGTAGTGGAGGCGAGACGCCTCCGCCGTCTCCGCGCAGTAGAACGCACCGCCACCGTGAGGGAGCTGAGATGCGAATTCTGGAAATTAATAAAAATTGTTTAACAAAAATAAATTATAATTTTAGCGCCGTGGATCCTTCACTGGGAAGAAACTAAGACATTTTAACTTGTGTATGATAACTTTGCAAATGATGAGATGAGATTATTTATAAAGTACGGTAAATCTTCAAATATCGTCAATACAAGCCTGTTTCTGTCCACTACTGAACTTCTTCAATAGCTGGCCCTAGAGCTCAACCTTTACCATGGCACATCCAACGCCCTCTAGCAACTAATCTCACTTACTTTTTCAAAATGAATATATAAATAAATATATCTAATATCCCCCTCTCTAGAAATCAAACTAGCGCAATATTACGCAAAATCATGTTTTCACCCCGTAACAAGATATTTTTTTTTTTCAGTACAAAATCACGGGCATTATTTGCAATAGGGTAGATGCCTAACTGTTATAATGTCCGCTTAGTAGATTATTTTAAATCATTAGACACGTATTTCTTATTTTCTTACAAATAGTTTCGACAGTATATTGATTTGAAATGTCGCGTGACGTCACTTCTATGTACATTTTATATGTAAAAAAAAATGACGTTTTATACCCTACTCCTAAACTTTGATTCGTTTTATCTAAGTATCGTTTTATAATATGACAAAATAAAAAAATACATGTCGAATATTTTTTCATTACCTAATTACATTATACATTTTTTTCTTAATCTATTCACAAAATTTTTACTCACCAGGAGGCAAACTCAACAGCGCATGATCTTTTAACGCCGCGATCCAATTCTCCCCCAAACTCTCTAGCTCCGGTTCTACCAACTTCAGTAGACTCTCCCCTTTAGACTCAAAGTCCCCATATTCCTCATCCTCAGGTGTCTCAGGAGTTGCATTATCAATCTGGTTATTGTTTTGTAGTAACTGATTGCGCCATCTAGCGAGTTCCGCTCGGTTGTTGAAAGGTTTCGTGTCTAAATGTTTCACGTAGCTACCCGGAGCGCTGCCATTGCTCACCATTGCTACTATGTATACCTGTGGAGGTTTTAATTTATTGTCAACAATAACATAACATCACGCCTTTTATCCCGAAGTGGTAGCAAATGTGTACATTACAGCACTTAATGCCACTGTACAATGTTACACCCACTTTTCACTATTTATGTTATGAGTCCCATGTCATAGGGGGTGAGATAGATTGTCAAGAATAATCGTGTTAATAAATTGTTATGATGAAATTACATATACACTTATGATACTATTTAATTATTCACTAGCTGTTGCCCGCGATATAATTATGAATCCTGTTTTATCCCATTGGAGCTTTTAATCGGAATAAAGTACCCTATCACCTAAGTCAGCCCATACCCCGCCTGTACACCAACGTTTCATCAAAATCCGTTCAGTAGTTTCAGCGTTATTGGCTGACACATCCAAACAGAGAAACTTTCACATTTCTAATATTCGTGTAATAAAAAAAGAAATAGTCTTCTGAGACTAAAATTTTTTAACCATGATGGTGAAGTTAAACTTATTAAACTGTTATGAATAAAAAAAAGAAGAATAAAAACAAAATTGACTTACCTCAGCCCATGCTTTCAAGATAGACAACTTTTCTAACGTAGCCATACTTTCGTTATAAATCAATGTTGTATTTCCCTTGGTGTTCAATTTATCCAAGCTTGAAACAAGCAGCTGATGAACTCTGGAATTGTAATTAATATCATTCATTCATTAGCTACCAAATTATTTTTTTCCACAAATTGTTTATTTTTCCATCATTAATCTAAAGTCATTACAATTACCATTTAACTTAGTCATCTAATAAATCGTTGCGCAAAACTATAATAGTTGTGCAAAATTATGAATCTTTGCGCAAACTGTTTAATGAATTAGTAAGTACCTGCGCAAATCATTGATATCCCTGGCGACCCCGCACCCGATCCATGCGGAGCAGACGTCGCACGCGGCGGCCGTCACATGCGACGCCGTGTCGCCGGAGAACGCGGGCCTCACTGCCGCGCCCACCTGTGATAAATAGAACAAAGGTATAGCAAGGTGTACTGTGAATAAAGGTAATAAGATAAATATACTCGTCACTTAATGCAGCAGTGTTTGGAATATAAAACTCTGTGTGCGACTGAAGAATTTGTAAAACCAAATAACTTACTTCACATGAGCAAACAATACTATTTTATGCCAAAGAGTTTTTAACAATAATCTCGTTGCAATATCAGGAACTGTAAGTCCTAACGTAAATGGCGAAATATACCTACCACTTAAATACTCTGAAAAGCCGTTAACACTCCAGATAAATGATAGTAATTTTTGGACAAATATATTTAACTCAATCATGTTCGTATAAGTTAGTTGCATTGTATTCAACCAACCTGCGCCTGATACTGTTCTAGAAGCAGATGTCCAGGGAAGTCAGGCTCGGGTGCCCTGGCGAACTGTTGTATGATCATCTGCAACGTCTTCAGTCCACACAGACGGAGCGCGTCCGATTCTCCCGTAGCTCCCACGAAGGCCATGCGGACTAGGTCTGATAGGTGGAGGGAGAGGTAATCTCCTGGAATGGTAAACATTGAGATTAGTTTCGAAAATATGTAACAGTAGCATGATCAGATGTGTCCTTTCAGAATTCAGTTCAAATAGGCTTGGTTTAAAATTATCCGTATCAGAGTGTATGTTCATATGCATGTTTATTGAGTACAATTTTAAGTATATCCTCACTATTATAAATGGGAAAGTGAGTTTGTTTGTTTGTTTGTTCCACTTTCACACCGTAACTTCTTAACCGATTGCTTTGAATTTTTGCTGGCGTAAAGTTAGAAGTCCGGAATAAATAATAGAGTACTTTTTATCCCGGAAACTTTTGATATTCCCGAGGGAAAACAAAAGAATTGGTATAGATGGCGCTGTGTGTATTGGTATATGTCACATAGGCTACGTTTATCCTTTTGTGACGCGAGCGAAGCCGCGGGTAAAAGTTAGTATATAATAAAATAAAAAACTTTAAAAAAGACGACAATAAGTCGATTTGTTGGCTTTGACTTGCAAAAGTGGGTCTTGAAACACTTAAAAACTACTTTATTCACAAGTAATAAAGTCTAAAATACACATACCATCCGGTTGGTTCTGTAGCTTCTCCTTGGCTTTGACGAGATCAAAGTGAGCGCTGTCCCCGGTCGCTTCACAAGCTCCCATGATCTTCTGAATGCACTCCATTGCGAATACCTAGTTTAAAATTTATATTTGTTTTGATTCTCTACACCTCCCCGAAAGGGGCTCCCTCAAGGCCACGTGACAAAAATTATGACGTAACATTAGACTTTAGGTCAATTATGTTACCAGTCTCTCAAGTCTATATAATATAACTCTATAATATACTAATAAGGGGCAATATTATACACCAACTTTTAATACAAAAGTTAGCTCATAACATTGTTAAAATTGACAAACAACAGTTATTTGCTAAACTTGGATTTAGAATTTGCTCGTTAGTCACACAATTAGGGAGGTTGGAGGGAGAAGGGAGGATGACTTTTCCCGATATACAAATTCTACCAATACATACCCTAGTCGGCCACCTCGACTGTACAGCAGGATGCGTAGACTGTTCCGACTCGGCGTGGAACTCTGCTTGGTCATCATCTCCTTCACCGTCGAAATCCGTGTCAGGATTGTTGTTATCCTCTAAAAGATTGTGATAAATAGATTTTACTGTACTACAGAATAAAATGACAATAAGAAGGATTAAACTGTCAAACACCAAGCGGTCACCGGTAACCGCAACCTATTGTTCTATAATTGTGTCTACAAAACCGGTACTCGACGAGTTAAAACGATAAGAAAACTTGTAAAAATAAATATTGATACAGAAACCTGACTTCTGCGCAACGCATGATGTTGTGTTCGACAAATTGTTGTCCCAGGTCTGGGTCTCATGTGAATGTGTATATTCATAAACGCGCACCCATAACAGACGTTTAACAAACTATATATGTGCTAAGTAAACTTTTATTTACTGTAATAACATAGTACATAGACTATACAGACTACATAGCTACATTCCTATCTTTGACTCACCCAATCGTATAGTAAGCACTCTCTTAGCGAGTACGAGCCACTCCTTCACGCTGCGATGCGTGGCGGCGGCCAGCAGGCAGCACGTCAAGGTGTCCCTTGCATAAGACAAAGCCGTGGGATCACGTTCACTGTCTAAAAATGCGAACAAAGCGCCAGGAAGACCCGTCTCAGTGATTACTACACCTGCAAAGAGAAATTTTGTTGGTTTGTAATATGCGCAATTAAGCGCAAGTTTGCGTGATATATTTGTATAATTTTGCGCAATGCGTGCCGCGAGTTTATTGAAAGAAATATATGATTGTTTTTTTTTCTATTAACATACATATGAGACACTTCTCAGTTGTAATCTTTTGTTACAGCATTGTTTTTCATCACTATTTATTTTAAAGATAAAACCCAAATAAATCTTTTCGAATGGTCGAATTTCATTTATACATTCATTCATTCAGTTGATGACTTTATATTCTAATTTTTTAATAATTATATAACATTGTACATACCACAATAAGGCCGAGCAGGCACATGGTCTTTGGCCATAAGCGCGTACTTGCAGACTTCGGCGGCTTCCTTCTGCGACAGCTGACGCAGGCAGCAGAGGGCGGCGCGACGAACTGTCAGGTCCGAGCTTGAGAGATCACGCTGGAAATGTAGAGACAAGATTAAGACTAACGTTCATAGTATTACGTACGTGGATTTTTCTTTATACAGAACCTACGGCCTAGCCTACAGCCTAGTTAAGTGCACACCGTAGTCTAAGTACACTTGCAACACTAGAGGTATCACAAATTCGTTGCGAACCAAGAAGGGAACCGTTTAATTGAGCCATAATTCCTGAGGATGAAGGCTTCCTAAAAAATTATGACACAAACCAAGTGGAGTAATATCACATTGGTATTATGTGCAAGAGCAGTACTTCTTAAGTCTTCTTAGCTAGTCCATTCAAATTGCATAAAGTGCCATCGTATGTAAATCTAGATTTGTAGTTTGGGAGCTTTAAAGAAGGGCCCCCAGCTATCTATTATCTTCATATTCATTTTCTGTAAGCAGATTAATGAAAGTAAATGGTTTGACTTTGATGTCCAGTATAGTTTAGGTTTAGGTACTAACACAGAGTTGCGGCACGAGTGCGTGCAGGTTGATGTGGTCCGGCGCGAACATCTGCAGCTGCTGCAGACAGCCCGCCGCCTCCGCGCGCGCGCCCGCGGCCCCGCCCTCGCACAGCGCCGCGCACGCGCACACGAACCTGCCCACTGCCACCACTGGGGGACGAACGTCAACGTTACAATGACAAAAATAAAAACTGTGGTTAATAAACCGACTTCAAAAAACCAAAAACTAATAACAAACAAAAGGTCAAAACTAAAATGCAAAAAATAACTATTATTAGTACTGATAGCTTACCCACCCACTGATAGGTTAGAAGTCAGCGTCATAAGTTCTATAGAAAATTATTCATTAAAACCTTAATAGATGCCTACCTAATTTACAATTTTGTGGCTATTAAGTTATATCATTATGATATGTGCTCATGGGACCGACTTCTAACCTATCAGTGCGCGAACAAACAAAAAAAAACAATTAGCCGAACATAGTACCACCTCCTTTTTTTGAAGTCGGTAATTACGTATGTTTGTCGTCCAAAGAGTAACTTATGATAATGGATTGACACTTATTGGATCACAAAATTAAACACACGAAAAATTACAGGCACAAAGAGGTGCAAAAATGTCACACTTCACCATCAATGTTAAGGTCATGAACTTATTCGTACTTATGAACTAAGAAGAATTTTTAAAAGTCGATATCCTATTATCATTTACTAGTCACTTGATATATCGTACGGAAAATCCACAACATTTATTCATACAAAAATAGTTTCTAAACATCGAAAATAAGGTCTACAATAGAATAAGCGCTTGGGGACTCGACAGCTAGATCGGGTATCAAACCTCCTGCTTCATATCATTATGTACTATGAATTTTCAAAAATTTAAGATTTAACGCCACGTCCCAAACATCGAAAAAGACCCCATAAAAGTCAACAGTCTATTTTTACTAAAAATAAATAATTCCTTACCTTGCAATTCAGGTCCAACAACAGTAATCAAAGCAGACAGTAATCTTCCGATACTGCGATGGAGATCTTCTTGGAACGGCGGTGCACTGAATAGTAATTTCAAAGCCAGGTTCAATGTAGACTCCACATGACCACGGAACATAGGACCTGAAGCGTCTGCTAGTACGGAGAGAGCGTGAAGAGACCATACCTGAAGAAATGGTGTGATATTAGTGTTTATACATTTTGCGCAAAGAGTTTAGGGTTTGCGCAATGAGTATTGTACTTTGCGCAAGTCTGATTTTAATATTCTTATTCTAATCTTATTTAGAAAATCAGTAGGAAAATTTCTTAATATTATGATAATTTCATTATTTCTCAAAAATTGATGTACGTATATGAAGTTAAAATAAAATTTTAATACTAGTTAAAATAAGGTGACCAATAAAAATAAGAAAGGTAACTTACTTGCAACTCAACAGCTGCTGTATCTTGCGCTAACGCCCTAAGTACAGGCAGCGCTGCAGCGCTTGACGTAGCGCCCCTAGCACGTTGCACCGCCCCTACAGCCGCTGCAGCCGCTGCACGGACGGATCGGTTCACTGCTGTACGCGCTAAAGCGATCACTTTCTCAGACAATGCTTGGCTTTCCGCTTCCGAGATACAGCCACATAACCGTCCAGCGCATGAAGCGGCCGCAGCGCGAACTGTTGCGCTGTTCGCTGATAAACCATTCTGTAAAGAAGATAAATATTGGTATATAGAGGTAAAAAAAATTAAAATCGCGAGAAATCTCCACTAAATTCGAGCCCCAAAGGGGCTCATGCTCATGAGAAGCGTACGCGGTCGCGGCGATGTCGCGAGTGTGAGAGCTTACTAGCTTAGTAGAGTGAACTAGTAGAGCTTTTCGCAGTATATTCACGTGGGTAACCCGCGATTTTAGTTGATTTAGTATATTTCACGATAGTTATTATAAAAGAAAGAAAATTATTTTGATGAAACTTAATACAATTAATACATATACAGCGTTTACTGGTCCATCACGAGTAGCTATGATAATATTATAGCTGCGGACTCACTATTTAATGAAATAAATAAATTATTAAATAAATTATTAAACTGTCATACACCAAGCGGTCACCGGTGACCGCAATCTATTGTTCTATAATTGTGTCTGTAATGACGGTACTCGACGAGTTAATTAATAAAAACTTTAATTTGCTCTAAATAATATTACTGAAGAAATTAATTTAACACTGAAACACTTAATCGCCAGCCAACATAATCATTCCAAACATGAATCTAGTTCACCTTAAAGTTGAAGAGAAAGATAGACAGGTTTGCGCAACAGCTGCGCAAACTCATTTGGTTACACAAATACCAAACAAGATTTAAAAAAAACTTAATATACTCACAATAACTAATTCAGTAGCAATATTCTTAACGGCCTCTTGTCCTAGCGAGCTCTTGAGTTCGGCTAGGGTCCTCAGCGCGAGCAACAGAGCTGTATACACATTGATCTGTATCGCTTCCTGACGGGCACCCTTTGACATTTTGATACATTCCGCAAAATGTTCCAGCATTTGTTGCCTGTGGGATAAAGACGAAATTTGTTTAGGACAAAGCAATGTTTTAACACTAACCTGTCATAAATATTTTTCTAACTTCAGAGAGCTTAGTGCGAGCTTGTTTTACGTTTAAAGTAAACGAAACGAGTACGCGTTCGGTACTGTGATTGGCCGGCTCCGATGAACCAACGAATCAGAGCGAAAAACGCGATCTTGTTTCGTTTACTTTTTAAACGTAAAAAAACTCGTACTAACGCCTCAGTAATTGGCTACTTTCCTTAACCAAAAATAAATTGTTTCGACTGTTCAATACAACAAAATATTAAAAAATAATCACACTTTCATTAATTGATTTTATGACTAACTTAATTTTAGTATTTTCCCAGCATTTTTTTAATTAATACGTATGTTGTTTGACGCTAAAAAAATGTGACAAACAATACACAATGTCGTACAAAATTCATAGAAAACTCTCGTTTATGACAGTTCGAAAAAACTATTGAATTTGACTAGTTGGCAAGTACCTAATTCTTGGTAAGTTACGTAAAGATCTTTAAAAAAATAATCAGTCACTATCGCAAGGCACTTACCGATGTTTATTCGCAGCTCTAGAGAATATCTGTGGGAAGAGTAATACGGATGCGTCGATGACGGCGACGCCGAGTGGCTGGGCGCCGGTGAGGCCGCGGTACAGGCAACACGGGTCGTGCTCCAGGGCACCCGACCCACTCGCACTCAAGGGCGACATCAGCTAAAATGGAAGAACTTTATTATAATAATCTTACTACATATTTCTATATCTATTTATTTATAACTGCCTCGTTGGCCGTGGTCGCAAGTGCGACTGCCGGGCAAGGGGTCTCGGGTTCGATTCCCGGGTCGGGCAAAGTATTACTGGGTTTTAAAAAAAATCTCAGTAGTAACACGGAGTCTGAATTTGTGCCCGGTATATGACAATAGACTCACCACTTATTACATGGGACTCATATCATAAATAGTGAAAAGGGGGCGTTACTTCTGTGTGCACCTCTGCCTACCCTGCCTTCGGGGATAATAGGCGTGATGTTATGTTTATGTGTTTATTTATAATCTTTTATTCTACTTGCTCAAGCCAATAAGTCTCTTTTAGTATCATTGACAAAAAAACGACTCCGCTTTGTGATCTTTTTTTCAATCTAGTCTAGATAATATAAGATCAAAGTTAATGGCGTCGCATTAGAAAGTATTTGGTCTTTGTCCAGAGGCCTTAGTACGTTTTACGTTTAAAGTAATTGTAACGAGTATGCATTCGGCGCGCTGATTGGTTGGTTCAATAACGCCGGCCAATCAGAGTGCCGAATACTTTAAACGTAAATGAAACTCATATTAAGGGTACAGTCACGGACAAAATGACAAGGTCGAACTGGTATATTTAAATAGGCTTTTTTTTTCATTTTATATTTGATGGGCCGACGTTTGACCAGTATCTCGCCTGGTGGTAAGCGATGATGCGGTCTACGGTGGATCACGTCGTCCCATAAGCAACCTATTTACTCGGGCCTTGAAGACGCCCATACATATAGTGTATGTTACTTACCTGGTCTTCAATTTCGGCATGATCCGTGTCGTAGATCCATCCTTCTTCGCCCAACAGTATGGTATCACGTGGATGCATTGCATTTCGAAGTATACCTGTAGTAAAACATGATTAATTATCTATACAAATAAATAACATTCGAGTGCGTTTGTAATATTAAAATAACCGCTTTTTCCTGTCTGTCTGTCTGTACTGACTAATCTCTGGAATGGATGGACCGATTTTGCAAGACTTTATTGGCTGATATACTAAGGAGTAAAAAAGGGTACTATTATTTTAGAAAATAAAAATAAAATATTCTAAGGGCACAAAGTCGCGGGCAACAGCTAGTAATTATTATTAGCACTCGTTTGACAATCACATAAAGGAATGTAACATCTTACTGACCAGTAGCAACATTAGCCCCACTAGGATCAGCCGAGCCAGCCAGCTCAGCAGCCAGCAGCCTCAGTAGAGGTGCGGGAGGGGGGGAGCCTCCCCCTCCTAATGCGTAACAAGCTTGATACACCCGGAGACGGAGTAATGCGGCGGGGGCCTTCAGAGCGCCGCCGTATGACCGTACAACTGTGCTGACGCTGAAACGAGTGTTGTAAATATTATGGTACAAAAAGTTTTTAATTTGTGGGAAAGCATGCTTCGGCACGATGGGCCGCCTCGACTGGACTCATACCACGGCCTCACAGAAAAACAACGTGAAACAACGCTTGGGTTGTGTTTCGTAGTGTGAATGAGGTTAATGAAAGCCTAATCCCCCCCACCCCCCACCCCCCTTCTCAATCTCCCAATCCCTGAATCCCCAACAAACCTCAAATTCCTAATCCCCAAAAGTCCGGTAACGCACTTGTAACGTCTCTGGTGTTCCAGTTGTCTATGGGCGACGCGGATTGCTTACCATCAGGTGATCCGTCTGCTCGTCAACCGGCTTATGCCATAAAAAAATCTATCTCTATTAGGAACTTATTTCTATATAACGCTTTTCCCACAAATCGTTGGTCATTCTCATTTATAATGGACATATTGAATTCATACTTTTCTACCTCCTATCAAAGTTTAATGTATGGAAAACAATAGCTTACTTGGTAAGAACAGCAATGGCGCCATCTATGGGTTGCGTGAGACGTTTGGCTGTATCATCATTGTGAACTAGCGAAGGGCAATGGATCAGCAGACTATGTAATGCTGATAAGGCTCCAGCGCGACCTTCCAATGTAACCTTTAAGAAATATAATACTACTAAGCCAAGGAGAATAATATGGTATTTCTAGTATGTATTAAATAGTATGAAAATTCACAACTGCGACTGTTGGCCTAGTGGTCGCAAGTGACGATCTCCGGCCACCGTAAGCGCGGGCCTGCGGACGGCGAGCATGGGTGGCTCCCCGTCCGACCAGAAACAGACCCGAGCGTACGGCGCGTCGCGTTCCGCGCGCGCCTCAAAGAGCCATCAGACCACCACAGATGGGGCCCAATACGGCCGATGCCGATTCGGAGTCGCGGAGAACCTAACGGGTAACCGGGGCTCCGGCTCGACGTGCAGGAGAAGGAACGGGGTGGTTTTTAGTCAGTAAGAGTCTGACACTCCCTCCCGCCTCACCCAGGCGGGAGAAGTCATTCGATGATTTTCCCCCCTTAAAAAAAAAAAAAAAAAAAGTGGTCGCAAGTGCGACTGCCGGGCAAGGGGTCTCGGGTTAGATTCCCGGTGCGGGCAAAGTATTACTGGGCTTTTTAAAATTCTCAGTAGTAGCACGGAGTCTGGAATTATGCCCGGTATATGACAATAGGGTCACCCCCTATTACATGGGACTTATAGCATAAATAGTGAAAATTGGGTGTTAAATTGTACAGTGGCATAATGTGTACCTTTGCCTACCCCTTCGGGATAAAAGGCATGATGTTATATTATGTTATAAAAACTCACAATTATTTTTAAACACCATATACGACAGAACAATATATTTGCGAGGAAACTTACCTGCCAAGTAAAAGCATCACCCCTGGACTTCTCAGACTCTAATTCTTTAGCAGAACGAGGGAAACTGTTGCGCCATAGTAGTAACATTCTGGGTAACAAACCACGGACAACTGGCACTCCTGGGAACAAATATATTGATGAGTGACTTGAAATTATTTATTTATTTATAGAAGTTAGACAAAGATCAATATCTCGAGTAAAGTTAAGGCTGCACCTTCATTTTCATCACTACATAGTATAAAATAAAGTCGCTATCCGCCGTCTGTCTGTCCCTATGTATGCTTAGATCTTTAAAACTACGCAACGGATTTTGATGCGGTTTTCTTTAATAGATAGAGTGATTCTAAAGGAAGGTTTATGTGTATAATGCATGCATGCATATTGCACCCGTGCGAAGCCGGGTCGGGAGGCTAGTTGAAAATAATTTGCTGCTCTTTTTTATTAAAACTTCGAGAACAAAAGTAAGTTACGTATAATTTGCTGTCTTGTCCAAATCTAATACAACCTTAGGGGTCCTTCTATCTCTGTACGAAAATTCATTAAACTAATTCAGTGCCTTGATAAGGCATTAAAATATAGCAAACACAAAATTTTTATCAACTAGTTCGCGAGTTATTTACGTGACAATACTGACCGCCCACGCTGCTCATGAAGAACCCCTCGTTGGTTCGAAACTAGTAGAGCTTTTCTCAGTATTTTCACGTGAGTAATCCGAGATTTTTTGTTAATTTACTATGTCTCACGATAATTATTATAGTAAATATATTATTGTTAACTTACCCAGCGTACAAATAGCCCCAACAATGAGCCAGCCCGCGTTAGTTCTGGCAGCAGTCAGGCGACTACTCTGTCCCGCTGACCGGAGCAATTGTTCCGCCGCGTTAAACGCCACTTTCCCTCGCCCGTGGGGGATGCCTAGTGGGGATAGACGCACTGCGCCTAGGATAGCTGCTAAAGCTGCTGAGTAACCTGGAAAATGGAGGGAAGGATGTATTAAAATACTTTAATGGCAGTCGTTTGGAAGCATATAGAGGAAAATCATTGTTGTAAGATAGTTATAAAACAAAACCATACAACGTTCCTTAAAAAAGATTTTTTTTATTTTTTTTTTCAATACGTTTTCCTACTACTAGGATTTTCTCCTGTGTCGTGAGTGCGTTTACAAACATACAAGTTCACATACACATGACACCTAGACCCGGAACAACGATCTGTGGATTACGTAAAGAGTTGTTCCGTGTGGGAATCGAACCCGCGATACGTTGCGCGGCAGTCAGTTGCCCAAACACCGCGCCAACCGTGCAGTCAAAATGGCAATAGATTGTTCATCAAACACAGTTGAATATTTCAAAGTAAGATTTCCATGTCGAAGTTACCCTTGGCGCATAAGTACGTGATAAAATATTAATTTGAAAATCATTCCAAGTTTGAGGAACAAAACATGTGACATTTGTTTTGTAAAGACTTAAAATTACAGAAATGATAGCCTTAAAAAAGGGAGTAGTTACCGGAGATATGGTGCGGCGTGGGGCGGGCGGCGTCGAGCGCGTCGACGCAGCGGTCGAGCAGCGGCGCGAGGAGCGCGGGCGCCGCCACGCACGCGGCGCGCGCGCACCACGCCGCCGCCAGCCGCGCCGCCGCGCACGGGTGCCACGCCACCTGCGCCCGCGCACTCTCTCACACCAGGCCACGGGAACGATGCCCGTGACTAACTACTTCATATGGCGTCATGGCAAGGTCTCATGATAAGTAATTATACTCGGAATTTTAATTCGATTCCAAAATTGACAATTTCAGTGTTGCAACGTTATGACAAGTACTAAATAGTGACGTTGCGAAATTATTCGATATGGAAATGCAATATTTCTGGATCGATTCTTCTCGTTTATAATTTTACCCTCGTAAACTAAGTATATCAGGAAATTAAATATTTCTGAGCCGATAATTTAGTTTTGACGAATAATTAACGATCTGAGACTTTTCTTTTATAATTGTGTGTGAAATAAATAAAAAAGTGTAATTATGAAGGAACATGACAAATAAAACAGATAGATGTATTATGGTAACAAGTTATTTTATAAATTGTCGCCGTCATCGCTATCGCTATCCTATCACTTTCTGTAACATTTATTATAAAACACACACACTGATTGTTTATCGATTTTTGTGTTCATCACTACACTATTATATGTGGTATCATTATTTCACAAAATGACAGTAGCTATTGTCAAATCTGGAATCTAATTAAAATTCTAACTATAGATCGAACACGTTACTTGTAGACTTTTGCACTATGAAATATTTTCATAGTTAAGTCTACATATTTTTCTAATAAGATAAAAACTTAAATTTTCTTTGAAAATCTACTTCGCTATTACTTTATTCATAGTTTAAGTTATATTTTAAACCACAATCTCAAGGTAATAAAGAGTATTTTCCAACTTACAGTACAAATAGCGTCGATCATGTTGAGTGAAGTATCGGACACGAGGTTCTGTACGGACGTGCCGAGCTGCAGCGCCAACTCTCCAGCTTCCATCAACGCACAGACTAGCAAATGTTGACTGAATAACGTTTCCTGTGAAAAAAAAACAAAAATTTTATTGATGATAATCAAATACGTATACATACTCTAGTACGCATTATTCTATGAAGTTATGTGTGTGAAGATCTTTGTAATGTGTCTATATATATAAATCTGTCCCTCTATTTGTGCATAGATAAACCAGACAGTAAGAAGCTGCTGAATGCAGTTTGCAGTCGATTTCAAATACAGATCGACAAATGGGTGTTTAATTTAAAATGTGCTACTATATCCGTGCTTGAGAGGATGAAAAACGTAATTAAGCACTTTCTTCAATCAAAAATAAATTATTTCGACTGTTCAATATAATAAAATATTAAAAAATAATCACACTTCAATTCGTTGATTTTATAACCAACTTAATTTTAGTATTTTTCTAGCAAACATTTTAAGAAATAAGTACGCTATATGATGCAAAAAAAAACGTGACGTCACAATACATAATCTCGTAAAAAAATTAAAGAAAACTGTCGTTTTTGACAGTTCGAAAAAAGTATTGAATTTGACTAGTTGGTAAGTATTTTTTATGGCATAAGCCGGTAAACGGGCAGACGGATCACCTGATGGTAAGTAATCGGCGTCGCCCATGGACACCTGGAACACCAGAGGCATTACAAGTGCGTACCGGCCTTTTGGGGATTAGGAGTTTGAGGATCGTTGGGGATTCTGGAATTGGGGAGATTGGGAGAGGGGAGGGTATTTGAGCCTCCGGTAACCTCACTCACACGACGAAACAACGCAAGCGTTGCTTCACGTCGGTTTTCTGTGAGGCCGTGGTATCACTTCGGTCGAGCCGGCCCATTCGTGCCGAAGCGTGGCTCTCCCACATTTAAGACCCGCACAACGCGCTTGGGTTTACAGGCAAAAACCTAGAAACAAACAAAAATATAATAAAAGTTGCAACAATACCTGATTACAATCCTTAGCATTCTCAGGGTTGAAGTCAATGCTGTTCATCTGCTTGATAACGATCTGTATGATCTCGCGACAGGCTGACGACTGAGCCTTCTCGCCCAGCATCTTACCGAGCGTGTTACGTAGTATGAAGTTTATGCATTTTCTGGTGACAATAATAAAATAATCCATAAACAACATGAGAACTACGATTAAATTATTATACAGAATCTGATCATTAATTTATTGACCTGAATGAAGTTTTGCTCTTACTGCCTCGTTGGCCGAGTGGTCGCAATTGCCACTGCCGGACAAGGGGTCTCGGGTTCGATTCCCGAGTCGGGCAAAGTATTACTGGGTTTTTTTACAAAATCTCAGTAGCACGGAGTCTGGAACTGTGTCCAGTATATCGCAATAGGCTCACCCCCTATTACATGGGACTCATAACATAAATAGTGAAATGTGTCTACCCCTTCAAGGATAAAAGGCGTGATGGATGTTATGTTATGTTAAAGCCGGTTGTGCAGCTACTATAGTCAGTTAGGTACTTGATGACGCAACTGTCATTTTTTCCTCCAGTTTACTAATCACATAGTCTAATTTCGTTTTAGGAAACTTACCTTGAATAAACAGCGTCTACATGCGAGCTAGCCGCCTTGGGGTTGGCGACTAGATCTAATACGTGATTCAAGAACGTCGTCAAATTACGTTCCAGCCACACGCCTCCCATGTTCTGCACGAATATCACGTACGCCTGGGGAGAGGTCACGAAGATTATTTATAAGATTCTAAGTCACCATAACATTTCTACAATATTTAACCCTTTGAGTACCGTCATTATAGGCACAATTAAAGAACAATAGGTTGCGGTCACCGTCGCCCTCGCGGTGTTTGACAGTTTAACTGGTCAAGATCAAGCGATCACGGATGACAGCTTACACTATTATATACCTTATTTACGATGTATAGAGCCTACTTTTGTATGAACAAATGTTGTGGTTTTTTTATATTTGACATTTACGAGTTAATATCTTGAATAAGATCACTTCTATTACATGGGGTTTATAATGTAATGCAAGATTAGCTGTTACATTTATTTTTTTCTTTGCAGAATAAAACGCATGATGTTATTGTAACACATACATTTTCACTATTTATGTTATAAGTCCCATGTAATAGGGGTGAGCCTATTGCCATATACCGGGCACAAATCCAGGCTCCGTACTACTACTGAGATTTATTTTAATAAACCCAGTAATACTTTGCCCGACCCGGGAATCGAACCCGAGACTCCTGCCCGGCAGTCGCACTTGCGACCATTTGGCCAACGAGGCAGTCAATGATGTTATTGTAATGTAATGTTAAATACAAAACTCAATGACAAAGCTTCAAGTAAGGATCAAACCGAAGTCCTTATACTCGGCAGTCGCATTTAAATTACTCGCCTAGTACCCGACAGTTTATTAACTTAATGTGTCTATATCACAATCATCATAATACTTACATGCGTCACACAAACTCTCACTTCCCGATTGACTCCGGAACTGGACTTAATTATCTCTCCTTTCAGGAATGAGGTACCTCCACGTAGGAAGGCACCCATCAACAAATTCAATGCTTCATCTAATGATACTACGTTCTTCGGGGGGTCTTTCTTTTGCTGTACTGTAAATTAAGGAATCGATTAAAAATATAATATTTAAATGTAAAAAAGGACATTTAGATGGCCTGCGCAAGATTCTGCGGCAGTTTAAGTTTTGCGCAACACTTATTGTGCAACACTCATTGCGCGACACTCATTGCGCAACACTCATTGCGCAACACTCGTTGCGCTAATACTAAAGGTTTTATTCATTTAAAATACTGACTGCAAATATATAAAACTAGTAATAAACATTTATCTTTTTAAAAACGAGTACAGAAAATCCAAGTCTTTAAAAAAATTTCAGTACCTGATGGCGTCCCAGTTTTCAGCTTAGAATTCAAATTAGTCACTTCTCCAGCTTGTGTTATTGCTATTAGCGCACCCAATAATTCTGCTATAGCGCATCTGTAATGAAAACCAATATTTTTAATGCCAAAAATGTCCATCAATTACCATACAAAAGTTGCTCTCACAATTTAGCAAAATCTAATTTTCATTTCCCATTATAACCTCGTCTTTACCTTAAAGAATAATCACTAGACTGAGCAGCCCTTAGACAGGCAGCTGCAATGGCGTCTAAATCAGCTGGAGTTAGCCGCATCAACGGCAACAAATGTCGCAATGTATGGGCTGCAGCCGCTCGTACTGCGGTTGCCCTTTCCGACACTAGCGCCGCGCGGGCCGCTCGAGATACCTCGCGAACTGCCGCCGGCGCAGCCGTACCCATACCCACACAGATCTGAAAACAAATTAAAATTGAGATATAAAATAAATGCTAGGAATATGAAAAGTTTAAATTGGTTTCGTAATTTGTCTTCAGCGGAGTGGATTTAATCCTTCCTCAAATAGCATTCCGTTGCGACGTTTTATTCATCAAAATCATAACTTTTAAAACATAAGTACTCTCTTGAATGCCTCATTGCCCAAGCGGTCGCAAATTCGACTGCCGGACAAGGGGTGTCGAGTTCGATACCCGAGTCGGCCAAAGTATTACTGGGTTTTTAAAAAATCTCAGTAGCAGCAAGGAGTCTGAAAATGTGCCCTGTGTATAGCAATAGGCTCACCCCCTATTACATGGAACTCATAACATGAATAGTGAAAAGTGGGTGTCACATTGTACGTGATGTTATATTATGTTTACTCTCTCGAGTTTGATGATAGGTATGATGATAAAATCTAATATGCATGAATATTTGGGCTTTCTACAATAGTTCGCTAAATCCGGATTCCCGGGTATCCGGATATCTAACCAAAATAATTATCTTTCTGACGGCCAATTGACCTATTACCGAGATCATAACCACCAATTACTTTGTTTACGATAAAACAAAGAACTTCTTTATAGACATATATTTAGGTACCGTCTTCGCGGAACTCGTAATGTTTTCTTAACAACACATGTTGCTTTGTATACTAACAAAATGTGTTGATAAACATTACCCAGTCTCCAGTCATAGCATAAATTGTTTGTGTGAATTGACACAAGGTATCTATTCGACCTTGTTATCTATATATTTAACTTTAGGGAATTCAACATTTGACTAGATGTTTATTAGATGTCATTTAAATATTAAAAATGACCTCTACATAAAAGAAGTACGACATAAATTTGCTAAAAGTGGGAATGCGCTGAACTTTACGACAGGGAGAAATAAATACTAAAACAACAATCAATTCTATAGGAATACACCAAAGATATATTTTTAGTATACACCTCAACATTTAACCAATAAATAGCCAACAGCAATTTAACTTGACATATATATTACCTTAAACATATTACAACCTGCGATAAGACTAGGTCGAGTACGTAAAGAAGGAGATAATAACGAATTTCCATAATGTATTCAAGGAAGTAACTGTAGTTTACAAGCACAAACATTCATGTAAATGTTCACTTGTTTGGGAAATGAAATAAAGCAACACGCTTTCCACTTTATGCACTGATATGATAAGAGTATGGATAAGAAACAACTACGAAAACATCGTGCCTACATAAACTTCACTTGGTCATCTGTAATGGCGGATAGAACTAGGGATGTGACTTTTAAAACTGTAGAAATATTGATATTTTAGTAGGTATTGGTTTTAATTGACTTATCGATAAAATATGATTATTTTATGATTCATCTGGATTTGATTTTTATCTAGCTACTAAACATTACCAAAATATTAGCGAAATATATTTAGTAGTTGCTGCGTGCACTATCACCCCAGTCGATCGTGTCCATACATTCACATCATAACTTTCACGATACATATGTATCGAAATTTATGAAATGGATTTTCCATCAAGTGGTCAACATTTACATACTAAGGGTTAAGTAATTTTTGAGGGTTGAAAAATAAAATTGATTCATAGTATTCATAAAATCAAGATTTATAATATACAATATCTTCGTCTTTTTCAAAATGCAAAACCATCTTTCGAGAAGACTCCAGAACTGGTTCCAAGTTCATTTTCATGCACATATCTGGCTAGAGGCTGCAACATAAATAGTATAATTTAACTTATTAATATTTTTCCTTATCTCATATTGTACAAAAATTATTCCTCTATTGTATGAATTATTTATTACATTACGTAGGTATTGACGATGGTGGAATTTTGTCGATAAAATGAAATTTTTGACGAGTAAGTACTTAATGTATTTTGCATTTTGTCATTATATCAAATTAATGCACTTTATGATTCAGAATTTAGTATAGTTCTTTGTTCTACTTTTGACGCATTTATTATGTACGATAAAATTATCGATACGGGAACAATCATGTACATCACTATTTTTTAATGAAAAATGTTTTAGACGTATTTCAACTAAAATTTATGAAAATAAGCACTGCATTAGTTAGAAAAGTATTGTATTTAGTCAATTTGCAGCAACCACACATGAATAGTTTGAAAAACAGAGATATTTTAATGAAAAATAACAGTACTTACCGATGTAATGTTACACCTGCCGGTTTAGTAATATTTTTAGTGCTACATCCAATAACACTGCACTCGGGCATAGTTAACTAACCTAACCTAACCAATAATTTATTTGTTTACCATGCACAAAAACAACAGGAATCCTAAAAATTTTCGTAACAAAATATTGTTGACCAATGCTTTGACAGCTGATGTACCACTGACATGCACTGATAACAGGGACTAAGATGGCCAATTCGGCACAACTAGGTATTTTTGATGACGTCAATAAATTATTGCCAGAATGACAATAATGTGTTGTCTCTTTCTGCACAAGCAAAGAGACATAAGTAAAAAAGAAACAACAGTATGTTTATGAATTTACCGTCGAGATGGATCTTAAATTCTACCCGTAGACAATAGTCAGACATCTATGTTATATTTATAAATCTATGACTTTATGAAATACTTCTTAATCAAACTCTTTGGTAAATCGAAGTAATATATTAGGTATATTACACCAAGTTTCCCAGCATAAAAGATTTCTCCTAGCTTTAAGCTGTCTACGTTGATACGAGCGAAATAGCAGGTAACAATAGGTAGTAGTAGACTTTTATCCCTACCTGCCAGAGCCTCGTTAATCAGTTGCCTCGTAGGTCACGAGATTGCAAGTTTGACTGGCCTGCAAGCGGCCTCGAGTTCGATTCTCAGTTTAAGCATATTATTGGTGATTCTTCAGTTTTCCAAACGTTTCTCAGTAATAACTTATAACTTATGAAAAGGAGTGTTACGAAGTCTAAATTACAAATAACTCAGTAAACTACATTTACATATTTTGATGCGATAAACCAACCTTTTCAAGAGTATTCATAATTTCAAGTCTTGTCTGCGACTCGGCATTTTTCAATGATCTGACTAGGGTTGTCACCGTCTCCTCGTAAGACCTTCCCATCATCCTGCCGAGTTTCTCGTACATACTTCCCAAACAGCATATCGCAGCCCTGAAAAAAAAGAAATATGTAAACAGCAATTTTTTAGGCGAATCATCCGATGGTAAGCAGTTGTCACCGTCCATGGACATCTACAACATAACATCATAACATCACGCCTTTTATCCCCGAAGGGGTTGGCAGAGGTGCACATTATGCCACTGTACAATGTAACACCCACTTTTCACTATTTCTGTTATGAGTCCCATGTAATAGGGGGTGAGCCTATTGCCATATACCGGGCACAATTCCAGACTCCGTGCTACTACTGAAAATTTTTTAAAAACCCAGTAATACTTTGTCCCGACCCGGGAATCGAACCCGAGACCCCTTGCCCGGCAGTCACACTTGCGACCACTCGGCCAACGAGGCAGTACATCTACAACACCAAAGTGCATTAACGGTTTTAGTACAAGTAGGTACTAAGAGAACGACACACAACAAAAAAATGAGCCTATTCAACCGAAACCATTGAGTATGAATTTCAAATAATTGAAAATTCAATAATATTATGCCTAACATCATGGTCAACGAGAATTATAGTTTTAGAAAGCTATACAATTTCTTTAAATGTCTATTATAATGAGATTTTAAATATAATCTGTAATAAGCTCATTATACTTCTGCTGCGCTTGTATTGCGTAATGTAATATACGTCGTTGACTAGAGACAACAGATGCTAACATACTAACAAGCTTACAGACACGAGAACAAAAAAAAGTATGTCCATAATTATCTTTACCATATTGAGCCTAACAAAGCCTAGATAAACAAAGTGTTACAAATTACAAATATGGAACATGCTTAGTCTAGTTTAATTTTTGGCCAGTGTTAGCAAAAAAGGTGCCTTGTTGGTAGAGTGGTCGCAATTACGACTGCCGAACAAGAGGCCTAGAGATTACCGGTAATGACATGTATTTTGGAATTGTGTTGGTATTCGGCAATAGGCTTGCACGCATTTAATAGGACACATAACATGGTGAAGAACTGGAACTAGGCACACTTTAGAGAGCACGGGCATTTCTGCCTACTCCTTTGGAGATTATTTGAAGTGACGTTATGTAATGTTTCCAAGAATAAGATTTTATTTTCTATTGAGACTTCACAGCCTCTATTTTTGTGTAGAACATAAGCTCAAGAAAAGTCGATATTTTTAGCAGAGTGACCGACATGAATGAGTAGTCTCAAAATATTTGCAGATGTGATACAACTTTTTTCGCGGGTTTATTTATTGTTAGTGTGAGTGCTATTACCTAAAGACTTTAATTTAAAGACAAAATCTCCTAAAGTAAAATAATAACTAGATAGTATATCATTCTTTTTTTAAATATCTGCTATAGATTTCGGGGCTTTTGGTCACAATACGACCACGCCAGCCCCATCATAAACTAATACAGGAATTAAACGCTATTCCGACATAAAAACTGCTAGAGAGGTGCTGATGAATACCTTTAAAATTAATTTGATAGATGTTGGTTTTGTTCAAAGTATATTCAGAGCCTGTTTCGAATGCAGCTATTTTACTATATCATTCTAATATCGTTTTTGGATATTTTTTGCTTTTTTTAAACGTTGCCCCACGTGCCACGTGCAATACTAGGATTTTTTCCTGTGTCGTGGGTGCGTTTACAAACATACAAGTTTTCATACACATAATAACACCCAGACCCGTAACAACAATTTGTGGATCACACAAAGAGTTGCTCCGTGCGGGAATCGAACTCGCGACACGTTGCGCGGCAGCCAGTTGCCCAGCCACCGCGCCAACCATGCAGTCATGATGAGTTATTTTTCCTTTATTGTAGACTAGTTTTTACCCGCGGTTTCGCTCGCGTCACAAAAGGATAAAAAGGAGCCTATGTGACATATACCAATACACACAGCGCCATCTATACCAATACTTTTGTTTTCCCTCGGGAATATCAATTTTTTCCAGGATAAAAAGTACCCTATTATTTAATCCGGACTTCTAACTTTACGTCTGCAAAAATTCAAAGCAATCGGTTTAGTAGTTACGGCGTGAAAGCGGAACAAACAAACAAACTCACTTTCCGATTTATAATATTAGTAAGGATTTACCTCTTTTTACTTAATAATCGAAATAGATGAGAACACCTCTCTATTATGTAAACATTTCCAAATCGCAGCTAGATGTCATCTCGACTAAACAAATACTTAAACTTCAATAGTTAAATATTATGGTAAACACACTTCACGTAGTTATTTCATAAGGCTATTTAAATCTATTGAAGTGACTTATATGATGTCATAGTGCTTTTTTTTTTTTTTCTTCTTTGGCAACCGAGTCTCCAAAACGGTGTTGTCGACTATACTGCCAGTGTCGAGTGTTATAGTGCTTTGTTCATAAACTGAATATGTGACCTTTTTGTTTTGACATTTAGAAAATGTTAAGTGAACTATGACACTAATAGTGATGTCCCATGAGGTTTAATGGGGACAGAGAGGGCATTCTTTATGACGTCTTTTATATGTCTATCTCTATACATCTAATATAGTACAAAGACAATACACCTTTTACGTGAATTGGTATTAATTGGAAATCTGAACAAAAAACTCGAATTCTTCTAGATCTTCTACAACATATTTATGTTCTATCATGATCATACTATGTCCTGCCTAGACATTTTTATCAGATAAGAGTCAAGTTAATGCATATAAATGGGCTTTAAATCATACATGTAAATCTTGTATGAATGTAGAACTACCTACAATGAGAAACTGCCTACAATGCCTTCACAATAACATGGAAATACTGATGACTTTCTAGAAAAAAATTACTGAATAATCATCATGCAGTCTATGCTTATAATGCACACACCAATTAACACACGAAAAATTTACAAACATTATCACTTACAGTCTAGTCGGCAAATAAG
Organism: Spodoptera picta; assembly: GCA_038387885.1. NCBI lineage: Eukaryota > Metazoa > Arthropoda > Insecta > Lepidoptera > Noctuidae > Spodoptera > Spodoptera picta. Next base: position 222,911 of record JAZHFQ010000233.1, on the reverse strand, counting down.
ATGGCGAATCATCTTTAACTTTGATGATGTCATTGCATTTATTCACAGTATCGAACAGCAGGAATGTGTCTCCAACAGAGAACAGAGTAGCCAAATTCCTGGCTAACAACCTCCTGGCCGGTCCACCGAGGTTCTCACGTAAGAGGTTCACTAGCTGAGCCACTAGCTTTTGCTGGCAGCTTTTTATGTCAGACTGAAAAGAAAAATTCAATATAATCAAATAGGTACATACAAACAGGTTTATTCAAGTCAAATAGGGCTTATTAGGATTGAATAATGGTTAAATAAAAATACACTTTAGTTTCTCTTAATACATGGTGCAGTGTCGTGGTGGCAGTTGAGTGAAGTTTAAACTGTCAAACACCAAGCGGTCACCGGTGACCGCAACCTATTGTTCTATAATTGTGTCTATAATGACGGTACTCGACGAGTTAAGATGCACACTTCTCATCCAAGAGAATGCAGGTTCTAAGTACCTATGTGTCTTTTTCTGAGTTATATGTGCTTTTATTTATATTTGGCAGTGGCTACTTATAAGCTATTGATGATGATGATGCCAGAGTGCAGGTCTAAATACAATGTATTATCTATCGTGTCTTGGTTAGCATCAGACAAGTGGTCAATACATAATTTTATTGTTAACATTATGAAGCATTGGACTATCCTATAATTTCATGTATACATAACTATACATTGTTTATTTATGCTAAAACATGAACATAATTATATACTAATAAAAATATTCTTGAATAGAATGCAATAAGCATATAAGAAACATATTTAAGATTCTCCAAGGGTTTGAAATTTTTTATTGGTTTCATACATATTTGTAATTTTTTTAAATGAGAATATGATGATACAATACATGTACAATTAATATGAATTTAACTAATTGCTCTTTGGTTTGATAACAAAGGTTGGAGTAATATATTTACCTTATGTGCAGCCACAAGTACTTTGTCAAGAAACCGGAGCCACTCAAATATGAAATGTGGCTTCTTGTCATCAGGTAACTGTTGCAGAGCTGACTCATTCAAAGTCAGGGAATGGGACACCTCCATTTTTCTAAAATAAGAAGTTTTTATTTAGAACAGCAAAATAATAATGTTTCCAACTAGAAATATTCAATACTCATTAAGAAGACAATCATTTAATGATAATATTCTATAGTTTTATATGAAAAATAAGCAAACTACATACTTCTAACTAAACAGTAACTGTACATCAGAGTCAAATAGAAGTAAATATTTTTTTATGAGAATCTAATTATTTAAGAAATTGGTCTACTTAAAAACAGATTTCATTGCAATCAAGAAATGTCCTTATTCAAACAACATAAAAGCTGGCTATAATAATTGAATGCACCCTTTATATTAGTTTCACTGCATACTATTTCTGTACATTTTTCTATTTTAACAGGCTCATTCAAACAGTTTTAATTACTACAGTGTTTATACTCGTGGCCTAACACAATAAACCTACTTTCGTAAGCTTACAGTTTTAGTGCGTGCAAAATGAGACTATGGAGCGCTGTAACACATTGCAATTTGTTTATTATACTTAATTATACTCGGCAATGGCGTCAACGCGATGAATCAACCGGAGGCTGATAATATTACACTGAAATCAGCACAGGATCATACAGCTAGCTTTATTTACGATGAAAATGATACACAGACTCACTATAAACAATTAAAATCATACAAACCAATGAACGTGGGTAGGAAATTGGAGAACACACAACTTTCACATAATATTTAATAATTAAAGTTCAAAATACAACACTCCAATCAACTCCAATTAAATTAATGATAGTGAAACTATTAAGATTTTAAAGAAACGATCACCGAGTAAATAGCACTCAAATTGAGGATATTTGTTTGAATAAAATACATATAAAATACTTAGACTGAACACAGCATCAGCAGTCAGTATTTATTAATTTCTGACAGCAATAGCACACAGCATGTAATGTCAAAGTGAGTTTAGAGTGGTGCTGGTGCGAAAATACTAATGAGAAAAATCGGCAAACAACACTTTTCATGTTTTTTCAGAGTGAATTAATTGGATTTTGGTGTAATTCTGTATTTGTTAACTCAAAAATAGCAGTTATATTTAAGGAACAAAATGAAAGTAAAATATTTTTTCATTTTCGTTCTTGGTTTAATCTATGCTATAATAGGGATGGCAGGTGCTTTTCTGTCAAGGTTGCCAGCTTCGCAACTTTACCCCTACATTTAGGAGCTAAATCAATGCAGACGGATTTTTTTAATTTAATTTTCTTGATCCCTGAGCCCGCAAGAAAAGTGATTTGTATTGAAAACAAATATCTAAATAATATATTATTATTCCTCAAGAAAGGAGAGGCCGCTGGGTAGGAAGAGGGTGTCTACGTCCTCGTGCAGCCACTTCTATAATAATAATAATAATAATAATATATTTATTTGCTTAAAACATGGTATAAAATAGGTGTTACAAAAATATGTTTGAAGTACAACATGTTTTGCTAATATTTATATAGCATGCAAAATCAGGAAAAGTTCTAAAATTAACATCCTAGGCGTGAGGTTAATTTCCTCTGCATGAAATCACTTATAGAATAGTAGTTTTGTTCATTAAGCCATTTGTGCAATTTACGCTTAAATAGATTTATATTAACACATTTCAAATTATTCGGTATATTGTTATAGATACGGATACACATAGCCAAGCAATTCTTATTATATTTTGCTGATCTAGGAAAGTCATTTAGTACAAGTCTAAATGGATCTCTACGATTTCGTGGATTGACATCATTTGCAGTTTTAAATAAATCTTTGTTTTTTGTAACGAACATACATACTTCATAAATGTAAAGCGACGGTAATGGTAACAAACCAAGTCTCTTAAATATTGGTTGGCATGACTGATCAGGTTGCAAACCGTACATAGCCCTTATGCACTTTTTTTGTGCGAGAAATGCCTTATCCCTATCCGTGCTATATCCCCACATTATTAGGCCATAGCGAAGCAATGATTCTACATGTGCATGATAAGCCATTATTGCTGTATTTAAGTTTGTAATATTTTTTATTTGCTAAGTGCATACACAAATTTATTTACCCTAACAGATACATGTTCAACGTGGTCCTTCCAATTCATATTTTCATCTATAATTAAGCCCAGAAATTTTGTTTCACCTACTCTTTTAACTTTTGGTATCGAAATAACTTTTTACTTTTAAAATTTTAACTTTTGGTATAGAAATGTAAGTCGCCATTTCAGAGAAAAACACTGTTTTTAAACTTAATTATATGTTTAAACCGGTCTCCTACCTTAGAAGGTTAAAGAATGAAAAGTTAACCGAAAACAAGGAGAAAAGATAATTGAAATTAAAATTAAATCTTTGAGATACGTTTGTTGGTGTGATACTTTTGGAGAGAAAAAAAACTAGAAGTGGTAGCACTGATTTCATTCATTCATTCACTCATAATGTAAAATGTAGTTTGTAATTTGCTGCTAGTTTTTTAAGTATGGTTTAAGTAGTGACGAGTCAAGCTCAAGAAGTTAGTCAGTTCAGTCCAGTGAACTGCCAGGTCAGTCAGTGCAGTGCCACTTCTCTAGTCGTGTCAAAGTCATCTTGTTGATTGCTCGCGATTGTCCGACGCTTTCCAGAAATAGTGTAATTTTTAATTATATTGTTAATCTACTTAACGAAATTTTACTATATACACATTTATCATAGTTCTGTGATCGTTTAATATGGACTCTAAAATGCAGTGAATTTGACCTAACACGTAGGCTACGTGTGTTGTAAGAAGCCAATTTATACCTAAAGCTTAAAAGAACAAGATCAATGATTAACATGAGTGCCCAGCAGAGCCCGGCGGCGAATATGCAGTCCGTGGACAGAGAAAAGATATTTACGTGGATCTTGGAGTTGTGCAATCCTGAGACACGCGAAAACGCGTTATTGGAGCTGAGCAAGAAACGTGAGAATGTGCCAGACCTGGCACCCATGTTGTGGCATAGTTTCGGCACTATATCGGCACTACTGCAAGAAATCACCAACATCTACGTGGCTATGATTCCGCCGACGCTCACAGCTCACCAGAGCAACCGTGTCTGCAATGCCCTAGCGCTCATGCAGTGCGTCGCCTCACACCCGGAGACACGCTCGGCCTTTCTACAAGCACACGTGCCTTTATTCTTGTACCCTTTCCTTCATACCGTATCTAAAACGCGGCCATTTGAATACTTACGCCTAACTAGTCTTGGAGTCATTGGAGCCCTAGTGAAAACAGATGAACAAGAAGTAATTACATTTCTGTTGACTACTGAAATTATTCCATTGTGTCTGCGAATCATGGAGAATGGGTCCGAGCTGTCCAAGACCGTAGCTACTTTTATTTTACAGAAGATATTACTTGATGATAGCGGTCTTTGTTACATATGCCAGACCTATGACAGATTTTCGCATGTAGCTATGATATTAGGAAAAATGGTACTCTCTCTGGCCAAAGACCCATCAGCACGATTGTTAAAGCATGTAGTGAGGTGCTACCTACGCCTATCCGACAATGCAAGAGCTAGAGAGGCTCTGAGGCAGTGCTTGCCAGATCAATTGAGGGATTCAACATTTGCTGCCTGTCTCCAGGAGGACAATTCAACAAAGCATTGGCTAGCCCAGCTGATTAAAAATTTGGAAGCCCAGGCACCCCCGGCCAGTCCAGCACCACAGAACATGTGAGCTTTGTCTTTTAAAACATGCCACCCACTATGGACAATGGCAATAAGTAGTGCAATTTTATACAATAATTAATAAAACTAACTAGCACAATTACACATCACTGCTTATTAATTGTTGATAGTTAGTATATATTCTATTGCAGAGATGTATGAACAAGCCTCAGTGATTAGGCTTAGGAAAGATGCATATAATATTAAGATATAGGTGCACAAGCATTCCCAGTTGTTTTCTGAAGCAAGCATTGAGAAACAATAAACTTGCATAGACTGACTAGAAAATATAAATATGCTGTGCACCACTTACTCTAACAAAGTGTAAGTACTAGGTTCTTAGGGAATTCAGGAAATTCCATAAAAGTCAAAATGATTTTTAAGTATAAGCAATACTAGTGCTACTAATTGTTATTGTTTATAGTGGGCCTGTGTGCCTTTTTTACAATTCACAGAACAAATCTGTGTTTATACAAGATATTCTACAGATTTGAACTGTCATTATGTTTATGATGAACATATCCATTGGTAATGAAATAATTGAACTAATGTAATGACTAAATTTTCCTTTTTATTGTTATTATACATATTGTCTATTACACATTGTTGTATTATTTTTTTAGGTACAAAACAAGATGAAAGCACTAATTTTGTATGCAGTCGTAGTGGACTAGGATTAAAACCATTTTAATTATTTCAATGCATTTTTTTATTTTATCTTCATCCTAATGGGTTAAAATGATGAAAGAAGGCTGACCTGATGGATACTATGACAAAGTAATATATCACACCAGAATACATTATGAAGGATATTCATCTGTGCAACAGCCTCCTAGTAAGTATTGATGTTTGTAGTAAATGTTCAGTGGACTTCTTGTAAACTACAAGTAGCAGTTGCATTTAAGTACAACTTGAAGTTAAGTGCAACTACTAAGCATGAGGCCTCAACCCTCATATAAAAAAAATGCAATGAAGTAGTACACACTTGTGTTTTATTTGTAAAAATTGACTAGATCATCCATTACAATGGGTTTTAAAAGTAAAATAAATATGGATTCTATAAATGCAGTTTTAATTTTCTTATTTTACAATAACTAATGAATATCTTTACTAATAAATTTGAAAATTTTTTTGTTGGATGGACTCATATATCGAACGAAGACACTAAACTTTAGTGGCAAGTGGAAACATAAATGTAATAAAATGACAGTCTTATTGCTAATATTGATTGACATAAAATTGAATGGTAATATTAGTATTATGTGTTGTATTGTATTGTAAATGATTGGGAAAATGCTAGGATGAAAAATACCACCGACGTATTTAATAAGTTTGTAAACGAACAGACGGATCATCTGAAGGTAAGCAATCGGCGTAGCCCATGGACACCCGGAACACCACAGACCATTACATGTGTGTTACCGGACTTTTGGAGAATAGGAAATTTTAGGGTTGTTGGGGATTCAGGCATTGTTGTTAGATTAGTAGGCCAAATTGGCCTACTATAGGATATACTCATTATTATGATGACCTACTTATGTAGGTCCCAACTTATTTTCATCATCTACGCCTGTTTAGCATCTGTGTTAGTTATTTACTGTTTATTAACTTGCCCGCGACCTCGTCCGCGTAGAATATGAATTTTAGAACATAGGTAACAATTTTTTAGTTTCAATTTTCCAAAATAAATGCAGCATATGCTACTTCTTAGTACATTAGTTATCTGCCAATAAAAGTCTAGTAAAATCGGTTCCGCCATTCCAGAGATTAGCCAGTACAAACAGACAAGACAGAACAAAATAATTAATATTATATTTTGTTGACTGCCTCGTTGGCTGAGTGGTTGCAAGTGCGACTGCCGGGCAAGAGATCTCGGGTTCGATTCCCGGGTCGGGCAAAGTATTACTGGGTTTTTAAAAAAATCTCAGTAGTAGCACGGAGTCTGGAATTGTGCCCGGTATATGGCAATAGGCTCACCCCCTATTACATGGGACTAATAACATAAATAGTGAAAAGTGGATGTTACTTCTGTGTGCACCTCTGCCCACCCCTTCGGGGATAAAAGGCATGATTCTTAGTCAAAGGAAATGATCACGTAAAGTAAACATGCTTTCTTGAAGTCTTATTAAAATTAGCTCGAGTTTAGAATAGTGTCGGAAGTATGTTGTGATAGGTTCATACGTCGTACGTACAGTGGGTGTTAATTTTTATGCCCACCCTTCCGGGATTGAAGCGTGATATTGCCTTATTCAATCTATACGCTACTACAGATTCTAAAAATCTACGCACGAGCAGTAAGTATATCCTACGGGGCCCGTTGCATTTTCATCAGATTGGCCCCCGTTCTCAATATAAAACAAGTTTGATGAAAACCTAAGTGTGCTTACTCTTAAAACCAATCTCAATATCAATGCAATTTTAATCCAATAAAATCTTAATAATTATTCAATGACAAACCTATACAACCCCAATCGTAGCTGTTAAAATAGCATTTAGAGTAGGTACGGAATATAAAGCCAAACTCAATACTGTTTATTTCAGCCAATATCCATGCAATACGGATGCAAAGGGCGCTAGTGCTGTAACTCAAGAGTACGAAATTTCACAATACCAATGTCGATCGATCGGAATTGGATTCAAGAGTAAGCCCCCTGGGTGCTTACTCTTGAAACCAATCTCAATGTCAATGCAATTTCAATCCAATAAAATCTCAATAATTATCCAATGTCAAAATTATACAACCCCAACCGTAGCTGTTAAAATAGCATTCAGAGTAGGTACGGAATATAAAGCCAAACTCAATACCATTTAGTTCATTCAATATCCACGCAATACGGATGCAATGGGCGCTAGTGTTACAACTCAAGAGTACGAAATATGTCACAATAGCAATGTCGATCGATCGGAATTGGATTCAAGAGTAAGCCCACTTATCGGGGACTCGTGGCATATTACCGATTTACCACCGTTTAATTACGCCACTGCGCACGAGGTTAGGTACAGCTTTCCTAATAGGTCCCATTATTTCCACGCAGAAACTGGAAGCAGCTCAACATACGGAGCTATTGATTAGGTACCTACCTACATTATAGACACCTACGATTTATCTACATACTAACTTGGTATCTGCTAGTATCTAACTCGAGTAAACTATTTCTAACTCATTTCTGTCTTTCATTGTCTTTCAAGGCCAGCAACACACCTGTGACTCCTCTAGTGTTGCGGGTGTCCATGGGCGGCGCTGCCCGCTTACCATCCGGTGATACGTCTGCTCGTTTGCCTCTAATTCCATAAAAAATAAAAAAATGTTTCTCGATATTTTGTGTAGTATCTACACTTGGACTTTGAAATTGAAAGCCCCCAATCATATGGGATTTATGACATGAGAATGGAAAATATTTAGATTTATTTTGTTAACCCTGATCCATGTCCATCCCTTCGAAGAATAAAAGGCGTGATGATAAGTAGTTCTTGGAACTTTTATCTCTACGTAGTTACTTAAACAAAAAACTTGATCTACAGTATAGTACATATCGGTACAAAACATCAAGCATAGAAAAAATATAGGTATGGATACGTGGTAGGTACATATACCTACCCATAGTTACATAAACCATACTCACCCAGGCGGGAGCAGTCATTCGATGATTTTCCCCCCTTAAAAAAAAAAGGTATATGTACCTACCTACAAACCAACTAATTATTAGGTAGGTAGGTACTGACTGTAGACCAGCTTATGTCGACATAGACGTCGATGGTGCAACGGTAGCGGTAGCAGACCCAGAAAAAGCTGGCCACACTGACTTGACACCTGCAGCCTACAAGGATTAGTCGCAGGTAAATATATGGAGAAGGGTAGGGAAACCTGCAGTAGGTCAATATCGTAGCTTGGAACAAAAGTAAGCAATATTCAAACCATGAACCATTCAGATAAGTTCTTAGGTTCTTGTCCTACAAAGAAAAAACATCCGGGTTTCCAATATTTTACCGGCAGTTCCTATTCAATTTATTACTACACTAGCTTTGCACAAAAGGATAAAAAGTAGCCTATGTGACATATACCAATACACACAGCGCCGTCTAAACCAATACTTTTGTTTTCCCTCGGGAATATCACATTTTTCCGGGATAAAAAGTACCCTATTATTTAATCCGGACTTCTAAGTTTACGTCTATAAAAATTCAAAGCAATCTGTTTAGTATTTACGACGTGAAAGCGGAACAAACAAACAAACTCATTTTCCGATTTATAATATTATAGTAAGGATTTGCAAGCTTTCATTTTATTTTAAAAAGTCTAACAATAAATAAAATAAGATAAGAGACTCAATGTAGTTTCTGCGAACCACCTTATTTGCCAATAGGTCATGGATAGTGTGATTTTATACGACCTCTGCTTTCTGTAATAAATAAATAGGTAGGTATTTTGTCATAACTGCTCATCTAACTAAATTATCATGCATTAAAATAAAAATTGCTGTAAGGCAGCGTAGGTTACCGAAATTATTTTGTAGGTAGGTTGTTAAAAGATTTAACCTGTTTTGATAATAACTATCGTAAGACTTTATTTACTTAACACGTTAAACGCCATGGCAGTCACCGGTGACCGACATTAGCGGAGGATTTGCCTTCAATAGTTTTTTATTGGCAGCCAATGCCTTAAGGTTTAACTTATTAGGTATAGAAATCTTTGGATCAATTTTAATCGTCAAATAACTTTTCATAGGTATTAAGTACTCGTTTGGCTTATGAACCGGGTAGTTAAGGTAGATACCTACCTACCGGCCTGCCTGGTCCTGGCCTGGTTATCTACTTTTGTTAATGAAAAATTATATTATTAATAAATAATAAAGGATTTAATTAGGTATTTACTATTTATTTAAACATTGAAACAATAGTTTTTTAAAAGTCGGGACCATGAACAGGAAAATGATTAAGGGCCCAACGTTTCCCACTAGTCATGATCACATGAGCTTGTTGACCAAGAACAGCGCCTGACTCCTTCATAAGTTTTGCATAACCAGATTGCCTTCCAGCTAATTCTGCCATAGTGCAGTTGTGATTATGCATCTTTTCATGCCGTCTCTCCCGTTTACTAGCATGGCTCAATCTTTCTAGAAACTGGGTACCACAACTCATCGTCTCCACCACTTGAGAACAGGCCTTGTCCGCAAATAAGTAATTCCTGGTATTAACGGTTTGCACTTGTTTCGCTATCGCTCTACAGTTAAAGAGTTTTCTATGAGAGCATTTGCAGCTACAGTTATGATTACCAGTATCGCGTTTGCGGACATTTGTAACGCAATCATGATCACACGTCAAAGGCCCAGACACAATTGTGTTGATGGCTGTGTCAACAAAATCTTTGTCGTAGATTGAAACCTCATAACCCCTGCCCTTCGATCGAAAAGAAGATTTGGAGAGAATGCCTTCACGCGGTAACGGTCTATTGACAGATTGCCTTTTCTTCGGTAATACTATGGATCTGGTAGCTGAACCTGAATTGGTATATGGAAGGTTGTAGCGTTTATTGCTTGAAGTTGGAAACAAACATTTTCTGGACGTGTTATATACATTAGGGGGTGTTCTAAACGCAGGATCCACAATTTCATCACACAGTTTCTGAGCTACAGACATAGAGCCTGCTATTCTGTATATCTATTTCATTTTCTAATCATTGGATACTATTTGGGATCTCACCAAGAATCATTTTAATCTGATGGTATTGAAAATCAACATAATTTTAACGTTTTACAGATTTAAAGATGACATATTTGAACTATCACCAGAAATCGCGTTGATAGATAGGCCCAAAGAGTAGCAATAGTCCCGTACCAAGAAGATCGACATTCTGACTTTCTGAAGTAAAAAGACTATAAATTATTCTTTATATTTTCTCCATTGGATCTATTTAAACCAATTTTTTGGGTAGGTACAGTTCGCTAACGTTAATAGCGACGTGCCTACCAATGATGACACTATTAGGCAGGTAGTTAGTACTTACAAGGCGAAATTTTCTCGTTGATTCTGCTTACAAAAAGGAGTACCGAATAGTTGTAGGTAGTAGTAGTAAATTTGAATAAATTTACACTGGACTTTACTCCAGTGTAAATTTATTCAAATTTACATGATTGAATGTTCTATCTGGCTGTACTGCCTTAATACGCAATAACTAATAAATTATGTGGTCTAACGACAGGATTATGTACCTTCAAAATTACTGTAACAATGACCTTTTTATAATCAATTTCCACAGAAATAACCGTAATGAGAAACAGTCTACAATATTGAAAATACAAAAACATTGTCCACAAAGCTTAATAAACTAACTGACGTGCGTGGTCAGTGTGGTGAGTGGTGTGGCTTTAAAATAAAGACGACATTGCTGTTTTTGTCATTGACATCTGACTGAACTTTAACACAAACTTTTGACATCTAATTTGTTGACATAATTATTAACAAAAATTGGTTGATTCATAGCTTAGATTTTAAGTAAATTGAAACTATAAAACCAGCAGCTAATTACGAAAAAAGGAATAATAATGTGGATATTTGGATATGGGTCACTCGTGTGGAAGGCAGATTTTAAATTTGAATACAAGGTAGTAGGTTACATAAAAAGTTATTTACGCCGATTTTACCAACACAGCATTGACCACCGAGGTGTACCTGAGAAAGTAAGTAGAAAAAAACCCATAAAAGTATTAAACAAAATAAGAACAAAGTCTTTATCTGGTAATTGCTGGTTGCCATAAGCCACCAAGCACAGGTCCTGTTCTACGAAAGGCTGAACCATATCAATATGAGTTTTACATAACCATGAGTTCATGAAAGAACGTGTAACAGAAACCCATTAGTAGTTAACTTCTATAATTAATTTCGTTCTAATATTTACTTAGGTTAGTATTCACCTCCTTAACTTTTTAAAAAAGGTTTCTGATATTCTGAAGTATTAAATTAATGTACTTAATTATACCTCACTGTAGTTTAATGATTAATTTATTAAATACCTACTTATAAAACACAAGCTGTAAGAACAATGTGGACCTCTTGATCCCTATTCACCCCTTTTTACGGTAGGTACTTAATAAATTTGCTAAAACTTCCACATGGTACCTCACTACCTGCCTACTAAATATTACAGATCCTTTTGTTGTTGTTTTACTATTGTGTTATTTTTCTTAAACATATCATCATCAGATATATAAAAAATAAATATCTTTAACTTTCAAGTATCCTTCCTTTATTTATTTTCTTTACTAGGTTGGTATATTTTTAAATATTTGATATAATATATTGTATACATTTACAAACATAAAAAGCAGTAGCCCACCAGTAACGGGAGAAATCAAGCTGCTGGTAGTCAGGGCTGCAGAGAGAGGAATTTTAAGTATTTTAATTATTATTCTTTTTATTTCTTATGGTATGAAAACAAAAAGATTGATTTTATAGAAACACAGTAAGCACACATGACACTAATTGAAGGAAAAATTAACATAACAAAAACAATAAAGTACTAAAAAAATAATTAATATTTTTTTAGTATAATAATTCATTAAATATTCATTTAAAAAAACCAAAGAGTTTCTAGTTATTCATTTCACTAATAACAAAATTACATAGCATTAGTTAAAAAATGTATACCCTTTTTTATACTAGGTTCATGTTTGACCACCTGATGAGGTAACCAGTTATGTTATTCCCCATGTATTGATAAAACATTGTATATTCATACATGTACATAATAATGCTACAACTTTACTATCTAGGTACATTATTTTTATGTTCAAAGTTTTACTACTTACTTTCCAGCCAGGCAGAGTGGTGACCCTAATACAAAGCAATGACCGAAACAGTAAAGTATGGGGTGTAGCTTACAAAATAAGATCTGAAGATGCAGCTCAAGTTTCCCAACACTTGGACTTCAGAGAGAAGAATGGGTACAGCAAGAGAACTGTCACATTCCATCCTAAAGATAATATAGAACCATTCCAGTTGACTTTGTATGTTGCAACGGAAGATAATGAATCTTATGCAGGTGGGTAGGTGTTATTTTTATTTTAATACTTACAGTGACTAGGATTTCTGTACTATAATTTTTGAACGACTCGGACTTCTGATCACAACTACTCTGTTATTATTGTTACTTATTATCTCTAACTTAGCACTTTTCATCCTTCCATGAAATACGATGGGAATTAAAATACATATTTAACATGGAAGCAACCATCAAAGCTATCTTTTCATAAAATTCTTCTGTTTCACCCATCTAATTAACCTATAGCGCCATCTATCGAGACACTTGTGAATAAACTGGATTTAAAAAGAGATATTTTACATTATCATATTTTAACATATTGTTCTATTTTGTACTTAGTTTTTTAAAATAAATGTACATATATGAAATATAAAATTTAAAAAACAACAATTAATACAATTCATATTTGTATTGATTTAATATCTTGTAACATATTTAATAATGATGTATCATGTAATTGTACTAAGAGACAAGTTGCTATTCCATTTTTGTAGGCACTTCATAATATTTATATTAACTACTAGTTGACTCCGCGAATATTGTATCGCCTTGAAAAATTTGTTTTTTTATTATTATATAAGAATCTTCCACTAACAATAACAAAACCAACTATAAAAGAATTAGAGAAATCGGTTCAGCAGTTCTCGAGATTTGCGCTTAGCAACACATTCAGTGATTTATCTTTTATATTATATATAGAAGACAGATGAGTTGCTATATAGAGAACTAAATACTCACCAAAAATACAAATTTTTTTCAGGCGAAGCATCGATAGAGGATATAGCAAAACAGGTGTTAAGCTGCCAAGGTCCTAGTGGAACCAACAAGGAGTATTTATACAATTTAGCGGCCGCCATGAGAGAATTAGCTCCTGATGTTGAAGATGACCACCTGTTCTCACTAGAAGCAGCTGTACGGAGACTGGATACAGATACCAAAAAGACTTGAGTGTGATATTTTTTTAGTTATTAATGTAGTTTAGATCAATTTTTGCTGTGAGTGTAGCTTTAGTTAGTGTAGTAGCATAGTTTTATTATATCTATGTATTTTCCTATCAAATTGCTGAAAGACTATGCCTATAATATACCTGAGCTTGTTTTAAGGTCTATTGTGATAGTCTGGACATATCTTCTTAGTATATCAAGCTTCAGAACACAATTTATTCTAATCCTACTTCCTACTAATATTATACCAATAAGTGCGAAAGTTTGTGAAGATGTATGTGTTTGTTTGTATGTATGTTTGTTACTCTTTCACGTCAAAACGGCTGAAGGGATCGAGATGAAATTTGGAACAGTGGTAGATTATGTTCTGGAATAACACATAGGCTGCTTTTTATCCCACGAGACGCGGGCGAAGCCGCTGCCAGAAGCTAGTATATAATATTCCTATAATACAAAGATTGTTGAGTATGAGTCAGTATTTTAGTGACCTATTATTGTAAAATTGGATCTATTTTGATAGACATTGTGCAATTAAATGTAATGGCTTTTTAAAGTTTGAGATTCGGTACAACTCTAAGGAATATTTGCTAGACATAGCGAGAAAAATAATGGGGTAGTGCACTCCTATAACAACAAGCTTCAGCAAATAATGTATGTAGTAAATATTTATTATAATTTTATATATATATATATATTATGTTTTGTATTTTTAATATCGAAATACTGTAGTGCAATTAATTTTATGTCAGTAGTGGTTTAAGAAATGGGTGTAATGTCGAAACTATAATTATTATGGTTAATTATTTATTTTCTAAACATCTGACTAGCTCTTTGGCGTAAATCGTACTCTATAACTGCTATATTATTATATTGAACACTAGCGGCCCGTCTCGGCTTCGCACGGGGGGACTTAAGATTTTTTACATAGTTTTACGTTTTATTACAATTCATCTATAGAGCATTTTTGTATAACTTTAACTATATGCTCAGCGCACGCCACGGAAGGCCTCAGAAACGATACTTTTCCCCCGTTTTTAAAACATTTTTGGTTACTGCTCCACAACTATAGGACCTAGCGTGATATTATATAGCCTATGTTACTTCTGAATAATGCAGCTTTCTAATGGTGAAAAAATTATTGCAATCGGTCCAGTAGTTTTTGAGTTTATTCGTTACAAACATACAAAAATACAAATCTTTCCTCTTTATAATATTAGTATAGATTTTAAGAAATTTTAAATTACGTTGTAACTTGCAATTTAAACGAGTATTTGATTCGTATTTGAGACTTTGTAGATAATGTCTATATAGAACAACCTTAACCTCTTGTCAGTTATATACAATATATGAGACACAATAGAAAACACATCGTGTCTCGCGTAGATCTGCGTTTCGACAGAGAAGAGGCTAAAAGAAGAAATATATACAAGAGGCTAAGGAGAAGAATTCTAAAAAAAGAGTATTTTTTGTATTGGTCTAGGTCTTATTATCGATAATAAGAGCCAAGCAACGGGACAAACCGCTCGAGAGTAGCTAGTGTTTGATGATAAACATTTGGGACTTAGTCACACAAGAAAGTCTGAACAGATTTGGATGAATTTTAGTATATAAAAGAATAAGATGCGAGTGAAACTTTGTATCAATCAAAAACAGATCTAATTATTATTATTGGGTTACGTTTCTTGTACACACGGGTTTATGAGAGAGTTGAGAGCCCATCGCCGCAATTGTACACACGGGTGTACGAGACGAGAGTGACTTGCACCGATAGGAAACTTTTTCTGTGATGTATATTTTCAAGTTGCAACCCGTTCTTTATTTGATTGAACAGTATAGTTCATTCGCTTTCTATTAAACCCGTGTACGAGACGCGCGAGAGGTTAATAAAATCTTATTAGCTATATAGTCTTTTCAGTTATTAGTCGTCCTAATAATGAGCGCCATAAAGATATTAAAAACCTCAATAATTACAATTATTTAGCGCTTCATCATTATATCAGCCATAGGAGGTCCAATGCTGAACATAGGCCTCCTCCAATGAGTTCCAGATAGGCCGGTTGGAAGCGACCTGCATCTAGCGGCGCGCTTAATAGTGCCTAATTTTTTCGTATTAGCCATACACATACTCTGCTGTTGCTATTGCTATGTTTGATTTAAAAAAAGCAAGCAAAAATGCTCTTATATTTGATAAACACCTAACTTAGAACTGTTCGTAGTACTTAGAATAGTTTCAGAGTTAGACTGCTGATACATACATACATACATAACATCACGCCTTTTATCCCCGAAGGGGTAGGCAGAGGTGTACATTAATGCCACTGTACAATGTAACACCCACTTTTCACTATTTATATTATGAGTCCCATGTAATAGGGGGTGAGCCTATTGCCATATACCAGGCACAATTCCAGACTCCGTGCTACTACTGGGAATTTTTTGAAAAACCCAAAAAAAAAAACTGCTGATACTTTATCTTTTAAAAACTTTAAACAACATTTTATTCAGACCATCTATCCTTGGTTAGGCTTAGGCGCTTAGCAATATAAATTTTGAGATTATTTTTATTTAAAATATTAATATCACATTCTTATGATTGAAATTATATGCGTAAATATATTATTAAGGCTTTGGCTGCCAATAAAAAACTATTGAAGGCAAATCCTCCGCTAACGTCGGTCACCGGTGACTGCCATGGCGTTTAACGTGTTAATATTATTTATGTGTGTATTCGTATAATTACGTATAATCTTTCTTTTCTTTTTTTTTAAACATTGCCCCACATTAGGATTTTTTCCTGTGTCGTGGGTGCGTTTACAAACATACAAGTTCAGATACACAATGACACCCAGACCAGAAACAACAATTTGTGGATTACACAAAGTGTTGTTCCGTGCGGGAATCGAACCCGCAACACGTTGCACGGCAGCCGGTCGCCCAGCCACCGTACCAACCGTGCAGTCAAAAAAGTCAAAAAACAAAAGTCAAAAGTCAGTATTCGATTCATATAATGTATATGTAAGATATCCGAGTGGTGTTCCGTGTTGAGTACTATAAATATATTGTTTTTATAAACTTATCGCAAGTGAAACCAGGTTTTGTAAGGCACTGAACTATCATTTGTAATATTTAAATTGATATCGTATGTTATACTTGTTATTATACAAGAGTCCAAAATATATAAAAGGTTTTTATCAATTTATGCTATTACTAACTGTTATCCACGATAGGTATGCGGTGTTGCCTGCATGGTCCAATTGAAGAAAACAAAATTTGTATTTTTTTACTAATTTAAAAGTGATAATCACAGTAGTGCCTACATGTATGTTTATTCCAAAAACATTTATTATATTTGTTCATTGTATTCTGGAATAAAGAAATTTGATATATAGGAACAAGCTACTATATGATTATGTACCTATGTATGTGCTTATATATTTTTGTAACTATATAAGTATAACGAATTTGTTGAAATATAAGTAAGTATTAATAAATCGTGTATACTTTGTCCTATATATAGGTTTTATCCTTTAAGTATTCCGCATTTGAATGAGGATATTCTAAATAATTAATAGCCATTGCGCAACAGAATTAGTTTCCTCACTATGAAATAATTGGCTACTGATGTATGTAACAAGTTATCTACTTATATAAATAAAAATCAATTTCCGTTCGTTAGTTATGCTTAACCTCGAGAACGGCTGAACCGATTTGGCTAATTTTGATTTTGAAATGTTCAGGGAAGGTTTAAAAGGTAAGAAAAAAAATTTAGGCGTTATGAAGATTCCCGGGTAGTTTTAAGATAATTTTTGTTATGTAATATTATGTTTCAACATGATAACATTTAAAGTTATGTATTTTGTTAGTGTATTGTAAATTGTAATGTCTTGCAAATATACCACAACATGTTTCGACAAAAAGTTGCCATTGAATTCGTTTCAGTCACGCAAAATAAAGTACAATGTAACATAACAATGATAGAATGTCGGTCAAAATGTATGTTTTCTGCATTTTTCGTACATTCTAGTTCAGATTTCATAACAAACTATTATTTACTAGCCAATCAAGTGATTCTAAATGAAACTGGCAGTTCCATAAATAATAATTCTAAATTTATTTAAATTTTAAATCATTGTTCCTTTTTAAATGTCACTTGTTTTTTTATTTACCTGTCTACTAAATGGCTTGCCGGCTTTTTATGTATTAATACTTTTTAAGTAAATACTTAAGCTCTGTGATATTTTACTTAATAATCTAAAGCTTCTGAAATATAATTTCAAGCGATTTTGTGCATTTTATTTCTTCGGAAATGTATGTGTCAATAAAAATCAGTTGATTAATAAAAACAGTAAAATTTATTATGAAAATATTTGGTTCGAAAGGTTCACTAGCTTGTCTCAGAAATATTTACATGGGAATTGTCACAATATTAATATTATGGAACCAGTTATTAATAGTTTTATGATCGTGACATTACAGAATATAAGTAGGTACCTACATCATTGATAACTTCTACACGTTTACGGAAAATTTACATCAAGCGTTAATTAATTAAACAAATAATAATAGTAACAAAATATAAAATGTTAACATCACAACTCTGAATAGATTCTTAAAATATTATTCACATAAAATATGATTTTGTTATAGAACGGTATGAATTTGGCAGATAGGGCGTGTCACATGGCACTTAATATTATCAGCTAGTGATAACCCAAACCAATGCATTACGATAAAAAACAGAGGAAGACTGGCCTTAATTATATTTTAGATATAAATAAAATCTATCGGTTTATTCCTTTGCGATATAAAGAAATATATCTACAAATCAAAAGATTACAGAGATGACGTCATGCTTCTTTAAATCTTTGGCTGTCCTGCATTATTTGCAGTATATTCAATATCACATCAATGTTATTATATCGCTACTACTTGTCCTTCTTGCGACCTAGTAACTTGTCCAAGAAACTACGTTTTCTCTTCACTTTCTTGTGCTTACTCGTATTCTCCAGGTTCTCAGCCTCAACTGTCATTTTCTGTATCAATGCAGGTATACTTAAGTCTACAACTTTGTCCATAGGTGGCTTCTTGGCTGAGTCTCTACTGATTTGTCTCTGAATTGTCGATAGTTCCGGGACTTGATCCTGTTTCTCATCCAATTCAGACTGTGATGTTTTTGATTCACGTTCCTTCGACGCAGCGACATCCGTACTTAACGACTCAGGACCATTTTGAATTACCTCTGCTTTAACTTCCACAGGATTATTATCAGATTTCTCACTAGATTTTTCATCAACTGAATTTTCACTTAAAACAGCCGGTGCCACTTCACCATTTTGTTTCTTCTCAAACACGTCATCATCACCTTTTTCTGTTTTGTCGTCTACTTTTTTATCTGCACTATCAATACTGTCGGCCACACTAGAATTAGATTTAGGAACAGACGCGACCACCCTCGGCTTAGTTGGAGGTAACTCCCAGTCGATTGGCTTCCTCTGTGGTGAGTACCTCTTCAATATCTCCTCGAATAACTTCTGTTGCTCCAATTTACTCGGCGTTTCGTGATTTGATAAGCTCAAATGTCGTGTTTTCTCAGGGTCACGATTTTCCTTGCCATCAGGGCTTTCTATATCGGGCGACCCTAGATCAACAATAACTTTGCGTACAGGCGTCGGCGTCAAGTAAGGCTCAGCGAAGGGGAATTTATATAAATTAGGACTTTCAATTTTATATTTTAATGGAGCAGTACTGTTAGCCGGCATCGATGCCCGTGTTCCAGAGCGGTTGAACGGGCTGGTACTACCTGGCTCGTGTAGATTGGAAGTCATGAAGTCGCGCCGGAGTTTGGAGAGCCGCCGCGTCCTCTCCGTCATGGTGTGTCTGTACTCCACATCATCGCTCTGGTTCAGTTCCGATGTGAAATTATCGGAGTACTTCCGCGGTCGAAAGTCGAACACTCGTTCCTCGGTGCGTGACTCCCTCATGCTGGAGTAGCCGGGCGCGTTCCGTTTGAAGTTGGCGGTGGTCTTGCCGTGGTTGGAGGTGACGATGGGCTCGACGTCGCGGTACGAGGCGGGCACGGGCGACGCGGGCGGCAGGAACACCGTGTCGTGCTTACCGAACACTTCGCGTCGCTGACTGAACTGTTCGTTGCCGATCATTTCCCGCGACTTCACACTCATGGTAGGCGATTTAGCTGCCATTTCCGTTCAATTACAAACCGCAACACTTTGTTATTGATACTATTTTCCTGTAAACACTGTATTTCTATTTTTGTACGACGCACATTATGACTTCACCGGTAACATCGCGCCTATAACAGTACACGGCTATATGTTAAATTGGACAATAAAGGTGGCACGGTCGTCCGTATAAGGCGAGCCGTTCGCGATATGTGTCGAGTGATCAATAGAGTGGATGCGATAAGATACGAGCGTCGTGTAGCGCGCCACTTTAGCTATTTCTTTATCTTTCAGCAGTCCAAACAGTTGAGTAAATATAACCGACTGAACACAATCGTGTACGTAATTAATATCGTACCGAGTGAAAGCGCGCAAAGCAGCGACCGATCGCCGACCGCTTCATTATATAATGAATATTAAAACAAATGTCCCGAATTCATTAGAAACACTTTGCACTGTTATTTATAAAAGTCATTTGGAATCACTTCGTTAATTCATGTCAATATTTACTGGAGAGCTGGCCTTTATCACTATTCACAGTCATTAGATAATTGGTAACTGAATAGAAACCCGATTCTGGTAAACAAGGAGATTATTGTTGCAACAATATCTTACACGAGATAACATAGATTATACGCGACGTGAGCACCGTCCGGGATTGTGGCAAGTATTGCACTCGGGTAAAGACCAGAATCGAATGCACTTCGACCAATCTGTGTTCACCTACTCATACGAGTTTTGTTGGAAGAACCGTTAGAACGAAAATTGTTCAAGCTGTTAGCGTTTGCGGTGAGAAATATTTGTGTGATACAATGGATACCGAACACAATTCAGGTCTGACTCACTTTTTACCACAACGCGAATACTTTTAATGTTTCTCGAATTCACAATAGGAAAAGTAGCCGACATCGCTTGTGGTTATCGCGGGATATCTTAGGTGGATACTCAATTATCGACTAATCTTATCCTCAATGAAAAACTTCAAGCGTAATCCGTCCGTACGTTAGTAGCGACAGTAAAGAATAAACGTTAAGGATGAATTAATTTTACCCTTCACTTTTGACGGGGGGTTAAATATAGCAGTGGGAATATATTTAGATTTGTATAGAGTAGTTAGAGGGATATAAGTATCTGACTGGATAGCTCTGTAAGGTGTGGTATTTAAAGATCAGGATTCAAGACTTCCGGGAGCTCGTTCCATAGATTGCATGCTTCATGCTTATGACAATCTGTACCTACTTATGTCAGTAGCGTCGCCCCTTAAATAACACTTTGCGGGGATCTTCAAACAAATAGACAGAAACGTCCATATCTAATTTTATGATTGAAATGTTCTTGGCTTAATGAGCGTTACTTTGTAACTTTGCTGAGACTCTGATTGGCAGGAATTTAATGGAATAAAATTGGTTAGACACTAATTAATATGGATACAGTATGCATTTAGGTTTAAATGCATAATACATAAGGTACCTAATGCATTTAATATTTCCTGTAAATATGAGTAATATACAAAAATAAACATAGAAAACCACTCGATTACATGTAGTGTCGACTGTCTTACTAGGTAGTACAAAATCCAATGATAAAACATACAGGCTAGGTAACAAAAGATAATACCACACTTACTCAAGCCTTTTTAAAACAAGGTTGATTTACTCACACATCCATTTATGTTCGTGTTGTAACACAGGTAGAGTACCTTACTTATGCGTTTCACACCAGCACATCAAGCTAAACCAAACTGTGCAAATCTTCCAATTAACTCTCAACTTTATTTACTAAAAGTTAAGGTTGAAAATGTTAAATAATTTTGCCAGTTTTGTGGTGTCTGTACTACCCACTTAGTTACCTAAATCTGTTTTCTTGCAACGAACAAGGAATGATGAAAACATAGAACGTTTTCGCAATCAGAGTTAACATGTTCATGATGTTTATTTGCTCTACTAGCCGAGCCCCGCCATTAAAATGGAATTTTTCCACTGTAACACGTGTAATACTAAGTGGGAATTGTGTTTTTCGGTAAATATTTCGACTGATGTTAATAAATAACATGATAGGTTAATAAAAGTCTAATTCATATCTTTAATTAGTAGCTAATTTACGTTTACACTGGAACAGAATGGGAGAAATTTCAACAATGCAATTCTTCAAATCATTTGTTAATGATATTTTAATTGACAGCCCTTGGTAATAAATGATGTCACATTCTAGTACCTAAAGAGACTGAAGAGATACACAATACCAAGATATCATTTACTAAAGGTGCAAGTCGCTCATGCTCTATTATATTTTTAAAGTTCTATTTTTGCATATTTATTTTATATCCAAAGGATAAGGTAAACAAACAATACGATGCTTATTGCATTCTAAAATTACAATGAAATCCTTTAATTTGTGTTTGGTACAATCTACATAATCATACACACATAAAGTTACCTTTCCCCATGGGGTAGTAGAAATCATTTATATCACCAGTATGATGCACTATCATTGACACAAAAAATATCCTAGCGGTAACCTACATACCTTTATAACTATACATTTCTATACCCTGATATTCTCTGAAACTCATATTTACTACATCAATTATTAGATACACATTTTCCTCTCATTATTTCAATTTACTTCACTGCAATGAGCACTATGCAATTGTTTTAAACGATAATAATTATAAAAAGACAAGTTCTGAAGGCTGCACAACATGAACCACTTTTATGACCTATTGATGCATATCTCTCAATGACAACCTAATTTGTGCTTAATTCTTATCGGCATAAGGTAGCATATCATCTGTTAGGTTTTGTATGAATGATGTAGGTAGATGCCTATGAAATTACACCTGTGCAGTTTTATATTCAGAAAGTAGGTGAACAGGTTAACGGTTGGTTGACCTTATGGTAATTAATTGTCGACGGCAAACAAGACTGGTTACATACGGGTTTAGTGTCATCAAAGACTTTCGCTTCCTCATAGACACTAAACATATTTAAAATATTTATACAGCATGTTTAGTGAGACGTTGTGAACTGCGTGAACGCGAGAAAAAAATTCCAAAGTCATCTTATACAGCTCACGATTCCACTGCCAGACTGTGGGTTCGTCCCGGAGAACCTAACGAGTTACCGGGGCTCCGGCTCGAATTGTAGGAGAAGGAACGGCGTGGTTTTCAGTCAGTAAGAGTCTGACACTTCCTTCCGCCTCACCCAGGCGGGAGAAGACATTCGATGTTTTTCCTTCCTTAAAAAAAAACTATGGGTTCCTCTATGAAGTTTGTAAGAGGGATTGCCATAATTTTAACGCTTGGGCACTCTGTTCATAGGTCTCTATTAAATGTTTAGTCTATCAGTCGACTCTTACAGAAGTGAAAGAGTAAGGGTAAATAATAGCAAAGGAATTCTACCCTGCTGATACTACATGTATGGCTTTGCCAAAGTATTTGTTTGGTTTTCATGAGATGTGTGCATGGTATAAGACATTCAAAACTCTCAAATAAGCCCTATACCACAAATATATAATTATACTTAGGAAAAATAAACATCTACGATATTATAGGTACTTATAAATACGGTAGAATAAGTCTGATGAAACGCATTATAAAACGAATCCGACATTGATATAAGAATAGTGGAAACGCAAGAGGGCCAGATCCCGCGGATATCCGAAAATATACGCACAAGCATTTTAAAATTAGATTTGTGTTATTTTCTTTAACGATGGCATTCCTAGTATTTGTTGAAAAAGCGGTCACTACAAAACTGTTTGTTTGTACATAAAAACAGCATTGTTTAGTTCTAATGAAGCGTGATTAGTATAGGAACGGTGTTTTGTGAACAAAGATGTTAATAAACAAATATGCTAATGAATCCCTGAACGAGATTAGAAACGACTAGACGGTTAATTGTAAATAGGTACTTAGAGTACATTTACAGGATGGCAGGACCTACATTGTAATTTGCACTTAATTCACCGGAATATAGAGTTATTAATTTATTACAAATCTTTAATTTAATTTGACTGCCTCGTTGGCCGAGTGGTCGCATGTGCGATTGCCGGGCAAGGGGTCTCGGGTTCGATTCCCGGGTCGGGCAAAGTATTACTGGGTTTTTACAAAATTCTCAGTAGTAGCACGGAGTCTGGAATTGTGCCCGGTATATGGCAATAGGCTCACCCCCTATTACATGGGACTCATAACATAAATAGTGAAAAGTGGGTGTTACATTGTCCAGTGGCATAATGTGCACCTCTGCCTACCCCTTCGGGGATAAAAGGCGTGATGTTATGTTATGTTATGATGTTATGTTTAATTTAATTTGTTTACAGACAGAAGTGCTCAAATGACTTAGTGTACCTGCGTAGCTGTGTAGGTACAATGCTAATTTATGTGTTGATCTTTATGTTAATTACTTACAAAGTGTGTGGACTTAGCTTTAATAGAGGTATAAAGGCTATGAATACTATTGTTCTTTAGGTACCTATAAAGACGCGATCGTAAATGCCAAAAAGACAGCTCAATTAAGGATGGCGTCTACGATACGATTTCCTACGTTACAATCTCAGTCCTGCATTGCTGCCTACCAATAAAGTCACGTATGAACCAATCTTATCACAAAAACAAATGCAATCATATCAGTTCAAGTCCGTATGTATTAATTGATACTTTCTACCTCTACATATTCGCACTAGTTCCCAAAGAAATATGTGTCAATGTTCATTACTGATGGTAGATAGTAGATACCTATCATGCTGTTTCTTCATGTTTTTATTAACTTCTCCAAGCGCAATACTTGGTATAATGCAAAGGCATGTTAACATAACCAGATGGTATAGACGCTAGCAAGTCAAGCTATCATTATTTTCATCGAGTTTTCGACTTTATGTCAATAGTATAAAGTTGAAAATGTAATAAAGGAATTTGTAAACAGAAAGGTTGGTCGATCTGCTGGTCGTTGGACCTACAGGGCAACACTGTTATGCATGTACCTCTATTCAGAGAAACTGATTCGATGAACCCAACCTTGACGTAATTCTTTGGTAACTTTTGTTGCTGTTACAACGAAAATGCGAAGGCCAGGAAATTAACAATATGGTGATCTCATTCATGTTTCATTTGCATACAGATTTGGGGATTGGCCTCAACATTAGTGGCCATTACGCTGGCTGGTGACGCCTACGTCCATATATTCTGCGGTCTACCTCTACAGACTAAGCTGAGAATGTTTGTAAGAACGCACTTGTGAATGCAACAAGGTCAGTATTTTTGGAGATACACCTATCTACTCAAATAAGTAAATTTTTCAAATCCATCTAACCAAGCTAGATTGTCACCTCGTAGGTCTCGTGGTTACAAGAGCTACGAGTCATAAGATCATTGGTATTATCCTAGGATGAGCGAAGATTTGTTGGAACTTCTTCATACTTGTGGGCTCCGGATTTGCCCCCTTCTAATTGGTGATGTATGACTTTCGATGGCTGTGACTAATATTTGCAATGATTCTATGTCTGTATATCTACTTTTACCTTCACCTTGAACGACAGGTGACGTAATTTAAAATTAAATGCCAAAAGGCAGACAAGTTTATTCAGTGTGGGTGACTTTATAAACAGTAGCCATTGGTCTATCCGAATTCGATATTGAATGACGGTAATGTCGTGTCATGCTTAGAATTAATAAGAGCTATTTTTGGCTAGATAGGCGGAAGGAATAGTGTCAACGATCCCTATTTTTATTGTATCCTGTTAGTAGTACGGATAGTAGTATACTTGCCTACTTGCGCTATAAAGTAGATTACTCACGAGTTCTTTTTAGAAAACACTAGATAAATATAGTACTTGCACGTCTAAAGAACAGCTGAATTCAAGGAAAATAAAATCAGAATAAAGAAATGAAGAGCGTAGATAGATTCATTATCCACATCAGGGTATACAACATGTAACTTAAATAACGCACATCCTGAAAATAGTTTGTTGAATCGATTTATATAATTTTTAGAATAGGTAATTTTTATCCCAAAAATAATTAAAACTACGGAAATTATTGTCATATTAACCCTGTATTGTTAAAACAAATCGAAATGGATCGTAAGCAATAAGACTTTTAAAATCGCAGTTTTATTTGTATTCATACAAATTCTATCATTCAATACAAAATAAAGAAAAATAATCCTTATGACAAGACCAGTAAGGAATAATATACATGTTAAATTAAAAATTTAGCTAACATAATATTCTAATTGGGGCGTTTGAGGCTGTGCGTTAATTACGTTACATGTTGTATACCTCTATGTTCTGTGATCCACATTTCCTGGATGAAAAATATCCTTCATGTTTATCAAGCCACGATCTATCATAAGCCAAATTTTATCAAATTATGTTTAGTAGTTTATGCGAATAAGTGAAAAGACAATCATACAAACTAAACTTATTATTGATTATTTTCTCGTAGGTATTTATTTTGGGAAGCTGAAGGATAACTAAACAATGAATCAATTCGCATAGTTTATGACTCCTAAAACACAAGATTTATTGCAATAATCGCTGGAATATGGAGATATCTTTTTATTCTTTTGTTTAGTATCGCGTGACTAAAAACTACAACGCTTGTTACTTCATTATAAGTGGAACATTATAGACTTCATGTTTTATTGTGCAAATTCGTGATGATTTCTTTGTTTCAGAGTTTTCATATTTTTGTACCGGCTGTGGTATGCTGGATATAAGAGTACTCATTCTGTGACGATATAACTAAGCTAGATCTTGTTGTAGCAAGCACAAATATTGAACTAGTGTCGCGATATTAAACTGGGGTTACAATTATTGAAATTCCTTTTAGTACTTACTATAGAATATGTTACCAGAGCATGGTGTAATGTTATAGATTCGCCCCTGCTTTGGTACTTCCTATCTGATATTTTAGGGACGTATGACGAAATTGTCGTTCAACGAAATTTTGGTTTCCACCAACCCTTAAGTGACACCTAACAGTACAAGTAAGGAACTTTTAGCTAGGTGACAGTTTAGTCGTGATTGTGAAAACTGCTATTATTGCTTTAAATTAAAATTGGTAGCTATTGCTAACCATTTACTTACAAACCTGCATCTTTATCAGTCCATTTGGGGAATGAAAGGCGTGATCTTAAGTAGCATATTTGTAATCTGTATTGCTAACATCATTTCTAATTACAGAATGTAATGAGGCGTCAAACAGTTGTTGAAATATGAATGCCCATTGAGACTTGTCAGAATACTTGACACGATTGCTGGACGAATTATTGTTATCGTCTACCCAAGTACATTTGTTCGTAGGTTTTTAATTAATCATAAATTACAATATATAGTAGTTGTAGTTGTAAACCTCAATAGTTTCCTGTTGGTGCTTGTTATTAACTACGCTTCAAAGAGGAACCCGTCCTTAATTCTGTTTTATCTTTGTCCTTAATATTGTTACCATAATATCCGTAATTAGGTTTTATTATCCAGACCCTGACTAGAAATGGAGCCAGCTCGAAGTGCAGGAGTAGGAACGGAGTGGTTTTTAGTCAGTAAGAGTCTGACACTCCCTCTCGTCTCACCCGGGGGGGGAGAAGTCATTGGATAATTTAGCCCCTCAAAAAAATAAAAAGATGAATCAATTTAATGTCTCACGAAAGTTATAATAGAAACATTGAATTATTTCCTTGAAGAGTTTTATTTACCCTACATATTTAAGTACACGTCATTTCACACGACTGATATGGCATCGATAGGTGTACACACCGTAGACATGTTTTATATAATCCTTTTTTGATAAAAGTATCTACTTAAGAAGTGTATAATAATTATGTATATGTATTGTAATATCCTTTAATCAATACGTTATATCCTGAATATGATAATATTACTACCTATAACAGATAAGTATAACATGTCTGTGTAGGAAGGTCCAGAGACTATGACCTCTAAGTCAGTTAGGAAAAGTCATATAGTCATATATTATTTAATGTTGAAGGCATTTATTTAAATTAATTCCTAACTCTCTCTGCCTCATTTGCCGGGCAAGGGATCTCGGGGTCGATTCCCAGGTCGGGCAAGATATTACTGGGTTTTAAAATTTTCTCAGTACTAGCACGGAGTCTTGAATTGTGCCCGGTATATGGCAATAGGCTCACCCTCTATTATATGGGACTCAAAACATAAATAGTGAAAAGTAGGTGTTACATTGTACAGCGGCATTAAGTGCCGTAATGTGTACCTCTGCCTACCACTTCGGGAATAAGAGGCGTGATGTTATGTTATGTTCAATAGGCGCTTTTAAAACGTGAAGCTAAGTGCCGTTGTATAGTATTTTTACTATGCAGGTATAGTATAGCACGACAGGAGATAGCTATTAAGGATCGCCGTGACCGAAATCGGTAAGGAGGACTATATATATACTAAACAGGTGTCCCTGAAGTCGACGATCAAATGGCACTAGGTGATATTGACGATGATTGATGGAAATTATATATTCTTTTTCAAATTAAAGCAGTTGGAATTTATGATTCCATAATACTGGGGCACTATTCAAGATAACGTAAGCAAAAACACAAACAAAAATATGAAGATTGTAACAGCTAGACTCGAAAGGCTGGCACAGGGTGTACTTTTTCGAGGATGACACATAAGTCGTTTTTTTTTTAAAAAAAATCTGATAACAGTTGGAACATTGCCGATCATCTGATGCCATTTGAACGTCGACTTCAGGGACATCCTGTATAAATATCATTTAATATATTCGGATAGACAAAACAGGAAAAAAGAAATTCAGAAGTCATATGATTGACCGGTAACAGTAAATTATATACAATTGTAGTGCACATAAAATATCAATTTACAAGAAATCTATAAGTCATTAAGATAAGTAATATCGCGATAGCATTTTGATATTATGTTGATAAACCCGTAATATGGTTATGCAATTAGAACTTGATAATTTATTGTAAGATTGATTTAATAATTTCTAGAAAAGTTCGTAACGTGACTAAGTTCTTATTTTGAATTATTGCTATTTTTTACACGACTGCTCCTGAAGGAAGATTGTTTATTTCATACAATGTAGTATTTATCATGTAAGATTAGACATTAGGTACCAATTCCTTGTTACTGATAGATCAAAACCAGAGTTTTTGCATAATTTTTTTGCATAGAGATCAGAATCTCTATGCAAAAAAATTATGAAAATCGGGTCGGCTGTTTATGAGGGGTATCAAAAATCTTATCAATTTCTTGTAATTATTAAGACTATTAACGTTTATATTCTCCTAAAAGGATTGTTTTTACACATAACATCACGCCTTTTATCCCCGAAAGGGTAGGCAGAGGTGCACACAGAAGTAACACCCACTTTTCACTATTTATGTTATGAGTCCCATGTAATAGGGGGTGAGCCTATTGGATTGTTTTTAATCGGTTTCTTATTATTTCTTTAGTGACAACTTTTCTTGTAGATATTATTGCTTGTAAAAATATAATTCCCCAGTGTTTTAAGCGTGAAGTTGTCTATCAGTGAATGAGTTTAAGATTTGTATTATAAGATTGTAGATTGGTATATCATTTACGTCAATTGTAATCTGCGAATTTTGCGATGACATATCTACAAAAAAAAACAGGACAGATGTCCACAGATAACGGTCATCGTTCGCATTTTGTTCTTTTTTTGACCGGGATCTTTTTTTGGCATCTAAAGGCGCCTAGCTTTTTGGGGAAAAAAAATACAAAGTGTCGTAGATTTCATTTTTTTTTCTGAGTTTTCGATGAGCAGTGGTCGTGGACATAATTACAGTTTCACCAGGCTGCAATGATCCGCACCACAAGCAAAGTAACAAACACCTATGAGGAAAAAAAAACGGTTTTTTTCTCAGTACAACCTTTATTTTGATCAGTAAAATTTTGATTAATGAATAAGGAAGTTCATTGTTAATCTTTTTATCTACATCATTAATAATAATTATGTAATTTCCAATGTCAAGTAATAGTAAAACGAATTATTTATTACAATAATTTCTTTATTTCTGCACATTCAAGTGCCACTAACATTATTTAATAACCTAATCATATATAAACAAATATAATAGTACATTCCAAATAACTTGACCAGCTTCGAGAGGTGTCCGACTATTACTGTCTCGTTTACTCCATTTCTTTTCTATATATTTGTGTCTCACTCTCTCTAGGAACGTCAAGTACAGAGAGGCCAAGTTACACTGGTCGTCCTGCATTGCAGTCTAAGATAGTGTATTGTAGATAAGATTGCAACACTAAAATTGAGTCAATGTCACTAAGTGGATAGTTATTAGTCAAATATAGTTATCATGCAATGTTTAACGAATATATTACATTTATAAATAAACTTAGTCTAATATTGTTTGAGACTAAATACACTTGACATTTATAGATCATTTTATATTTTTTTCTGCGAATTTCGTTTCAGAAACGTTATGTAATAAGCTGTCATGTCAGCTGCTAAATATAAAACAAAAAGGAGTTCCCTGCATTGATGGTGTATTAGTTGTTTGGAGTCTGGAACGCCATCGAATACAAAAATTTGTAGTATATGAAAATCGGGCCAGTCGTTCTGGAGTTTGAAGTGATGTATCACTCATATATCAGTTTTTCATATCACTCGACTAACGAAGCAGTCTCCTATAGGCTATAAACTGCTATTCATAACTTAAATCTTCTACTGGAACGTTTATTTAATCTTGTAACATCTATCAGATAAAGATTTTTTTTTGATAAACAAAGGAATTTTTTTCACAATTTTTGTTCTGACAAATCATTTATTCATTGCCTTGTATAGTGGCAGAATAGTTGATTGTGAGATTCACTCTACGACATGTTTTAAGCACTGTTAACATAGATTCAACCTCTTTATGACTTCGACAATATTTCTTTCATAGCGAGCTCTATCTTCAACTGAATACATGCGACTCTCTCCTGAAATATTTGGTTAATAAGGTTGATTCTCTTTTGCTCCAGTAACGCATTCTCTTTGATCAGTCTTTGTCTTAACTCCTGTTCGTCTTGCACGTTGTTTTCCTTGCTATCTTTCGTCGTCTGACCACCTTCAGCCTTATTCTTCAAAGCAACATGGCTCCTAAGTTTGACTATTTCAAACTGTTCAGAGTTGATTTTTGCTTGCAGTAGCGACTTAAGTTGCAAGTACTCTGCGTTTTCAAGTTCTAATCTTAATACTTTGAGTTCTTTTTCTGTTAGTTTAGGTTTTTCTTTGATGGGTTCTGCTGGAGGTATATCTTGGTCAGGTGTTTCTTTTATTGGGATTTCTGGTTTGAATTCGAAATTGTCTTCGAATTCGGCTTCGAAGATGGGTTCTTGGCTTGGCGACTCTTTGGAGTCTAAGAATGGTTCATTTGGAGTTTTGACCTCGGGAGGTTCTTGAGGAATGAGTTGTGCCTCTAGTTGCAGCTGTGGGGGTGCTGATGGTTGTGAGGGTTGAGAGTTCCGCCTCACTGGTTCCTCCTCCGACTTATGTTCGTGCCTCTCATCTAATGATGCATGTTGTGGTTGTAATGAGTTTTGCGGTTCTACCGATTTCTGTACTGAGCGGAGCTTTCTCTGTAAAAGATATAGTATATTAAAAACATTTAATGGGGGTAAGAACAGTGAAATGAATGTCTAAGGGGCAAGTCTTTTTAATTCTATATTTCCTGGAACTACCAATTATATACCACGCAGCATTGAGCCTGTCGTTTTGTTGCGATTTCAAGAAAGTTCAAGAAAAAATACCTACTATTACAAGAATAAAAAGAATCCTTAAAACCGGCCAAGTGCGAGTCGGACTCGCGCACCGAGGGTTCCGTACAAAACTGCAAGGTAACTAAAAATGTAAGGTTTTCGGAATTTTTCCTTTATGTGTGCTATAAAACGTTGCTTCATGCCAAATTTCAAGATTCTAGATCGACTGGAAGTACCCTTTAGGTTTTGATTCCCTTGCGAGTACTTGCG
Organism: Spodoptera picta; assembly: GCA_038387885.1. Taxonomy (NCBI): domain Eukaryota; kingdom Metazoa; phylum Arthropoda; class Insecta; order Lepidoptera; family Noctuidae; genus Spodoptera; species Spodoptera picta. The sequence continues at coordinate 191,052 of JAZHFQ010000233.1, read as the reverse complement.
AGTTTCAAAATATGCAGCTTAAATTGCTGTTTCTTTTGATTGCGTTGACATAGAAGTTTGATTTTGTTACAGCTTAAAGGTATTATAGACCTGAGTATTTGGTATGAATTTCAATTTAATACCTCTACGCGTTTATGAGGAAATGGGTAGTAAGTTTAAAATTATTAAAAAAAATATATATTATGTGATGCAACTAAAAATTTATGGTTTTCGTAATTTTTCCTTTATCTATGCTATAAGACGTTGCTTCGTACCAAATTTCAAGATTCTGAGTTCACGGGAAGCACCCTGTAGGTTTTGATTCCCTTGCAAGTGTCGAAAATTTGCGGCATAAACGGCTGTATCTTTTGATTGCGTTGGCTTAGAAGTTTGATTTTTTCACAGCTTCAAGGGACAGTAGACCTGAGTAATTGATATAAATTTCAGCTTCATACCTCCACGCGTTCCTGAGAAAAACAAAGTGATCCTATAAGGGTTCCGTTTTTTCCTTTTGAGGTACGGAACCCTAAAAATCACTGAGTCTGGTCTTCATTGAAGCGTCACAAATTAATTATGTTTCGCTAGTTAAAAGTTACTTTCGATTAGAAACGAGTTTGTCTAGTTTTTAGTTACCTAATCAATTAGTATCCATTACGTTTATTTGATGATTCTTCATTGATATCGGTTTACTTTGTGAGAATATTTCAATTTTAGTGAAGTATTTATTATATTATTGATTTAGTCGTCATACAAGACGTAGCTGTGGTTGAAGTTGTGGTTGGGAAACGACATTTTTATGATATCTAGTTGAAGTGTCAAATAATTCATAGTTTTGACTTACATTCACATATATTTGATATAGCTGATCTTCTATTATATAACCAAAATATAATTATGACTAACTACAATACCAACAATCAATTACTTTAGTCATCGATTTTATAGATGACTCTTAGTACGTGCAGATGTAATAACATTTTATTATCTACATAAGTTCCAGCTGATTTTACCCAATGACAGAAATAAAAAGGACAGTTTTACTGTTAATACTTGGATAAATTGTTTTTTCATATAATTGAAAAGCTAGAGGAGAAAGGGAACCTCGCGTAAACTGTTAAAGAATGGGATTCCTTGCTATTGTTTCCCAGGTGGATACAGTCTGGGTGTCTAATATAGTCTAATATAGTGTATTAAGACTAGTTAATAAGGGGCGCCGCACATGTTCATACTCGCATTTGGTAACGATACAGCGCAAATAAGTGTGGGAGAGCCATGCTTCGGTACGAATGGGCCGGCTCGACCGATGCGATACCACGGCCTCACAGAACATCAACGACAAACAACGCTCGCGTTGTGTGAGTGAGGTTGCCGGAGTCTCCTTAATCCCCGAATCCCCCATATTCCTTAAATTCCAAATTCCGTCCGGTAACGCACGTCGCATGTCCGCGGTAACGCATGTCCATGGGCGGCGTCGATTACTTACCATCAGGTGATCCGTCTGCTCGTTTATTGGCTAATCCCATAAAAATGTCGCTTTAACAAATATCATTGGTCGCGTAGACACGTAACAATTTCACGCTCTAAGTTCTTAATAAGTTTGACGGCTGGTAGTGTACAAATTACTTCCCATATTCAAAAATTATTTCATGGTAGCTATCCAGAAATTATGAAACAAGCCGTAATTAAGCCATAACAAAGTATTATTACCTTCAGCTGTGTGACAATCCTCTGCGCCTCCCACAGTTGCTGATCCCGGGCGGGCGTGATAAACCCGGCGTGCATTTCAGCGTGTATCTGATTCAATAGAGACTCCTGCTTACGAAGCTCCATGCTTATTTCAGGAGCTGTCTCTGGGAAGTCAGGCGGTATGGAGGCTAAAGGTGGTACGTATCTGTAAGATAAGGAAAGTCTGTTTTTAAGTACAGCTTCGTAAAAAAGAGTTGGACGCGGTGGATCTGAAACTAATTGACTTGGACGGAATCATCCACTTCGGACTATATCCCTTGAATAAACAATAAACCAGATAGTATCCTCATACTTTTAAAATCGATAAAACTAAAAAAAAAAAACATCAAAATCGACTGCCTCGTTGGCCGAGTGGTCGCAAGTGCGACTGCCGGGTAAGGGGTCTCGGGTTCGAATCCTGGGTCGGGCAAAGTATTACTGGGTTTTTAAAAAATTCTCAGTAGTAGCACGGAGTCTGGAAACGTGCCCGGTATATGGCAATAGGCTCACCCCCTATTACATGGGACTCATAACATAAATAGTGAAAAGTGGGTGTTACTTCTGTGTGCCTACCCCTTCGGGGATAAAAGGCGTGATGTTTTTTTTTTTTTTTTTTTTCTATAAGTATATTACATTTCTTATTCTCCACGGACTCTTGTCCGTGCCCTTGTCATTCCATTACATTTTCTTTTAATGTACAGTCTAAATTAATTGTTACAGAAATCTTACGTGCTACATTAACCACATTTTTTTTTTTTTTCTCAAAGAAGTTGTGTCTAATATCTACCTATATATACACAATACATGTTTTACTACATTTACATTAACCTTACTGGATCGACCCACACGCGCGATGAGCGAGCCGACCTGCTCCAGCAGAAGGCGCCCGTTCACAAGCATGACGTGAGGGCCAGCAATCGGTCCGATCAACCATTTCGTAGGGAACGGAGCGACCCAGCCCACAGCGCCACCGACTGTAGAACATTTAAGAATGCATGACGTCTGCTCACGCAGCAGTAAGCCGATTCCAGTAGTGCCAATGGATTTTGTCAGTCTTATTGATAAAATTTACATTACGTTACATTATATTTACTACATTTTAACATTATTAAACACACACAATACATATATCAATATATATATATATATCAATGTCACGCCTGCATCACAATTCAAGCCTACAGCGAGCCCTCCCCACCCAAAAGAGCGCCCACTACCGCCATGTCCCTATTCCTGATAGCCATTTTCAAGTTATAGTCCAGGATCCCCCGCTCACTCTCACCCACCGCCCGTCTGATTAATTTGCTGATCGCGTCGTCACTGGTATTCGTGTAGTAAACACAGCTGTTAGTGTGACGGGATATAGCTACCACGGCGTGCGGTACACTGTCGTGTATCCGCTGTTTCTTCTCCGCTGTATTTACAAGAACCACTGCCGCGTACGAAAGCCCCTGAGCCTCGTGTATTGTGAGTACGCGGGATCCCACACCCGATCCATATCCCTGGTTTTTAAGGGATTCCTTTTCTACCTGAGTGTGTACCAGGTATAACGTGTTTGGAGGAGATTTGGGTATCCGCGACCCTGAGAAGCTTTTTAACTCAAGGGATCTCACACCCGACGCAGACGAATATATGCCACTGTACACAGTACTAAGAGCATATGCTACATCCATAGGGTTCCTGTGAGTGCAGAGAAGTTCTTGGCTAATAGCCACGACGTGTGTAGGCCGGTTGTAAATGAGGGGGAAGAGGTTGTCTCGGTCAATGAAGGGAAGTTGATTTATGTCACCAATCAGCAGAACTTCTTTGGCCTGAGTTATTCGGGCCGCCATCACAATGGCCCCAAAGTGATTCATGAGAGCCTCATCTACCATGATTGCAGCAGGCAGCTCTCTTGCTCTTTTAATCCGTTCACTAAAATGGATGCCATTGTTCGGACTTTGGATTTGACTAATCCTCCGATTCGGCAGGATAGTTTGCCTCTGAGGTCATTTGCTGCTTCAGTTGTTGTGGTGACGATTAAATCCCTTTCCGCTTCGAATTCGTTCATTATCCATGTAGTTTTGCCACATCCCGGCACTCCATTTGTCCAGTGAAATGTCGGGGCATCCCAGCCCCCAAAGTCCACGACGCCCAGGCTCCGAAAGGCGTGATGTTATGTTATGTTATGTTATAAAAATCGATTGAGTTGTAGTGTACCAGGTTGCCACAGGTACGATACTAGCGACCTCAATTATTCCAAACCTTTTTTGCCAAGCTGTATATATTATGGAGAAAGGATGATGGTGAGATGTCATGTATTTATTCAGTTACTATACAGGTATCTACTCTGCGTGACAGCCGAGTAAAATACATTTATTCTACGCAAATTAGGCAGAAACAGTTACAGCTATAGTAGAATTATTATTAGCAGGTAATGGAGGATGGTAGCTGATTTATGTAAAATACAATACCTTTGAAAAATATTATTATCCTGTCAAATGAGGTTAAGACTACTGCCGAGTGTACTCTACCGACCTTCCAATTTTTTAATTAATTCAGAAAATGTCACAAATGTACAGATTACACTAGAAGTATTATTTTTACACTTACTTCATAAGCTGGACGTCTGGGAACAGCTTCTCAGCCTTGGAGACCAAGTAGGTGAGGAGGTTCAACGACATGTTGAGCGCTGGTCCCATTGCGGTCATTATAGTTTGAATGTTTGCGTGATTCGCCTGGAAATACGACAAGAATATTCAATTAGACCTTAGGATACGCAAAGACCGTATAATAGTTTTATTATGAGCCATGTAATGACGCCAGAGTAGAATGTCGCAGATGTAAGCAGTGTCGCTAACGAACTCCTTAGCGACTGCTGCCCTATATCTGTCAGTTGACAGAGATCTCAGTAGCGCCCTCTGAATTAATCTGAATCTTTGGAAATGCGATCTCTAAGTCTCTAATTGTCGCGGAGAACCTAACGGGTTACCAGGTCTCCGGCTCGACGTGCAGGAGAAGGAACGGAGTGGTTTTTAGTCAGTAAGAGTCTGACACTCCCTCCCGCTTCACCCATACGGGAGTAGTAATTCGATGATAATCCCCTCTTAAGAAAAAAGTCTCTAACCCGCTACAGATTTTACGTCACATCGATTCTACATTATTGAAAGACCTCAACTCAAATAATTTGTTTGATATTCCACGACTCTGCATCATGTCAGTCCATTTTTTTTGTGAACTTGACTAATACATTGTATTAACAAGACCGTTTTTTTAATTTTTTTTTACATTGACAAAAAAAAATATGTACCTGTTCATTAGCCACAACACATTCGAAGTGCCTGATGATCCAGCCCAGCAGGCTATAGTTGTGTGGAGGTAGTTTGGCTATGAGTGCTAACATTGTAGCCTCGCGCTGTGGCTCGGCTATAGCCGTCGCTTGCTCGAACTGTCCGTGTAGCTCTTGTGTTAGTATAGAGTCGGGGAGTTCACTGAAAACATAGAAAAGTATGATGTAATATCAGACAAGTAGAAGAGTACTTATATATTAACCGTTAAGTTCAATTTCGCTATTTGGTATGGTATTTCGTCCTGGAGCATTTGGATTAGGCAATTTCTAACTAACCTCTTGTCTTTTTGTTTTTTTTTATGGGACAAGCCCGCCACAACCTCCCAAAACCGCTGCAACTCCTGTAAGCCAGGATCTACAGTAGATACAACCATGAAAACACCGGAACACTGAAGTCCGGCGCGTCCCAGGGACATGAGTAACTGTCTTGGTTCCCGCAACGAAGTGAATCAGAAGAATAACCTCTTGTCTGTTAATAGTTGCGGCCGTAATGTGTTTATACCGGGAGCCGATGTTTGAACAGACAAGAGGCTAAATTGATTCATAGATAAAGTAGCGGTTCGTGGCGAGTGATTCGGTCTGCCAACTGCATCATCTTCAATAATGAATAGAAGATACCCCCTATAACTCAAACTCATTTACGCAAGACAAACGCCAACAGGATAACTACACCAATTTACCAACTATATATAACTCATTTATTTCTCGACTTTTAACTATAAAGTTGAAAATTGAATAAAGGCATTTCCCAGAAAGGTCTGTAGTGTAAATAGTTCTTATCTTACCTAATAAAAGTTTTAAGCATAGCACAAGCCACGGGAACATCCCAATGGTAAGGGAATGTAGGTCCTCTGTCCGTGAAGAGTTTCTTCAGCTGCTGCATTTTGATCTTATCAGGTTCCGTACGGTAAATCTGGTTGGATTTCAAACCGTGCGCCTTAAAATGTAGAAAGAAAAATGTTATTGTTTTTTTACAGGAACATGATCTATACATATAATAAAATCGTAGAAAAGTCAAAACTGTACATTGATATTTTTCTAAAGGAATACTTAGGGCGTGATCTACAATCGATACTGAAGCCAAAATATGGTTTTAAAAAATTTTATCTGTTTGTTTGTATGTATGTCTGAGATGATCTCAAAAAGTACTGCTATCAGGTCGGGTCAACATATAGACTACATATTATCACGCTATCACCTACGGGGTAAGTGCAGTACATAACTATGCCACGCGAACGATGTTGCGGGCACAGCTAGTATGAAATAAAGATGGATACCAAACAAAACATTAGAAGGCAAGCCATAGCGGGAATGCAAAAAGTATTGATGTAATGTGTAAAATTACAATGTACAATTTTTCCGGGTTGTAGCCTTCTCTAAATAAATCCGATGAATTGAGAACATCTTCTTTCGTTTTTATCGATTTTGAAGACAAGTCTTGATACCATAATTAACCAATGAGAGAAAATTGCGAGTTTTTTATTGACATGTCAGTATAAAAACTCTAAATATCCGCTTAGTGGCACTTGCACCGGATATCAGCGGAAATGCCGAACATACCATTATAACACGTAGGTGTGTGTTTATATCTTCATAACGATTTATTGACAACATTACACCCTCTCTCTCACTCTCTTTTTATTAGTTATTCCTGGATTAAAGTAAAGGAAGCTTATAAACGTTTGTAAATACCTACACAATTATATTTGATTTTACGATTAACTAGCTTCAGCCAGCGGCTACGTCTACGTCCGCGTTCTCGTTTTATAAAAAGTAGCCTGTGTTTTTCCAGGCCATAGTCTACCCCTGTTCCTTCAGCCGTTTTGACGTGATTCAGTAACAAGTACACAGATAATTCACAAAGTTTCGCTTTATAATATTAGTAGTATAAATATCTCAACATACGATTAAAAACGGATGCATAGACTATTATACTGTGAATTTTGATAAGAAAATTATTAGGTAAAGTTATTAAACTTGCATGGTAAACAATGCATTAGTATAATCGACTCGCCTACCGTGAATCCTACTAACAAACGGCTGAATGTACCTACGTCCGTTTTACGAAATATCATCGAAGACAATTGTAAAGGAAATGTTGCAACTGTAATTGATGGTAAAATATTTTTATATGCATGTACGTATGGAATAAACAAACACTTGTCAACTGACCAAATTATTCTGAAATGTTTTTATTAATTTAAAAAAAATGGTTCCTCACTTTAGGATTTCCTGTATCGTGGGTGCGTTTACAAACATACAAGTTCACATGCACATCAAACCAAATTCCGAAACTACAATTTGTGGATCACACAGTTAATTCGCGCGGGAATTGGACCCGCTACACGTTGCAGCTGGTTGTTTAGCCACCGTGCCAGTGGTGCACTCAATTTGTAGTGACAAAGCCCAAAACTATGATAGGTACAGTTACTATGGTTCGTTTATCTTGACGCCAAACTAAATTGCCATAGTTTGTAAAAATCTGGTATTGTCAGTACCACTGAAAAACACAAATGAATAAAATACCTACATGGAACTGGATACCTTATATTTACAAATCCGAAAGCCCATACTAACAGAAGAAGTATTCACACATAATGTTCCTAATATATTTTCGATCGACCTTCTAAATTAGGATCACCTTGAAATACAACCTCCACTAGAGAAGTTTTAAGAAGTTATAGCTATCTTCGTACAAAAGAAACTAATAGATCATCGTCGTCTTGATAAATGCCGGCTGTTCTAAGAGCTATTACGATAATTGATTGTGGGGGACGCAGCATTGAGACTGACACTAGGTACGCAGGTACCTATTGTTTGTTGTTTATTAGTCACTATGTAGGTCAACTATGTATCTGGGTTTTGTATGGGAGAATATAGTAAGTGAATTAATATCATTAATGAGGAAACGAGTTTGTGATTTAGTAATGCCTAAACCGATGAACCGTTTTTAATATTTTTTTTTAACTCTGATGGAGATAGAATCTGAAAGTTTATTACAGAAATACATAATACGCTCGGGACAAAATAACACCAAAATGAACCTTTTATGTACTGTACTGTACTGTACCCAGAAGGGTTATTGTAGGCAGGTATGATCAAATCTGACGTCCAAATTATTTATTAAAAAGTTCAAGGCTAAAATAATTCGCAGAGTATGCTTGTCTAAATAGTACCTGTAGGTAATCGATGCTGTCTCGTACAACGAGAGGCAGGCCGGTGTCGTCGTGACATCTCGAACGCTCCACTGACTGCGCTAACGGTACGCCAAATATCGGGAGAGCCACTGGAACAAGAAACCATCAAACTATGAAAAAAATTGGCGTAACATAATCTGCTTCAGTTCTCATATTTTTGGCAGCTACCGACAATCAAGTTACTTTGAGAGACAATCTGTGATTTGGTCGTCAAATACGTAAAAAATAGTACTAACATTTTGTATGATTAATATGATGTTCTTCAATATAATCTTGTAATCGGTAGGTACAGACCTAAAGCAAGAAGACTCATTAAAAATAGCTACAGCTTAATTACAGGAAAATATCAGTGCAGTACGCAATCATCTACGGCAGTGTAATCTGTTATCCAATTAATGTCACCGACTTTTGGTAGTAACAGCATGGATTTAAGTATTTATATCGTCTTTACCGTCTCGTGTTAAGTCTGATTTAAAAACGGTGGAACACACGGTGGGAGAATGCCCTTCGTGGGCTGAGCACCGCCGTGTCCTCAGGGAAGTGATCGGCGATGGCGACCTCTCGCGTCCGGGCCTAGTGCAGGCCATGATGCGGAGCGAGGGGGACTGGGATGCCGTCTCCTCCTTTTGCGAAGCAGTCATGCTAGCTAAGGAGGAGGCGGGACGCGTGAGGCAGCGAAGCGCTGCCTCCTCGCAACCCTGCCATCGCGAAGGACACACCGGGCGTCGGGGATCGCGAGACGATCTCCGGCCACCGTAAGCGCGGGCCTGCGGACGGCGAGCATGGGTGGCTCCCCGTCCGACCAGAAACAGACCCGAGCGTGCGGCGCGTCGCGTTCCGCGCGCGCCTCAAAGAGCCATCAGACCACCACAGATGGGGCCCAATACGGCCGATGCCGATTCGGAGTCGCGGAGAACCTAACGGGTAACCGGGGCTCCGGCTCGCCGTGCAGGAGAAGGAACGGGGTGGTTTTTAGTCAGTAAGAGTCTGACACTCCCTCCCGCCTCACCCAGGCGGGAGAAGTCATTCGATGATTTTCCCCCCTTAAAAAAAAAAAAAAAAGTCTGATTTAAAAACAGTAAACAGTAACCTAGATAATCTTGATACATTAACATCATTCTTAAATTAACATTTCTCATCAAAAACCCAATAAAAATTTGACTCTGTAAACGATGTTAGGTACACTCACATGCACAAGTAATAAATCACATTAAAAATTCATCAGAACACATTCATGTCACATAATGATCAGAACATGTTCGCTCACATGGATCGTACAAGCGAACTCGGAACTATACTGCCATTGTGATTTTACGGTCCTTTTATGATCTCTTTACAGTTTAATTGTCGTATCATTAACCAGTTCTGGATTGTACTTGAAACAGAATTGACTACATAAAACCACAGACTATTATTGCTTACAAATGATTAAATAAGGTTGATAATCGAACAAACTCACCACCTATAGTGAAGCCATGGGTAAAAGGGTTCATATTTATGAAAAAATCACGAAAAAGAAACACGACCTATTCGTAAAATCGTGAGTTCGTAACTAACTACTGACAAAATACGACGATTGTCCTAAAGAATTCATGTTTACACGCGTTGTTATCAATTTACCTTGAAAAGAATGCTCTATTTTGGCATCGCAGATAATTTTTCCGATTATGGTTTTCCACAGATAATAATATTGACTGTATGGAAATCAATTTTTGGACAGATAAATTTTATTTAAAAAAAAATATTGTAATTGAAATGTTTTTAGAAAAATGGGATTAGTTTCAAACATGAATTATGAAAACGTATCGTAATCTTTTCGGAAGGCAACGGTGTGAAATCCCTTGCCTTCCGAAAAGATTTCGATACGAAAGTACGTATAGAAACTTCGAAAGAAGTGAAAGAAATAATTATAATCTTACACATAAAGTCTATCAACTAAAAAGGGCATAAGTCCAAGCTACTAAACACATCCATGTTATAACGAAATATTTTGAAAGTCTCATTAATACTTTGACGAAATCTGCGACCTTGGCAGTTACTCTGGCGACAACTCACAAAATAAAACAATCTATATCTAATTGTCTATTTTGTTGAAGACCCTAAACAAATAAATAAAGAGACGAAACGTTTAGCAGGAGATCGTTAACCTAAAAACCAAATAAAAACAATGTTTACCAGGTAAGTACGTCATTGAAATCTGTTGTTCGTAACGTACAATAAGACGGACACAATTTTTTTTTAGCAGTGATTGATTTACAATGAATTTGAACGACGCAGTTCAGGTGTTAGGGTATGTTGGGCAAAAAGTCTCAAAATATTAAATTTTAGTTATATTACTTTAGTTTTACCTAATAAAACGAACCATCTAACTAATATTCGAACAACCATCCCAATAACTTGAAAATACTACTAATTTCTTTAATTTAGAGATGTCTCGGAGAAATGAAGTCAAAAATGTATTTAAAATAACTTTCTTGTCCAAGAAGTTAGACCATGAGCCGCTTGCAGTCGGCGCATATGGCCATATGGTTATAGCAGTAATGATTTTCGCAGTCTTTGATGAGTACCATTAGTAACTAAAAATTAGACACGTACAGTAGTGCAATCTTCAGACGTGTTTTGAACAGTTTTAATTTATCATAGAATAAACAGGCACGCGTTTGTACGAAACTTATAGAAGATGGAATGGATCCTCTTATGGATGGAAGGTATAGATGTTGTTGCTGTTATTATTGACAAAAATCTGTATAAAATTGTACTAAAATAAAACTATTGAAAATGCTTCTGATAGGTAGGGACTATGACATCAATACTTCATTGTCACATAAACCGCAAGATATCTACTTCTTTCTGCACTCAATCTATGTCACTTGGCACTTGTTATTCCAATCATAAAACCTAAGATAATGCTAGATTTTCCTCGAACCAACGAGCTTAATAAGATAATTATGAAAAATAAATCACGATACAGATCGTTTACATGCTTCAACGTTTTATGGGATTGGCAAGATCTTGAGCTTGCAAGTCCATACGACTGCTTGATCTACCTCTATAATCTCGATATTCAATAGATACGCAATAACAACAAAATAAGTAAACTTTTTTAATGAGATAAACAAGTAAAAAGCGCCGACCATAGACACCTGAAACACCACAGGCATTACAAGTGCGTTACTGACCTTTTGGGGATTAGGAATTTAAGGGTTGTTGGGGATTCAGGGATTGGCAAGATTGGGGAGGAGGGTAATTGGGCCTCCTGTAACCTCACTCACACGACGAAATACAACGCAAGCATTGTTTCATGTCGGTTTTCTGTAAGGCCGTGGTATCACTTCTGTCGAACCGGCCCATTAGTACCAAAGGATTTCTCTCCCAAAATAAAACATTTAACAATATAAAATGTCTACATAAATATTGCTTACCTCCCAAGGTAAATATTTCTTCGAAGGGTACTCCACATGTGAATGTCGATGGAACTTTCGTCAGCTTTTTATCTTTTTTGTCCTTATCTTTTTCTTTCACTTTCTCCTTTTCTTTTTCCTTCACCTTCTCCTTGTCCTTATCTTTCGTCTTATCTTTTTTCTCATCTTTCAGTTTTTCTTTAGATTCTAGCTTGAATTTTGCTTTTTCTTCTTTTTCCTGTTTTGCAAACAAGACATTTTTAGGTGTTAAAAATATGGGATTTATAGTTTAGTCTGTGATATCTTATCAAAGTGATCATAAAACTATTAATCACACATTATTCTCTATATATTCAATACACAAGAATGAAGAACAATATTAAAAACCGATAAACATAAATTACTTTGCATATTAAAACTTTTAATAAAATTAACGCGTTTCTATTCAATTTAACTTAAGAACACAAGCACTAACAACAGAATAAAACGCGCAAACTGGTCAATTGATGGGAAACTCTTTGATAAGAAAAAAAAATAAACAACAAATGAACACGTAAAATCCGCGCACCTTTGAGAAAACATTGCGTAGGTGATGCATGACGCGTATTCGAGACCCAACTGAGCAAACCATGACCGTTCCGAACGCTTGTCCAAGGTCACTACCTACTGAATAGTGCAATTTATGCAAAACGTATCAACCACTGAACCGCGAAAATTAAACCCGACATAGTAAATAATACTTGAATTAGAATTAGTACCAAATACGAAAATCAAAGTTATTTTTACCAAAGCAAAGTCACTGTAGGATTAGTCGAAGACAAATCTAATGAAATAATGAATAAATGCGACGATTGCAAGGCTGTACGACAATGGATGTGTCACGACCCTTGCCAATAAATTTTCAACTCTATGTTTGAGCAGTAGAGAGTGGTTTCATGAAACATAATACAAGGTCGGATCGGATAATATCACAACATTTGTCCTGGCGATTTTATAAGTACGAGAACTTCGTTATAATTAATTCAATTCAAGATTTTGTGAATAAAATTTATATGTAACATACCTACATATTTTTATCTTGTTTATTCATGAAATAAAAATAGAAATTGCTATTTCGTCCTCGAATTGTTTTTACTGATGGCTATAGCATCTTACAAAGACAATCGATCTACAGATTAAAATTATTTTTAGCAAATGTTTCTAATAACTTGTCCCTAATATTACCTGTTTAGACTACGAAGCCTAATTTAGTAAGTACACGACAACTGTGAGGGCTAATCATAAGATCTAATTAGATTACTTGTTGTAAAGTACAAAAAGTGAGTCAATGTCACTTATGGTATAGAATAAAGGTTTGAAAGCCAATAGTTTTGAGTATGTTTATTAATTGGTACTCAAATATTGGCCTGAATATTTTAAAATTCAGATTTAGGCTTTAAAAATGTATGTTTTATTCGGATTTCTGTTACCTACATTATAGACGTAGTTACCATATAAAAATGTGGGTGTTAGAATAGTAATCATAATTAGAATGTTATCACAAGGACATATGAATGAAAAGGGCTAAAATATGAGTATGCGTATTTATTTGAATGTTTGTCATCTCCTTTGTATAATGGTGAATGTATCATAATGTGAGGTAATAAACACAAACATAGGTATATGCAGACGTATAAAACACCATAATCATACAGTTACCTACAATTCTATACATAAGTAGGTATACACAACAACTGCTTTTTAGTATGAAGGTACAAGCTTCCACATATTATTGTAACTATGTAAAAAGTTCCATACTGTAACTTTGCATTATTTAATAGAAGAAATAATAATAAGTTATTTCTATCATAAAAATTAATATGCTCAACAAAGGAAATAAGATTTTTCAAGAAACAAAACATATCATTTACGTATAAGAAATTCTCATATTCACTTATAAAAGCGACTCTTAATAGAAAATCTTTAAAAAATATTGATTGTTTATTTACATGGAGTAAGCAGTGTTAGTTAAGTAAATACTGACCTTATCTTTCTCTCTCAACTTCTCACGTTTTTCTTTTTCCTTTTTCTCCCTTTCCCTTTCTTTCTCTCGTTCCTTCTCTTTCTTCTTTTCTTTCTCTTCCCTTTCTCTTTGCTTCGCTGCATCCTCTAATACTTTTTCTTTGTCACGCGATTTCTCGCGTTTCTCCTTACTCTTTGTCGGGAATTTAAATGATTTTGTCTTCTTGGATTTCGAAGGACTTCTGGCAAAAGCTTTCATTTTAATTATGGAAAATTATCTGTTATTTGTCTCATGTTCTTTGTTACATGAGATTCATAACATAATTGATAAATAATTACTTTAACAGGTTTTAATGTGTGATATTCTGTGTTTTAATAGAAACGAGGTGATATTTGAAATTGGTAGGTATATTTCTTAATTAAAAATAAATGACTTCAACTGTTCAATACAATAAAATACATATTAAAACATAATCACACTTTCATTAATTTATTTTATGACCAACTTAATTTTAGTATTGTTCTAGCCCATTGATATGCATCCCCTATATTTGGTCATACAAAAGTATTCTCTAAACATTAGAAATAAGGTCTATAATGTAATGTAATATTAGTGGAAAGCGGTCACCGGTGACCGCTTGCTGATTTATGGGCTAGCAAATAATTAAGAAATAAGTGAATCATTAAATTAATGAATTATACTGACTTTGTATCAGTATCCTCTTCTGGTGAGCTTTCTCCCTCTAGTGCAGCATAGCCTCTATCTTTCTTCTCTTTCTTTTCTTTTCGTCTACCCAATAAGTCTTTCTTACTTGGTTTTTCATGGTCAGCACCATCACTGACTAAGAGAAAAGATAAAGAAATTTAATTTTGTATGGAATTTAGTTATAGGCTCACCAAATTTGGGGTTTACAAACCCCAAATCCTACAATCCTTTTCTCCAGCAAGTACCATAATATAGTTTATTCTTTTCAATTTCAGTTTAATGAAACATTTGTTTGATACACTAATAAGTCATTTCCAGGTTCCACTTGTGTGAATAAGCATTGTGTGTTGTTATTATTCTGTTTGTTATTGTACATAATTATGACTGTACAGATGGTTGCTGCCCGGTATTCCTGCATGAAACAACTTGATCCACAGATAATAACTGTTCCAAGTTTATTTTCAGGTTGCTATAGTTAAATTAATATATCTTATATACTTTAGAGTTCTGAGTTGGGTTATTATTGAAAAGTCTGATTGATTGAAGTAAAGAATTATGCTAGAACCAATCCATTAGGTTTTGAGGTGCCATCATCTCTGCTTTCCCTAGCAGCACATGCGAGGAGGCAAGCGTAGACAACATAAGGAAAAAACTGTCTTCCTGGGAAATATTTCTGCTATGAATATAATCAATAGCGTAAATAACTTAGTAAATATTCCAATAATGGTACTTACAGTCACTTTCATTGCTTTTCCTGCCACTCTCAGATGCATATAAGCCAGGAAAATCCTTTTCAACGTCCGGACTTTCAAAATCCATGATTATGATCGCAAACTGCGCCTATTAATTAGTAATTTCAATCAAGTAAAATACTGTTTTCTTTCGGCAAAACATGAAACCATTTTATGTCATCAAATTGTCATGTATTACTCACAGATAACAAATATCGTTTGACGTTGACAACAACGACAAGTCAACAACCTCTGCCATAGATCTGCATTGTAGCAACAAGTTCTTACGACAAGTTCCTACTTCTACTATCTCCACATCCCTATCAAAATTGAAGAGTTTTTCGTTTGTGTACAATTGAATACTTTAAATATTTTAAAATTGAAAGATTTGTAAAAGTTATCGATTCCCAACTTTCGACGCTACAGATTTCCGCTTCGATTATTTGACAATTTTGATATTTCATTCTCATTCACAAATTGATTCAAGAAGACAGAAGTTTTGATTTAACTTCTTGAGTGATGGATGTTTACGTGTCAGCTGTCACGGAGATGTTTTGATTACAAAAAATAGATTGGAGAACCCATTTCATCTCGGCCTCCCGTTTTCCTGATGCCCGGTATGTATTGTTCTTCGTGATTTCATGGTACTACGAATGTAGCAGGCATATCGTTTTATGGGTCGTGATATGATGTGATGATAACGTTGGTTTCAGGCAATAAATAATTTGTATAAATGTCATGGTTCGCGGACCTTGCCGGGAAGGCGGAGAGCCTCCTTAACAACCTGGATGAACAGACTGGAGCGGCTTTGCGCCATCATAACGTTTCGAGGAAAAGCAATGTGCCAGAATTTGTTGTCGGTCATACCACCGAGACTGTTTGGGCGCCAAAGAAACGAATAATGACTCGCAATAAAAAAGCTACACCGATACCAGCCAGTCGCAAGTCTTCACCAACGTCACATCATCAGCCGCGCACAACAATCAAGGACAATGCAGATTCTTCAAAGAATGGTTCCATCAAGTCCAAGATATCACCTTCAAGGAAGCCCAGTCCTCACCGTCAGTTCAATCTGGAACAGCAGTGCCCTAGAACATTAGTTGGAGATGTGAAAGACAATGACTTGTATGAAAATTATGGTTTGAAGCATAGGAGTAAGTATACATACTATGTTTACATTTAATACATTCCTTAAAATAAACTCTGCATATGCATGCAGGAGCGGTCTGTAGATGTAGATAGGATTTCAACAATGGTAATTTGAAATTTCTTGAAAGAAAGCTTCTTTATAAATTATTCAGTCAATAAGAAATCTACATACTGATTCCACAACTTTCACCAATGAAAAGCATGTTTGTGGGAAATGTTATAATTTATAATGAATGTGGAAGACCTAAAGAAAGTGGTTGAACTGAATAAATTAGTTATGCAAGTATGTACTTGTATGAATATAGAGATAATTTTTTGCACCCGTGCGAAGCCGGGGCGGGTCGCTAGTATCATATAAAATATAGTAGCATAGTAAGCATCACAGTAAGATGTCATAATATTGTTATTACAATTTCAAAACTGTATTCCTGAAGTGTCTTTGCCTTTTTAGTATATTTGTTGGCAAATGAGCTGTCAGATCACCTCATGGTAAGCAATCAGAGCCGTCTTTGGCCACCCGCCCACAATACCATAGGAGTTACAACTGAGAGTACCTTGCACTGAATGTAACATCTGCACGTTACCAGTATATATAATGTTTTTACAACTTTTCAGGGTTCAGTCTACCATCAGACTTAGAACTGCTAAATGGTGAAGAGTGGACGTACAAGATGCAAAACATGGAGGTAGAGAATGCAATGCTGAAGAACGAACTGAACGTAATGAACCGAGAGGTCGCTGAACTATTGGACAGGTTACGGAAGACAGAGGATGGTAATGATGTGCATCATAGTGCAGGTACTTTTGTTTTTAGATTAGTTTTGCCTTGCATGGACTGAGGTTTTTGATGTGCTTAAAAGGTTTGGAATTTATTTATGTAAATTTCACTATGATCTTACCTCGTACGCAGATTTATGTATATTGTGTGTCGTATTTTTGTTTAGCTTCAATTTAAACTTTAAATTCAGTGCTAAAATCATACTTTAAATTTTAAAGTATGATTTTAGCACTGAATTTTTTATGGATAATTTTCAGTTATAGTTTGTGCCTAGAAGCTTGACCTTTGTTTCTTGCTTAGTAGCTATCAGACATCCTTTTCTCATGATGCTGGGAAATTTAACTAAAAAATAATATTTTTTCTTATTCCAGAAGTAACGAAAACTCGCATAAAGCAAGAAACAACAGATGTATTAAATCACCGTTTGAATTTGGAGAAACAAACATTGTCGTCACAAGTGGAACTGCTGTCAGTTAAAATTCAGGAGCACACTAATGCAGAAGTATCAAAGTTTAAGGAATTGAACCAAAGATTAGAAACTGACGTTACTGTATTGAGGAGCCGAAATATAGAGTTGGAGGAAAAGTAAGATTTTTCATTGTTGGTTTTGTAGACAATAATGCCACTAGTACGAGCTAGGAGTAACTGGCTCGAATTCAGAGTAAAACAAGTTTTTTATAATAATGTTGTGTTTAATCTTTTGTTTGTGGAACATAGGTCTATGCGAGACAATGGGTTTCCTATTATTGCTCATATATCTACCGGCAGACAAGAGGTTAAAGTCAAAATTATGTACTGCTATGATTATGAAAATCTATAACAGACTTCAAATCAAAATTCTTTTAGCTGTAAATGATAAAAAAATTTTTTTGCTGTTTGTTAACCGTTTAATCAGCTCTTAAATCTTACTAATTAATTCCAAGCAATTAATCGACAATATGACGCATGATGTAAGCATAATATGCTATTAATGTTCCTCAAGATAAAGTCTCGATAATTCGTACTTGCAGATCTTATTATTACATAATAATACAGTAGACATCTACTGTTAAATTCCATTCAATCTCTAATTTGATTGATTATGATATCAAAGAACTATCTCATTGGTGCAGTGGACACAAATGTTACATAAATACGTAACATCACGCCTTTTATCTCCGAAGCGGTAGGCAGAGGTGCACATTATGCCACTGTACAATGTAACACCCACTTTTCATTTTTTATATCATGAGTGCCATGTATTAGGGGTTGAGCCTATTGCCAACACAAATGTTACTGCTGAATAAATGCTTTTAGACTGGCGTTCATGGTTGAATATTATACTAAGTTTTCCATTTGAAATTATTATTCACGAATATAATTTTCAGATGTAAAATATTATCAGAAGCCGCAAAAGATAGGGATGCAGTGCAAACCAAGCTGGAAAATGATTTGAGACATGCACAATCTACTATAAGTGAACTACAGGGTAATTTGCAGAAGACTACGGAAGAATGTAGGAGATTGGAGAAAGACTGGGAGTCTTATAAAGTGAGAGTGAAGAATATGCTGCAAGCTAAGGATGCGGAGATAAAGAAATTACACGAAGGCTTGAATTTTAGTGAGGATACTAAGTCGTTGATAGCTCAGATGGAGCATTTAAAGTAAGTAGATTTTGTTTTTGATTTAAATAATATTTTTTCCTTAACTCTTCTAAGTACGAATTTTTCTGCCACTTTTATACTTTCTGTGACATAATCACTTTTACATGCTGATAATCATTGTGTGTCCAACTGCTTTCGATCTCGACCGGAGTCCTTAGCTATACAGTCGATCATTATTACATGTAATTGAGTATTTTTCTCGATAGTTATGTTTTTGATAATCGTTTACAGAGAAGAACGCGACGAGCTCCACGACGCGGTGTCAGGCATTCGCGCGGAGTGTACAGATATGAAGCAGTATTTACAACAGGTGGAAGTAAGACACGCGGCCGCTGAGCGCGTGGTCGCCGCGCTGAGAGACGCGCTGCGGGAGGAACGCTCGGCCAGGAGTAGGGCTGAGACACAGTGTGTTGTGGTTGCTAAGGTGAGCTATGAGAACTGTTATTATTTGTATTATTTCTGTCATCTGCATTAAGACTTTGTATTAAGGGGCAGGGTAGTAATATTAGGTCATTGTACAGTTATAAATGAGTAAATAACTATTCTTCGTCAAAGAAATGTAAACCTACTTCATGTATGTTACTGATAGACTGTGTTGGACGACTTGGAGACAGGTTTTATTTTAAGGTAATTGAACAAATGTCATGCTAAAACAGACTTTGTATATGAACCACAAGAACGATAAACAATTATTCATTTAAGTATTCTTTTTTCTTACAGGAAATGAAAGCCATGCAACTGGAGACAGGTCAGACAATAGCCAGTTTACGAACAGCCTTGCGGGATAAAGAGCACGAACTAATCCATCTCCGCGACACTACCTCCACCGTCCGTAGCACAGACACGAGTGCACTCAACGTCGCAGACTATGACGTCATGCAGGACACCATTGAAAACAACAAGATAGACTACCTCACTCAAACCCTCGTCCAGAGACAAACGAAGATCGATAATTTATTGGCCGAAAATAATATGCTTAGGATACAGCTGGAGAAATTAGAAGTGAGTATATTTTTCTTTTGTTGGTCTTAGCTTAGCAAAAGCACCAGTATTAAGCATGAAATTCAAATTCGGATCATGGCCTCATATTGAGGATATGACGTTCCTACTTTCTTTTTCTTTAAAACCCCATTCTAAGATTTTCTGTGGTGTTGTGGGTGTGTTTACAAATAAAACATAACACCCAGACCTGGAACAACGATTGGTGGATCACATAAAAAATTGTTCAATACTTTGTTATATTTACAACTTTATTACTTTAAAATAGCGTTTAAAATCGTCTGTGCTGTTCTGTTTTTCACAGTCAAAACTAAAAACGGACCAATCGCTGCAAAGGTTGAACTCTCACAGTGTGGTTCACTTACAAGACGGTGACGGACGTCGGTCGAGACAGGTTCCCTCTACACTGTCCGCGCTCT
This sequence comes from Spodoptera picta, assembly GCA_038387885.1. Lineage (NCBI taxonomy): Eukaryota > Metazoa > Arthropoda > Insecta > Lepidoptera > Noctuidae > Spodoptera > Spodoptera picta. The sequence continues at coordinate 170,996 of JAZHFQ010000233.1, read as the reverse complement.
CACTGCGGATCGGAATCATGGTCAAACGATACCCAGTGCTTAGGGCGTTCGTTATTGGGTATATGGTAAGTGTATAATTACAATTTTGATTACACGAATTTGTGACTAGAGAACAATGTTGAGAAAACTTAATGTAGGGAACATTAAGTTTGCTACGTTCTCCGTCTAACAGTCAGTTTCTATTTTAAAAGTATAACCTTTTTCTTATATGCTTTACTCAAACTAATTCTTCGAGAATATTCGACTAGTTTCGAGTCATACCGGGACTCATTCAGGAACTACGTGCGAGACGTACTACGTCGTGCAACCAAGTCTCATGATCTTGAAATGAAATGAAATGTTCGTACATTATATATTTGTATTGTCAACAGATCTGTCTACATTTGTGGGTCCTCACCGTATTGTTCACAAGCACACCAGAAGATTACGTTCCGACCTCAAAATCTTAAACCTGTGTTACATAATAATATTCATAAATAAGCTATAAACCTACTGTAACTATAGAACATTATACATTTCATTAATGAGGACTCATTGCAAACGCTAATGAGGACTAGACCGTAATTAATTCAGCGCTGTTGCTTAAAATTTAAAAATAAATTAAAAACTAGTGTCACACCATTAGACAATACATTTTGACAGCTATAGTGATTGGACAGTTTGTCTAAAGCCATCTCGCTTGCGGAAATTGTTAGTCCTCTTTACAAATTGATTTTGTATAGTTAAAATATGTTTGTCGGTTCTTTATGAATAGGTTGTAAGTCTTTAGTGTTAACAAAATATATTTGTATATAATATATTCCATTAGTCTTGTATTCCATATGAACTAGATAAGTCAAATTGAATTTGCAATTCAGTTGAAACGTTTAAAAGCAATTCACAGAGCTTTAAGTTATGAAATTTTATTTTTTTTATTTATTTATTTCTTTATTTCAGGCAACTGTGGCCCATATAAAATATAATACACAAATAAAAATACAATACAAAACTAAAAAATAACAAATACCAAAAAAATTAAAACATCAATAAACTAATAGATATACAATAACAAAACTCATAATTTTAATTATTGCACACGAAGAGACGGCGTCGTGTTTCGCTGACTGGTATCACGTAGCCGGCCACGGAAACGCCGATACACGATACCCTTCGGCCAAAACTGTTCCTTGAGAAAGGTTTCAAGGTAATGTGTTGGAACCCGCACCACAAACGACTTGAAGTTAGTATTGTGGCGCGACTCCAACTTCTCGACTCTCAAGGTCCAGTTCGTCTTCACTCGCAAATACTCCACGACATCCTCTGCCTTCGTGGAGTGATGCAGTCGGGACACGTACAGCAGCGTCGTGGGTGTCGCTGGACGCAGCAGCATATTGGGTCCTGCCAGCGCGGTACCGCACTGGTTGCGGCAAAGAGGCTTCTTCTTCCTTTCTATCTTAATGAAGCCCTCATTGTCACGCTTGTCCTTTTTCAGACTAGGCTGGTTTGCTTGACCCCGTTTTATATTGGCCGCTTGCTTTTTTTGCGACGATTCAGTTTGGATAGTGGCAACGATATCTGCATAGGCACGTTTAGGGGTCAACGTACCTACACAAGCCTGTACTTGCACCGGTGTAGAAGCGCAGGCGGCGGTGGCGCGTGATGCTACGCTTGCAGTTTTAATGGGTGACGCACTCGCCACCGTCGAACTGCTGATCGCAGCGTTTTCCTTTCCATGTCGTGTGTTCATATTGGAGGCGTCAGGTGACCCAGTTACCGAAACAGCGCTGCGTAACAGCACTACCTCGGCACGTAAGTCACATATGGTGTTATTTGATACCTCCAATTTTGACTGCAGCTCGGCCAGGTTAACTTTGAGGGATGTAATGTCCTTAAGAAGCCTGGTTACGTCGACGTGGTCAAACGTGATGGGCGGCAGTTTATGCAGGTCCTTCACCACGAAATCAGGCACGTCATCCGGGTCAGTATCCTTCATCAGGATGATTATATCCTGGATACTCTTCTCGGTACCATCTCTCCGGCGAGACGGCATCTGGTCGATTTTGCCGAGCGTCTGGAATAGCAGCAACTTAGCACTGCATATCTCTGCTTCCTTGAAGGCAGACTTGCAGATCTGCAAGATGCTGACCTCGTCCATATAATCAATGGCATGTTTCAAGAATGCCAATAACTCGTTTGCTATGAGAGGTTTAGAACTCATTGCTACGTACACGGGCAGCGGCTATAGCCGCGCAATTCGCGAATATAATATTCGTTGCGAGCAGCGTACACACGTCCGTACTCGACCGTGCATCGCGCTGCTGTCAGTTGAAATACTGCGTATAGTTAGTTTATATTGGGGGAAAATAGTATTACCATACAATTTGTCTAAATAATTCGATTAAAAATCTATGAGAAGTGGAAATTCGCCATTAAGCAGATCTTTACCGACCTTATGCCGCTTGGCATACAGCTTATATTGGATTAGATATCTTTACAATCTTATGAAGTTCATATGTGATTCGATGACAAATAACAAGTTAGAAATGTCTATAATATAGCAACACTGAGATAATATCACGTGGACTACGCGAATTAATTTGAAGCAGCAGCATTTGTTTCGTCTCAAAATAATATTTTTAATGCATAAATGTATATGGTAGCCTTGTAAATTCTATCATGACATAAGAATAAAAAATAGAAAACTTTGAAGTATAAAATGGTTTTCTATGTATTCCAAACTTAGTTAAAATATCTCTCTACTAAGCTGCGTGATTTTAAATTAGCAACTCCAAGTATTTTTGTATTAAAAAGTCATTATAGGGGTGTAGTATTTTTAGATGTTAAATCCGTAATTCGTATTTTTTTAATATTTATTATTTCATTAGTATCTTGATTCGTGGTGCTAAATGAATTTAAAAATTACTATGTATGTATTTATGTATATAGATAACGAATCTCGACAGTGCTTTAATAATTGGCCATATATTGTACCTAATTTGTTGTCTTTATTTATTATTGTATTATAACTGTTGACTTACGTTTGGTTAGTTAAATTTTGAAATTTATTTTATGTTTCTTATTGTTATTTTGCCGACTGACGCTAATATACGCATGGGCTAAATAAAGTGTTTATAAACTTGTTTTTGTGTTTTAATCACCATCATTATATACCTATCCATACTTGTTCCTTTTTTAATCATGCAGTAACTTCCCCCGCCTTAGGTTAATGATAAAATTAACTATTAGACAGTAATGGTTTTTTTTTGTTGCGGGAAAGTCATCCAATGACTTCGCCTTGCGTTAGGCTAGACTTAGAGTTTCAGATTCTTACTGGCTAAAAACCACCCCGTTCTTACTCATGCTTTTGCTCTTCGAGCCGGAGCTTCGGCTATCCATTAGGCCTTCTGCGGCTCCATGTAGACTTCGTAACGCACACTGTCAAAAGTTCTCGTATTGTAATTCCTAGATGGCGCTTGCATCGAATATGGCCGAATGGTCGTGAATCTTTGTGGATTTAATTTTTTTTTAAGTGAACCCTTAAAGTTATGTAGGTAAAATTCTATAAATTCTTAATCCAATAGAACCCTTTAAGCTTATTAATCGTGATTGATAAAAATACAAACTGTGTTAAAATCATTAACAGATCAAAAATGGCGCATTCCAAATCACTTTCACGTTCCATAGACAACATTTTTATTGTTGTTGACAAATATATTTATATTATTTCTTCACATTAAAAAATAATTTAGAACAATATTTGCGTAATCAGAAAATGACTGGGAAATCCATTTAATTTAGAATTCACGGTAAATCCAATACTGAGTTCAAAACTGAATAACAATATAGGTATGACTAAGTTAATGCAACGTACGAATTGTACTTAGGGTTTCTTCGTTTTAATTCGTAAGAAAACAGATTTCACACTGTTTTGGCAGACTAATTAAAAAAAAAGGTAATAAGGTGCTATTAAAAGCCCTCTACCTACCTTTTTAAGGGGAATATTATCCAATGCCTCTTTGTGAATGAGTAGGGTACCTCTCGCCTCACCCAGGTTGGAGAAGATTCTATACAAAATACGATTGTAATGCTATTGAAATTTCCGATGAGTGAGGTTGTAGGTATTAGTATCTACAATAAAGCGCAAACAATGATTACTTTACTGATATCTATCATTCGTGATCTAGTTACTCACTTAAGACTGTTTGTTTTCCTGTCTAGTGCGGAAACGCTAAAAAATAATGTTATGTCATCATCAGAAAACCGACGTGAAACAATGTTTGCGTTGTGTTTCTTCGTGTGAGTTAGGTTACCGGAGGCCCAATTACCCTCCTCCCTAATCTCTCCAGTCCCCGAATCCCCAACAATACTAACTTCCCTAAAAGGCCGGTAACGCACTTGTAACGCTTTTGGTCTTTCGAGTGTTAATGGGCGGCGGCGGCGCCGATTGTTAACCATTAAGTGATTTGTCTGCTCGCTAACTAGCTTATCAGAGAGCGCTAGGCCTTATTCCTTATGACTAGATGACTTTTGGTGGTGAGACGAATGGGTTCTCTCCACCACACGGCAAAGGTATGTTCTCTATGTTTGGAATTTTTACGATTATAACGAGAATTCCAAACATATCTTGGTTTATTCAAAATAGGAAAAAAACAGAAGGCTTTTGTGGTTTATACCTATCGAGTGACCTTAAGCTTTGTTTATAAAACAACTGCTCCTCCATTAGACGATATAAGCTTTTCTGCACGGTCGTGGTTGGCTGGTTGCGTTTACAAACACAAAGACTCGGTACAACAATTTGTGGATCGTACAAAGGTTACCTATAATTTACCTACCTGTTCAGTTTTTTCTTCTGCTTTGTAGCCAATTCTGGCAAAGAACCTCTTTGCCCAGCTTCATGTTTTCTGATTTAGAATTTGTGCACTAAGAATTGCACTTTCAGTTCTTAAAATGCAGAAGCTGTAGTGAAACTGTGTATTGTGAGTAGAGTCTTGTAGAAAGAAATATGGCTTCGACACAGTCACAGCCACATTCACATCCACAATCTGCTATTACCAATTCTTATTTTATAAGTAGCTCTCCATTATCGTCGATGTACCACGGTACCTTACCACCACTCTGACAAACTTCAGTTCAGAAAAAACTAGTTTGCCATATTTACATAACAGACTACCTGGTTATTTGTTTATGAAAATCATCCAATGACTTCTCCCGCCTGGGTGAGGCGGTAGGAGTGTCAGACTCTAACTGGCTAAAAACCACCCCGTTCCTACTCCTGCTGTTCGCGCGGGGCCCCGATAACATTTTACGTTCTTCACGGCTACCTGGCTGACAAGACAACCGAGTTAAAATTAGTTTTAGACACACAGGCATAAAATGAAATAAAAATAAACAAAGAATCGGTTTTATCTCGATGGAATATAAACTACATTTATTGAGGACATTGTACAGTTATAAAAGTATTTGCAAAAACAAGTCTTAAGGAGTTGGTCTCCTTTCGAAAATGCATTAATTTTGTACCGAGGAATTATTTTTATATTTCCAAAAAATAACGGTTTTCAGTCCTTACGTTCCACTGAAAGTAGGTTAGGTCAATGTAAAGCAGGCTACTTTGTACTATGAACAATACACCTAGGTAATTCCATGCAAGCATGTAGGTACCATAGATAAGTGTTCTAAGAAAAATCTTAGAGGTACGATGCTAAGATTTCTAAACACCTTGAGCTTGTATGATCACGTACCGGCTATTAAGAATCATCTGCTCATAATCCTTTTCTTAGAAACTTAATAGTAGTTTTGTTGAAGTACTTAGTTACAATAAAATATTTTTCCATACAAAGCTTAGGTAATAGGTAATTCATACAAAGCTTAGGATAGAGAAAGGATTTTCCAGTTAAAGCAGGAGTTAAATCTTCCTCTAGTTTACCGTCATGCGCCATCTAGTATTCTGCTTCGTGTGCCGGCCTTCTGTCTGCTGTGCAACATGTCGTGGGTCCGATACCCACATCGTGCAAAATGCAGGGCTTGGGTAAATTCCAAGGTTTTAGCCTATCCACAGATGGGGCTCAACAGGGCTGATGCCGATACGGAGCCGCGGAAGACTTAACGGGTTGCCGGGGCTCCGGCTCGAAGTGCAGGAGTAGGAACGGGAACGGAACGAACAATATTAACGAACCGATTTATTGTTTATATAATAACTATAGTGAGACATACTAAATTAACTAAAAATCGCGGGTTACGGCTACAATGAGTAGGCTGCGCTACATCGCCGCAACCGCGCACGCAGCTCATGAGGAAGAACCCCTCTGTGGTTCGAAACTAGTAGAGCTTTTCTTAGAACCGATTTATTCCCCGTATATTATTTCATAAGGAAAACATTGTATCAATAAAAGGTAAAGTAATTAATTAATACATAGGCAAAGCGTGCACGTTGTACACACGGGCACACGATATTGGGGACGGCAAATCGAACGACTCATTACCTACTATTCAAAATCATTGTCCAGGGTAAGTAGGTAGTATAAGAAATATCATCACCAGGAAAAATCCTACTCGACACAAGCAATATTAGCGTTATGACTATTTATTGTCATCAGATAAGATGCAATACCAAACTTGGAGTCTCCCATCAAATTCTATACAAGTCGAAATCAACGAAAGATTAAGTCACTTTTTATAAATGGTAGGACTTGTAGAATTCGATGAATTACTTATTATTAGCCACCAAATAGGTGTTAATGGCACCCCAAATTCGATACAAGAATTTCTCTAAGCTTACCGCCTTATACCAGCTGGGGGCGCATGGCGCCCCAAATTGTATACAAGTATCCTTAATGTCTGTAAAAGGTAGGATCATCCCGACCACTCCTGGTTAATGGCATTCCAAATTCGATACAAAAATCCTTCTGAACTTACTTTTGGGCGTTCTTGAAACAAAAGGTCCTCGAAAACAATCGAGCGCCCTCGATCACTTTCGAGAGTTACTCGAAATCTATCGAGCGTCCTCGAAAATAATCGAGCGCCCTCGATCACTTACGAGCGTTACTCGAAATCTTTCGAGCGTCCTCGAAAACGATCGAGCGCCCTCAATCACTTTCGAGAGTTCATCGAAATCTATCGAGCGTCCTCGAAAACTATCGAGCGTCCTCGATCACTTTCGAGAGTTACTCGAAATCTATCGAGCATCCTCGAAATCCATCGAGCGTCCTCGAAATCTAACGAGCGTCCTCGAAAACCATCGAGCGTCTTCGAAAACTAAGAGCGTCCTCGATCACTTTCGAGCGTCCTCGATAACTTTCGAGCGTCCTCGATCACTTTTGAGAGTTACTCGAAATCCATCGAGCGTCCTCGAAATCTATCGAGCACTCTCGATCACTTTCGAGAGTTACTCGAAATCTATCGAGCGTCCTCGATAACCATCGAGCGTCCTCGAAAACTATCGAGCGTCCTCGATCACTTACGAGCGTCCTCGATCACTTTCGAGCGTCCTCGAAAACTATCGAGCACTCTCGATCACTTTCGAGAGTTACTCGAAATCTATCGAGCGTCCTCGAAAACCATCGAGCGTCCTCGATCACTATCGAGCGTCCTCGAAATCTATCGAGCACTCTCGATCACTTTCGAGAGTTACTCGAAATCTATCGAGCGCTCTCGATCACTTTCGAGAGTTACTCAAAATCTATCGAGCGTCCTCGAAAACCATCGAGCGTCCTCGAAAACTATCGAGTGTCCTCGATCACTTTCGAGTGTCCTCGAAATCTATCAAGCACTCTCGATCACTTTCGAGAGTTACTCGAAATCTATCGAGCGTCCTCGAAAACTATCGAGCACTCTCGATCACTTTCGAGAGTTACTCGAAATCTATCGAACGTCCTCGAAAACCATCGAGCGTCCTCGATCACTTTCGAGCGTCCTCGAAATCTATCGAGCACTCTCGATCACTTTCGAGAGTTACTCGAAATCTATCGAGCGCTCTCGATCACTTTCGAGAGTTACTCAAAATCTATCGAGCGTCCTCGAAAACCATCGAGCGTCCTCGAAAACTATCGAGCGTCCTCGATCACTTTCGAGCGTCCTCGAAATCTATCAAGCACTCTCGATCACTTTCGAGAGTTACTCGAAATCTATCGAGCGTCCTCGAAAACTATTGAGCGTCCTCGATCACTTTCGAGCGTCCTCGATCACTTTCGAGCGTCCTCGAAATCTATCGAGCACTCTCGATCACTTTCGAGCGTCCTCGAAATCTATCGAGCACTCTCGATCACTTTCGAGAGTTACTCGAAAACTATCGAGCACTCTCGATCACTTTCGAGAGTTACTCGAAATCTATCGAGCACTCTCGATCACTTTCGAGCGTCCTCGAAACCTATCGAGCACTCTCGATCACTTTCGAGAGTTACTCGAAATCTATCGAGCGTCCTCGAAAACTATTGAGCGTCCTCGATCACTTTCGAGCGTCCTCGATCACTTTCGAGCGTCCTCGAAATCTATCGAGCACTCTCGATCACTTTCGAGCGTCCTCGAAATCTATCGAGCACTCTCGATCACTTTCGAGAGTTACTCGAAATCTATCGAGCGTCCTCGAAAACTATTGAGCGTCCTCGATCACTTTCGAGCGTCCTCGATCACTTTCGAGCGTCCTCGAAATCTATCGAGCACTCTCGATCACTTTCGAGCGTCCTCGAAATCTATCGAGCACTCTCGATCACTTTCGAGAGTTACTCGAAATGTATCGAGCGTCCTCAAAAACGATCGAGCGCTCTCGATCATTTTCGAGAGTTACTCGAAATCTATCGAGCGTCCTCGAAATCTATCGAGCACCCTCGAAAACTATCGAGCGTCCTCGATCACTTTCGAGCGTCTTCGATCACTTTCGAGCGTCCTCGAAATCTATCGAGCACTGTCGATCACTTTCGAGAGTTACTGGAAATCTATCGAGCGTCGTCGAAAACCATCGAGCGTCCTCGAAATCTATCGAGCACCCTCGAAAACTATCGAGCGTCCTCGATCACTTTCGAGCGTCTTCGATCACTTTCGAGCGTCCTCGAAATCTATCGAGCACTGTCGATCACTTTCGAGAGTTACTCGAAATCTATCGAGCGTCCTCGACAACCATCGAGCGTCCTCGAAATCGATCGAACGTCCTCGAAATCTATCGAGCGTCCTCGAAATCTATCGACCGCTCTCGATCACTTTCGAGAGTTACTCGAAATCTATCGAGCGTCCTCAAAAACCATCGAGCGTCCTCGAAATCTATCGAGCACTCTCGATCACTTTCGAGAGTTACTCGAAATCTATCGAGCGTCCTCGAAATCCATCGAGCGTCCTCGAAATCTATCGAGCGTCCTCGAAAACCATCGAGCGTCCTCGAAAGCTATCGAGCGTCCTCGAAAACCATCGAGTGTCCTCGAAAACTATTGAGCGTCCTCGATAACTTCTTAGAGTTACTCGAAATCTATCGAGCGTCCTCGAAAACTATCGAGCGCCCTCGATCACTTTCGGGCGTCCTCGAAATCTATCGAGCACTCTCGATCACTTTCGACAGTTACTCGAAATCTATCGAGCGTCCTCGAAATCTATCGAGCGTCCTCGAAAACTATCGAGCGTCCTCGATCACTTTCGAGAGTTACTCGAAATCTATCGAGCGTCCTTGAAAACTATCGAGCGTCCTCGAAAACTATCGAGCGCCCTTAATCACTTTCGAGAGTTACTCGAAATCTGTCGAGCGTCATCGAAAACCATCAAGCGTCCTCGATCACTTTCTAGAGTTACTCGAAATCTATCCTAGAGGAAGCAGGAGACGCTTTGGATACCCAAAGCGTCTCCTGCGACACGCGACGCGATACTACACAGTATCGCGTCGCGTTGTCGGGATCTCTGGCCAGTACGGCGTACACTTATGATACTTGCTCACAAGTACCATACCCGAGTGTACAGCGCGGCGTGTAAAATGCCATCAGACTACCAATTTTTAATTAGTAAGAGTTGTAAGAGTCACTTTCTCAAGCGTCATTTGATGACTTTTTACCCACCTAACAAAAATGTGGGCAGGAAAATTGCGGTCGCTCGAATAGCTAGCGGCGGACCTGTTAAAACATAAGGGAAAAAGGAAGTCTTCATTTTAATCATAATTATTACTTACTAACAGTTCAATGACTTAGAAAAACACTATTTCCTAAGAAGTTATTAATAGATACGACTGACTTCACATAAGTCACAATAATTCCCACTTCTTTATCTTTTTGATGCTTAAATTGAACTTATTTTAAAGTACTTCCTAAGCTATTATGGATTAGCTATTTCAAGTATTAGAGGATGTCCCCATCCCTAAATTTATATTAATTTTAGACACCGCAATAAAACATACTGTACTCTTCAAACCGTCTTTCTTTCCTTTCTTTGAGATATTCATCAAACCAGTGTAGAATACATGTAGGTATGTTTATAAATAAATGAAATCTGTATACATTATATATTTCTTTTAAGGTATTGTTTTATTTACTACTACACCGCTGTCAGTAGGTAGGTCTGCAGACATGTCGTCATAATATCATCGATGTCATCGACTTGCTGTCCACACCACGTAGAAATAAGACCATGATGACAATATTTTAAGTTTATGTACCTATCTCCAATATCACGTCTGATTTCAACAAAAAAAAAACTTCCCAAATTCCAGTCTTTGTTATGGAAGCTCATCTTTTTATTCCTGGGACTTAAAATTCACTAATTTACCCTTTTCATATTCCTAAGTTTGTATCGTATGCGTGGCAAGGAAACCATATCAACCATCACAAATCTAAGGATTTGCTAACTAATGTGATGGTAATTTGCTAACTAATGTTAGCAAATCTAAGGATTATTTGAAATTTAAGGTTTTAATTAAATTTCAAATTCGTATTCATCTCATTAACAGGAATGAGATACAACGACGATAGAACAAACATTGCTAGTGGCGCTATAGGTGCAAAAACTGCATGAGTCATAAGGATGTAACGTGGTAAAGAACCTTTTGAAAAAACTTGGTATTTGCTTATTGACGTAAATAATTTGTTGATTTCAGATATCACTGTACAAGATAATAGAATTAAAGTCAAAGACGAAATGTATTAGGAGACAAATAATTTCTGAGAACTTCAATTCGTTAAATGAGCATAGCTGTTAGTTTATTTAATTGCCGCTTTGTTTAAAGCAAGTGCATAAAGATTATACAGCCATATGATAATCTGTTGGAAAGTCCAGAAAAGGATGTCAGATTAATATATGTCCCGGCTCCTGACACATTGAACGATACGGAGACGGATTAAAACAAACATCAGCCATCATTACGAGGGCCGCTGGACCTTTATTCGACGTCGTACGTTGATAAACCGGTCGTACTGATGTCAGAATATAATGAAACGTCTCTCGTCAAGCAGTGTCGGGTATTGACGGTACTTAGTCGCGGTTTGCGCCTGGACTAGTGAACTCGCGTCTGATAATAATGTACGTAAAATAAACGCGAGTGCACAAACTTAGTTATAGTTACAATAGTCAGAAGGTCTGATCGTATAGTCCGTATAATTAACGCTTTGAACTTAGTATTTTGTGGTTTTCCTCAAACTGTGATTACGATGACTTCGAGATTTTTTGTTTTATTCGCTGGTAAGTTTGGTTTTATTGTATTTACTTCTATATTATTTACTATTCCGTCAATCTATCGTGAAATAATTAGTTTATAAGTTTCTTTAGTATCGTTGTTTACCCTTTAAAATGATGTAAGGTCATTATTGATTGTATTATTGTATATGTTGGTATACATGCTTCTTATAATAACTTTGTTTTTTGTAAGTCCGTCGTGTCAATGTTGGTATTATATGAAGCCACGATGAACAAAACTTCGTTTACCTACAAAATACAAGTTTTTGTGACATTGAAATTGTAATGGAACTAGTAAAACATTGTAAATAATTAATTTACGTTTTTTAAATTTATATAGGTGTAGGGAAACCCCGGTAATTTTATGTAATTTTTTATAAAGTTCGAAAAAATTAAACTACCTCTGATACCTATTATGTTACCTAGCTACTCAGTCCTAAATTCAATTCGATCACCGGGTTTTCACTCTTTTTATTGCTTAGATTACACGTTTGCAGCGTACCTATGTTTACTCCTAAGAGAAACGTGACTTGATCTTTTAAACTTATTGAAATTAGTTCGAACTTTAGTATTTTAAAACGGGGTGGATGAAATTCGAGGGGTGAATAGATACAGGGATAGAGTGAGTAGATGTTCGAACATTTGTCCAACATTTATTCACCCCTCAAATTCTATTCAAGCTTCCTTATGCGAACCGCAAAGGAATGGAACTCCTTGCCGAATCTGTTTCCTGAAAAATATGACTTGGGTGTCTTCACGTCCCGAGTGAACAGGTTGCTCATAGGTAGGCGTGCTCCATCATCGGCCACATCATCGCTTACCACCAGGCGAGATGGTAGCCAAATGTCGACCTATCAAATATATAACAAAAAAATTCACTCTGTTTTACCGTATCCAACTACCTACAGACAAACCGAAATAACTTTTTTTAGAGACTATCTTGACCTACTCCGATAATATCTAGGTATTTACCGTGATGTTCCTAATAAGGGACCAACTGAAGAATTTGTTAATTTGCAACGTTTGGAGCGAACTGTCAACCAGTAGTGTCCTTTTCGAGGTAACCCTCAGGTCTCATTCCTCTTTGGTGGTTGGTCCTGATTTATTCTTTGTTTTACTATTTTTGCACAATAATGCGCTTAATCTTACAAATTCGATCATAACCTCTGTACTAAATCGGTAAACGAATCATCCAAACTATGCCCTAACATATCGTTTGTTTGTTACTTGTTCTGTTCTTCCCCGAAAACATATTTTGGTTATAAGCCTAGGCAGCCTCAATGACCAGAGATATGTGATACATACCACAGGTATATTATATAATTTTTGAGTATTTCATTCCAAGTTATTGGTATTTTAGAAACAAATGCTTATCATAAACATGATAAACATAATGTACAAGGACAACTTATTAGTGTTTTAATATCATCTAATTGTAAATACCTGCATTCTGAGCAAATAAATAATTATTCTATTCTATTCTATGCTCGATTGAAATACTTTATACCAATTTGATACGGACCCTAATAATTCTTTCCTATACCTAGTCACCATGTCAGTTAAGAACTATGCTTGTTTTGGTTCACGATAGCATTTACTTTAATGTCGAAGAAGTTTTGCATATTCTTTGCACGCAAAATCCTGATCTATTGGTAAAAACCTAACGTTCTGCGTCATTTTGCAAATACAGCACAAAACAGGTTTGGGTTTTTGAAACCAGTTTTTTTCTTGATTTGCGTGCTTTATTATAATCATTGTCATCGATTATTTATTTTATAGGCAGCATATCAATAATTTATCATTAATTTAGCATATTATGGCAAATATGTCATAGGTATGGCCTTCGTACGATGACAAAGTCACTCAAATTTCCCATGTTGTTACGAAGATTTGATGACCCTGGTCACAAAACGTAAAAATTCTTCGATCACCTTTACGAACCGTGTGAACATGGATGACATGCAAGTGTAATATATCTTCTTGAGGTGTAAGATCCGATTAAGGCTAAAGAATAAGCTACATAGCCAACGATCTCTGATTAACCAGAACAAAACCCCTTGAAGCGTGAAAGTGCGCGAATATATGACGATTTTCAATCCGTCTGCCAATCGTAGCAATTAGTGATTATGGTAAACTCCCTTATATAGAGGAGCTGATGTATTTGGAAAGCAATGGATAAATTGGACTATCTTTTGTCAATTTAAAACATATCATCACATCACTGCCCACTACTGAACAAAGCCTCTTCTCACACCGAGAAGGTTTGAGCATTAATCACCACGCTTGCTTAATGCGGGTTGGCGATTTCAAACTTATAATTAGAAATTATAAGCTCGGGTTTCCTCACGATGTTTTTCCTTCATCGTTTGTCAGTGGTGTCTATAATCTTTCTTAGAAAGTACATATAATTCTGAAAAAGTCACATTGGTACTAGCCATTGGTAGGTTTCGCACCCACATCCTTATACATGAGAAGCGGGAGTCTTAACCTTTGGGCCACCACGACCTTACAAAAATAATTTATGAATGTGAAGGAATTTTAGACTATTTTTGTCCCAACTATAGGTCCTCAATGTAGGACGTGACGTGTTTTTTAATTATATTTTAATTACACAGTAATAGCAAATCGATTAAGTTAAACAGACAATGGAAACCAGTTTGTTTTTCTAGCGTGTATCTTATGCACATAAATAACATTGATGACTAAATAAAACTCTAATAGTCTGTCGTAAACTGTGTTGTGACGGTGGAGTAGAATTTGGACCATCCATACTCTTGGCGTGGATATGTATCGTAAGTGCCGATTAACGGTCAAAGGTCGAATAAACAATTTCAATCCAAAATCTTCAGTTCGGTACATGGGGATCGATTTTTGACATTAGTTGTATGGAATTTCTGTCAAAAACGAAATGTATCGATAGACCCGAGTCGAAGGCGCGCGCGGGTGTCGGCGTGCGCCTTTGAGGCGATGCACGTGGTGCACTGCTCCCTGCAGGTGATGGGGCCCTGATTTACGGGCCGGCACTGTAATGCGGGGCTGCGGATGAATTTGGACTCCCGCGGCCCCGCACGCACGTGCGAGGAGACACTGGGGTGGTTTTAGCCGGTAAGAGTCCGGCACACCCCTCCGCCTTTCCCCAGGTGGAGGCAGTCCATGAGGATTTCCCCCCATAAAAAAAAAAAAAAAGGCCTATCCCACGAAAGAAATATACTTATCTACCTACCAATATTATAAAAAGCAATGCAAAGATTACGCTGCTTTGCGCGTCGCAAACTTATAAACAAAACTACATATTATGTATCGCTTGTATGCTATCCAGTTGACCTGTAGATAACCTGGCACATTAGTCGTGCATTACAAGTATTTAAATATCTTTCACTTCATATTTTTATAGGCTACCAAGAAACGGTAAGAACTGTATCTAGATTTTGAGGAAAACAAAACATGTGCAAAAGTAAATCTGGGAGAGCCATGCTTCGGCACGAATGGGCCGGCTCGACCGAAGTGATACCTCACAGAAAGCTGACGTGAACAACGCTTGCGTTGTGTGAGTGACCCCGAATCTCCAACAATCCTCAAATTACTAATCCCCAAAAGCCCGAGAACGCACTTGTAAGTTTGTAACGCCTCTGATGTTACGGGTGTCCATGGGTGGCGTCGATTTCTTGGCATCAGGTGATTGTCCCTGTAAGTAAAAGGAAAGTACAAGAAACGATTTGTCAATTGTTTAATAATAGTTTTCAATTGTCATGTCGGTTTTAACTTTACCTACTTATGAGTACCTTCACCCAGTTTATAATCGACCGTTCATGGCAATAGGGGCCAAATGCGGGACATTCCATGCTTCCGTTGCAAATTGAAGATGATTAATGACAGTTTTCTATATTTTATGTAACTTATATAGTAGATTGGAAATTGAAATAGTGTTTAAGTATTTACGTATGTATAGTGTGATGTTGTAAAAGTTCTTCTACTAGTATGTACGAGGGTACGATGCTAATAAATACCTGAGTAGGGTGTTTTATTTTTTAAGGGGGGAAAATCATCGAATGAGGGAGTGTCAGACTCTTACTGACTAAAAACCTTCCTTCTCCTGCATGTCGAGCCGAAGCCCCGGTTACCCGTTAGGTTCTCCGCGACTCCACCTGAATAGGGTGTAAGTTAAAGACGTACGCAGAACCTAATAGAGATCACAGGAAGCTGCTGGATGCAGGTCCTTGCGTCAGATGTCACTCCGACATCCATATTATATTCTGGTTGGAATTGGTAGGCTAATGAACATTAGTTTGACTGCTGAAGTTGTGAAAGTCTTGTGGGTGATATAATGATGGTGATGAGAAGCCTTGAGGTGTTAAAATGACTTTGAAAGTTTCTAAAGAATAGGTAAGGAATATAAGCGTTTAGGGTTCTGACAAATATAAGTTTTTATACGGGTCACGGACGTCTTTATATGGTCTAAGCTGTTGATATTAAAACTCTTTATTAGTGACCGCAAGTAGGTACATCTTCATAAAGGTCAATTGTAACGTACTCAGTGAAGTCCCTAACACTAACACTATTAGCTTACAATAAAATAAGGAAAATATTTTCAATTACACGAATATATTTACCAACATGATTAATAGTAATAGTATAGATACCTACTAGTGTATTCGATATTTTGTGTTTATAGAAATAAGTTTGCATTTGATTAACAGCAAGAAATAATAGTAAGTAGTTTTTCTGATAAATGAATTCTTAAGGATTGTAGGCAACAAACGCGAATACAATTCACATACGCATCGCGAATTTGCAGTCCGAATTGCAAGGACAAGAGAATCAGATGTCCTTTCCACTATTTGGGTGACAATTGAACAGTATTTGGTAGCCTTCTTATGAAAAAATGGTAAATTTCACACGTGATTCAGTTTCTAAATATTGACGCGATAAATAATTGGTTTTTATCTCGGAAAAACCTGTAATTAAGTACAAAGGTTCAATTGACTTATTTACATATGCCTATTTTTTTTTTTTTTTTTTTAATCTATTTATTTATGGGATTTAATCACACAGTGATAATGTCACCCCGTGACTTACAATTAACTTGTCTAAAATCTAAATATGCTAAGTACAAACTACCCAGGCTTACATGTACTTAAACAGTTAAACTTACATAGTATTAACTAGTTATACTTGTTACACATAATTAATAATATTTAGGAGTCGACACAAAACCCTAGCATCCTCTGACAGAGGGACAGCTAGGATGCTGTTACAAGTCCCTACTTCAGATCCAGATAATTTGAAGTTTCTTTCCAGTACGTTCCGTTCACACTCCATCAGAACATGGTAGATATCCTCTACTACTCCACAAACTTCGCAGTTTGGAGAAGCAGTTTACCCATTAAGTATTTAAATTTGTTGGATGGAATGTGGCCGGACCGCATTCTCAATAATGCTACCACATATTTCCTATCTATCTCCCTACCTTCAAACCATGGGTATCGAGGCAGTTCAGGCTGGATAGTTTTATACCAGATGCCTTTCAACTGAGACCTCTCATCAAAATATTCACGCCATCTTTGTCTGCACAGTTCTTTAACATACCCCAGCCAATCTGAGTATAGCGGTGTGCATTTGTAAATAATCCCCTCGTACGATGCTTGTTGAGCTGATGTGTCTGCTACCTCGTTACCCATGATTCCAATATGAGAGGGTATCCATTGGATAGTTATATTTCTATTCAAAGACTGCATCTTGCGGATACTTTCTAAAATAGTCATGGCTATCGGTAACCCTCGAAGACTCGAGGGTATTCGAGCCAAGTGTTGAAGGCTACTTTTTGAGTCCGAAAATATAACAAATTTGTTATGATGCATATTAAGCAAATACGACATGGCTTCAGAAATAGCTATAAGCTCACAATACATAATAGAAATCTGAGAATTAATTTTAAATTTAGCTTTAATGTTAAGTTGAGGATCAAAAAAAGCAGCCCCCAAGTCCAACCCATTTTTGGACCCATCCGTAAATATTTTATAATATTGTTTGTACTTGTCATCCATCATTATTCTACATTTGTTACGGAGATCAGTTACATTAATTAGCCTTTTTGCCATATTTATACCGTCAATAGTATCACAAATTGTGTAGGACAAGTCTACATTGGTTACCCAAATGTCCAAGGAATAAATACTCAACAATGAACTAGAGTACAAAGGAATTTCTGAGTACATTCTGTGGACCTCTATTAATACTGGTAGTTTTTTATTTCTCCAGTAGAAACCATGGCAAAGGTTAGACAGCTCCTCTAAGATACTAATAAGAATGTTATTACAATCCGACTTCGATTTTAAATAAAACTTACTTGCAAGAAACAATCTTCGAATAGATAATGGTTGCAGGCACAGGTCAGCCTCCATCACGTGGATGGGTGTGCTTCTAATAAATCCCCCTATTACTCTCATTGCTTGGTTTTGTATTCTGTCAAGTTTTATGAGGTGGCCGTTTACACAATTTCCGTACAAAAAGCAACCATAATCCATCCTACTTCGAATTAATGCTACGTATAATCTTCTAAGATGTATGGGATGTACACCCCATTCCGCACCAGCTAATATTTTAAAAATATTCAAATAACGACTGACCTTTCCCCGTACTTCATTTATGTGTTTACCCCACTTTAAGGAACTGTCCAACCACATACCAAGGTACTTTACAAAATTGATTTGTTCAATAGGATTACTATCAACAATTAGTTGGATAGTGTTCCTTCTTCTCCCCCTACTGAAAATGCACACCTTTGTTTTCTTATGAGAAACATTCAAACCTAATTCTATCATCAAATTTTGAAAAACATCTAATGCGTTTTGAATATGACATACAGAATCCGATAAAGTCCTTTGCATGTCATACACAACAAAATCATCAGCGTATTGTGAGATATAAACGTTATCTATGGTTCTACAAACTTTACTTGTGGCTGCGTTGAAAAGTAAGGGGGACAAGGGATCTCCTTGAGCTATGCCTGTGCCGGTAATGCGAGACACTAAGATGTTATGTTGCAGTTCAATAAATAAGTGTCTTTGATGAAGATACCTCCAAAGATATTCACAAAGGATAGAACCAACTCCCATGTTATCTAAGATGTTTAAAAGAGACGTTAGATTTATATTATTATAAGCACTCTCAATGTCTATAAAACAACCTACTGTGGATACATTTTTGGAAAATCCAGTTTGAATGCGTGTGACCAATCTAGAGAGACCCTCATAACAGGATTTGGATCTTCGGAAGCCTGTAGTGTCATGAGATAGTAAATGATTTTTCTCTAGGAACCATTCAAGCCTACGTGTTATAATGGTATGAAATATCTTACAAAGACAAGATATGAGAGCAATGGGTCTAACACTTGTACTTGAGTCTAGGGCACTACCTGGTTTCGGTATAGGAACGATTTTAACATTTCTCCACTGCTCTGGTACGAATCCGGATGAGAAAAATCTATTGTATAAGGAGGTTAATATGACTTTAGCATTGTAGGGTAAATGTTTTATCATAGAATAAGACACGTTATCTTGACCCGGGGCTGAATCTGTATTTTTAATTGAATTAATTACTTCCTGTATCGAAACCGGCATGCACAATTGAGCGTTACAAGAATTGAATGTAGGTGTCGGTGGTGAAACATAATCGGGGGCCAGACTACACAACAATGTTTCGGCTTTACCTTGATCAACAAACGATGGAGACGATCTGTACCCTTTGATCCATCTCATGCGCTTCCACATCTCTGCAGAAGAAGTCACACTGTCTATGCTAGTGCAAAATGAACGGAAGGATTCATTTTTGGCTTGTCGTATAAGTCTTTGTGCCTCACTCACTTTTTTCTGCAAAACTTCAAGATTTTGTGGGGTCGGATTTCTTCTGAAAGTGGATAATGCTAGTCGTCTCTGTGCAACAATATGCGATAGATTTTGATTCCAATATGGCTTTGGTATGAATTTATTTGATTGTAGAGGATTCATGCACAGTTTAATCGTAGGAATGAATTCATCGGCTGCAGCATTTATAGTATCCATGAATTCATTATATGCGGATTGATGATCTGCTGGCAATTCTAAGCGTGTTATTTGTGCCTCAATTTTCTGACTGTACTTTTGCCAATCCGCTCTTTTGAAGTTTCTTCGTTTTTTAAAGCTGTCTGATTTATTGTTTTGCATACTAATTTTAATTAACATGTGATCACTCCCCAGATTTTCATTCATGACCCCCCATTTGAATCTCAAAGCCAAATCTGTTGACACTAAAGTTGTATCTGGGGAGGAACTTTGCAAAGCTCCATTGACTAATTTTATTCGTGTGTGAGAGTTATCATTGAGTATACAAAGGTTGCTGTCCATTATTGAATCAAAGATCTGATTGCCTCTTGTATCTGTCCTGGAAGACCAATTTGAGTGATGGCCGTTCAAATCGCCTGCGACGAGAGCTTTATGTTGAGCTAATGAGAACACTTCATCCCAGTCATTTCTGCATGTATTTACTGACGAGGGACAGTAAATAGAAACGACGTTTTCTAGATGATTGCAGTTGAGTAACTTAATTTTAACAATTTGTATTTGCGAATTTGTTATGTTGACATTACATTGTGTAGCTCTAATAGAGTGATGAGTAAAGACAGCTACACCCCCATAACCATCATCACGATCTGCTCTGAATATGTTGTATCCACTCAGTCTGATAACCCTTTCAGGATCAAACCAAGTTTCACTGATTACAGCTATATGAATTTTTTCCTGATTTAATAAACTTTCAAATTCCGTCATTTTTGGTTGTAAGCTCTGAGCATTCCATTGTAACACATTGATGTTTATGTGCCTGTTGTTGTTATCCATTTTTTAATTTTGGTCATAATAGGCATTTCTGTTATAAACTCCATAATAAAAGATGAAACCCAATCAAATAATACTTTCACAGAATCCATCACTTTATTCTCCAAACTAGCTTCACTATCCCAAATTATTTCCTTTAATTTAATCCATACCAATTTCCAGTTATTGTTATTCTTTTTCTTATTTAATTCATCTGCTTTTTCTATATTTTCATGTGATATTTCGGACTCACTGTCTGTCAAAGTCGTCCAGTTAAACACCGTATCTGATTTCTGCTTTTTCTTCGCGTTCTCCTTTTTGTTACAGTATTTTTGTGTTATAGTAGCCTTCTTCTTTACTGTCTTAACTGTGTCAGCATATGTGTTTTTATTTTGTGATGCAGATCTTTTTTCTGTGTCTGTACTTTGGTTTAACACTTGATGTTCTATTTCCATATCATGTACACTTCCTTGTGACTTTTGCACGTTATTTGGTTCAGGGGGGACGTAAAGTGTTAGAGCTCTTTTGTAAGTGCAATTAAACTCCGCCATTAATTCCCTTATTTTCCTTTCTTTTAAATATATTGGGCATGTACGAGACAGTGCCATGTGTTTACCAGAGCAATTGTTACACTTGTAGCTTACAGTGTCACAATTGGGGTGAGACTGGGTACATTTAGGACAAATCTCTTTAACAGATGAACAAACTCGGACTGTGTGCCCGAATCTCCAACAACGAGAACATTGAGTTACGGGAAATTGATAAGGACTAACTTTTATCCTAGTTTCAAATATGTATACGTAGGCAGGTAAGGATGATCCCTTAAAAGTTATTCTGACTGTTTCTCCAGGTTCCCACAGGCCACTATTTGTGTTACGGCGCTTTAATCTCTTAATACCTGTTATCTCAGTATCACAAGTTAAACCCTCGAGTATTTCTTCCTCCGATGAATCTAAGTCTATATCTTTAATAACACCATAACTTTCTTTTATCTCTAGTGTTTTTTGACATTTCAGTCCTTTTTCTTTAAAATATTTAGATTCTATCAGTTTATTTGCACTTTCTTCGTTACTAAATTGGATAAGAACTTTGAATGCGTTAATGTATTTAATTTTTATAATGTCCGGGATGTTTTCTAATTTTAACAACTTGGCAAGTCCAAACTGTTTTGGAATTTTGTCTGCAGAAGTTATACTAATTTCTATTTTATCTTCAGGTATTCTTATCTCATCCGACACCTGGCTTGTTCGGGCAAAACGTTTACCCCGCCTCGTTATATTTGTCCACATTTCATCGTGATCAATCTGTCTAGTTCTTTTACTGCATCTCACTCCGTCAGTTTCTTCAATATTTTGTATAGATTCTTCTAATATCTCCATATTCTCACAATTACTAATAGTCTCCCTACACGCTCCTATTTCATTATTCTCAATAGCTATCTCAATTGATGGTTCGAATTCAAGTTCGTAACTATCCATCACTGATAAGCATTTCTAAATGATGCCTATTTTGTATGTAATATTTACATATGACTGTATTGTATTTTGCGTCAAAGCCCATATAGTTAATAGCTACCTATGATGGCTATATCCATATAGTTAATGTGTTGTAGAACCTAAATTAATTTTAGGTTTTCCACGTCGCGGTTTTTCCGTGGTTAACCGCGAGATTGTTATGCCTACATAGGCATTACATATTACCGATATGCCACGGAGGAGAAAACAAAAGTGTCTTTATGTACATACGTTATGTACGCACTTTTCACATGCCTCGTTGGCCGAGTGGTCGCAAGTGCGACTGCCGGTCAAGGGGTCTCGGGTTCGATTCCCGGGACGGGCAAAGTATTAGTGGGTTTTTAAAAAAATCCTCAGTAGTAGCACGAAGTCTGGAAATGTGCCCGGTATATGGCAATAGGCTCACCCCCTATTACATGGGACTCGTAACATAAATAGTGAAAAGTGGGTGTTACTTCTATGTGCACCTCTGCCTACCCCTTCGGGGATAAAAGGCGTGATGTTATGCCACGGAGGAGAAAACAAAAGTGTCTTTATGTACATACGTTATGTACGCACTTTTCACATTCTTTTTGTGCAATAAGACGTTATTTTTTGTAAACTTAATGTAGGTATAACAACGGAAAAGGTCACATTAATATTTTGCCAGGTTTAGGAACCATGTTTTGCAACTGGAATGGATGCCTTAACTTCCGAGCCACCACGAACTACGCCACTTCTTTAAATTAAATAGTTGCTCATTTGTTTTCAGCATGCTTAGCCATGACAGCTTCAGCGAACATGTCCTTGGACCCTCAAGCAATTCAAGAGGTGTTTGGCAGGAATGGTTACGCACCACCACCACCACCATCACCTCAACAAGCTGTTCCAGTGACTCCTGCACCACCTAAACAGGTGGTGGCAGTAACTCCTGCACCACCTGCCCCACCACCTGACGACGTCTTCAGCCCAGTGCCCGCTGATTATGACCAATTCGATTGGACGTTGACTAAGGTGAAATAAACTGGAAAATGTAACATTTGCTTGAAGAGTTGCTTCATTCAATGATCGTTTAATTACGTCGTTTATTGGATTCGTCATTGTTTATAAGAAAAGTTAGGTAGACGTGAAAAGTTCAGTTGAAGTTAGGTAAGCCAGAGTAGGGTTAAACCTAAAGAGCGCCCCAGACAAGCACGTCATAGGCGCCCCAGTTTTTTTGAGTCGTCGACACTCTTATGGGCTGTTGGACGTGCGCGTCTCGCGGCATTTCTCTGTAGCCCGGCTCCCAAGGCACTTAGTTAATGTGCCTTAAGAATAATAGGGCTCTGAGCTAAATACTAATGTAATTAATTAGTTACAGATAGTCACCGTTTGTTTGTTACAACCCTGTCCTCAGTACTCACTGACTCAGTAAACAAATGTTTCCAAACATCTTTACTTTTGATAACTTCAATTGGTTTTAAATGACCAAACTTATATTATCTAATACTAATTCTGTATAGTACATACATAATGAGCAATGAACTAGAGGTATAGGTAGATAGATAAGATTATGGCATTCAGTGAAAAATACATCTTATTTATAAGAGCAGATGGACCAAATTCCATGTAACCATGTAGTAATGTGCTACAGTATATTACTCTAGACCTACTTGTCCCTTTTTAACGTGTGGAATTAATGTCTTTCTTTGGGATAAGAAAATTTATATAATGGTTTCTTTTTTCCAGCGAGTGGCAGCAGGATCAGACAAAAATTTCCTTTTGTCTCCTCTGGGTCTGAAGTTGGCGCTGGCCATCCTTACGGAAGCAGCCACAGGAGTCACCCAGAATGAGCTCTCATCCGTCCTGGGATTCGACCTTGACAGAAACCTAGTCAGATCAAAGTTTTCCACTATCATTGAGTCTCTACAGGTCAGTCAACAGTATTATAACATTTTCAAGATATACGGAAAAAATCCAAACTTGCTCGACAACTGGTCGATTTTAGAAGTAATACAACATTCCGGTATTATTTCAGTGAAAGGAAGAATGGGATGGGGGATTTATGTCATACTCATAAATGAGTTTTTTATCCGTTATTATAGTAGGCATTGATCTGACTGCCTCGTTGGCCGAGTGGTCGCAAGTGCGACTGCCGGGCAAGGGGTCTCGGGTTCGATTCCCGGGTCGGGCAAAGTATTACTGGGTTTTTAAAACATTCTCAGTAGTAGCACGGAGTCTGGAAATGTGCCCGGTATATGGCAATAGGCTCACCCCCTATTACATGGGACTCGTAACATAAATAGTGAAAAGTGGGTGTTACATTGTACAGTGGCATTAAGTGCCGTAATGTGCACCTCTGCCTACCCCTTCGGGGATAAAAAGGCGTGATGTTATGTTATGTCATAGTAGGCATTGACTCCATCCACCGCATCCTTCTTACCCGCCGCTTTATGGGAACCCTTGAAATAACAAGAAGGCCGGAGGCCGGAGGCCCAATTACCCGCCCCTTCCCCACTCTCCCCAATTCCTGAATCCCCAACGATCCTCAAACTCCTAATCCCCGAAAGGCCGGTAATGCACTTGTAACGCCTCTGCTGTTCCAGGTGTTCATGGGCGACGCCGATTGCTTACCATCAGGTGATCCGTCTGCTCGTTTACCGGCTTATGCTATAAAAAAAAAACATTTTACTGAATTTTTACAAAAGAAAAAAGTCAGAGAGCCAATTTTTCAAAGATAATATAGAATGTAGGATAACATTTTATACAATACTATTTAACTGGGATGCGCACCTGAGCCTTTTCAACGGTGATCAGGAGATCACCTTGGTCGCCTTGGACCTCTTAGCAGGCGGGTCGGAATCTGCTTGCCAAGCGTAGAGATAATGCTATATCCTTCTTACGTAGAGGAGGTCCATAGTGCCGTTCTTAGTAGACTGTCTTGAACCTTTGATGATGGTGTGATAAAACATTTTGACCCCAATATTATTCTTAATTTCCTATTGTATAGAGGTATATGTATGTTAAAAATATTACATATATACAAATAACATTACGCACTTTTCACTATTTATGTTATGAGTCCCATATAATAGGGGGTGAACCTCAATAGGTTCATGGCAATCCATAAACCGGGTACAATTCCAGACTACTGAGATTTTTTTTAAAACCCAATAATACTTTGCCCAACCCGAGAATCGAACCCGAGAACCCTTGCCGGGCAGTCACACTTGCGACCACTCGGCCAACGAGGCAGTCAAAAAATATATTTTAAATATAAATGTTATTTTATTTTTATATTATGTATTTTCGGGGTCACGTACATAATTTAAAGCGTTTTTCTGTGTCATGAGAATAGAATAGAGGTATAATTATACCGTAATGTTTATTAACGGCCATATTTGTAGGGGTCAATAGAACCATTTGGTAAAGCTTTATAATTGAGAGTACTCGATCAAATTATATGTTAACTAGCGACCCGCCCCGGCTTCGCACGGGTGCAATATGCATGTATTATACATACAAACCTTCCTTAAGAATCACTCTATCTATTAAAAAAAACCGCATCAAAATCCGTTGCGTAGTTTTAAAGATCTAAGCATACATACGGACATACAGCGAAAGCGACTTTGTTTTATACTATGTATTGATAGTTCATCAAGTATAAACAAATTTGGTTTTTATAAATGGGACTATTTAATGTACCTACTTATTACTTAGAGCCGATTTTTCAATCATCAGTTAATTCTTAACTGAGGTAGGTATAACTTTTAATATTTAACAATTCTTCCATATTAAAAACTGTCAAATGACAATTTTATTCTAGAGGTATAGTTAAGAATTAACTGATGTTTGAGAAATTAGCCCTTAAAATGTCGCGCGTCGAACTTGAACGCTGGCTAGTTGACGGGCTAGTGTGCTCTAACGCGAGTCGTAAATGTTCATAAGGTTCAATATATAAATAAAAATCTGTCAGATAAAGACCTTGAAGTGAGTGTCCAGTTTACTGGCCACTTTGTATGAGCCGTCCTATAAAGGTTTCTGTTTAGGTGGGTAGAGGTTGCATATCATACTGGCAATTTCCCTCCAATTCTGCATATACGCCTTTCCATTACCGCGTCATACATATAAATAAAACGAACGAAACTTACGTCACAGAAGAAAAAGTTTAAGGCTGTGGTTTACTATATTTACTACCTAAATGACGTCATCATACTATCCTTGACATACACTAGCTAATCGCATAATAGTGTATTTCCTGAATAATATACGCTAAGGAAACTGCATCTTAAACATAAAATAGTATAAATAATATGCATCGCACAAGTTCACGCTTCGTTGTTCAGTTTTTCGAAAACTTAGCAGTAGCATAGTCTAGAACAGGGCTGTCTAAACTATATACCCTCGCGGGATAATTAAATTTCTTACAAAAGCTGGGGGGCCAGAAAAAGATTTTCAGTTGTATAATGACGTTTAACATTGTATTTTATACTCACAGACAAAACTTGTAGACAAATTATACACTGAATTTTATTAGGTATTGTTGTTACACATAAGATGAAGATTTTGAGATTAACGTTGTAATCTGTCGCGGGCCATATGTAAACAAGCTGCGGGCCTAAATCAGAATAAGTCACATTGGTACTTACTATTGGTAGGTTTTGAACCCTCATGCATGAGAAGCGAGGAGCATCTTACACCGCCGGGCAACTACGACATACATATAATTATGATTCCCTCTAAACTATAGTTTATTGTCTTCCAGAAAGAGTCACCATACTACATTCTAAACTTAGGCAGCAGGATCTACGTCGGTGACAATACGCATCCGCGACAGAGGTTCGCAGCCATTGCGCAGGAGTTCTACAAGACTGAGCTGAAGAATGTCAACTTCAACAACCCGGCCGTTGCCTCCAAAGAGATCAACTCCTGGGTTTCGAATATCACACAGGGACACATACCCTCGCTGGTGAACGAAGGTAGGTGAATATCTGACGATAAAAATGAAAAGAAGATAGAAAGAACACAGACATAAAAAAATACATACGTACACTTTTGAAATTTGGCAGATTTCTTCAGACGCTGATGTAGACTAACAATTACTAGGAACTATTAACTACTAGGAAATATTACATATGTATGTATAAAATTGTCGAATTGATAACCTACGTTTTTGAAGTCTGTTAAAAATGAATTCTATCAGCAACCTCTCTTAAAATAGGTGGCAAAGGAGCAAATAGGACACCCGATGGTAAGCAATCAGCGCTGCGTATGGACACCCGCAACACCAGAGAAGAGAAGCTTCACCCTCTTTACTCGTAAACAGTAGACCATAATTGTGTTATTCTCGACTATAACGTGTCTCTTTGCCAACCGTCCAGATCTGTTTAGTAGTTTTTTCGTGAAATCTTCAGTATATTATATAAAGCTGAAAAGCTTGTTCGTTTGAGCGCTCTAATCTCAGGAACAGGTTTGATTTGAACAATTATTTTTATGTTGGATAGTCTATTTATCGGGGAAGGCTATAGGCTATAAAACATCACGCTACAATCATTAGGTGCCGAACAGAGAGGTTAAAATCACGCGAAAGTAGCTAGTAATAACATATACACATACATACATCCTCGCTTGTATAATAAAGATTCACATGAATCACACAGGTGGATGAATCCACACACAGTCACTGTTTTCCGTATTCATGTCAGTACAATGCACAGGATGTGTTAATCATTACCGGTGACCCAATCTCTCCTCATCCAACGCCGGAAACGCACTTATCTTTTCTGGTGTTGCAAGTGTCGAAGGGTGGTAGCAATCAGACACTTGCCAACTAGGTACTCAAATTCAATACTTTTTTCGAACTGTCAAAAACGACCGTTTTCTGTGAATTTTGTACGAGATTGTGTATTGTGATTTCTCAGCATACTTATTTCTTAAAAAAATTGCTGGAAAGATACTACAATTTTTTTTTACCTACCTACTATTTTCTTGTTCGTGTCTTTTGTAAGTGTACAATAAAGTGTTATTATTATTATTATTATTACAATTAAGTTGGCCATAAAATTAATTAAAGAAAGAGTGATAATTTTTTAAGTATATTTTATTGTAATAATTTTATTTCTGATTAAGGAAAGTACCCAATTGCCAGGTGACTCGCCTGCTCGATTACTTGCCAAGCTCATAAATGCCATAAAATTAGTTACTGTATTGTAGTATTCATACTAAACTATTTAGTATGCTTTAATAAAGGTATGGCAGGAAATATTTATGTTTGTGTTAGCACATTGTTTGAGTGCACATTCATTCATTATTTTAACTCGCCGATGTAAATTACAATGATACACAATACCTATATTGTTTATTGTTACATTGCCTCTGTGTAAAACTACTGAATAATTATTAACTCACAACGTTAGATTTCAAGATAACATTGAACTAGCAAGCTAATATGAGCATTTAGAATTAAAGCTTTTTATATTTACCCAAAAAAATATAATTATGACGTTCCAAATGAACAAAGGTCTTCGCTAGCCACAGACGTATTCAACCACACTAACATCCCACTCGATCTCGATTCTAATGATGCTGTCAAGTGTCAGGGTACCAGCAACTTGATTTCATTTTTATAACCTAATTTAATAATACAATATTTCCCTTGTTTACAGATGACGTAGCCAACATGGTGGTGCTGGTGCTGAACACCCTCTACTTCAAGGGTAGCTGGTATCATCAGTTCCCTCCCAACGCCACTCATTTTGGAAAATTCAACGTCTCACCGCGCCTTGTGTCGTACGTCGATTATATGAACGTCAACGCCAAATTTTTCTACACCGAGTCTACTAAATACGATGCTAAGATCTTAAGGATGCCTTATTTGGTAAGTTAATTTTGAAACATTACGTATTTTGTATTTCATTTATCGCGTACTTATTTATTCCTTTTGATAAAAAAGTTGAAACAATCCATATAATAACGGCTAAAATTAATCACCGATGTTATAATACCTATCGATATCTATCTGTTTTTGAAAGAAATTTATATCCATGTCTATACAAGAACTTACATTAAAACCTCATATAATCTATAAAGAACGGTTGATCGACCGTAAGTTAACTGAGGAACTGAGGAACCTGGGTGTCTTCAAGGCCCGAGTGAATAGGTTGCTTATGGGACGACGTGATCCATCGTAGACCGCATCATCGTTTACTACTAGGCGAGATAGTAGTCAAACGTCGGCCCATCAAATATAAAAAAAGAACTATTTATCACAATTAGAGCCAATTATTCAATCAGCAAATAATTTTCAACTCTAGAATAAAATTGTCATTCGACAGTTTGTACTATGCAAGGATTATCAAATGCTCAAAGTTATTCCTCGAATTATATCTGACGTTGGAAGAAAGAATCGGCTCTGAGACTCAAAATATTGATGCTCAGTTCTTTACCCCTGTATGAAAGCCTGATAAAGAAGCCTGTATTGTATGCTATTCTATAAAATGTTGTAGTTACAATAAAGTGTATTTTTATTCTATTATACTCATTCTTATTTTTCATTTTTACTTACTTTGCAGGGTAACAAATACGCCATGTACATCATAGTGCCCAACTCACTGCTGGGACTGCCACGAGTGCTAAACGACATCGGTGGTCTTCGCCAAGAGCTGGACAATCTTAGGGAGTACACCGTTGACGTCACTCTGCCCAGGTTCCAGTTTGACCAAACTTCGCAGTTGGATGGCATTTTGAGAGAGGTACTTAATTATTTTATTTATGTACACTTTATTGTACACGATTTAAATAACAGCAGTGTGGAAGCATTACCGACTTATGAAAGATTACAAAATATTAAATTTGATAATTTAAAGAAAGAAACATCACCCTTATATTATATTTTTGTACTAAACGGGAATAGAATTGCTTATGATTGAAAGTTAAAGAAGTGCTTGTTTCTTATTACGTTTTTGCTTAAATCACATATCATAATAATATTGTTATTGGTATCAGAAGAGCCGGTTATGTTGATGAGAATTCGGAACAAATTAGTTTCGTTGTTGAATATCTGGTTTTCGCAAACGGTTTCTGGAAGAACTTGTTCATTTTGATTTTGGTTTTGAGTTTCGAAATTCTGACTTTATCTCAATTTACCTGGGATCAGCAGAAAAAATCATCTGATTAAATTTTCTTCTATTAGATGTCATTTTAGCACATGTACAAATGACGTATGTAAATAAGAATTCAATAGATATAAGTATGTACATCATCTTCTGACATTTTCATGGTTTTTATTGCCACCGGTTTATCCTGGTAGTTTTTTATTATAAACGAAATTATATTACGGTGTCATTAGATTACTAATGGTATTGGAAATCAACACTAAATTTTATAATGTTCTTCCTTTAATCGTCTAGCTGTTGTGAGAATGGCAGTTGTTCTAACAAAGTATGGAAAATAACTTTCTATTACACCGTGTTCATGAGAGCCTCATATAAAGTATCTTTTCTTGTAAATGAGGACGTTTCAAATATTATATGTTGTAGAAAGCTACTTACTGCCTTGCGGTTGGTTACTTATTCATTTCTTAAGAATTCTGAAGCTCTCAGAATGTGACCTTTTGATTTTTCCTCAATATTTACATTAGTACGAAGAACCGATCGCTTCGTACATTAACTTTATATATTATTCTGAGTGTTCTATGACGTCATTGGCTCTATCCTGGACTACCCAGACAGTAAGAATCAAGGTATCGGTAAAGCTTGCGTCAAGTAGGGAATTTCCGGTTTCAATAATAGGTTTTTGCGTGTTTACTTAAGTACGTTTATATACCTCATTCGATAACGAACTTTCGGCCTCCTTTAAAAATAAAAATAATATATCAAAATATTAAATGTATAATATTTTTATAATTTTTTCTTTACAGTTGGGAATAAGAGCAGCATTCGAGGACATGGCTTCCTTCCCAGGCATCGCGCGCGGTCAGGATATGGACCAACGACTCAAAGTATCGAAGGTGCTGCAGCGGGCTGGGATTGTAGTCAATGAGCTCGGCAGTGTTGCATACTCTGCTACAGGTGCGTTAGAAATTGTATTCATAAGTCGACTACCAAATACCAAAAGAACAGAATGCCACTCATTCTAAGGATATACTTAGTAGACTTGCTTGCAGAATAGCTATCTGCTATTATAGCGATAGGTAAAATACATTTCTGTTCACTAAATCTACTTTCACCGCGGCTGTCATATATTACACTACATATTTGGCAGAGAACTGGCGGCGTTCTCTAAGAAAACTATTGCCAAGCGTATCACTAATGACAAACCCACTTGTGTAGAGGGCAGCGGCACATAAATTGGGTACTTGTCTACTAGTAAAATTCAATACTCTTTTCAAACTGTTAAAAACGACAGTTTTCTATGAATTTTGTACGAGATTGTGTATTGTGACGTCACGTTTTTTAGCGTCAAACAGCATACGTACGTACGTAGAAATATGTATTTCTTAAAAATTTGCTGGAAAAATACTAAATCAATTAATGAAAGTGTAATTATTTTTTAATATTTTATTGTATTGAACAGTCGAAATAATTTATTTTTGATTAAGGCGAGTACCCAATTGCCACAAATTGTTAATGATGATGATGATGATTAGAGTGACTATTTAGAAACCCAGTATAGGATTAGCCTACAAAATATAACTGCAAATTCCTCATTATTGTTGAAAATTTTAAAAAATTGGACATTAACTCATTATAACGACACGATGCGATACTGTGTACTGGCCTGAAACCTGCAACTTCATGTTTGACAATGATCAACTGACCAAGGAAGTAGTTTTTAAAAACGATATTTTAAAAATAAATCGAATTAACTGATGTTTTTCATCTTCAATTAACAGAAATATCGCTGGTGAACAAATTCGGTGAGGATACTGAAGCTACTGCAGAGGTTGTAGCTGACAAACCATTCCTGTTCTTCATCCAAGATGAAGCCACCCGGCAGTTGCTCTTCACTGGTCGTGTTTCTGAACCACATGGTCAAGATGGAGTCCTTAAAGTATAAGTTGATAAGCTGTTCTTCATAAGTTATAAAATAAATTATGTGTGATGAAGATTTGAATTAAAATATTGTATTTTCGTTGTCATTCAGCGCCATTTGCTTGAAAAAGTTCGTTACATATTTTGAAAGATCTCTTGATGTTTTGTTTTGCACTGTTGTTTTTAAAAGGTGAATAATAATTTCTCAATAAAATCAAAATGTAAATACAGATTCCGACTGCTAGTTGATGTGACAAATTGATAATAAAAAAATGTATACAAATAGATATTTAAGTTATAATAAATGATAAATAATATTTTTTTGATAATGACCGCTCAAAACCGATGAAAGAAAAAATTCAATACATAGTGCCATTTTTGCGTATGTTTGGTTAATTGAATATTAAAAGAAATGCACGAAAATATACGATGATTGTAATAAAAGATGATTTTTATTTTTCACCGACATCCTAAAATCCCAGATACATCCTAATTTTTGTAATCGTCCAATCATTGAACTTTGTCCATTTCTACAAGCAAATTTGAAAAAAAAAAGAGTAAGAAACTGTCAGCCTTTTGTCATATTCAAATAAGGAATTGGATGCCAAATCAACCAATGATCATGATATTGCCACAAAAAACTAACAAAACCCAAAGCAATCAAAATCACGTTCCGACGTAAATACCCTCAAGCTAAAACATGTTTGGTGTTTAATACTAAAAGGTATTATGTATTAGTCACCTTACAGCTACGTCACAACGGTGTCTTGCACACTTCCATATACTTGCAAGCCAGAGCGTGAGGTAGACGAGGTCTGACGTTACCTATTCGTGTATTAAAAATTATGTGAATAAATATAAAAAAAATAAAGAAAAAATGCGTCCATTTATAGCCATTGGTAAGTAATTATTCGATAGTATTTTGTTTATTATCCCTTTTTTGTGGTGTTGTCGGTTGCTATAGATAATTACAATCTTTTTTTCTCTAATGCAATAAATATCTTA
Organism: Spodoptera picta; assembly: GCA_038387885.1. NCBI lineage: Eukaryota > Metazoa > Arthropoda > Insecta > Lepidoptera > Noctuidae > Spodoptera > Spodoptera picta. The sequence goes on along the minus strand of JAZHFQ010000233.1, from coordinate 138,026 downwards.
CGGATATGTTCTTTAGTTTGTGTATTTTTTAACCTTGTAATTCAACACAATCATTAATGATATTGTAAATAAATAAAACACGTTTTAAGCCAGTTACTGCTTATTGCAGCTACGTGTTATAAGTATAGCGTAACCAATATTATGTTAGGAAAATGATCTTGTTTGTTCTTACGATTATACACCTAAACAGCTGATTTTGATGAATTATGTATATTATAGGGGTACCTTTGTCGTAGTATATTATTTTACTTTCAAGTTTATTCGTGTGTAAAAGTTTCATATGTCATTGATTTATTTATAAATTTATAAAGATATCATAGTCAAAGTCAAAGTCAAAATCATTTATTTCAATTAGGCCAGAATGGCACTTTTGAACGTCAAAATAAAATTAATATTAAAAGTGAAGCTATTTGCTCATTCCAAGGTGTAGATTCCTATGGAGAAGAACGAGCAAGAAACTCCAGAGGTTACTCTTTTTCAATCAGGTTCACAATACAATTTACTAGTTACATAGTTTTGCTGTTTGGATTGTGCGAGAACAATGTAACACCAAAATCCAGTCAAAGTGATCAAGAAAGAAAATAACCTTAAGAACAATAATACAGTCTGGAGCTGACCAGTCCCAGTTGACGGCGCCCGTTCACGAACATGACACGTACACCAGCACCGCCCAACTCAACCATATTGTAGGGAATCGAGCGATCCACTGCACGCGCCACCGCCAATGAGACCTTTGAGTGAGCATGACAACTCCAAGCTGACACAAATGACTTCTATTAATCTAATTTAATATTAAGTTAATTACAGGGCTCTCACATTTACATTGGTTATATAATTTAAAAAATATATACAATTTAGCAATATAGCTGTATTATTTACGATTTCATTAAAACAACAGTGTTTTTAGTTATCCTGTGGAGCCGGACTAGCCTGCATCCAAGCATTTTTATCCTCTATATATTCATTAAGTTTGTAATATGCTTGTCTACATAAAGTTTTCTTTATACATAATTTAAATTTGGATTCATTTAGTTGTTGTACATCGCCTGGTATCTTATTATAACATTTAACACAGAATCCCATGAACGATTTACTTACTTTCGCTAATCTCGAAATTGGCTGACTTAATCTATTCCCATGTCTAGTTTGATAGTGGTGTCTGTCAGACACTTTACCAAATAACTGTAGGTTTTTCCTAACATACATGATGTTTTCATAGATAAATTGACATGGAACGGTCATATCGGTTTTCCATATCTTCAAAATAACCTTCTCTAAGTAAAACCGGTATCAACAACAATATTGGCAATGATAGCAACGTGTTGATTGTTGTAACTAGTGAGATACACAACAATATTATTTATAACTCGATAGCCAAAGTTAAGACATTCCTATATCATTGATATTCTAGACAACGTGCATATTGGTATATTGTCTAAAGTAGAGGGGTTTTTGCTTATTAGATCAGCTATACTTCTTTTTTGTGGTACCACTACGTACCTGAAGGTTGGCCGTCAGTTTTTCGAATTGTTACTTGTCATTGGCTTGACGGAAAAGTTGTCCAGCAGAGTTGACACCGGTCCACTCCCGGCTATTGCGTAGCCACGACTTTTTCCTTCGCCTAGCGCTTGACTTCCCTTCCAACTTTCTCATCATTTTAAAATAAAGTAGCATGTACCTCTCGTGTCTGATTAGATTCATGTTACTAATGAGGAACAGGAGGAGATACTACGCAGACACTTGTATATCTAGACTTGACTTAAAAATCATTATAGATAGTCCCAAAACGAGCAAAATGCTGTAAAAATATAAGCAGTGTTTTATCCCGAAGAATGGCAATAGATTGAAACTAGTCTATCATCTGATTTTAATTTCCTTTTTAACAATATTATTATATACCTCAAAAATGTCAACTTGTAAAACAGAATTTCCATTAAGTATCTTAAATACACCTTTACAATCTAATCAATATTTCATAATTTAATTCCAGTTCTAATCTTCGCTTCGATCCAAAGTTTAGACTGCCTCACTGGTGCTTCTAATTCACGCCTAAACTATTTTGACATCGACCTCCTTCGATATGTCGCTGAAGGCAAGAGTGGGAACGTGATGGTGTCTCCAGCCAGTATCAAGTCCACATTGGCGATGTTACTGGAAGGTGCCCAGGGAGCAACGGCTGCAGAGATACAGACTGCACTAAGACTGATACCTAATAAGGAAGATTATAGAGAACAGTTGAGTGATTTCATGAGGGATTTAGAGGTAATGGTCTTTTTATGTGTTTCCTTCCCTCAGATAATTTGGCACTGGAGAAGTTCTACGTAAATTAGACTAGGTATTCAATGTTGTAGGGAAACAACGAAAAATTTTCTGTCTGCCTTCCTCATCTTATCAAGGTGTGATTTGCATTTGGTAAGACCGGTCTATGACAAATAGTACGACGCCTTTACCTATTTCCGAGAAACTAAGAAATCTAGATGTAACTAGTGAGATAAAAAGTGGTTTCTCATTCATAGATCGACTGCAGCAGGCGTGGCTTATAATAGCTATCGAGTTCTTGATTAGTCCTTAGATATGTGTGCAAACGAGCAGCCATATCACCTGATGGTAAGCAATTAGTAGTGGCCATGGTCATACGAAACACCATCGTGCCTTTTAGAGTTAAAGATTCTACCTGTAGATACATAAAGGTTTAAATATTATATGGGATATTTCATGCTTCGAGTAAAAGCAAATTCGAACTCCAGAAAGTCGTTCTGAAACTAGTTTAATGCTCAAAGAGGCTGTAGTATTAAACTATTAATAGAATAGAAGGGTTGTTGGGTATTCCCATACAAGTGTCTGTGGAATATCTCTCAGGATGTTGGGTTTTTACTTTCTATACCAGATACAAATATAAGATTGTGTATAAATACAGTAACTTACCTTGAAAAAATTAATCTAAGGTAAACTACATGTGATTCTACTTCATGTAGATACATATAAATGTAACCGGAACATACATGTATATGTTCCGTAGACAACAACATAATTATTTTTAATATATGGGATAATACAAAAATACAGACTCGTCGGCCGAGTGGTCGCCGAGGGGTCTCGGGTTCGATTCCCGGGGAGGGCAATATTACTGGTACTAGTATATTTACTGGGATTTTAAAAAATACTGTTTGGAATTGTGCCCAGTATATAGCAATAGGCTCATCCCATATTAAATGGGACTCATAACATAAATAGTGAATAGTGGGTGTTACATACGGTACTGCCTACCTTTTCGGAGATAAAAGGCGCGATTTTAAGTTATGTGTACAAATAAGTTATGCACCGCAAATCTTTCAGTGACTTTTATCAATTATTTTTGATAGCTATCTAAATTTTAGCACTCAAACTTCCCAAACACTGTTTCAGATAAACTCATCAAGTGTGGCGGTAAACAATGCGAATGGACTGTTCGTGTCAAAGCAATTACAGCTGAAGAAAAAATACGAGATGTTAGCGAAACGTGTGTACTTCTCTGAAGTAAATAAATTAGATTTCAATGACCCGCGCACTGCCACCGATGTGATCAATGGTTGGGTCAACAGTAAAACTAAAGGCTTGATACCAGCTATTTTAGATCAAGGTGAGGAAACAAGAATAGTTTTTATATCAATGCAACTAAGCTACACTTTCTGATGCACTCTCACTTGTACCTCAAGGAAATGTGCTACACAACAATATGAAAATTTTGTATCGGTCCCTTGCTGGACTTTATAATCCCATGAATGGCAATGGGGTTTCCATACCTCCTATACAAAAAAGAGTTAGGTTTCCGTAATTTTACGCTTGACAATATACTTTTACTTTTAATCTACCAACATGACAGTGGATTTTAACAGAAACAAATATTTCCTTCTGAATTTATCGAAAATATTGTCCTTTTCCTTATTTTTTTTTATATTTAACATTTCAGCTCACATCAATCCTAAGACAGAATTGTTGTTGACAAACGCCCTCTACTTCAAGGGTACGTGGCTCAACGAGTTTGACCTCAAGCAAACCCATGGAGACTGTTTCTATAGGAATAGTGTTTGTAAGACAGTCGCCATGATGAATTTGGAAGCAGAATTGAACTATGCCTATGTAGATAACCTCAGAGCTCATGCTTTGGAACTGCCTTATCAGGTGAGTTAGGAAAACTTAAAGTCTTATCAAAGATGAAACATGTTTGTTGTAAGGATAATGAATATATTAGATTCTTAATTTAAAAAATGCTTTTATTTTCACTCTTTCGGTCTCCACCTTTCTGTGGAAGTTATTTTACGAAATCATGAATTGAGGTGTTTCGACCATAAGTTGTTCATGTTTTTTATGAGTATTTTATCACGTCAAGTTTTATGTATTTTGTTACATTTATCATTTTTTTAGTGTTAGAGCCATTTATAATAAATTCTAGTGTCTCATTTCGATCATCTTCCTCTTTCTTTTACTATGTATAACATTATTATGTTCTTTCACAAAAGCAAATCCTTTCTTTCCAGAATAAGCGTTATTCAATGATGATCCTCGTGCCTCAAGATCGTGATGCTGGACTGGCCCTCATCCGCGACCTTCCCTACATCGGATTGCTGCAAATATCCAAGATCTTGATGCCCACTGACGTCGTACTCACGATGCCTAAATTTACTGTTGAGTATGGTGAAGATATGGTGGCACCTTTGAAGAATGTAAGTATGGTAACACAAAATCTTATATCCTACATGAAATGTGCTAAATACGTAACCTCGCCTCGGCTTAATCTCCATGTTCTAACTAGTACTGGAAATTTACACTTTGACCAGCAAGAAAAAAATTAAGAATTCGCGATCTTTATTTGATTTTGTGGCCACTCGTCGAGTAATGACGAATTATTGTGACTATCTCTGTAATTTTACTACTATTAAGTAATAATTACGTACTACAACTAAATAATTTCAACATTTTCAGATGGGCATATCAACCGTGTTTTCTCCTGCTGCAAACCTGTCAGGCATCATTAATGGCGCAGAAGTTCATTTGAACACCATCTTCCACAAGGTCTACATGGCTGTTGATGAAAAGGGAACTACCGCTGCAGCAGCAACTGCCGGACTAGTGGTACCTCTGATCAATAATTTTGTACAACTTCGTGTTGATCGACCGTTCCTCTTCTTCATTTGGGACAATGAAAAAGGTGTCGTCCTTTTTGAGGGAAAGATTGAAGAGCCCACGGAGTTTGTTGCTCTTAATAATAAATATGGTACGTATTTGTGTTAAAATAATATTATAATGGAATAAAATTAGCTACATTACCTCAAATAAGTAAACAATAAAATATGATGAATGTTTTTTCATCCATTATGTGGTCATGTTTTTGTGGGGGGTTTTCTAAGTAAATTTATATTTTTTTCCAGGTCAGCCTCAAAACACACCTGTTCCCGCTCCCGCTCCCGCTCCCGTTCCCGTTCCCGTTCCCGTTCCCGTTCCCGTTCCAAGTCACATTATTCCAAATGCTCCCCCAAAGACCAACCAGCCTAATTTAAAACCAATCGAACAAATTCTAATCCAGCCAATGATAGATCAACTCATGTATAGTCAGCCTCCTCAACCATCAAACCAACCGATTCAACCAGCAAATCTACCGATTCAACCAGAAAATTTACCGATCCAACCAGCAAATCTACCGATCCAACCAGCAAATCTACCGATCCAACCAGTACACCCGCCAATTCAGCCATCAAGTCTACCAACACAGCCTACGAGTCAACCGACTACCGAACATTCCACGACGACATACAATCCCCCGGCAAGAAATAGTCAGACAAACTGGTTCCAAAAAGTTTCGAGTTATTTTGGTTGATTAGTCATTTAATTAGTTTGAGTACTATAAGGTAACTTTAAGTTTTGTATTATTTTGACATAACTTCGAATTATAAACGAAATTATTATAATAAATATCTATTACATATCGTAGTTTTTTTACTTTATTTTTTTTTATGGCATAAACCAGTAAACGAGCAGGCGGATCACCTGATGGTAAGCAACTGCGTTGCCCACGGTCACTTGGAATACCAGAGGCGTTACAAGTGCGTTACCGGCATTTTGGGGATTAGGAGTTTGAGGATCGTTGGGGATTCAGGGATTGGGGAGATTGGGGAAGGGGAGGGTTATTGGGCCTCCGGTAACCTCACTCACACGACGAAACACAACGCAAGTGTTGCTTCACTTAGGTTTTCTGTGAGGCCGTGGTATCACTCCGGTCGAGCCGGCCCATTCGTGCCGAAGTATGGCTCTCGCACACTAAAATTATGTAATAAAACAAATAATATTCAAATTGACTAATGTTTATTTTCTAGAAAATACCATTGTATTTTCTTGTGGTTTCAACGATATTTGGTCATATTTTGAATTAATGAATTGAGAAAATATCTATTGAGGAATTGTAAAGTCTACTATTAGAAGAAATGAACCGAAGTTTGAACAGGAATCCCACGTAACTGGGTGTTTACTGGCCAATAAGAGTATTAAAGGAGATAAAAAGGTAATGGCAAATAAAATGTACACTGAAGAGTGTTAGGACATCCATCCACAAAACTGGTTTTGTTTTGGTATTTAAGTTGCATTAATAGTTCTGCATAGTGATTCATGTCAGTACATACTTAATAATATATTCTAAAATCGGGTCATGAACCGGATTGTATCAGACAAATTGTTATTAAAGGTCCAAGGTCAATTTTTTTCAATTTTCAATACAATTTTAATTTGATTGCTATCATAAAATTGTATCAATTATAGTTATTTGTATTATATGTATGGCATTGTGTTTAATGTTTATCCGGTGTGTCAAATGCAAATTTTATGAATATTGCAAATATGCTGTTATGAAAATAGTAAATCTATTTACGCACAATAACTTTTTCGTGGGTCCAGCGCCAGCAATGGGGAATTGTTTTGGGTTCTTGTAACAGATTAGAGTCCTGAGTTGGGAAAAGCGTATGGCTGGATTTAGTGTCTGTACTTATTTCATAACAGATTTCTTAAAACGGAGTAAGTATTGAGTTCAGTCTATAGTAATAGACCCTGCTAACTTCTGGCTGAACGAGCTATAAAAATAAATAACATAACTAATTCTCAGTGGAAAGAAAATAAAATTGATTAATACAAGTAGGTGAGTATTTATTAGACAGTTGATACCATCTTGTTTATTACCTTCATAGTCAATCATCACGACTCGTTATATCGTGATAACCTCATTTTTTGTAGACCTGGTCATCGCACTCTATTTTCTATGTATAGTATCAAAATCACGACCTTTATTCTAAAAGATTTCACTGATATATTGATGTTCACAGTTCATACTAATTGTGGTTCAAAGTTACGAGAGAGGACTGCAATAAAAAATGATAGATTTGGTACAATAAATAGGTCGTATAATTATATCATCTTCTTTCTTCAGTTCCCTACGAGAGGTTGAGGTTGGCACTCTTATGGCAATTTTAATCAGATACATCTGCATGATCAGGTTTTCCGTTTGGGGGCCCACTGAGTTTCATGCAGATTCAACTTCATGAATAGCCAGCCAAATCATTCAATAAGTTGGAAGTAACGATTGGTTAACTTATCTGAAATAAAGTTTATCTGATAATAATAGGTGATATAAATATAGCAAAACGAGTTGTAGAGATACAGAAGATATTTGGAAAGATTCTCAAACCATTTATTGACCTTTTACAGTATTTTTTAAATCTATGAATAATCTATAAATCTATGAATAATGTCGGCGTTTGGCCACCGTCTGCCGTGGTAGTAAACGATAATGCAGCCTGTATAAAAATACCAGCACTACTCCTTAAAGACCCTTTCGTTAAAGACTATTAAAACGCCCACAAGCCTAATTTTCAGGTTTTGGACAGCATTCTAAGTGTGGAAGTTTCTAGATCAAAATCCACGAAAATGAGCCCAGCCGTTCAATAAAATCAGCAGTAGTAAACACGATTTTATATTGTATTTTGCAGAAACAAGCCTTTAATATATTAATATAAAAACTCATTAGTTACTTCAAAACGGAGTTAGTGGGACACATCTTAAAATATACAACTTGTACTCTAAAATGTAAATGGGATACTATTCTGGTCAGCAAATAAATTCATATATCAGCTTAAAGTATCTTTAAATCATTTCAGACGTGCTTGGAAACAAGCTTCGTTTTAAAAGTGGGATTTTAGCACACTTGTTTACCTACTCGAGTCCTTTCGTCCGCACTGGGACCGATTTTACTTGACACGCAAAAAATATAGCACCAATTTGGTTTACTTCTCTTCAAATACATGTACACAATATGGTAGTTATACACACTAGTCTTTTTGGTGAAGTATGGAAGCAATTTTTATTTTAAAACATAAACATAACATCACGCCTTTTATCCCCGAAGGGGTAGGCAGAGGTGCACACAGAAATGACACCCACTTTTCACTATTTATGTTATGAGTCCCATGTAATAGGGGGTGAGTCTATTGCCATATACCGGGTACATTTCCAGACTCCGTGCTACTACTGAGAATTTTTTTTTAAAAACCCAGTAATACTTTTATTTTAATAGTGTAATATATGGTGGGCCAAAATGATAATTAAGTCTAAAAAGACTGAAAGGAGGGAACTTATCAAGTTCAAATGTGGACTAACATGTTGCATTTCTTAATTTTGCTTTACAGGAGCTACAGTGGATTTGAAAGGTTGTAGCGGGATGCTCATATAGAAGAAATCGTATTCAGAAATCAGAATAGATTCTACATGATGTCATCATAAAATTCGAATCAATAAAAGCATAAAGAGCTCTTTCAAATCCTCCCCAATTAAAATAAAAAACTAGCAGTTTTTGTCAAACTGACCAGTGCGACCAAACTGTTCTGGATACGATTGGTATATGGATGTGACCGAACTTTACAAAAATAAACAAAATATCTGTTGAAAGTCTTTAGGCTAAAACCATCCGATTTGAATTCTGAGAAGGGCATAGAAACTAAATATCATTATTGGCAGGTAAACTTGTCTCCGACCCTATTATTTATAGAGACAAAAGAATAGGTTTTAAAAGTATAACTTATACCTCTAGTATATAATACGGAAACGAGGAGAACTGAAATAAACGGTAAGATAAAAATTAAAGGAATGTTATCAACATTAAGTTTAAATACTTTCTGTTTACTGAAGGGGGAAGTTAATTATTATCCGTTTTGAATAAAGAATGTTAAGGACATTCTTTATTCAAAAGCAAGATTCATACATCCAAATAAAAAAATACAGACAACTGACACAGATAGAAAGACACTGCTCGAAATTCGAATTCGAAAAGCACAATAACACTTTTCGCAACTCAGAAATGCTTGATTAAATAAATGATGTGCTTACAAACAAAATCTTCTAGAATGTTTAGCGGTGTTTGGAATGATCTTGAACACTGTAGCTTGAAAGTCGTGCACACTTCAACTTAATAACTTGATAGTAGGTCAGTATGGTATGTGCGGAAAATTCCTAGTATCTAAGTTGAATGAATATCAAATATGTAAAAGTATTATTAAAGTATTTATTTTCGAAAGAGAAAGAAACAGGTACTTATACATTAACTATTAAACAGCCTGTTTTCACCAGCCTTCTGACAATGTGATGAAGGACGATTCTGTAACGAAACATCGGGCATTTATTCTACAAATGATACTTCAGTTAAGGATCCTTAAACTTGCTTGTAATTCTCGATGACCGACTAAGTTTCGAGCCCAACCTGAGAGCCCTTTGTTAGTTAGTAGTTAGCTACGTACACGATTTATATGTTTATGTAAATAACTTGTTATAGAATTACTAATATTCTTCCTAGTACAGGCATTCAAAATAAGTGAGATTTCTGATTTTAAATTAAGATGTATCATGTATCTGTACCATGACCAATTTATTATAATGAATAAATATTTATTTATTTATTTATTTATTTACGATAATCGCGTAGTAAACTGACTCACATGCACATTACTTCTCCTAATTTAGTATGCGGGTCACTCATAAGGGTTGTTATACAAAAATAAACTCTATAAACTAATTTGACTAGATTCTGATTGGAAATTCAATGAACAGTATAAATGTAATAAGTAGTCTAGTCATACTAATAAACACGTTGGTCAACCACTCACTTCGATTAAGTCTTTTTAACTTTCCAAAGCGTTGATTAGGTCTCTAGGTTTTTAAGTGCTTTTTTTATTTGCAAGCGAGCACTGACATTTTATTTTCAAATTGCTATTTATTCATATTATGTTTTACCATCTTTTGATTTATGAAAAGTTATAAACAAATCAATTTATTATAGGCCTGTGGTTAGCATAGATGGCACTACGAGCGATTTACGCTTAAGCACTCCTAAAATGTATACTTGTTTAATCGGGCATAAGCCCTAAAACTGTTTAAACGAGCTATGCCCAATTTCCTAATGGAAATATCATATTTTTTTAACTCACAAGCACCAAGATCAGATTTTTTCTGAACATATATTCAATATACATATTCGTCCTAATTTCATTTTATAAATCCTACCTTGGTTTCTGGGTCATTGTTTGACCAGATGCTAATATTTATAGTTGTTACACCTACTTTGTTTATTTATTTCGACATTTTCAAGAATACAATGGATGCTTTCTTTTCTGAACAATATACCTATTAACTAAGTAGAACTACGAACTAAGTATGATTTATGAATATAATAATAGATGTTTTGTTGCGAAAAGATTTTTTGTCTACATTTACTAGATTAATAAAAGTGTTGAAGCTCAGAAACTAAGGTTTTTTTTATCTTGAATTTTATAGAAATTGCAAAATAGATATACCTATTTAAGAAGACTTTAGTCCTGAATCTGACTTTCTCCGTTGTTAAGATGTTGATAAAAGAATTTACTTGTCCTGTAGTTATAAAACCTTCGACTTTCCGAATGTCGTGATAAAAATATTGAAATTAAAGCATGTTATGTTTTTCTTTCATCTTTCTAACACAAGGAAAAGTCAAGTTCGTGATTCTTTGATTACAATCGCACATGCAACTGGACAATCAGCGGCCATATTGCATGCCTGCAGTTTAAGTAATTGCTTAATAGATAGCACTATATCAGGAGTTTCTAAGTAATAATAGCTTAATCAGTGTCTAACATGCCTCTTGGTGGGTTGTATTATAGAATTTCTCTGAAAATCTATTGGCTGTAAGGGATTTTCACTTATTATTACTTCAAACGTGAGTAGTTAAGTACTGGCTCTCACAAAAATGCTTTTACGGTAATCATAAAAGGATCATCAGGTTCTGATTTTAATGGGATATCTCATTTGATATCTTCAGTTAATAAAGATTTTTAATAATGCTCACAAAAATACCAATATTATCGAATCTTAAATTTTATTTCTTTGGCCAAGGGTATGGTCTCGGTTGAATTCATAAAGTCAGTCGTCTACTAAGTTGCAATTTCTTTGAACTTCTTTGAACAATTAATATGCTATTATTTCCTAGTAGACACCCATGTATTTGTTTCCAGAGGATGATATGACAGGTGAGATGGTTCAATGAATATGTAAATGAGTAAATGGAACTTAAATGTTTTATTGATGTAGTAGTCAAACGCGTAACATAGCAGGGTAGAAGGAGGAAGGACGTATTAATAATGTTAAATTCATTTATCGCCAGTTATGTTATGGCATCCTAAATGGTTAAGAACTTAAGAGAGAGAAAAGGGGCGAGGCTATTGCATGCCTTCAATCTCCGTGCTGATAATGAAAGTTTCAATAGACCATAGGAATAGACCATAGTAATAGTTTAAAAAGTGTGCGCGTTTGCGGCAGGCTACTGACCTCGATTTTATAGAAAAGTCTAATAATTTCATTCGAATAAAATTTAAAACCTTCATTTGGCAGTGGTGCTTGTGACTATACGATTCGCTTGACGTGGCCGTCAATACGCATTACGCATAGCTTTAAAATTAATGTTTGAATACCACCAAAGTACCTAAACATCGGGATAAAGATGTAACTAGATGTTAATTGACTGTGGTAATTATTGATTGACCCCGTTAGTAGCTGTGCATGCACAGAATAAAAATTAGGCGGTTCTCTATTTGAGAAGAATTTTCTCTTTAAAGTTACAAATATGACATGTTAGAGGTAATACCTTTTTTAATGAATGTAATTGAACTGAATTATATTTCAATTAAAATAAAAAAAGTCACAACTGAGTTCCGAACATAGTTTTGATCATTTATTTTATAATAATTCATTTAATAATTTTATAATAATTCGTTTTTCATTTGAAAACTTGTGTTCTAAAGATGAATAAATTAGATGACCAATAAATTAAAAATAAATTGATTACAAGTTAATCGCTAGTTATCTGTGGCGCTTAGTTCTACGGACCTTTCTATCATTGGCGATTTTTTGTTGCGATTATATTGTTTCATGTGCTCGATATCCCGGGACGTTGTAGACTACACAATGTTTAGAATAGACAACCTTTTTTTCATAACTTTGGAAAAAATATTATTTAGAATATTTTTAAGTACCTACATATACCTCTATCTACCTAATATGATTAACAAAAATATTAAGCGGTCTACTTTTTAAACGGGTACGATTTGAAGATCAAAGGTTATATTTTTTTTAACATTAGAATTATGAGATAGGATTAAACAGTTAATTAATTTACTTTTTAAATGGATGTTTCTAGTCTAGACATCTTATTTAGTAGAGTGATCTTTTAAATTAAATAATTTATGACTCTATTATGATTAGATGATATTATGATTAGTACCTCTATTTCGCACTTAACTTAAAGTTTTATAACATAAATTTAAAATAATAAAAAACCAAACAAAGATGTTCTGAGGCTCAAAACCAGTTCATAACAATACCATAAACATGTGGGGCATTTATGTCATAGGCACGTCTGTCAAGCAGAAACTAAAACAAAAAAGTAATAGAAATGCATCATACAGCACCACGGCGCCTATTCTATGCTCACTGTGGCTTCTTCAAATATAACTGTTTAATGTCTAGATATAAACGCGCGCGACCAGCTTCCGGGCACGTCATTCTCTATCGAGCACGGCGCAAGCGTAGCCGCACGCTTCCCGCGCTTTTTTGACATTTCAATAAAAAAGTGTATTTACTTTTTAATTAGTGCCTGTGTTGCAAGCAGCATGTAAGTAGTTTCATTATTATTTTAAGGCGGACGTTGACATTTATTCGTGTAGAATGTAGGTCACAACGCTTTGTTATGCGCTGCTTAACGGGCCCTGTTCATAGTAAAGCCTTTATCAATTCGCAGTAAAAGGTGTATTTATGCATGGATTAATGGATTATTAATGCCTTTGGGTTAGCGGGCTAAGACAAATTTTATGCGTGATTTTATGCCACTTATTTTATTAATTAAAACCGGCAAAACCGTATTTACAGCTTTTTTATTTAGTGAAAATCAGTGTTACATTTCTACTTTGAAAAACAATGCCGTGCGAAAACAAATGTACCTAAACTAAATTACGTATTGTTCGTTTTTTAAATTATACAAACATGTGACAGAACCTAATTAAAAAACAAAAAAAATCTCTTGAAACCAGCCAGTGCAGGGACTAGTTTTTTTAAATTCTTTGTATATTTTTTCGGTAAATACGTAAACCTGACTTTTAGTATTATTTTTTAGTTAGCACCTCGTCCTCCTTGAGTTGGTTTGCTTATAACTTATTTAGGTAGATGACGGACTTAGGACGTTTCCTATGACCGTGAACGGACACTTTTGATTTATTTTTCATTTAACATAAAAATAATGTTATTGTTCTCCTTTATAGGTATGTTGCTTAGTACGTTTTAAAATCAATTGTGATGATTTGAATACTTGTATTATGTTAAATAACTGGCTTTAATTAATGATAATCATGTTTATAATGTAATTGGTTTCCTTGAAGGGATAAACAGGCTATTTTACTATTTACATTGGTCACAATTTATTGTTTATTTATCCCATTCTTTATATTATTCGTGAGACTATTAATCACATGTGGTGATGATTAACAAATAAATATGCATATCAGTGCAGATGCTTACTTCATATATTTTGTTCTGCTCGCAGTCCAAATTGGAGCTTAATCTAACTAAGGCCCGTTTCCAGCAACATATCCTGAACTTTAAGGAAACTCTTACCTAATATATATGACATCATTTTGGTTTTCCTTAACCAATAAGAGACACTTAATAGAATAAGTAAGGGGTTAGTTTGGGTGCTTCTTCTAGCTAAGTAACTCATAGTTAAAAGATATTTTAGGGTGATTGGTATAAACAGCCAAAGTCTGACTAATCTATGATACTAAAATGGAAGAATTAATACCGTATTTGTAAGTCACATTGAGAATAACATACGTACATATCTTGTGGAATACGTCATCTATTTTTATATCCTCCACCTCTTGTACTAAGAGGTATAAGTTGACAAAAGTTCAAGGTCAAATGTCATCATAGTCAATAAATCAATGCCCCTTATACTAACTTTTTAATAAATTAATACGGTTGTAACTCGTTTTAACGTTTCAATTAATTTTGAACTCAATTTGTAAAGTGTAAAGATGCTATCTTGTTTGTGTGATGGAAAACATATGATATTTTGTTTCTTTACTTTAAAATAATTTATTTCAGTACCGACCAATCCCTGCTTTGTCTGAGTACTACTTATCTACGTATCGACTTTCTTGGTAAAGCTTTCTTTTATAAAAAAGTAACGACCAATCCCTGTTGTGCCAAAAAGTACGTATACCTCTATACTGACTTTGTGGGTAAAGTTTTCTTTCATCAAAATATTATCCGGACAGCAACGGAAACAAAACAAAAAGAGAACATCAATTATCGGAATCGGCATAACCATTTCTGGGTTTTGTTCGAAGTAAAATTCTTATGATGATCAGATCAAGTTGTGTCATCGAATTTAGTCAATAATGCAAGACTATTATACCTCTACATACGAGATCCACATCATATAACCCGACTATTTCTTTACTTTCAGATTACATCAAGAGTATCCAAGAGCTGCAAAATGCGTCCGTTGTTATTAGGTAAGTTTATTATCTAAGCTTTAACATTTACATGCAAACTCACATGTTTCTTACAAATAAGTTTTTCTATTTTTATGTAATCTGAAAGCTGGTGAAAGTTCGTTGCAATCGTGTGCATAATGTATTGGAAAGCTATCATGTTGCATATTAATTATATTCAGAAACTAGTCTTCTCTCAATGAGTTTTACATATGAACATGCATAATTATATTAGTAGATCTATTATGACTGCTTCGTTGGCCGAATAGTCGCAAGTGCGACTGCCGGGCAAGGGATCTTGGGTTCGATTCCCGGGTCGTGCACAGTATTGCTGGGGCTTTTAAGAAAAGATCTCAGTACGGAAATGTGCCCGGTATATGGCAATAGGCTCACCCCCTATTACATGGGACTCACAACATACCTAAATAGTGAAAAGTGGGTGTTATTGTACTGTGACATTAAGTATCGTAATTTGCACCCCTACATACCCTTTCACGAATAAAAGGCGTGATGTTATGTTATGTCGATCTATTATTTCACAGTCTATTCACAGGATAAAACATTTCCTATTAGAAGAAAGTATGATTTAACTTCATAATATTTTAACGGAATTTGTATTTGGAACGGAATAATGAACTATATTATTGTTTATTTTCAGATATTTGATTGTGTAGTTTTAATTACATATACATTTTTCAAATACCCAGTATAGCTATTGTATAAAGCCAGCAATGATTTCGAAAACTCCTTTTGTTATTAAACTGGACTATCTACTGTTATACCTATTCAGAAATCCTAATAACAAACAAAATAATGAGATTTATTTATTTATATTCATGATTATGGTTATTTATTTAATTATCAACAACGTTTCAACTGTGCATTGCTGAACTATGGACATCCTCTACCTGAGAGGGTTTAAAACATTCAGGTTTATCTGAGAGTGCTCTGTCAAATGTTTAGTTTTGGCATGGTGGCTGGGCAGCTGGCTGCCACATAATGTGTCGAGGATTCGGAACAACTCTTTGTGTGATCCACAGATTGTTGTTCCGGGTCTGGGTTGTAAACGCACTCACGACACACAAGAAATTTGCGAGTCCAATATAATAACGCGTATAGGGCACTGTTGAGGCTGCCTCGACATTGTAGCGCATCGGGGATGTTCGCTGATGCACGCATAGATGATTTCTACGCAATCATAAGAAAGCGTGTCGCCTCCCTGATGCAGCGGGTGCGGGGCAGCGCCAACAGTCTTCTGATGACCGTGGCGGATAGGACTGATGGCCTTATGCTAAAACACTGGACGAAGACGCAAGTGTTGCCTACAAACCGTGCCCAGAAGTAGTGAGAGTCAGCAGTATTGTTACTAAATTATCATTATATTACATATTATGACAAATTATTTTAATTTTATATGATGAGGTTTGATGTACTAATACTAGTTTATAAGTTGTAGATGTCTTTACTAACCATATGGATTGTATTATCTGAATAAATAAATGAATTATTATTAAAAAAAAAACAGCGGAAAACGTTGCGATGATGCCAAACCACACAACGGAATGTATTTGATTAAAAAGGTATAATTTACCATTGTTATAAGAACAATATCGATATTAAATAATGCACTTAAGTATTAAATAATGCAGATATCGATATTAAATAATGCACTTAAGTACACTTATTGCGCATTTACGATTACTTAACTTAAGCCAGTCGTTGTTATGTTAATAAGTTAAAAAGTTGTGTTAGGACATTATTCTATTTGTGTGTTATCTGAGTCATGAGCTCATCACTTAGATTATACGTCAGATTGTGACTACTGATGTTATTATTGCTTGATTTCTTGGAATATGAATGCATTGCAAAGTTATAGTAATTATTAGGATTTGAGAACTATATTAAGACGTAAACAGCATGGCTCTTTGCTCTGAATAGTTGAATCTATCACCATGGTAGCTACGAATAAGGAAATTATTTGAAGAGTAAATTAAATATTCTAACGTTTCAAATAATTCATAATATGTCCTACAATAAATGTTGATAGACGGAAAAATGATTTTCTTATACACGTCTATCTACCTCTATGTACGTCATTTCTTTTCAATGTAATAGGAGGTGAGTTCATTGTCAAATATATCCTTTTCATCTATTTTAATGCAAAAACGCATTAACACTTTTGCCCTATTGAATAAATACCTACTATTTGCAGTACAACAATTGGAATATACTTAAAGAAAACAGGTTTTATAATCGTTTCGTGACAATAAGATTACATTGCGATCATATTTTAGATATATTAGCATACCTAAGTATGTACCTAGTGTGCCTAAGTCTTGTGCCAGCGGTACACGACCTTCTAGTAATTACAGTGAGGTAGGTTTAGCATTCAGTAATTAAGTGCGCACTAGGCATTGAAAATCGTGACTTATCTATTAGAACTTAGAGCTTACTTAAACTTAATTTTCTGTACAAGGATTTGCAGTGAGGTTGAAAGTAAAGAAATTATATTTTGTCAGTCTTCTTGATTTGCAAAAATTTGATGTGTCACTTGTTTTTATTTAAATAAGCAAACCTGTATGTGTATGTTAAATCGTTTATTTGATGGTACTATAAGCCGGCAAATGAGCTGACGGATCACTTGATGGTAAGCAATCAGCGTCGCGTTACAAGTGCGTTACCAGCTTAAGTCCTTCATTTGGAAAATACGGAAAGGAAACAGGAATATGTTTAGTAGTAAATACTCCTAGGCTTGTTTCAAATCGATTCTGGTTATTTATCTGTTTACGCTTAGAAAGTCAAAATACTGGTTTATAAACATCAAAACCACGAAAACACAAAAGTAGGTCATTAAAATCTGGTTTTGTTTTAGAAAAAGTTAATACGGTCGCCCTAGTATAGTCCTTGAACTCAATCGTCTTGAATTCATTGTCAATATTTTACGATACATACATATATGCCCCATAAACTTGGCACAGAGACGCGCAATAACTTACATAATTTATTTATTATTTACAAGTCAGCCTGAGCTTCTCAGAACTTCATTTAAATTTAAATGCTGGACGTCCGTTTATTTAGAAAAAACTACAGACAAAGGAAGGCTTCGACATACCTTTTGTACGTGACTGCAGCGTTATCTGCAAGTCCATCTAAACCAAAATAGTTGACAACAACACTCGACGTTGTTTTCTTGTGGTTAGGAAGTTAATCGGCGGTTTAGTCTGGTTTTAGGCAATGGTCATGCTAATACCAGACTTGGACATCGTAAAATGACGTATAGTTATATAATTTTTTAGAACAAAATTTACATTAGCCAATCACTGTTATCAAAAGCAATTTCGGAAATCGAACACATATAAAACAATAATTTGCCCAATCTGAAGATAAATAAAAGATCAGAGTTTTAGCTGTTGGACGACATAAAAGGCAATATTTTGCCATATCCGTGGGTCACATATGAGATCTCACTCTTACCTCTCGATAAACGAGTTAGAACAATATTCAATTGTTACACAGATTCCTCCATCAATTGGTGTTAAAAACGTACGCAGCTTAAGACAGAGTTCGGCCTGTGTCGAATATTAATTTCACGCAATATAAAGATGTCTGTGCGCACGCGTCGTTTTAGAAGTATGCTTTAATTACTTCTTGATAGTAATTTTGTGATAGTATATTTACATATATTTATTTAAAATTCTCTACAAATTACATTTTTAAATACTACTTATATAAAATAAAAAATAATATTTTAAAATATAAAAAATAGGAGCCGACCAGTAGCGGGAGCATGGTCCAAGCTACCGGTGGTTAGGGCTCCAGAGACAGAAACCTATACTATATTTATGTTAACTTCACAGTGTCAGTGATATTGTTCTACAATGGTTTAGTACGAAAATACATTTTGTGTAACGTATGATAACAACACTTCATGTTCATACTATCTTTTTCCATGTGCGCTAAAGAACAATCGAGACAATAGGTGTGATACATTTGCGCTTAATTTTCTTTTTGGACCGAAGCAACACACCTGCTGATTATGGTTGTATTAACATCTGCCTGCCTTATCGTTGCATGCCACGACTTTACGAGGTGTAAACATGTTAGGATACCGTTTCAAATATTTCCTTCATTCACACAATAAATTACGAATAGCTGCGTATTCTAGAGAATGGTGGTAATGTCTACAGTCCTACGACTCATTATAACGGTCCATGTTGGCCTCATAAGTTGGACCAAAGGTTGGCCCTAAACATTGGACCTTATTACACAGCTGCATGCTCTCATGAGTTGAATTGCAAGATAAAATACACTTTAATATTAGAGCTTTCAAGTCAGCAAGTCAGAGTATTTAAAATCACATAAAATCGCGTAAATATTACTTTTATTCGCAGGCCGCAAAAGGGTTAATAGTCCCCTGTAAGGTAAATGTCGTCTTCAAAAAACTAGCTTAGGTGTATATTTAATTTATATACACAATCGTGATAATATCTACATATTCCTTTTATTTTATGATAAAAAAGATTAAATGAGCAATTTAAGTGCACAGCTTGACCTTTTAAAACCTTAAGTTTAACGATCCCAATGCGAAAAAAAATATCGAACCGACCAATAGGATTTTATTTCTTTGCGTAGTTTCAGACACTAGCACAAAAAGGTACCCGAAATGAACGAAATTTTTCAATACATTTTCAACTTAATAACAAAGAGATAAAGTTGAGAATCTGCAGGTTTTGTGACAGTTTGGAGTAGCTTATTCTGCTGGTGTCTGTACATTGTCTCGCAAAACTTGGAATTTATATAGAAATGTGAGTGGCCTGTACTGTACCATGTACTTATATTCACAATTATACAAGTATGTACTTGAGCATTACAACAAACTTTATTATTTTACTCTGTGGCTCGCCGTGATTACTTTCGAGAGAGGTATATGCACTTAGAGAGCTGTGTACAGCTTGCGCAAAAATAGAATTTTCAACTAGGAAAGTATTAAGAGTAGTACCAAGTAGTACTAAGTAGGAAGAAGAGAAGGCATAGGAATCTAAAATATATTTATTGATATACGAAAATAAAAAACAAAATCAGTCACTAAATATAGGGTGCTTAAGTGACAACAAGGGTCAATTTTTCAACACTCAGTTAAATTATACCAGAGGAACAATTTTGAATATTTGGCAGTTCTTCCATATTAAAAACTGTCAAATACCTATTTTATTCTACAATTAAGAATTACCTGTAGATTGAAAAATCGGCCCTAAGTAAAGTTTACCTCTATATTATGTTCATTTTTGGTTGTTATGGGAATCAGAACCAAATCATATCTAAGTATCGCTAGGACCTAGTTTGTTGAAGATGGCAGTATCTTTATTTCTATAGAAACTAGCAAAGTCTTTTTAAGACAATATTCTCAAAAAGATTAAAGATAAATAACATACTACAGTCAACTGTTAACGGGAACATTATGTCACCTAGCACAGGTTTAATGACAGGAATGTAGCAGCCATTGACATTTAAAAACCGTTTAGAAATTATAATCATATCAGTGCTAATGCGTGCTAAGTGTGAGTCATTCGTCGATGTGTTTGCTGACGGTACAGCGCACAATGGGGTAGGGTCAGCAAAGTACGTTCACCGCTCTGTGCTTTACTTTACCTGACACTGGAGCAATCGCAAGCGCATGCCTTTCCCATGCTTTGTACCTTAGTCTTTACAAGTACCCACAAAGGAGGTAAACGCAAGTCGTTTAAGAATTATTTTTAAATAACTATGTCTTGTGTAGGTTTTGAATGTGTTGTGAATGTGTCTATTGTTCTGTAGATTTTAATGTCCAAGTGTTAATGTACAGATAGAATAGACATATTCAACGTCTCTAATAAGGATGTGCTAAAATATTTGTCGTTATGCAATCTCATTAGGGACACATTTTTTAATTGAACATATGTTTTGGAACCTTTTTTCTTACTAACTGTTTTTTTTATTAGTTCACATTATTTTTGTGTGTTTAAAAAACACTGGCTCAAAACAACTTAGCAATGTAAAAGCTACACTTATTATAGAAAATGATCGCAATGTTAGATTATGTTATCTTT
Source organism: Spodoptera picta (assembly GCA_038387885.1). Lineage (NCBI taxonomy): Eukaryota > Metazoa > Arthropoda > Insecta > Lepidoptera > Noctuidae > Spodoptera > Spodoptera picta. The sequence goes on along the minus strand of JAZHFQ010000233.1, from coordinate 116,854 downwards.
GTTCACGCTATTAAATAGGCGTATCAGTGCAGAGATATCATTATTACACCGTACATACCGTTGCATCGTTGCATTCGGATCTCAACCGTGTCGGGTGCGCCGGCGCATCGCTCCGTGCCGCTAATCTGCGCATAATCGCATGCGTTTGTCGGATGTAATTACTGCGATTGTTCTGCTCTTACGGAAACGATTTTATTTACACTTACTAACAAGTGTATCTAACTAATTATATCATATTAAGAAAGAAGGTTTAATATGGTTTCATAGTTTTTATTTGCTAGAAGCCCATAGGATAGAAAGATAAATTAATTTTAACAATTGATTTTATACACGTAAAATGACTGTGATTCAACTAGTTAAGCGTAGAAAATTAGCCTTTAAAATGAAGCGGGCATCAAAACAAGAATATTTTAGAATTAATTTGTCAAGATAACAAACAGATTGTCAAGATGTAGGTAAAATTCTAATATAATTCGTGCATCGTGAATAAATTTTCCGTGAACATTACAATGAAAACTTTCACAAATGTAGAAATCGCTTTCACAAAATCATTTGTGAAATGTCCAAGTGTCATATGTATTGGTAGGCACATCACTTATTTCTCTGAATAACTTTAGTATAAACTTCAACTTTGAACCTTAAAGTTTAGGATTTAAAATCCACTGTCATAGTGTCAGGTCTCATTGTCATGCGGTTGAATATTTTATGGATAATAATTTTCTAGAAGGACACATAAAAATGAGCTTTCTTTGGATATGTTTTATTGTTATTGTTAAATGTACTGTGATTTACTATAGGAGTATTTAAACGAAGGAAATCATTCTTTTATATAATTTTTGCTAACTAATAATTATATCTAGTTTTTTAACTACTAACAGAAGAAGTCAACGCAACAACTTTTTGCTTCCAATTTCTGTTCACTATCAACTTGAAACTTCCATGATACCCACGGGAAGAGCAGGGGTGCTCTGTCGTCACCACAGCGTCCTCCTAATCATAATACACTACCAGGGGGCTTACTCTTGAATCCAAAAGAAAGAAACTTCCATGACACCCACGGGAAGAGCATTATTCTACATTCGTACAAAATTCCCTGGCTGTATTTTTCGTTAGATTTTGTGACGCGTTTTTCGCATGCTCATAAATACAGTTATTCACGATATTTATAACTTTGTAACTATATATGTCTACTCATCATCATCTACTAGAACATTGACACTTCGTTGACAAACAGATACCTATGCTTTATTTGGAAAGTTTAAAATTGATAATAATTTACTTAGAACATTATTTATTATGTATTTTCCGGTAGGTAGATAAAACCCTATAGATACTATGTGAGATATTATCGCTGTGTGAACACAGAATAACTGTGTGCTAATGTCTGTTTGTAATAACGAATAACTTTCTTTGCATACAACACAATACCTACACATGTAACTGAGACAGCAGCGCTCTTTAATAAACTTAAACCTTTTAAATAGCGATCCCTAACCTCCTTGTCAGGTACGGAAATTAAGATAGATAATAATAAAATAACTCCTCTTATAAGTAGAAGAGGCCTATAATCCAGTTGATTAGCATGAGTTTGGTGGTGATGACTACTTTCATAAAGAACGCATGTTATTAAAATCAGCTTCAGAACCAGACATCGTTTTACACCAATGTAAACCAGGTCTTAAGGTCTATAAATAAATTGTCCTGCAACAGTTGGGTATCCATGCAAGATGCATCGATACCGCTACACTCGACCCACAATCTCGAGATGTTTCGAGAACCAGTCTCGAATCGATATCGCCCGGAACAGTTACATCGAGAAGTAATCGAGTAATTAAGGACATTAATTTACTAGAAACTTGTAAAGGAGGTTAATGTGGCTAATATTTGCTTAGATATGGGTACAAGTAGAGGATTAAATGTTGATTTTAATAATCGGTCGGTTCTATTTTGATTGTCCGTTATATTTTCGTTTTATGGTAGATTTCAGAGAATTAGCAAGCTTCAATAAGTATTTATTTGTCCCTAATAAATAATGTAGAAACTTGATACCTCATAAGCCAATGTGGTAATTGGACATCAAATAGACCAAGAACTTAAATAAATGAAATATTATTTAGTAAATAAATATTAGGACTAATAGTTTGTAATAACTGGTATATTCTTAAATGAAGTGTTTTAAATAATATCTCGTTCTAATTCACCGTTTCTTCTTTTTTCCAGTTTTGTTCGTGGTGGGATTAAGCAGTGCAAGATGGCTTCGCAATGGTCGCTCCAACCAGCCCAAGGACACCAGCTTCGTAGGAGAAGCGAGCAGTGAACTGTCCACAGCAATCTTCCAGGTGATTGCAAACATTTCTTTTTACCTAGTTATGTAGGTCTTTTAGCTTTGTGAATATGTTGATTAACAAGGCTATTTTGTAAAGTGAGCTCGATTGAGGTCCGCCACGTCATTGGTTGTGAGAATAATCTCGACCAATTAATGACATTGACACTTCGAGAGTTGGAATTAACTTCTTACAGACCTAGAAATTCTGATTTTTTCTTTAGTGATTGTGATAGATAAGAAGAAAAACAATGAAATGAGTAGGAACTCATTCCATTGAGTAGGAACTCATTTCATTGTTTATCACCAGGAGGTGGTCCTTATTTCAGTTTAAGACAAATGTGAAATCAATTATGTTTTGCAAGTGGTAGTGCCAGTTATATTAGTTTAAGACAGCTTTGCCTATGGGAGCGTAAGAAACATCCTATCACCCTGACAAACCTTTCGCGTTTATAACATTAGTAAGCGAAATTGAAATAAAAAAACATCCTGGAATGCGAACCGTAGAACCCTTCGCATGCATGAGTATTGCCTGAAGCCAAAACTCATAACTATAATGGGTCAGTCTACGATACTGAGACCACTCGGTACACTGCACGATTTCCAGCCAATAGCGATACTAATTGTTTCGCTGTAGGCCTAATTGATGTCGAGTATGTGCGGATATGTGGTTACCGAGGAATGTGGAGATCGCCAGTCGCGGATGTTTTCATAAATAGCATGCTAGCATTCGTGGCTATAGTAGTTACGTATTATGTGTGTCTGCTGTATTGACAAACTTTTAATGACATTATGTAATGTATGTTATTTGTCTGAAAAACTAAAACTAGTGCAACATGCTGAAATGTTAAAAATAGGAGTAAAAAACCATCAATTCTAAGATGTTCTAAGGAAAAGTTTATTTTCCAAATAGTCATAAATATTTTTTCTATTTTCAGGGTTACATTGACGATGACAAAAATATTGCATTCTCTCCTCTCGGTTATTCGGCCATCTTGGCCATCCTTGCGGAAGGTGCCCGTGGAGAGACTAGAGAACAGTTAGTATCAGCCCTACACTTGCCTCAAGACCCTCAGCTCATCAGGAAGACATACCGCTACATTATGGAAAGGCTGAAGAACAACCACGAGTATAAATACAACCAGCCAGAGTTGAAGAATTATTTCTACATCTACAAGAACTACACCATTAATGATGATTACAAGAAGATTCTAGAAGATTACTATTTAACCGACGTACGATCCGTTGAGCGTTACAATCCTGAACAACATATGCAAGATGATGACGATGATGAAGATAAGAGTGGGTTCTCCATTGAGATATCCGACAAGAAGGATGAGGAAAAGAAAGATGAAGAAATACCTGAAATGATGCCTCCTAAAGAAACCGACGAGAAACTTATCTCCTTTGCCGTCGATGATATTCCTGAGAAGGTAGACATTTCCCATATGGATTACAAACCAGCGAAGAATATTAAGGAAAAGATTAAGTTGGTTAAGACCTTCCCTAAAAAGACTGAGTCTTCTGAAGATGAAGAAGAAACTATGGTGGCCGTTGAAGCAAGAAACCACGCTAGGAGCCTTAAAGCTGTGCATGCTCTTCGTGATGTTACGTCCAGCCTCTCTGTAAACAGTGTCGGCAAGAAATCAAGTAAGACAATTTTGTATTGTATTTATAAATCACTTCACATGGTTAAGAAAAGTGTGTTTTAATAGGTATATAAAGATATTTTTAATTTAATTAAATCAGTGCTTACTTACGATTCTCTTTTCTATTTTAGCCTCCATCTCAGACTCTCTAATGATCATCTTCAACGGCATGTACTTCCGTGGGTCATGGGAGACTCCATTCGACGCTATTGAACCTGGCGTGTTCTACAAATCCAACACTGAGAAGAAGCAGGTTTCCATGATGAAGATCAAGGGAATGTTCAAGACTGGTGCCATTCCTGAACTCGATGCTGAGGCCATTAAGCTGCCTTATGCTGTACGTATCTATAGTAAGAATTGCTTTACAGGGTGAAAATACATATATTAAAATTGTGATCAGCGAGAAAGGGATCTTGGATTTGATTTCCATAGCATTACTGGGTTTCTGACTATACTAAATATGAATTAATTGACTGTACTAAACATTTCTATATTTATCTAGGGTGGTCGCTACGCCTTGCTACTGGTGGTGCCTCGTACTCGTGACGGTCTGACCAGGTTGACTGCTGACTTGCCCGTGACACCTCTATCTGACATTCAAGACAGTCTGACGGAAGAAGAGCTCCAAGTATCCATTCCTGCATTCTCAGTGGAGACCACCACCAAACCTGTTGCTGCATTGGCCAAGGTGAGTGGCTTAATCTAAAGTAATTTTATCGAAGTAATTGCTAGACTTTACCTCTATAATAACAATATCGTTATTTATTATTTATATTTTTTTTATGGGATAAGCCGCTAAATGAGATCACCTAATGGTAAGCAATTGCCGTGGCCCATGGACACCTGGAACACCTGAGGCGTCACAAGTGCGGTGCCGGTCTTTTGGGGATTAGAATTTAAGGATTGTTGGGGATTCAGGGATTTGGGAAATTGGGGAAGAAGAGTAATTGGTCCTCCGGTACTTGACTATCACGACGAAACACAACGCAAGCGTTGCTTCACTTCGGTTTTGTATGAGGCTGTGGTATCACTCCGATCAAGCCGGCCCATTTGCGCCGAAGCATGGCTCTCCCACACTTATAAATGGAGAAGTACGACCTGGGATGATATTGTGATCATCATAATGACCATTGAACGGTGTTTTTGTGACCATTAAATTTTATTTAGTGTTTGAAGACTATAACAATAGTGTATTATTTTATTTTTTTAACTTTTTCTTTGTGTTTTGTAGTTTGGTGTTAGCAGTATCTTCAGCCGAGATGCAGACCTGACTGGCGTGTCTTCTGATGAGGGTCTGTTTGTACAAGAGCTAGTGCAGCACGTTGCAGTCCGTGTTGATGAAACTGACAGCTCTGCTTCAGAATTATCAGGTAATACGAAAGCTTTCCCAGTAGCAAATGGCGATTATATTTGAAATTATTAATTAGGTTAATAATATTGAGCATGTCTATTGTCCATTGTGCGAAAAGAGATCTTTAGTAAAAGAAACAACAATTAACAAATTAGTTCACAATTGCAATATTTTTACATAAAAGAATCAAACACGTAATGAAAAATAGTTTCAAATTAATCCATCAATTTACGTAGATTGGAGAAATAAAATTTATATTTTTAATTGCAGCTGCCAACACAGTTATGGAACTATCAAAGAACTTGCCATTGTCTCCACCCAAGTCATACCGTCGCTTCAACGTGGAACATCCCTTCATCTTCTACATCTTAGACACCCTGGACAATCTAGTCGTCGTGGCTGGCAAAGTTATTGAACCAGAGAAACCGTTTGACAACTAACTCAAAAACTAAGTTTGAAAATTTTGAATCCTCATCACCATCTTTGGTGTTTCTTTTTCATACTCTGTCCTGAGGACCTAACAACTGCCTTCGGCATTCTCATGAGAGATTCCCACCCGTTCCGCTTGTATTTATTTGTTTCAATATGACGTGCTTCATACCTTGCTGTGAGATTGTACAAGTTTCTAAATAAACAACCAGATGCATTTGATTATGAAAAAGTACACAGCGTAGTTTGTAAGTTAGATATAAGTTATTATTTATTTTTTGTAATGTTGTGATATGGTTAAGATTAAATTATTTATTTAAATTGGCAATTTTTGTTTCGTTGATTCCTAATATCTAAAAGTTTACAACCTTCACCAGATAAAAATAAAAGTTACTAAAAATGTTTGAGGGTAATTTTAAGATGATACTATGCCAAGTAAAATGATTCACTCATAGTTACAGTCACGCTGGTCGTGGTCACATGTATTTATTATATTTCCATTTTTGTGTCGGTTACAAAATAAAAAATATGGCGACCTCAAGGCACGACGTCGATAAAGAAAATACACATAAAACAAGAATACCGTTGCCAAAAGATCCATTACCAGCATTGCCGAGTCATTTATTAGAGGATAGTAATAGTAAAAAGCATCTAGAACTTCCAAACAGATGTCCTCTGAGGACTTTGCTTGCTCAAAACATTCCCAAGCCTGGCCCTAGTAAAGTGGTGCCATTAAAACCTCGCATACCCCTGAAGATTGATACTAAACATGTTACAGTAAGGCAGAAAAGTGACGATTTAGATTGGCATTATACAGTGTTCAAAGATAGAAGTGAAGACAAAGAAGCAAGTGTTATATCTATTAGTGATGATGAAATACATTTGGATGATAAGAATAGCCGAAAACATTTTGTAGAGAATAAAAAGAAAAGTACTTTGGGAGTGAACGCTGTGACGCCTAATCTGCAGGAATGCTTGGAATCAAATCGTATTAAGAATATAAAAAGGAGTTTGAAAAGACCTCATAGTCGAGAGTTACAGGGCCTGTCACCACCAGCCCCTGTCAAACAACAAAAAGATGATGAAAAAGTAAAAAAACGTTTACAGTTTAATGAAACTTTACAAGAAAGACTCGGGACTCCGGATTTCTGTAAGTCATTTAGTTAATACGTTTCTGTCAATAGATTCTGGTATTGTATACAATATAAGATGTATACATCATATTCATGACTTGAGCTAGTTTGTACAAAATAATTTATTAAATAAGAAGCAACCTTTCATTTCTCTCATGTTCATTTTAGTTCACGTAGGTATTGATTAGTTCTTGTACTTATATTCATCGGTATTAGGGACAATATAAGTTAATAGTACTATGACACAACTTGGTTTACTTACATCACACATGTCCAAAAACCTATTGATGATTTTATTCATCGCAATTACAACATTCGAATATAAATAAACCATTTCATTTATGAGACCATATTTTATTAAGGGACATTTTGATTTGCTAATTTCTAAATAAGACATTGATTTAAATCCCAGCTGTTTATTTTTCTTAGTTGGAGGTATGTGTAAATTAATTTGTTGATCTTTGTGCAAAAATTGACATCATCGGTTAAACACTAGACGACCGCTACTACTTCAAACCGGACACAAGTACATTAGTATTTGGTGGATATTTACAAACGAAGCATTCGCTATGATTCAATAGTTGATCGAAAAAGGTGTGAAATAGACAACTAGTCGTAGATCGATGTAGTTTATTGGTGGTTTTGTTCATTCTCCAAATGGACAGGATACGTAATATAGGTGGCAAATGATATTGTTTCAGGGAAGAGGTCATACATGCGATGTTTTAACAGAGATTATTCTGCGGACATGTTCGAGTATCTCCTGGATGTGGAGCGTAAGCCTCTTGATGTGCCTCGCACTCCTAGTGTCTCCAGGGCATGTGTTATCAACTGGTTAATAAAAATCAATGTGAGTATATACCTTTTAATTTATTTTTAAACACTTTTTTTCAAGTTAAGTCATCTGTCATCTAGTAATGTAGATTGTATTTTGTTTTCTTTTTAATTTCCTTGTTGTGGGATGAAGTTTATATTTAAATATATTAGAGATGCGCTTGTTAGCAATCTTTGCTGAGGCTAGTCTGTAGGTAAACAGTTAAGCACGTGCAGCCAAGTATACGATATACATAGGTACCTGAACGTTTTTGACAGTAGCCTTATCACCTGTACAGGACAAATACTATAAAAATATTTTATAATTTTTGACAATGTTAATAGTGACCGAAGACTGCTCCTAATTATAGTATTTGAGCATCATATTACAAAGATACAACTTATAGTAAAGCAACGAATATTTTATGTTTCTTATTTTTCACTTTTTAATCGATTTCCCAAAAAGGGGAGATTTTTAATTATCTTTTTAGAAATGTTTTTTAGTTAGTATCTGGAACAGATTGTGTTCTTTAAAGAAATTTAACTGAAAATATATAGTAGGTATATTTTACGTCTATTATATTTTGTTCTACAATTATAAAAAATTTACTTATTAGTCAGAAATTTTATTTGGGGAATTTTATGAATATACAAACTTAAACTGTCAAACACCAAGCGGTCACCGGTGACCGCAACCTATTGTTCTATAATTGTGTCTACAAAACCGGTACTCGACGAGTTAAATAAAATAAATACTAACTATTAAAAAACATACACAACTTAAGATAAAATAATGAATGTTGATTATATAATTAGATCATGTCATTATCAAATAGACCAGAGTAGATAATTATTGAAACCAAAAAAATTACAGTAGGATGAAACCCATTAGAAAAGGAGGGGAATATGATCAAAATGTAAGGAAAAATAAATTACGGTCGATCCGAGTTCGGGAAGTGGGAGGGGGTTTAAGGGGGGGTTTAAGGGGGCTTAAGGGTAAAAAATGGTTTATCTTGATTTCCGGCAAAACTACAAGTCCTATGGAAAAAAGTTAAATGGCAAAGTTGTAGGCAATAAAAAGATCTACAACTTTTGTATTTGCAGATTTTTCACATAACCTCAAAATTTTGGTGAAAAATTCAAAAAACCAAGTTTTTGGTTTTTTATTTATATCTTTTTCAAATATTTTTTTTTTCTACGAAATTTGTTGATAATTTACCTTATTATGTCCCAAATACACTGTAATTTATTTGATTAAAAATATTTATTTTTTCGCTTCATTTTAATTTAAAATCAATAAAGCACCCTAATTTTCAATCGAAAATTTTGACGTCAAAATACAAGCTTTTTTCAAAAAGTTTGGGGGTTTTTGTTCGTTGAAATATCTACTTTCTGATGGTGTAAAGAAAAATATACATTACTATAGGAAATATTCTTAGAAAATGTAAAAATATGAAAAAACCTCAAATTCGAAAATTTGTTTTTAATCATCATGTACAATTTTGAGGTATTTATTAAAATTTACTTTATATATTACTCAAAAAACGTAAAATTTAATGTTTTATTAATAAACGAAAAAAATACAAATTAAAATATCCTTCTATAATTAACAAACAAATAAGTTAATAAAGTTAATATTTAATAAAACATCTACAATATTATTAAAAAGTTGTAGAACCTTCTTTAAATAATATTTGTAGTTGCCTATTTATTGCTGTTTTAAGGTAATTTATATACCTGAGTGACATTCTAATTAGTTAAAATTATTATTAATTATTTGGAATTCTAATTAGTTACTCATTCGTATTTGTCTTTTTGGAGGCATTTCTTCATCGTCAGATTCGACAAATCTTTCCAACTCTAGTTGATCGTCGAAATCTTCAAGACCATCATCTTCGTCTTCAATGTTATTTCCAGTCTGCATTGGTTCTTCATCCATTTCATCTGAATCATTTACTTCCTCGTAGATATTTTCTTCCATATTGGAGCAATTTTCAGAACCATGACAATTAGTGCATAAATTTGTGCATTTTAAACCATGTTTTCGGCAGCCACATTTTAAACTGTTGCATCCAGTTTCACAGCTGCAGCAAATAGTTTTGAGCAATACTTCCGGAATTAAATCCTTTTCTATAAATTTGGGCATAATGCCATGCTGATGTTGCTTCCATCCCCAATCTGTTGCTGTCAATTCGTTACCCAACCAAGTTTGAAGCTGATAATATGCTCTGTAACAATGTTGTTCTGCTGCTCCTTCTGTGGGTGGGAGGTTTGTCAAAACGAAGGATGATTTAATTTTTGCCAATTGATATTTTTGAAGCCTTAATTGATTTAGTGTTATTTTTTCTTTTTTTCATTTATAAATAGATTTGATGAATTGTAATCCATTTTTTTATATATTCTTTACTTTCATCTTTTTTGTAAAAAACATTGGCCAAATTTGACAAATTTTTCGCGTCTAATATAGAATGAACGATACTTTTCTTTCCTTTTCCGGCAAATCCAGATGTTGTATCGCAACCAGTAAAACAATGCAGAAATGCAACAAAATTTTTGAAGGATTCGTGTTTGAAACTATTAGACGTGAAAAATAGATCCTTTCCATTTCCAGAGCCTGGTTTGAGAAAATAAATGTCATGATTATTTGAATTTAATTGATTTAAAAGAACCAAAAGACCAATATCTTGACCCACAACTATAACAGTTTTATTGCTCTCGCAACTTCTATCGAGGTCTTAATTATGTCGGCATCAGCATCTTCTTCAACTTGTTTACAGGAAAATCCTTGTGACTGTAATGTTTTCATTAAACTTTTAATTATTTTGACCTGGTTTTTCTCGTTAGATAAAAATTTTTCTTGCGAAAATGGTATTTTTGTATGGTTTTGATAATTGAACTCTGGAATATTGTCTGAGGTTTTTCTACGATTACGTTCTCCTCTTTTAGTTGAAGTAGCTGCTGGTACTGTTGTGACAGTACCTGATTTCTTAATCTCGGGGTACCCATCAAATACAATATAACTGCTTGCTGCGTAATGTTTTTGTACGTAGCGCAAATATTTATTAATGATCTCTTCCACCGTTTCATTTTTCTGCCAAATTACTTTGTGCAGTAAAAATCCACCGTCGACGACATGCATTATGCTTTCAGAATGCATTGGTTGATTCACACTCACAAATAATTCGTAGAGTTGAGATTTTACATTTTTCCTGAGGCCATTTTCTTTAAAAAGTGACAGTGGAAAAGGTGCAAGCTCGTATTGTTAAGTTTCCATATCTTTTTTACTGTCGATCGTTAGCGATATCCTTTGAAATAGCCATAATGGATCGATGGCTATAATATCTTCGTTTACTTTAACGGAAGATTGAACTGTTTTGAGAGACAAGACTTTGTTTTTCCTTTTAAATTTTACACTGCCAAAATTCATTACAACAATAGCTTGCAAAGATTTTTTTCCTTCTTCATACGCTTCGTGGCAATTTACAGAATCATTGCCAATAATTCCAGAAAAAATGGACATAATGTTATCAGACTGTGGAAAAGGATCATATCATATGTTAAAAAAATTTTGTAATATTTGTAAATCAGCTACCTCTCTTTTTATTCGATATTCCCTTGAATCAATATGTTGTTAAGGATATTTTAATTTGTATTTTTTTCGTTTATTATTAAACATTAAATTTTACGTTTTTTGAGTAATTAAAATGTAAAGTTTAATAAGTACCTCAAAATTGTACATGATGATTAAACACAAATTTTCGAATTTGAGGTTTTTTCATATTTTTGCATTTTCTAAGAATATTTCCTATAGTAATGTATATTTTTCTTTACACCATCAGAAAGTAGATATTTCAACGAACAAAAACCCCCCAACTTTTTGAACAAAGCTGATATTTTGACGTCAGAATTTTCGATTGAAACTAAGTGTGCTTTTTTGATTTTAAATTAAAATGAAGCGAAAAAATAAATATTTTTAATCAAATAAATTACAGTGTATTTGGGACATAATAAGGTAAGTTGTCACCAAATTTCGTAGAAAAAAAAATATTTGAAAAAGATATAAATAAAAACCAAAAACTTGGTTTTTTGAATTTTTCACCAAAATTTTGAGGTTATGTGAAAAATCTGCAAATACAAAAGTTGTAGATCTTTTTATTGCCTACAACTTTGCCATTTAACTTTTTTCCATAGGACTTGTAGTTTTGCCGGAAATCAAGATAAACCATTTTTTACCCTTAACCCCCCCCTCCCACTTCTCGAACTCGGATCGACCGTAATTTATTTTTCCTTTCATTTTGATCATATTCCCCTCCTTTTCTAATGGGTTTCATCCTACTGTAATTTTTTTTCACTTTTTACCATTTTTGTAGGCTTTGACTCTGGTGTAAAATGTTATCTAGTGACCAAAAATGTAATTCCTGAATGTTTTTCCCCTTATTAGAAAATGGTTTTCATTGTAAAATAATTAATCTACTATTAGTTTCTTGGTATGTCTGTTTAATTTCAAGTAACAAAACCAGATAGCTGCAGATTAATATGCATTCAATCATGACAGATGCCTGACCACTTACAATTAATAATAACATTTGAGGAAAACCTTTGCAGAAACATATTTCAAAATTGTCGGCACTGAAGACAAACTGTTAATCTTTAAAGACACTCCTTTTCCTTAGACAATAGCACTATGCAGGTTTTAATAAAGAAATAGATACCTATTTATTCCTTGTATGATAAATCGACTGTCGACCTTAAACATGAATTCTATAAACAAGAAATATTTGATAACGTCAAACTTCTGTATCTACTTCAGGCCTCTCAACTGAATAAAACCTTTCGCTCAATGTCCTCCGAATTACACACCCTCTTCTAGGATCAATTCCATGTTTTCTCAGGTCTGTAGGACTAATAACAGTAATGAAGAAATGTATCTGTAAAAGTATCGTGGTGGCCCGCGGAGGCTTAAGACGCCCGCTTCTCATGAGAATCATGCATGCACGAGGGTACGGGTTCGAGACCTATCAACGACAAGTACCTACTAATTTGACTTTTTCCGAGTTATATGTACTTTCTAAGATTATACACAACTGAAATACGGCGAAGGAAAAAATTGTTAGGAAACCTAGATTTATTATATCCAATTAAAAGTTTGAAATCGCCTACCCCCATTGAGCAAGCGTGGTGATTAATGTTTAAACCTTCTCCACGTGAGCCTTTGGTCAGCAGTGACCAATTATAGGCTATTGAGGTGATATGATATGCATATCTAAAGATAATTTCCAATTATAGGGTGCATTTGGCAACCCGGCCGTTGTCCAAACCGCATGTTGGTACTTGGACTCGATCTTAGGAACTGGTCACGTCCAGGTGGAAAGGCTGCAATTGGTCGCAGCAGCCTGTTACTGGATAGCGCAGAAATTGAATGGTCCAGTGATGCCAGCGATGAGGCTCGTCAGGTACTCGTGTTCAGCCTTCACTTGTGAGAAGCTTTTAGCCACTGAGAAAGCTGTGCTGATAAGATTGGTAAGTCTTCATAATTATCAACGGTCTCGTTAGAGTCCACAACTGAACTATGCACCAATTTACATATGGGGGTGGCCATAATCTCCATTCCTGCCAGGTGGCTTGGAAATCGCTGTTTAAGAGGTTCATGTTTATCAGGTAGCCGTATAGCCTGTTCTATCTTCTAATATGCTAAAGTAAAATATTACGTCCTTCTACTACAGTAGAGATTAGCGTTGATCGTTCGCATGTAATATAATCCTATGATCGAAAAAGATGATCACTAAAGTTACTAAATTTTAAATATTGCTTAAGTAAAAATGCATCCATAAAGTTAGTAAAGGTCACAATCTCTGACTGAATGAAAATTAATCTGCTCAGTCGCCATGCCGTTATAATCAGTTAATAACGAAAACAAAATATGTGAAATGAGTTCATAAACCAAATCGTCCATCTTGTGCTTCTATGTTTAATTTACTTTTCTCAGTATTTATACTTAATCCTTAATGATTAGACCTGACCCTTCTGAGAATCCATAATTTTATCTCAACCTTTGAAAAATAAGTGCAAAAAAGATCAACTAGTTGTCATAGTTGATCGAAGGTTAAAGTCAAAAGTTTGTCAGGCAGTCAGAAATACGACGTGTTTTATTGAGTATGGAAATTGTATATTAAAAGTGTTATTAAAATATGGAAAGAATACATCTAGTCGCCATGTTGATATTATCTTGGGGTTCCTTTATGTTTTTCATCTGGCTTGCTTGTTAAGCCAACTACAAACATAATTTGTGCACAAGAATTTGGAATAAGTGTACCATTTCTTAGTCTAGTATGACTTTTAGTTTACTACACATTATTATAAGCTGGCCAATTCACCAAAATACCCACTCCTCTATTTAGTGACATGCTCCTGAAAATTTGGCTTGACAACATGTTTGAAACGTACGTCATATAGATAATCCTGACAGCGCATTATTTTTCTTTAACAAATTGACCTTTAGAACAGTTTAAACAAAATAACCATTTATATAACTTTCGTTTTTTGGCTTACTCTGGTAATTACTCGACGAGGAACTCGATTAGTCCCAATAGCAGTGCGACAGTCGCCGCGTCGTGGGTCGCGGAATGCTGTTCATGAATTTGAGCCTCTAGCATGGATTGAAACCGATCAAGTTACTCGTCGAATAATTACGTGAGTAAAACAAAAAACATAATAATTAAATAAACATTCTTTCAGAAATTTCCCCGGCAGCCGGTGGTGGCCCAGGAATTCATAAATTACTTAGCATGGTGGTGTGCTGGTGACTGCAGTGGTGAGATAGAAGTGGCAGCCACCTTCCTCGCCATGTGTGGAATGATGGTGGACCGTTTTCTTTGTGATGAGTACCCGTCAGTGATTGCAGTGGCAGCTGTCAGAAATGCTGTGCTTCTGCTAAGGAAAAGGGAGCTGTTGGCACGACTACACGAGAGTAAGATGTATGTGTATTTTTACGGGCGCTTTTTTGTTTAGTTATGTGGACTCGTTGTTCTTTTGTGGGGACAAAAGAACAAGGATTTTTATTACGATATAAGACAAAAGAACAAGAACATTCTATGGAATGGAATTACCGTAAGAAGGCATAATTCGTATCAGTTGGAATATTTTAAGTTGAGAGAATTAGAAAGTCTTTACCACGAATCTTCAGAAAAATGGCAGTGAGAATTTTCGTACCTAGAATTTCTGTGTTTGAAAGGAAAATCATATTTTAGAACGTAGTATTTAAGTATTCAATGACCTACACTATAGACTTTATTACAATAGCCTTAATAACTGTCCTTCACCTTAAGGATAAAAAAAAAAACACAAAATTGACATGTATATCAAATTCTCTTCGCCGAACAGGTTTGTATAAAACATTTAAAAAATCTTGATTTTTGGGTAAATTGTAATCGTCAATATACCGGTTTCTGTTGATAAATAGTTGATTTTTTATTTATTTGGTCTTAAGTACTATTGACGACTGATATTAATTCTTTACAAAGGCTGATGAGTGAACTGGAGAAACGTGTTTGCTATAAGCTATAATAACATGACTGTCATTCAAGTACTTAGGGTTACCCACTTTTAGAAGAAGAATTGATTAATTTATTAACAAATTCAGTTATTAATGGATAGGGAAATTATTAAATTATAATGAAATGTAGAATATGAAATAATTCATACAAATTTAAGTCACTCAATGTAAATATGTGCTATATATTTTATTAATTGAATCCTCTTACCTACATTGATAATATTAATTTCTGCATTTTTATACAGAAACCTAAAACTCCAAAAATAGTAGAAAATATAGGTGCACCATGTAACTTGACACTGGATCAATTTCGATTAAGCCTAAACCAAAACTACAATTTTGTGCTACTACTTTCAGATTCAAAATTGCAGAGAAAAAAGCAACAAGTTTATCGTACACTTGTGCTGTTTTACGTCGGGCTGTACGTACTGTGGGTGCTCCAATGTACGAATACAAAACACCTCTGGAACATTATGGCATGGCTCCGAACCAAATAGCACAGAAGATCATCAGAGCATCCAACGACTTAGCTCTTATGGAACTAAGAGTTTCTGAGTCAAGGTCAAAACCAAACTGATGAACATATAAAATTCTACACATGTGAACTAGAATTATTAGACCTAGATGATTAGACTGACCATATTAAAGTTACGACATTGAATAATGTTTTAACTGAACATAGATTTTTAAATGACATTAGGAATTGTTTCAATCGAGTCATTGCACTTTAGCAGACAAAAATGGTATCATTAACGAAACAGGTCACGACTTTCAGAGTAGACTTTTTTAACGGACTGATTTAAATGACCATTAATTTAGAAGTGGAGGTAAGTAAATAATATATTACAGATAACTTTGACTATATTTTCGAACTGACTCGACTAGAGAGCAGGAAAACATGAGACTGACTTCAATAATATCGATTGAGTTATGTTAATAACAAAATGACATTAGAAGCTTTTTAGAGGTTAATTTTTCTGTCAATTTGTGTAATTCGTTTTTAAAACATGTAAATAATGATTAGATTTAAGAGCCATTGATCACAACACAATAATTCAATTTTATCAATAACGAATTTTGTGTTGTTTGTCCATACATTTTTGGTTGTTTTTTTTTGTATTTACGTCAGTTTTGTCCTTGTTTATGGGTATTTTAAAAATTCCAGTTATTAATTTGGTCTAAATGTTAAGCCAGATATTTGATTAATTTTCATCCGTATTTCCTTTGTTTACTATTTATCAATTTGCTTGTTTAGGACTTTTTTAGTATTCATAAATTCAGTATAATAGTTTGCTGTGATTTTATTCAAGTTATAATTCACTTTTATTATCATTTTTTATTTGCCCTCATCGTGCAGGTTCACGTTGATTTTCTGACTATAAATTCTGACGAAAATAGATTAATTACAGTAGGATGACTGTCGTCAAATATATTAAATACATTTGTAAACAGTTTGGACATTGTGAGTAATACTAGTGATTTGTTAATTGTCATCTCTGTACATGTAAACGACCTTTTATAATAAAAATAATTTATTTAGACTTTTGTTTTATTTTTATGCCTATTCTTATAATGCGAAGCACAATGACATCTGTTTTCTACAAAATTATGTAGGTAATAGTTAGTTTGCATTTGAATTTCTCTGAAAATTAGGATAAAATTATCATTAGTATAATGTCAGATAATATGACAAAAATTCCGTAGAAAATAATACACCGTGCCAAAAAGCTAAATAAACATACTGTGACCAAAAGATACATATAAATTCTACAATATCATTTGTGATATAGGTAGTTCATCGAAAGTGTAGCAATAATAGTATAAAATCAATATTTCGCTTTCTCTAAAGGGTCAACGAACGAATGGAATCAAAATGTATAAAAACATGGTTGGTCTACCTACCTACGTCAATAACAATATCACTGGAGATAATCAAGTTTGCGTTGTTTTTGCTACAACAAGCCCTGATGTGCTTGGAATCTTTTTCACTAGAACACATAAAACTACATCACTTCTTTTCTTATTTATTTTTTTAGTAGACCGCGTTGCCAACCGGTCTATCCGCTACTGTGTAGGAGTATCAACGTTCTTAGCTAGCATCCTTGTCATATTATGCAAAAATATATAATGACTAGCTCTTGCCAATAACTTACCATGGCATCATAAAAATTGACCATTTTTACAAAACCGATTTTTCTAAGTCTAATGTGCAATAGTCAGTTACAAAAGACCAAACTGTTGAGGATAAGGATTCATTGGTTCTGTGTGCAAAATCGTTATGTAATGCAGACATTTTGAAGGCAAAACCTGATTTTAATGAAATAAATAAAAATGTGAACAGGTATTCTCTTGTAGGTATTACCGTAATTGGAAAATTGATTTAATTTTATGTTCTTTCTTAAACGTTCGACTAATATTATTAAATACTATTTCAAAAAGCTAGATTACTAGAGTAACGATTGATGATAAATTTATTACGTAACTAGATTAAGAGTAGCACACAATTAATCTTAATTAAAATTGAAAAGCTAGGTGCTAGGTATAATAATTTCATAATCGATTCTAAACAAAGTGTCATTATATCAGACAGATTTGTTATAAAATATCCATGTATGAGTATATGTTTAAAATGTATTAAGGCTTGCCAAGGAAAAACATAAACCGGCTGTTCGCGGGAAAACCAATTCGTGTAGACGACATCTAAATTTGCAGAAACCATTTTATTGAACATCAACTTTAAACTGTGTAGCCGTACGTTCAAATTCGAATGATGAGTTCATTAAAATCACTACTTACTATTATAGAGTTAAACGAGTTCCCAATGTAAATGATGCTTTAAGCTAAAGAGATAATGTTTAAAATTATTTGATTCATTTAAACGGGTTTTTAGTCGCGGATTCTTGTTTACGGCCACTCGCCCGGTAGTGTCAGTGGTTAGTGCATGTATGTGAACTGTGCGCTGGCGCATTTGATAAAGTGACTAACGAAAAATAAGCTACATGTGACAGAGGTCAAACAGTGATAATAGACGTAAACAATAAATTAATTACAAAGTTTTTAAGTAAAACACAGTAACAATGATTTTAACAAGTGAGTATAAATACTTAATATTATATTTATTTAAATCAACAATCGTAGATGAACATGGTTTTACAAGTTCAATTTAAATCAAAATATTTGATCCTTGATTGTAGATTTTATAGCTATGACGATTTTGATTACATTATGCAAAAAGCGTAATCAAGTCTTAAAGTTCAAATTGTTATAATTGGTAATATCGTCATTTATGAAAGTTATTTTCTTATTAATAACTTTATCTTTGAGATAGGTTATATGAACATCTTTGTATGACGTCACGTAAACACACGTTACAAGTGAACGTGCCCTACGCGAACGATGTCGTTTTCTTGATTGGGGCTTTTGCGTCATTTGTATAAAAATTGTTCAAAAACACATAAACATAAACATACATGGCAACAAAATCTTTAAAGATCAACATCTTTAAAGATTTTGTTGCCATGTATGTTGTATTATATTTGTGTAGGTTTTTGATCTCGAAATAAAATAGAAAGTGGAATCTGAGTTGTTTTGTTTATGGAAGTTGTTTCAATTTCCAATGCATAAGGCTAATATTTCGACTGTATCGATGTAGTGCAGTGTTGGGCAAATCAACTAATTTATTCAATCAATTGATCAATCATGATTGATCTAATCATGATTAATTTAGTCATGACTAATTTAATCATAACTAACGAGAACAATCATTAGTCATGACTAAATTCGTTAATCGCAAATCACCAATCATTAGTTCTAATCATGAATGTATGACTAAGCTCGATGCACAGGTGTTGGTACACTACACATACAGGGTATAAGGATCAGCTGACCGAAGTCTCAGACCATTATCTTGAGTAAAGTACTGAAGGAATTAGGTACGGAAATGAAAAAAAATTTTGACTCTGCATACAAAATATTAAAGTCGGCTGCTAATAGAATATAATGTATAGAAAGGCCAAAATTTTTTCTTTTCCGAGAAAAAATTCCTTCGGTCCGTTACTTAGGATGATGATCTGAGTCCATGGTTTTACTTTGGTAAGCCATCCTTTACACCCTATATTATATAGCTTTCTTAAATATATTATTTGTGTTTATAAAGTTCAATACAGTTACACTGAGATGATTAATAAATAAATAAAATAATACAAGTGTAATTTAGTTAGTCTCATAATCGTTAAAGCAATACGATGACATCATTTACTTTTCGAAAAACAAGTAATAAATTACATGATTACAGTCAGATGAGGTACGGGACCCTAAAAACTACTAAAGTTATAGAAGGTGTTACAAAAAACCCCGTTATACTGAAAACCATTTCTCCGTATCATAAGATTTTACCAGGGCATCTATTTATCTGACCACCAAAAAATACTGAATTTTAAACTAAAACACTAAAGTCTAACCTAACCTACAGTAACGTTTTGTGTCCAATTCAGTATTTTTTTAAGAAGCAGAAAAAATATTTTACCTTACCTCGTATTAAAAAATATCAATCATAAATAAATAATCATGATTATTTGATTAAGATTAAAACTAATCAATCGTTAGTCATCACCTCGTGATTAAACTAAATAATCATTAGTCATCAATCATAACTAACACATTCAATCATTAGTCGTCAATCATTAGTTAACTAAATTTTGCCCAACACTGATGTAGTGATTGTTTTTGTTGATTGTTGTGATAGTATGCAAGGATCATCAAACAACTTACCATAATTGCAATATTCTTTACAGGTATAACATTCTGCTGTCTGATGATTGCGGTCCAGTCACAAGACCCATTTTTTGGAAATTATTTTAATCTAAACCGACTATATTTTTCCGATAATTTTCCCTCAATAGTCCCACTTTCAATAGGTCGTGGTGGGATAGACGATGATGCATTACGAAGAGTATTTGGGAATGAACCACCGAGGCAGACAAAACCGACGACCACAGTAGAGATAGAAAAGAGTACTGAGCTAGCTTTTGGTACAAGTGTTGAACAAGTCGATAATTTTGGTAAACAAAATATAATAAGTAGACAAATATCAACCCCAACAATACCGAGTAGACAGACGGCTCAGCAACTTGTTGTGGATAGACAAGATACGCCTCAAAACACACCAAACAGACAAGTCTTAGAAAGACAGCGACCGTACAATGTACCACAAAATAGACCAAGAATACCACAGGAAAGACCGGAGATCTCTCTTGGAAGACCTACGGTAGCAATACCCCAATCGGAATTAAACAGACCTGCGGTTCAACAGATATATTTGGGTGTGCCAAATTCATTGCAAATACCGAGAGATCGGCCTAGCGTTCCGGAGATTTCTCTCAGTAGACCATCAGTGGCTGTACCTCAAAGTGAGCTTCAAAGACCTACTGTACAGTCAAGTTCTTCAACTTTCAACTCACCTGCCCAATCTGCGGGTTTCAACAATTTGTTGTATTCCGTAACCAACTTCGGAGTTAATTTGATGAAGGTAAATTTTTTTACTACTCTAAGGCAGAATGCCCGTCGCAATACTCTTGCAGAAATAAAATAGAATTTGTATTTTTAAAAGATTATTAATTTTCCTCAATAAAATATTGTAATATTAATCAATCAATATGTCATTTGGAAGTTGCATATCAATTTTGCGTCAATATTAATATTTATTTCAATTCTTGAAGATTGCCTGCTTTGGTCACATATTGTATTAACAAAGCGGCTGCTAAGTGATTGGTCTCGGGTTTAATTTTCAGACCACTCATCATTTTTGTATTCTTGGTTTCAGAACATTGATACAGTACATTCTGGTAATGCACTACTGTCTCCATTCTCAATCACTTCACTCCTGGCTTTATTGCAACAAGGAGCATATGGAGAAACTGAAGCACAAATAACAAACGCACTGCATATGTCGCGCGAGAGTACGGCTTCTTCTTATGCTCGCGTTACTGGAGATATAAAAGTAAGGAACACGTTTACACGAGTTATATTAAAATATCATAGAATGAGATTACATGTTTGCTTTGTATGTTCAATGATTCAAATTATGGAATTAGGCTTACTTCTGTAGATAATAATGGGATTAATAAAAGTGGAACTGCGAAAGTAAAAAATTAAAGTTCTGTGAGTATTTTCTGCTTTTATTGAAAACTAACAGTTATGTTATTTTTAAAACATTGTCCTTAACACATTAATGTTTGTCCTTGGCAGTCAAAGACTTAATATAACCTTTTCGTCTATAGCTATAGCTCTAGTTACGAAATTTTAGAGCTCTAGTGAGCATTTGGACATATAAAACTTTTTCTATGATCATTTTCCAGAATCGCAGCTCCCGTAACGTTCTGAAAGTAGCAAACAATGTGTTTATAGCTGATGCTTTTGCTGTGAATCGAGACTTCAAAAACAGAGCGTCTCAGAGTTTCTATAGCGACGTCTCCCGCCTGAGCTATAATAGGCCCGAGGAAGCGGCTCGACAGATCAACACCTGGATAGCTTCCAGAACAAATAACAAGATCAACCAACTTATTGCACCAGGTAAATACTAGATTTTTTAGCAACTCTAGATCAGACAGATTGTTATGGAAATTTCAACCATCTGTATTATATTTTCAAAATTCCAATTCAGTCTAAAGGAAAAATTGGGGTGTCAAAAACTAGACGCAAAATCCATTTAGGGCCCATTTTTCAACCATCACACTTAATTCTTAACTATATAGAATAAAATTGACATTTGAAAGTTTATAGTATAGAAAAATTTTAAAGTCAAAGTAATTCCTCAGTTAAAATTTATTTGTCGTAGGAAAAATCGGCCCTAATGGTTTAAAAAACCAAAAACATCTGGCTAAATTTGGGTACACTATAAGTACAGAAATAATTATATCTACTTACGTTACTAATTATGTGTTTCTTTATGAAAGCCGTGGCTTCCCAGGGTTCAAATGAATCATAAGTTCAATTCCTTAGTTAACCGAGGTAAACAGATATTTATTGGGTCTTTCCAATGATGTCTTTAGGATTCTCACTGATGATGGCAAAAGAGATTATTTTGTTTAAAAATACATTATTATTTACGACCCCAATAATTATAACATTATATTTAACTTAGGTACCTACTTATAATCTCACGTCATAATATCTTATTTTATATTCAGCTAAAGGATCCTTCTTAAAGGTTTTGTTGTTTTTCGTTCTATATTTAGACATTAAAAGGAAGCTTCTAATCATCATAATATTCTTATTTTGATTATAATCTTTAATTTTTTATAAGAATTAATTAAGTTTTAATGAATAAAGAAACCCAAAGGCGTGTTAGTTATTTTGAGCTCTCAGGACGAGTCATGTTATGCTCACGATATTTTTCTTTTTCTTACTACTCATGAGAACTCCGAAAAAGATGCCCCTTATTCATTTATTACTCATGTATGTCACCACGAAATTTTAACTCATTTCACTTTTATATTATTTATCATCATTCTTTACAGAATCTATTACTCTTCTAGTACCATGTACTTAGTAATTCTTAAATACTTTTTGCACGTCATTAGCTATTGGTTAAATTATTCCGTTTACTGTACTTTATATATATAAATAGGATTATAGTGGACGATACCCAGTAGTGACGCATTTGAACCTGTTTCTTATTCTCGATGTTTATTTAGAGAGGCAGTCCTTTATAAAAAGTGCACCTGCTCCTTGTAAACTAATATAAAATTCTTTGTCAATTCGATGGCATATCAAGGCCTTTATTTACATTCTTCAAAGTATTATAGGGATTTATTTATTTATTTTGGTTGACTGCGTATTGCTCAAAATTTTTAACAAGGAAACAAGAATTATGCAGATTGTGGGACCGAAAATCATTAGGTATTACAATATAAGGTTAAAATGTTATTGATAAAATGCGTTTACTATAAGAAGGGAGAAACGGTCGGGGAAAGTAGGCTTGAAGCTACGTTATTTTGAAATTCTCAATTATAGTAGTAGCATAGACTGAACTAAAACAGATTGATAGATTTTTAGCTAACACGAAGTTCTTTACGTATTGGATTTTGAGTACTTTCTTGTGTTACCAATCCAAAACATGATAGTATAAGGTAAATTCTACTATTTCCAGGTGCTCTAAGTAGTAACACGCAGATGGTACTCGTGAACGCTATTTACTTCAAAGGTCTGTGGGAGGTGCCGTTTAGAGTTGAATCAACTGTGCCTCGGGAATTCCAACTCAGTAGCGGACAAATAAAAACGGCCCAGTTTATGCGGACGCGCAGGATGTTTAAGACCGGTATGGATCCGACTACTAATGCTAGAGTTATCGTGTTGCCCTTCGAGGTAAGTTGTTATTAAAATATATTTTAAACGGTTTATGATGGTAATATAACTATAGGTAACTACTTCGATGATCGAGAAATTGCAGATCCGTAATACTGACGACGGTTACGGGTTCGATTCCCGGGAATCATATTATTAGAATTTTCAATTTTAAAATAACTAGTAACACGGAGTATGGAATTAGATACATTCCGATTCAAACATTCAGCCTGCTAAATGAAGCAACTGTAACGATACGGATGTTGCCGTTTATCCGGAAAAGTTTTGTACCTGAATAAATATTTATTTATTTAAAACAAGTAGGTAATTAATTCATCATTGTATTTTTATTACTGGTTAATGATTATTTATAGTAAAATTAACAGAATTGTAGAAGCTATCTTTGAATTATAAAGAAACCTACTAATTTTTCCTGATCTCTGTATATCTTTTGGACTCATCGAATTGCCAAAAAATTTATGCAAAATTAAAAAAAAAATGTTAGTTAAGTAAATAAAGCGCAAAATGACAACAAAAACAATTCATATTTTGTAATATTACACTTGGGGTTACACAAGTACAAGATCAGTAGTTTTCCTACGCTATTAACCTCTTGAGTGCCGCTATATGAGACACAATAGTTTTCTATCATTGTGTCTATATGTTTATACATTGTGTCTCGCGTAGATCTACGTTCCGGCGTACCACGGGATAAACGACCTACCGATTAAACGACCTACCTACCGACTATTTAGGTAATTAATGTTTAATTTATACTTTTCCAGCGTGAAGAGTACCACCTAATGGTGATCTTGCCGTCGCAACTTGTGGGTATCAGGGGCACAATAGCGTCGCTGACTGATGCGAGACTGCTGAGCTACCTCAGTTTCTTACCACTTGACACCGAGCTCGAGTTGCCCAAATTCACAGTCAGGGCTGACACAGATTTGAAAGTTATTTTGCAAAGCGTAAGTTTGTACTTTTGTATTACAATCAGGTTCACTGAGTAGTCTTAATGATATTTTTTTGTTTATTGTCATTTGTGGTACGGTAATGAGGACTGCCGTTGCTGTTGTAGCTAGATGGCACTAATGTAGTTAGGTAATGATGTTTTGTTTGTCCAATCATCGTAGTTGTTGTGAATTGAATGTTCCCTGGCTTGACACTAGGAAATTTTTATAGTGTTACCTGTGTAAGTGTGTACCTTAGTTATTCTTATCGCTACTGGCGGTGGATCTACACATTATAGTTCTCATTGCCAGACTTCAGTTTAGTCCCGCCACGTGACACACAAACTACTTAAAAAAATATACCGTCTTGTGTATTTTATAGTTCATTTTTCCTGAAAATAAAGAACAACAACACAGAACAACACAGAAAATAATTAGGTACTACGGAATTAAGATTTGTCAAGGTCAAAAGACAATTGATAGAAATTAAATTCACTTGGACAAGATCAAGAACACTAGTTCCCTGAATTAGGGTTCCGATCCTTATTCCAGATTAGCTAAGTTCTAATATTGTTTGTAATAAATTGAGGCAGTCTTCAATTTTGATGTGTTAAATTCGGTCAAGTCGCAGGTATGTCTGCTTTTGCATAGCAAGATAATACTTTGTAACATTTTCCTTATTAAATCTTGAAATTAGGAACGTTTTTGTTGTTGAATACTGACAATAATACTGTTTTTTTGGTTGACGTCAGTTACTGTTGTATGTCAGTGACATAATAATAACATGTTATAATCTGCGTTTGAATTCATAAATTGAATGACATGTCCAAAAAATGCATGGTTATTATCTAAAATTGATGTCTTTAAATAATAGCGAATAAATCTAGTGACAATACACAGTGACGTAGCTTGACAGGGAACGCGGATCGCCCCATCAGTTAGATATAGTTCTTTCTACCTATAAAAATCATAAATTTCTGGCAGCGAGCATAACCGCCACTGTTAAAATAATCTAGATAACTACATGAGGATAAGCAAATTAAAATTAATTAAAAATTAATATAAATTTTGAAGACGTGCTTTCGGAGGTTGCAAGGTGTCAAAGTTATAAGGAAGTAAATAAATAATAAAACGTAAATGATTATTACTTCTTATTTTAAAAGTTTCGATTGAGTTTTGGGGTGACACCTACAAAATCCGCCCCGGGTGCCACCTATGCTAGCTACGCCACTGACAATACAGGCAAAGGTACATAGTATGTAATGATCAACATTTTCATAGTGGAAGTATATAAGGAAAATGTTGGAGGTGTATTAAACAAAAAACATAACATCACGCGTTTTATTCCCGAAAGAGTAGGCAGAGGTGCACATTATACCACTGTACAATGTAACACCCACTTTTCAATATTTATGTTATGTAAGAGGAGGTGAGCTTATTGCCAAATACCGGGTACAGCACAGTTCCAGACTCCGTACTCCTATTGAAAATATTAAAAAAAAAACCAGTAGTACTTTGCCCGACCCGGGAATCGAACCCGAGACCCCCTTGCCCGGCAGTCGCACTTACGTACACTCGGCCGACGAGGCACTGTATTAACTCGTCGAGTACCGGTTTTGCAGACACAATTATAGAACAATAGGTTGCGGTCACCGGTGACCGCTTGGTATTTGACAGTTTAATTTACATTTTGTATTATTTTTACAGATGGGCATAACAACGCTGTTCAGCCGATTAAGCGAGTTGGCCGGTATCGGATCTTATCAAACCCAGTCACCGCAGATATCGTCAGCTTTACATTCAGCCATACTGTCTATTGATGAGCAGGGAGGCTCTGCAGCTGCCGCGACAGCTTTCGCAGCCGTCGCGTTATCTTATGACGATCCTTCTGTGGTGTTCAAGGTCAACCGACCCTTCATTGCCGTACTATGGGACAACAAGAGCTCCCTACCCCTATTCATGGCAAAAATCGAGGATCCCATATACTAAAAGACTCGTAATAAACTACTACAATACTCATTACTAAATTAAACTTAAGTATCAATAATTTAAGAAAATAAGACACATATTTTATAATAATGACTATTTATAACAAAAACATAATTGTATGTAGAATTGGATCTAGTCTAATTTGTTATTAGAAAATAAAATTATAAGCGTAAAGTAATTTTATTTAAGTCTTATTTCTTTTTCTTAAATAGGTTGATGAACCAATCGTCGGCGAATATTCTTAGTTTTCCTTTATAGTAGGTTTCGATTTCTTGAAGGGAGATTCCTTCTGTTTCCGGCATGAAGAAGTAGAGGTAGATGGTGCCTACGTATGCAAAGGCAGCGTACGTGGCGAAGGCTCCTGTCAATCTGAAGTGTGTCTCCAAGTTTATGAGGGTCTTGGTACCGATGAAAGTGACTACATAATTCCAAGCCGCTCCCCAGCCTTGTGCTGAAGCTCTACTCCTAGAAAAATAAAATTGTACATATTATTTTCAACGAAACTTATGAGTTAAAGTGAATATCATGTAACATTGATTGGATCTTGATATTCGATAATAATATTGAGAATTTCTTTCTTTAAACTTATTAAATTCATATTAAAACTATCACCTTACCTGAAAGGAAAGACCTCGCCAAGAATGATCCAAGAGATGTTGAAACCAGTGCACACGGTGAGTATGTAGAAGAATATCAAAGGAACCATACTCTTCTCTTCTGGAAACGTCGTGGAGTCGTAGGAGAACACCTTGTCATCTAGTTGGGTGTGTGCGTATACGCTAAGGCCAGTACAGGAGATAGCCGTGCCAAGCATAGCTGTGATACCCAACTTTCGTTTGCCCAAAGATTTTATAACGCCAATCACTGTGATGCTCGCTAGTAAAGTTATAACGCCCACCATTACCTGAAATAAGTTGGGTTAGTGTAAATACATCCATACGTAAGACAACATCCTTATAAATGATCCATTTTTCTACAGTTATGTTATCAGCCCTGTAAAAATAAGCCTTTATATTCATATTTTATCAGTTACTTTCTTAACTTGAAAAACCGAGAACTCATATTTAATGAACTTGAAAATTCATTATCTTATCCCCAGTGTTTACGAGCCGACGGATTACCTGATGGTAATCAATCGATGCCGCCCGTAGGTACCCGAAACACCAGAGGTGTTATAAGTGCGTTACCAGTCTTTTAAAGTTCAGGAATTTGAGGATTGTTGAGGATTTGGGGTTTGGGGAGATGAAGAGGTTGGGGAGGAGGTAATTGGGCCTCAGACGCAACACAACCCTAGAATTGTTTGACGTCGGTTTTCTGTGTGGCCGTGACATTACGCCAGTCGAACCGGAGGTAAAAAGGAAGTGGAAAAGAAGTAGGAAGTAGGACTATCCACGAAGCGCAATGTTGCGTCACTCACTCGTCATCCAAATACACCTATCGTCATTTGTAGGCGGTATGTATTCATCAAATGACGTGTCGTAGTCAGTAGGCCTTAATCATTTTAAATGGACTTGACAAGAGTTTCAGTTAATGATAGCCGTAACCGCAAACACAAACGAGATATGAAACAATCCATTGTGTTTTATTCTTGAAAAACATTGTTAGCAAGTAAGTAAAGATATTATGACAATAGATACGTGTAAGTATGTGATATTTTAAGCCAAGTAACAAAGGCTAGGCACTCGCTACTGACGTCAAAAGCATAATTTGCTCGGTAATGTAAAAATGTGCGATTTTTACAAACAATGAGAAACATAAAAGACGCTGTTCTGAATACGGTTGCAAAAAAAATCGGTGGATATACATTTTTGTTTGTTTAAAGTTACTCAAAGATGTCTGCTTTTAACTCTGCAACAGGTTGAGATTACAACAGTCTTATCAGTTAGAATTTGACCGTAACGGTTGTGAAATTATTGCGAGAATTATTTTGTTTCAGTTCATCTCTCCCTGTCTACCTCATTGGGGAATATAAGACGATAATGATGATATTTGTCTTTGATTGCTTACCACAATATTCTTGCTATCATCAGCCATGCCCATAGCTGAGCAGACGTTCACCATGTTAGGCTTGATGGGGGTGAGGCCGCTCATCACGTAGAATGTGAAGTACAACATCGAAAGACACAACGGCCTTAGAGTCTCCTTGCAGAGCATCACTATATTAAATTCCACGAAGAATCTGCAAAGAAAAGCATGTTCTTTATTACGATTTCAAAAGGTTTTGCAAAAACTGTAGAGGATTTTTATTTTATTTTTTTCCCTGTCGACAAGGAAAAAGTTTTGCAGGTACTGGAAAATATATGCAAAGTCAAGGTACATTTACAGGACGTACCTACATTGTGGGTGACGAACGTGGCAGATTTTATTTCAAAAGTTATTGCAATAAAGAGGTATCATGTAAAATTAACAGGGGATCGGTGTTCTAAATGACATAACATGTACTATGAGTAGTAGTAGTATGTAGTATGTCGTATTATGTGTAAAATAAATATGCACCAGTCTTTTGTCATGCTATACCTATGCTAAAAGCTGTCAACGCATCGCAATCCGAATCATATATCTTCAATAAACTATCATGTTTACCTTCTAATACAGTTCATTTTAGAATGATTACATTCTGACTCTGCTTGGCCCTTCTTCCAACAAATGACACAGCCATCTAGGTTCTTAGAGTAGACCACTAGTTCGTCAAATTCTTCCTTAACATTGTCTGCTGTAGTCCACCCACGAAGGAAACACAAGGATTTAAGAGCGTCTTTCTCTCGACCTCGAGATAGTAGCCAAACTGGTGTGTCTGGGACCTGGAAAATAACATTTACATTTTTCTATCAATGAAGTACTGTAAGTATCATAAAGCAGGGTTTAGAGTGCAAAAGTCCTATGATAATTATATTTTTTGGTATCAATATTACAAAATGGGAGTAAAATTTAGATAGAAACAGGGTTACAACAGAACAAGTATTACTTACGGCTCCAATTAACACAAGCAGCATTGATGTGAAGGGTATGGAGATGCAGACGATGGCTGCAACACGCCATGTGACCACGGAGCCGAGGAAGTACATCGCAAATACGCCGATGGATAGGAATAACTGGGTTACGGTACACAGGGCACCTCGCACTGATGGCTCACTGAAATGACAAAATCAAATACAAACACATTAATGTACCTTATGATTTTTAAAAAGGCATAAAACAAATGAAATATCAAAATTTTGAATGAATATTAGGTTCAAAACCATTTTTACCTGATTTCGCTTACGTAAGAGTTAATAGGTGCTTCCATGATTCCAGTTCCAATGCCTAAAAAAGCATTCCCAATGAATAGGACTGGTACATTCCATGCGAAGTACATGATGATCCAAGCCATGACATGAGGAAGGTTGACTAGGAATGTGGCCTTTTTTCTACCAATGTAGTCTACAATCGGGCCTGATATTACAGCTCCAAGTGGCTGCGTCAGGAATGAGAGACTACCTAAAGTGAAAAATGATATGTTTTTTAATAATTTGTATATTATTAATATGCAGTGAGCATTTCTTTGATTAACTAAATAACCCATACCCTGGAAATAAAATGTTCCGGGGATACAAAAATATATGGGCACGATATGTTTTCTTACCAAACCATGATGCCTGAGTGTCTGTGAATAAGAGTCCTGTCTTCGCATTGAGTAGGTCGGGTATGACTATAGTGGCGAAACTGATGGCCATACCCAGATCCAGAAGAAGAAGGTTCGGAGCCATACTGGCTATTAGCTGAAACAATGTCGTGTCATTATAAGTTGGCAGATGACTTGGCAAGGAGACAGTGGTTCCATCTTGCACGGTACAATTCTAAGTGGAATTCATAATTTGGTCTTGTGAGTCTGACAGTAATGCAAGGTTTGTAAACGCATCTACAACAGACAAGTAAGTCAATTATTATGTTTTCGGCTTACTCACGTAATGATTTGACGTGGAACTCGACTAGTTTCAAGCCATGCTAGAGACTTATATTCATGAGCAGCATTACGCGACCCGCGACGTGGCGACTGTCGCGCTGCTACTGGCTACTCGAGTTTATTTAGTATGTCTCACGAAAGTTACAATACAAAGACAAGTAAGTCCTACATATATTTTTTTTACAACGGGGGATACCTTCAAACGGCGCCGAGCCTTTGGGGAGAAACACTAGGGAGTATGGGATTTTCCTCACTAAAACCGGGTGGCCAGCCTCAGAACCGAAACACCTATAGAAAACACCGGGTCCTCTAACAGACCTGCCCCGGAGCCCCCACAGTACAACATCTGTTGCAGCACATACCTAGGGAGACGCGCGTCTCCCTTGAACCTCGCTGAGCAGTTGCATGACAGCACGTGACTACTGTGTTACCGTCTGAAGCCACTGGGTAGGCAGCTACAGTCCCCAATCTAAGCACCCGTAGCCCCAAACCTAGGTATAATCCTAACTATATACCAAGGATATCCTTGGCCACTAATTTGATGTATGTGTAGAATTTCTTTCTCTAACCTAGGTATCCTCTTTTATAATTATTTGGTTAAATAAAATTTACCATAATGTAGCAGCGGAACACGTTTAGAAGTATCTCATAATCAGTTGCAACATGTGAGTGGCTTTTGTACTGAGTTATACCTATAATATCGTTGAATAACGATATCTACTATCGCATATTCTTAATAGTTAAGCTTACTAAGGATTGAGTACATTTTAATGCATAATGTGGTGCATAATGCATAAACCATCCACGTGATCTCATTTGAAATTTTAATAAAAATTCGATCTCTTTTAATTTATAGGGAATCCCGTATGTTTGAATGGTACGTGAGTACATTAGCATAGAAAAACAACTAAGTGACGGTCAAATGTTATGTATATTGGAAAACAAGAATAAAAGAGCAATGGCGATAAAATTGGTCACGTGTAGCACAAAAACATTAGAAGAAATAGAGTAATATATCAAGTTAAATCAACTTCTCTGTAGTTATGAAGTGTAATAAATTATCAGGTACACACGTACCTATAAAATAAAGGCTACGGGTGTAGTACACATTGGATTAAAACGTCATTTTTGTATTGTTGATCTAAAAATGACAGTTTTTCTGTGTAGACCGGTGTCAGGGCACTTCTACTGACCTATGTTACAGTGTCAAAACACAAAAGACACCTTGAATGAAATAAAAACATTTGTGCTTAGGTTTTAGGTAATAATCAAATCAAGCTAATTAAATTAAAAAATTAAATAATATTAAAGAGTGACTTTCTCATCACTAATCATCAGGAGGGAAAATGAGTTTTACTGACTAAAATCCACCGCAGTCCTACTTCTGCCCTTCAACCGGGAGCCCCGGTATCCCGTTAAGTCCTCCGCGACTCCGTATCGGCATCAGCCCTATTGGGTCCCATCAGTGGTGGTCTGATGGCGCTTTCAGGCGCGTACGGAACGCGACGCACCGTAAGCTCGGGTCTGTTTCTACCCATACTTGCCGTGCGCAGGCCCCTGCTTACGGTGACCGAAGATCGTCCTGTGATCCCCAACGCTCGGAGTGTCCTTAGCGACAGCTGGGTTGTGAGGAGGCAGCGCTTCGCTGCCTCACGCGCCCCGCTCCCTCCTTAGCTAGCATGACTGCTTCGCAAAAGGAAGAGACGGCATCCCAGTCCTCCTCGCTCCACATCATGACCCGGACTAGGACCGGACGCGAGAGGTCGCCGTCACCGATCACGTCCCTGAGGGCACGGCGGTGCTCAGCCCACGCAGGACATGCTCCCACCATGTGTTCCACCGTGTCCTCAGGGCGGTCCTTGCAGTGATGACATTCCTCGGTGTTTCCTCTTGCTCTATCAGACACAGGAACCTCCCGAAGCACCCATGTCTAGTAAGCACCTGTGTCAGGCCATAGGTGAGGACGCCATAACGTCTGTCAAGCCACTCCATAAAGAGGAGACTTACCGCTGCAATGGCAGCGAGCCCAGCCCGTCGTTGCTGCCATTCCGCCATGAGATCGCGCCTTGATTATACGACGGAAAATAGTGACTTATCTTAGTGTCACAATTAAAGTAGGACTAACAATGGTAGGAATCTAAGAACATCAATGGTTTTTTGTTTTTTTTATATTTTATTTAAGTATATAGGTACTTTCCGCACTTTGTTTTATTTTCAGTTTTAATGTTAATTGGTTTTTAAATAACCTATTATATTAGAGACACAATCAACAGTGCGTAAACGAAAAGACTAAAAAAAAACAGAAACAAAAAACCAAGGAACAAATCCGGTAATCGCGATTAGGTTTTTTGTTTTTCTGCTAATTGAACGACCACGATTTTTTTTCACCAACCAGGCTACAATATTTTTTTTTCGAGATAAGTCAAATCTTTATTATCGCTTCTACTATTCTATATATATTTTTTTTTTTTGAACGTTGCCCCACATTTGGATTTTCTCCTGTGTCGTGGGTGCATTTACAAACATACAAGTTCACATACACAATGACACCCAGACCAGAAACAACAATTTGTGGATCACACAAAGTATTGTTCCGTGCGGGAACCGAACCCGCGACACGTTGCACGGCAGCCGGTTGCCCAGCCACCGCACTGTGCAGTCAATAAAAAAATGCTTTACATTAAATAGGAAGGAACCATTAATAGTGCTTACAATTGTGTTATTTAAATAAAGTATTGCTTCATTACATATAGGTATGTATGTATAAAAATTATTTGAAAACATATGTTATTTGGCAATTTATTTATTTATCCCTGAAACTTCATTGAGTATCAATACGATGATTACGGCAACGAGTACAATGCACTTGGCATTGTACTCGTCCAAAACATGAACCGCTGTCATGGTGATGATCGATTACTTCAGCTGATTATCCAAACAATGTAAACATTGACTGTACAGTATAAATACTTACTACAATATATGTATATATGGTGATTCACGGGACAAGAAATGATCTTGTTGTGATTATTTGAGTCGATTCCCGGGCCGGGCAAAGTATAGCTGGGTTTTTAAAAAATTCTCAGTAGACGCACGGAGTCTGGAATTGTGCCCGGTATATGGCAATAGGTTTACCCTCTACGTGGGACTCATAACATAAATAGTAAAAAAGTGGGTGTTCCATTGTACAATGGTATAATGTGCACCTCTGCCTACCCCTTCGGGGATAAAAGGCGTGAGATTATGTTATGTCCTCGTACCTCTTATGTCGTTTACAAATATACCCCCTTACAACATTCCCAGAATTTTTAGAATTCAAAGCTTGGACCAACAATTTGGGAGACCACGGCCAGTCATATGTCAACACTTATAGCTGAACAACAAGCTACAAGTAGTCAAAGGGTAATAGAATTTTTGACAATATTAAAAAATGTTAGAGGGTCGAGGCAAGTAACTTTCATTGATTGGATTGGATTGGCATTGGTTGCCGAAATATCAGGTGATGAAGTATTGCGAAAACGCATGTTATTGGGTTTATTATAGTAAAGATAATTAGGTATTGGACACAAAATAAATAAATAGGTACTCACTTGTGCTGATACAGATCTTATCCTACTCACAGGCACTGGGACATTTTTCATATCTGCTACTACGTATACCATTTTTAAATTATTTACACTAAATAATAACGAACTTATTTACAATTAAAAATTATTTAAATACTTAAAATCACACTATCATATTTGTAAATGTTTGAAAATAAAATAAATATGGATGACATCTCGAACGCGGGAAAATATTATTGCTTTTTTTTATATCTTCGCAGGGCAGTACACGCTTGCCGCGTTCAGCCAAGGTGTGTTGACTGTCCTTCTTGAGACAAAACGTGAATTATTTAACGGACCGATACTTACTGAATCATATTCAGTGTTGCTTTCGGTTAGTAGATAATAAAATGTTGTTCATTAATTTATTTAAAAAAATAATTAGTTAGCATTTAAGCAGACAGATACATGTTTAACAAAAGATGCATTTCATGTCAAAGTATACAATGCTGTTAGTACTTAATACCTAAATGATATTTAAAATAAAAATTTCCATAATCACCATTGGGAGGTGAACTTTAATTAGTTTTTAATTATGCTTCATTTAATTTAAATTAGAAACAAGAGATTCGTGGAAGCGAGTGCCAGTATTTTGTTTAAAGTTACAATTTTGTCGTACAATAAGTATTTTACAGAGCCTTAACCCAACCTATTTACCTAAGACAGTGCAAATAACTTAAAAAAATAGTCGTAGAGAAACAAACTGTAAAAGGTAATAATTCTTTTATAAACTACGTTTAAACTGTCAAACACCAAGCGGTCACCGGTGACCGCAACCTATTGTTCTATAATTGTGTCTACAAAACCGGTACTCGACAAGTTAAAGAAATCGTCTTCAACCCCCTCTTTATTGGAAGGCGATTAATTAATATATTAAAACCTCTTAAGTGTACACTTTTCTGAAAACCACATCAAAATCGGTTGAAACAATCACGAGCAAATTTTTTTTTATGGAATAGGAGGCAAACGAGCCGACGGATCACCTGATGGTAAGCGATCAGCGCCGCTCATGGACACCCGCAACACCAGAAGAGTCACAGGTGCGCACAAACATGGTTTTTGAAGTCGGTTAAAAATAATCAAAAAACAGTTATTACATTTCTTTTTAAATGACTTCTTATATAAAGGAATATAAATCTAATTAATACTGACTGTTAATTCTTTGTTTAGATATATGCTCACATAAAGACTTACCTAATTAATATTATAATACCTATCGTTTAATTTATGTTGTTTTTATTGAAAGTAAATTAATATACAGAAGTGACACCTAGTAATGTTTCTCTATCCTTTAACTAATAATTTGTGTATAAATAAATAAAATCAATCCAGACTAAAGTAATTACAAGAAGTAATATTCTTAGCAACATCATCAACAGCCTATAAATGCCCACTGCTGAGCAGAGCCTCCTTTCACACGGAGAACGTTTGAGCATTAATCACCAAGCTTGCTCAACGCGGGTTGGCGATTTCAAACTTATAATTAGAAATTATAAGTCCAGGTTTCCTCACGATTTTTTCCTTCATCGTTTGTCAGTGGTGTCTAAATAATCAAAGAGACTTTATCATTAGAATCATAGAGAATGATCATAGAGATTACATATAACTCGGAATAAGTTACATTGGTACTTGCCGTTGGTAGGTTTCGAATCCGCACCCTCATGCATGAGAAGCGGGCGGCTTAAACCTCCGGGCCACCACGACACTTCCAATGTACCGACACCAAGTAATACTTAATGTTGATTTATTTTTTAAATAACGTCATTATTATTTTATGAATGAACGGGGTGGTTTTTAGTCAGTAAGAGTCTGACACTCCCTCGCGCCTCACCCAGGCGGGAGCAGTCATTCGACGATTTTATACCCTTAAAAAAAACCATATGGACAATACTTATTTCAAAAAACATTCCCAAATTACTTAAGGCGCATTAGAGCTAATTGTCGTTATACATTAAGTGCGTTTTCAGCTTTTTCAGGATTACGAATTTGAGGATTGTTGGGGATTGGTAATACTCACTAGACGAAATACAACGCACGCGTTGTTTCACGTCGGTATTCTGTGATGCCGTGGTGTCACGCCGGTCGAGCTGGCCCATTCGTGACGGAACATGACTCTCCCCCACATTGCTCTACGTTTGATAATAACATTCAAGTATTAATTATTTTCAAGCTATGCTAGAGGCTTATATTCATGAGGACCATTCAGCGACACACGAGAAGTCCTGTGTGTCGCGCTTCTACTATATTAATTTAGCTAGCATGAAAGTTATAATTTATTTATCTAGTTTAAAATTGGAAAATGGTATGCAAAGTAAAAATGTCGATAGATATCCATTTTATTGCACTTATTCAAAAGTATGGAAATTCATCGATATTTCAGGTAAATGCTACATTTGTGTCTTTTTCCCCTCACCCTAATTAACTTACCAATTCGACCATGACCTCGTATTTGATGATTTGTATTTTTCCTTAAGTGCATGGGAAGTGCTCGTTCGTTGACTAAATAAATGGTATATTGATAATGGGCTCAATTAAACGCATCCTTAATCGATGAGTCTGCTTGAAGAGATCGATTTGATGAATGAAGATGAAATGAAAAGTCGATTAATTGCTAGTTTGATATATATTTTCTAAATTTAATTAAAATAGTCAAACAAAATAAACTAATGGAAAATTTATAGGAAAAATTGAGAAGTTTTATATTCTCTGTTGTAAGGTGTTGCCACCTTTCATAAAAATTGCCATTGTCAATAAAAAATAAAATATAGTGATAATATTGGCTATTGTTATTCACTCACAGTACTTGTTCCCAAGCTAATTAAGACATTATGATAATAATTTACCTAAATATAACAAAAATGAATTAAAATACACGTGAGGTAACCACGTGGATTTAGCAGCAGCCGATATACTTACACTAAATTCTATATTAACTAAATTAAATGTTTAATTGATTGATACTTAATGACTTGTTTTAGTTCAGAGGTGAAAGCCATGAACAGGACACTTGTATATACTTAGTTATGTGGTTAATAGAACGGAATAATAAAACTAAACTATCTACTTACTATTAGTAGACCAGTAAGTTTTGTTGATACATGGTTGCGGTTCAAAATAATAAAGAGTAAGTTCAAAGTTGGTATAAGTGTGATAAGAGGTGCTTATACTAAATCTAGTACCTAGGGTTTCGGGTCTAGATGTCATGTGAATGTGTATGTAAACGCACTCACGACATAGGATAAAATCCGAGATGCCCGATGCTCGGGGGCAAAATTTTTAAAATAAAAATTAAATAAAAACTATTTAACACGAAATGAACACGAACCAAAAGTGAAACATCCTGCTCGGCTTTTTCCTGGCTGCAATGGAAACAACGAGGATATATTCGTAGATAACACTTTTAAAAGAATATTATTTCTTCAATAAAGGTTACATACTGATATTCTGAGCTATGTCAATGCAGAGTTACCATAAATATAATTATGATTACCTGTTGCTATATCCTTATACCTGACCCACTTTATGTTATCAGGTAGAAAAATCTGTAGGTAATTTGGCTGGCTTAATTCCAAGTAAATATATATTTTTTATCAGTTTTATAAGCCGTATGGGTTAGGTACTGTAACCCATACGGCTTATAAAATGTCTTCACATTATTATAGCCCGATTTTCCGACGCTGGAAATGTTTTGCAAGTCATTTGCACCGAAATTTTGAATCAAAGTTGGTGCATATTTATAAGTGTGAAGTCAATTCGTATTTTTATGAGGCGGCAGGTAAGAGTTAACCATATTGAATTTTATTTGAGGAAATTAGCTACACCTTTTTTAGAGAGTTACATCACAGACGATAAAAGTTTGAAAGTTCGTTTACCTACGTATTTATACATCTGTTGGTGGGAAAGAAAACAGCTCGGAAAAGGAAGTGTTTATATATATTTACATATATACTCGTAAAAAGAATGAAGTTGAGGGAAATTGTTGAAGAAAATAAAACCAACAAGCAGAAAGAAGAAATCAATGGGTAGTTATAATAAGTATAGGGGAAAGAAATCATGTCAGTCGGTCTTGATGTAGTGACAGGTCTTATAACCAATTAAAAATATTTGAAATGATGTTGCATATAAAATTATGTGTCCTTAATTTACATAACAATATTTAAGTACCTACGTCTTTATGTAGTTAAGTACGTGACTGGTAAAATCCTATTCGCATTTCAGCTATGAACGTTTAGGTACTGTGTACAATAGTGTCTACAATTGAAATGAAGAACACCTAATTAGTAACACCGATGATCGTGATGAATAAAAAACTACAAGTCATTTGTTAAAATTTATAAAGGAAGCTTTTTATTAAATAGTTTGGCAAATTTTTTATGCCTTGGTTTCACAAAAGGGTTCATACCTACAAAATTTATAATTCATGTACCTATGGCAGAAGTTGTAATTACACGAAACATACATGGAATAACAATGAATGTATCGCGAAATAGATTGTAATTTATTGATGTCGAATAAAATTCACTTTGTTTTTGGAAAATATTTTTTATGTGATTATCACAAAACTTCATACATTCGAAGTAAACGAAATTATAAAACACTAAGAAATAAGATCCTAGTCTTAGGATATGAAGGTGTGTATTTGCGGTAGTTGTGACTTCTGAATCAATACAGTTTATGACTGCGGTGTAAAAGTTATAAATATTTTATTGTAATTGAAAATCAACAAGTTACAGTCGTTCCATTACTAACAAAGTACTAACAATGTTTTGATAAAATGTTGTTATTTGTTTTGTTGGGTGAGACATTTTTTATTATATTCTCTGTGATGCTTCTGTTCTCTCAGTAGCTAATTAATTCAACAAATTTCAAAAATGAGTTAAACAGACGTGTGAACAAATGAAGTAATAAATAAGGGACGAATAAACATTTTTAGATTGATCACAAGTAATTTAGGATATTGAAGCGTTGGAGAGCTGTGCTTCGGCACGAATGGGCCGGCTCGATCGGAGTGATACCACGCGTCACAGAAAACTGACGTGAAGCAACATCAACAACTGAATCTCCAGTAGTCCTCAAACTCATAATTCTCAAAAGGCCGGTAACGCATTTGTAACGCCTCTGATGTTCCAGGTGTCCATGGGCGACGCCGATTGCTTACCATCAGGTGATCCGTCTGTTCGTTTACCGGCTTATCCCATAGAAAAAATATTTTGTATTGAATCAGGAGAGATGTCGTAAGAAATACTTATGTGTTGATCTGGTGAACCGAGCGTAGAATTGCTTGCCAAACATAAGATTTATGGTAAACAAACCCAGAGGGCGAAAGAAGGACTTTATGTAGGTGGACATCATTAAATCTAATTTCTCTTTTTTCAGTTTTTACATCAGTACATTTGGCACAGCAGCATTTGGTTTATGTGAGTCAATTATTTATCTTTTTGAATTCAATAATATCTATAAATTGTCCGATATTAACTCTTAAAAATGTAATGTCCAGATTCTTAGATTTGTGGTAATTCTCTTACTTGAGAAATAGTTTTGCATTTAGTACTTACATTCAAAATCTTGTGTTAGAATTAATTTTATTCACGTGTTTACCAGTATTCACTCATTTTCTTTTCAGCCAATCAACTACTGCAGTTTGGCATCGGTGTGTGTACACGACAATCGTATGGTATGCGCAGCCACAGAAGATGGGTGCGGTCGGAAGACATTCCTCGACCAGTGCGACATGTATGAATATAACTGTGATTTCGGTGCACGTATGTATCAATTTTGTTTTAATTCTTCAATTTACAATTTGTGTTGCTATTAAAACAAAGGGTTTCAGTATCCTAATCGTTATATAATAAATCTCTTTGTACTTTTTTATTATCTTTTGTTATGCACTTTACATTAGAACCCTTTAAATCACTTTTATTTACTTATGGTTATTTATTATTTCCATTTGATTTAAAGTTCAATAATTCAGTTTATGAAAATGTTTCCTTTAGCGTTCATCCAACATTTTTACTCGACAAAGCTGTAACCGTTAAAACAAAAACTAAGTACCCAATAACGAAACGTACTCAACAAACAAAAATCTGGCAATTAGTCAACGTACAGTTAATTTGTAACAGGCACACACGTGATGAAGCAATCTTTTGAAATGCACATGTCCTCAAAACAAAAGGCTACACGTTTTTTAAACTAAGATTTTGAATATTTTATTATCATTTGGAAATAACAGAATTTGTGTTTAATTGTCCCGGATGTAGGTTTAGGTACACGAAAAGAAACCTCGCGTGATTGGCTGCTTTCTAAAATGTAACATTGTGGCGTACTAACACGTTTAAATGAGCGCGAACTAAACAATTCACATGGCGTAGGTTTTTGATTGTATTGTTTGATTTTTTTTATAAAATTCAAATTTTATGGTACCGTGAACAAAAACGTTAGGAATAAAAATGGTTTTGGAGTAAAACTACAGATAAAATATTAATTTTGATAGTAATGTTTTATCTGTCCTATTTCAGGATACAGAAAACACACGGGTCCACCGAGTAACTCTTGCCCAGGTGGCCAACAAGACATAGCTTGCAATATATGAACGAAGATAGAAAAGTATTTTAATAAAATAATTAAGCATTTCACCCTTTGTTTTACTCCACATTTTTATTCTTAACGATTTGTTTAAGACACTAAAACGTTACCTATCATAATGTTAAAAATTATAATGTAATATAAATTTTCAGGTTATCGGGAAACCTACAGCGTATTTTGTTTAGGTCCGGAATTAGATATAAGCGACCCACTCCCACTCTCTTTTCGTCCACCAACAACATGTAAAACCGCACTAGACCACAACAGGCGTAACTTTGTACCGAACGAGACACCACATCATGCAGGCATATCTATACAGAGACGTGTAGGTACATCAGCTTTGCCATCAGTACCTTGTGAAAAGTGTGTGACGACAACGTGGCCTACACAAACAAAAGAAGTTGATTATCATTTCTTACAAAAAATGCCGTTAAGATCAGTGGTAACGAGAGCACCGCCGCCATGGATACCACCGAAGTCAACATGGCCAGCACCACCGATACTAACACGACAAATTTCATACACTTTGCCATTTAATCCAGAACAGTATATAGATATTGCTGCAAATACAATAGGAGACGCGACATATTATTTTCCATCGAGATATACGCAAGTAACAGAAGAGACTACCGAAGATGATGATTTTCTTGAACACCCAGACGAAGATGTTCAATCATTGGTAGACATAAATGATCACTTAGGCGCACTGAAACCGACAACTGAAGAATATAAATTGGTGGAAGCGTTACATGCCTCTACCATTGAAACAGTCGGCCCTGAACTGAGAACCAAGTATATTGAGGCTTCTGAACAAAAATTTAAAGAAAACAAACTAGGAAATCGACGAGTTTATTCACCAGAACGCACCCTTGAAAATGAACAATCATTTGATCAAATGCAAAAACACGTTCGGTCTTTGGAAGAAGAGTTTAAATTTATTAATTTTCTGGATCCTGAAAATCCGATGACAACACAAGCAAATTATAACATACAACCACCGCAAACTGTAGCACAATTCATACTTCCTCCTCAGGTGAAAAGTCATTACTTACGGGTTTCACCGGCGAGATCGAACCATTTGTCAAAACTTCAAAAGCATGCACAACATATTCACTTCAATGAATATAACTTACTGGATCATTATCCCGATAATATACCTATATATAATTCGAAACGAACAACATGCCAATGCAATACATGTAATATGAAAGTGGATGCGCATAAACCGACAATAAAAACATTTCCAAACTATAAAACCTCTTTCGTAAATTTTAACAACCTTACTCCTAGACCAGCCGACGACGTAAATCTGAATACTGTAGATTTCGAACTGTGTTGCGATGATAGACCTAAAACTTGGAAAACGACGAAAAATTTCTTTTTTACTTCATCAACTAGGATGACAACAATCATACCAGATAACGTAGAGACCACAACAACGTCTAAGCGGAATACAAAATGTAAGCTGAATAGTTTGGATTAGTTAGTTAATTTAACTTAAACTCAACAGTTTATTACTTCTGAAATTGATAATGTCTATTCCGTTTTCGAGAAATACCGAGTTACTAAAAACACTAAAATAATTATCAATTTTGTAATTAAATCATTAATGGAACGTTTTGACAAAATAATAATGTTAGGACACATGACAGCTTTTTACATCAATAATTTCAGAGCTAATATTTTGTTGTACCTAGTATTTTACGTTATACCTAATAGTTTACATTATACATAGGTATAAAACACAACAAAATATTAGGTATACCTAATATTTTGTTGTATTTTGATGTAGTGATTTGAAATGAAGTTGCAGTTTTTGTGGTTCTTGAATTTTAGTTTTTCTAAAATACGCGTCTTCAAATATTTTCACTGTGGTAGCGAGGATTCGATGAATCTCAGATGCAATATAAGTTGAAACGGCCCACATATTTAAAGCAATTTTAGAAACATAAAAAACAACATTTTTTTATTAAAAAAACAGCAACTTCATTATATCTCGACCCTGTTTCTTAAACAAAACTTCTAGGTAACAAGGTCGATTCACTACTGACTTAAAAGAAACAAATATAAAAAAAGCTGTATCATCAATATTGCTTAACTTAAATAATGAATTTAAAAGTCACTAATTACTTACTTTTTTTCTTGAACAGCTTCAATTCCAATTACATCTTCTAAAAAACCGGAGACAACAATAAGTACAACAGAGAGAATCAGAACTACAACTGTTATAACAACTACAAATAAACAATCGGAGAGTACCTTCAGTAATGAACAAACTACAGTGCCAAGTGAAACACCTACTACTTCAACATCCACTACTGCTAAACATACTACTACAATACCTAGGACTACAATAACTACTACTAAGCCTACTACAACTACTATACCTTCAACTACTACTACACCTGCAACTACAATAACAACCACTACATCAACTAAAATAACAACTACTACTAAACCTACTACACCTACAACCACTACCACAACAACAACAACTACTCAACCTACTACAACAACAACTACTACTGAACCTACAACAACAACAACTACTACTGAACCTACAACAACAACAACTACTACTGAACCTACAATAACAACATTAACTACTACTGAACCTACAACAACAACAACAACAACTACTACTACTACTACTGAACCTACAGCAGCAACAACAACAACAACAACTGAACCAACAACAACAACAACTACTACTACTACTACTGAACCTTCTACAACAACAACTACTACTACTGAACCTACTACAATAATAACTACTAAACCTACTACAACAACAACTACTGAACCAACTTCAAAAACAACTACTGAACCAACTACAACAACAACTACTGAACCAACTACAACAACAACTACTAAACCTACTACAATTACAATTACTGAACCTACTACTACAACAACAACAACTGAACCTACTACTTCATCAACAACAACTGAACCTACTACTACAATAACAACAACTGAACCTACTACTTCAACAACATCTACTAAACCTACAACCACAACAACAAAAACTACTGAACCTACTACAACAACAACTACTAAACCTACTACCACAACAACTACTGAAACTACTACAATACCAACAACTACTGCTGAATCTACTACTACAACAAGTACTACTGAACCTACTACTACAACAACAACAACTGAATCTACTACAACCACGACAACTACTAAATCTACTACAACAACAACTAAACCTACTATTACTACCTCTACTAAACTAACAACAACAACCACTAAATCTACTATAAGTACAACTAATACACCTTCAACAACTACTAAACCTACTACAACTACGAAACATATAACTACTAAACCTTTTACTACAACAACAACTACTAAGCCTACCACTACACCTTCCACTACAACATCCACTACGACTAAATCTACCACTACAACTACTACTACACCTTCCACTACAACATCGACTACTACTAAATCTACCACTACAACTACTACTATAAAACCTACTACTAGGAGATTAACTACCACGAAGCCTACTACTACACGTGCTACTACGATTCCTCCTACTAAACGAATACCAACTTATTATCATACTACGCCATGGTGGTATCCAACGACATGCAAAAATATAAATTGTGACAGACCTGTCACATGGTTCACAACAAGGAAATCAAGAAAACGCAAATACTACAGGTATAATGAATAATGTATATACACTAGTAAATCTGTATTTTATGAATATATTGTTTGGACTTACTTTGTCATTTTTATTACAAGTCCAGTCCAATTTTTCCCGTCATATATTTGTCGTAATACTATTAATAATAGTCGTACTAGTAGTAACCTTAAAGAGGTTCCGATTAACAAATATTAAAATTAATTATATCCTTTCAGGTTACAAAAGAATATGTGGTGATACAATATTCTCAAAT
The DNA here is from genome assembly GCA_038387885.1 of Spodoptera picta. NCBI lineage: Eukaryota > Metazoa > Arthropoda > Insecta > Lepidoptera > Noctuidae > Spodoptera > Spodoptera picta. Next base: position 72,275 of record JAZHFQ010000233.1, on the reverse strand, counting down.
GACCAACATTATTCCAATATTTTGGATAACATAAATATATATCCAGACTCAGACTATCTTGAAAATGAAGTTGAAACAAGTACATTCGACAATAACTGCGATTGTAACCGTCACTTACCACCATGTGATAGGCCTTCTACCTGGCGTACCACATTGGAACCAAATGTACCAACAACACCAATAAAAACTACACCAAAGTCTACAACTCCAAGATCTACCACAATTCGGCAAACCACCGAAAAGTCAACGTACTACGTTACTATACCAACCGTTCCTACTTATACTAGTACTGAACTAACTATGCCTTCTTCTTCTCATTCCACGACTACCACTACAAGGACAACAACCACTACAACTGCTGATAGTACAATTCCTGATATTTATTTTCCTACTACTACTGAACCTTATACATTTTATCCAATTACCACGACAGAAAGTCCAAGAGTTGAAACTACCACTACCACAATCACTACAACTGCTGCTAGAACAACTACTGATATCTTTTTTCCTACTACTACTGAGCCTTATACATTTTATCCAACTACCACGACAGAAAGGTCAACACATAAAACACCCACTACAACCGGCTGCAACAACACCTACTACAACCGCTGCTAGAACAACTACTGATATCTTTTTTCCTACTACTACTGAGCCTTATACATTTTATCCAACTACCACGATAGAAAGGTCAACACATAAAACACCCACTACAACCGGTGCAATAACACCTACTACAACCGCTGCTAGAACAACTACTGATATCTTTTTTCCTACTACTACTGAGCCTTATACATTTTACCCCACTACCACAAGTCCAAAAGATGTTAAAAAAAATGTAACTGAGGTGACAACTACAGTGTCAACAGCTACAACTACTCGTAAAGTAGTAAGAAATTATGGGTATCCGACACACCCTTGCCAATTTTTGGGATGTGATAGACCTCATTCATGGGTTATAACTACAAAACGCAAACGATTAAAAAAATATCTTCATTAATGTATAGACGAACTGTTTTAATGTTTATTAAATTAGTAAATGAAACTATTCTGTGTTTCATTTAATCTTTATAGTAACAGGTTATTGATTAATCCATTCCATACCATACCATTCCATACCATTCCATACCATTCTATATCATTCCATACCATTCCATATCATACCATTCCATACCATTCCATACCATTCCATACCATTCCATACCATTCCATACCATTCCATACCATTCCATACCATTCCATACCATTCTATATCATTCTACCTCTATATCATTCCATTTTACTTGTTTCACTTGTTTCATGTAAACACATTCATAGGTGTCCTATATTAAAGTACCACACATTTATGACCAGTTATGATTCTGAACAGAATTCCAAAGTTTGTAATCACTACAAATTTTGAGCGTAAAAAAAGTATTATTAATTTGCCTTAGTTGAGAATCACAGAGATCGTTTGTAACCATTTGACCAACAAGTAGTTTTATTTATTCATTCAGTAACAAATTATAGTCGTAAAGATTCATGTAATTTTGTAATATTTTTTTCAGGATGTGAAGAAGTTGAGGCGGGTGAGAAAAATACCACTTCTGATGAAAATATTACTAAAAATATTACTGGTACAGTACAAAATAACACTCAATCTGAAAATAAAACTGATGAAATACCTCCACGACCTACCAGTGGTAGAACGAAAAATATTAATGAAATTCCGACGAACGATGAACTTTGTGAGGCTAATCCAAATTTGAAGAATAATTGTGTAAGACCAAAGACATGGTTGACAACTGTCAAAGGTGAAACTAGAGATTTCTTTAGAATTCTGCAGGATTCGACACCTAAATAAAATGTTTCAAAATTATGACAGTTGTTATCATTTATAATGTTACCTATATTTCTTAGAAAGCACAGTTAGAATGATATCTCTGCAAAAAGTATCAGCCGCTCTAGCCTTTTACGCATATTTGTACATTTGATAAAGGACACATAGATAATCAATTTTGACCTAAAATGAAAGGACGATGAACAAAACGAGAAAGGTAATGAAAACAATTTATTTTATAGAGCAACAGTATTTACAGTAACACGTGAATGTCCATCCACGGCATACAAATCACGATCAGCCTCGATCCGAGGCTTTCATAGTTATTATACCTACATAGTACTACATACATATACATAGGTAAATAGTAAATACAATATTTTACCTAAATCTTAAACATAATGGCAAGCATTTGATAATCCCAAAAATATTTCGCCTTATTACTTTGAGAACAGTTAAGGACACTAACTTAAAAGTGGCGGAATGTTGATGAAGTATAAATGCTGTTTATTATAATAAGTAGTCATGTAAAAATGATACAAATCGAGCAAAAATGATAACAAGAATATTTTATAACCGATATGTCTTTTTAATAAAAAATATCTTTTCGAAATAGGAATATTTTGGGATAGTGGACACTATGAATAAATACAAAAACTACATATTAGCATATTTGTACAAATCGACTTAGTACTACGAACGAACAATGCAATTTCTTGAATAAGAAACAATTTTGCCAAAGCAAACATCTAAACTAAACACACTATCTGTTTTTACGTATACTTATTTAATTGATGTCTTTCTACGACTTTGAATGATACTAATACCTGTACAACTCTTACTGATATCAGATCAGTTGAATTAAAAGAAGAAAATTTAGTTGAAACACTTGTAGTAGAACCCAGTCGACAAATGATGACTATATTATCAATGTAATGTCGGTCAGTATCACGTTGAACTCATGCAACATCTATAAAATCGTTAACATTCGTTTATCTAAGAATTTCAATTAATTGTTTTGACTAGCATCGGTTTATCAGCATCACTGCTTACGACTTTCTTCTTCCTAAAAGCGTTTATTAAGAAATCATCAGCGAATATTTTTCTATCACTTTTGTAATATGCTTCAATTTCGGCTAAAGTTTTCTTCTCAGTTTCTGGTAAGAACAAATACAAGTATATTGTTCCTATGAAACCGAATATGGCATATATACCAAATGTTCCACTTAGATGGAAAGAATATTCAATATTGTAGTTAGTTTTAGCTGCACCGAAGTAAATGATGTAGTTGGATGCAGCTGCGAGGGCAGTGGCGATACCGCGGCTCCTGGAATATGATTAAGTTTCATTAATAACTGTGTAATGAATACAGTGTATCAATATGATTCAGAACGTAAGTCAAATGAAATAGACACTTGTCTAATGACGATACATTTGAAAATCGATTACCTAGATCTACTTTATGCAAATATAAAAAAAAACACACACATACCGAAATGGAAAAACTTCGGACAAGAGCACCCAAGGGATTCCAAGTGCGTTGAAGAAAATCAGTGATAAGAATAAGATGACAGGCAAGAGTTCCTTCTTGTCAGTGAACGTGTCGATCTCGTAGGAGAAGACGCTGGGAGGAAGGTTCATACGAGCGTAGATACTGATTGCCATGCTACAGCAAGCTGTTCCCAACATGGATCCGACGACCAGCTTCCTTTTCCCAATAAATTTGACGATAGCAGCTGACAGTAAGCTTGTTACTATGAAGAGAGCGCCAATGATAACCTGGAAAATATGGGATTTATGTTTATTTAAATATTTTTGTATTGGATAGTCAACACTTGTATGAAAGTTGCACAATGTATGATTAGATTTAGTTGATTTTGGTAAAGATAATTCGATGTGATGAGGTGAATATATTATCTTTTTGATCAATGTAATTTATTTCATTTCACGGCAGCTAAGCTCATTATGGCATACACCATAATATGAGCTTACATATGAGATATAATTCATCACTGATAAGCAATGTAGAAAATAAATTGACCAAAGTGTACTAGTCCTTTGATCAAGTAACTAAAATCGCGGGTTACTTACGTGAATATACTGAGAAAAGCTCTACAGTCCTTTGATCAATCAAAAAATATTATTTAGGTAAATAAAATAAGTGAAACCAAGAGCGGTGCATAAGGGAGTAAAGTTTTGAATATAGTCCTTGAAATTAATTCAAAAATGCATTCTTCGCATGTTAATCACGAACCTATTCTAATTCTGGTATTACAAAAATAACTAGTTGTATAAGGTCATCAACATTTCATCTGGAATTTTTAATATACAAACAAGTGCATAATAATTTATATTGTAGCAGTGAGAATCTACCTACGTAATGTGCTCGTTGAATATAAATCTGTGATTTACCGAATTATATATAGGAGCGAGGGAACCGGGTGACATTCATTAACATAATACATAAACATCACGCCTTTAATCTCCGAAGGGGTAGGCAGAGGTGCACATTACGGCACTTAAATACCCACTTTCCACTATTTATGTCATGACTCCCATGTAAAAGGGGGAGAGCCTATTGCCTGAGATTTTTTTAAACCCTGTAGTACTTTGCCCGACCCGGTTATCGAACCTTAGACCCCTTGCCCGGTAGTCGCACTAGCGAACACTTGGCCAACGAGGCAGTCGACATTCATTAAATATATAGAAAACAAGCGTAATTCAAGTTAAGATAGAATTTCATGATTATAGACATTTTAAATGTGTTGATATGGTTATGAAATAGGGTAATATTTAAAAAATCCCACAGGCGCAGAGTTGTGTACAATTTAGAGAATTTTTAACAGAAAGAAGATAGGACGGAATTGTCAACACAGTTGATGAGGCAATCAGATTTTTTAAATTATATTTGATGGGCCGACGTTTGACTACTAGAGGTATAGCGCCTGGTGGTAAGCGATGATACAGTCTACGATGAATCACGTCATCCCATAAGCAACCTAACTAATAACTTGAAATAATAAATAACCTAATTGGAATTCTATAGAGAATACTAATTTAATATAGTTACTTACAACAATATTCTTGGGGTCATATTTCATTCCTAAGGCTCTGCACACGTTTACCATGTTAGGCCTCACGGGCACAGCTCCACTCATGGTGTAAAAGAAGAAGTACGCTAGCACCAACATAAACGGCTTCATGGTTTCTTTAACGAAGAATATGTATTTTATTTTCAAAATAATCTTCTTGAAAGGACTTGTGTCGTAATGTTCGCATGGTTCCAAGATCTTTCCTTCTTTGGCACATAGCACACATCGTCGTAAGTCATCGTGGTATTGTATCAGTTCATCAAATTCTTCTTTCACGTATTCTGGCTTTGCCCAGCCGCGGAGACGACATAGGGAATTGAGAGCTTCTTTTTGACGGTCCTTCGATAGCAGCCATATTGGAGTCTCTGGTACCTGGAAATCAGTTGATTTTCATGTTTAAAAATCATTTGACATTACCAACCAGTTTTTAAGTTGAGGATGCAGACATTTTGGGTACATTTTGTGTCAGCAGATCTTGTCTATAGTATGAACAAGTATTCTGGTTTATCTAATTGGTGCAGTTATTCATTTATAATTAAAACAATTACATTATTATTATTGTATTTGGCCAATGTTAATGTACATCATAAATATTTCTAAAGGAGCATCGTTGTAGTAGTTATTAATATAGATAATGTGTGAGATTACTATGCTACTGTTTGTGTTGTGTTATCAGTCATAATAAAACATTCCGTAAGTTCATTGTTCATTATTTTCATTTATGTACTGATAAAACAGATGTTTTAATTAAATACTGGTTATCCATACAAAGTTTAGATTAACTTGGAATCAATGACCGTTAACATAAACAATTTGAGGATAATTAATAAGTATTTTTATAAAAATTTGCAGTGGTATTTTCTTACTATGTATTTTGTTGTTATAAGTAATTTGAGAAAAAGACAAACTGTGAAAAGTTCCTTCTGTCTTGTATAAAATTATAAGTATCATCTTTTTTGTCACATACCTAACTAAGGAAATACATTTAATCTAAGAATACTTTGAAACTTAAAATAATCATAAAGTTAATATGAACATATACTATACGGAAGCTAAATGTGGATAACTGAACAGCCTCCAAAATTTGACCGATACAGTTACCCAACGACTCCTGAGGTCAAGGCTGAGATGAAGCATGAAGGTAATCTTATTTATTATATTAACAAAATATTTATTATGTTAGGAAAGGAATTTGATATAGTAAATTCTATGCAAGTATTCATGCGTTTCGTTTCTGAGTTGTAATGTGAATGTGATATGTAGGATATCTCCTACTTCGGATTATCTAGTCATTTCATTAAGATAATGTTCTGTCCATAGAGACTTTATACTTATACCAGATTATTTATTTAGAATTTTAGACTAACTGTAACCCTTATTCCTTTGACATTATCTTTTGAGTGCTAATTTGGTACATAAATACGTGTAAAACAAGGTGAATAGAATTCGAGGGGTGCATAGATACAGAAGTGGTGTGAATAAATGTTCGAAAAATCCTCAAACATCTAGTCACCCCATTCTTGTATCTATTCATCATTTGAAATCTATTCACCCAGTTATACGGTAGTTTTAATAACAGTGCATTATCAAATTACAACAAAAAAGAATGCATTAAATATATCAGATATAAACATTTAATTAAGATACTTTTGTTTGTTCTGTTACTGAGTGTGTGAACGCATAATAGAAATGTTGCAAAGCATAAAACAGAACAGAATAAAATCAATGAAGAAAGTCGGCAAAGAATTCGACAACGATACATACTATATTATTGAATGAACAATGTATATACAAATGGTCGCAATTAAACTGTAGCCAAACAATTACTACGATCAATCGATCTAATCAATCACTACGTACATTGTGTACCCATTGACAAATATTTAGATAACATAACATCTGCTGTATATAAAAATATTTTAAGTCTGTATTAGACACTGGAAGAAAATGTTATATTCTTTCAGTATATTACTTCTACTATTGAAATAGATACCTTTGTATAGATATACATGCATACGTCTTTATTAAAGTAAAAAAAATCGTCGGTTAAACAGAAAAATGACGTAATTCAGAAAATACAAAATTTACAGTATAAGCGTTTGAAGTTGTTAATTTAAATAAAATGGGTTTGAATCGAAATGACAATTGCAACATATGGTGGACTTGGCGTGAATTATTTAAAGTGTAACGTTTTTACATATAAAATAATCTTGTTTGTAGACTCGTTTTACGTAATAATATTATTCTCCAAAAATTTTTGGTAAATAACATTTTCATATTTAAACGACGAATTGTGGTTTTGTTTTTTTGTGAGGCTGGTATAATAATACAAGCTTTTATGAGCATACCTATCTATACTATGAAGATAGGTGTAGATAATTTAGAGTCGGCAATAAAACAAAAACAGCCTCGTGTAATTTTAATACTTCTAGATAAATACGTAACTTTTTTTTTTAAATTTAATTGAATAAACAAGTCTTTGTGGCCATGATACTGCCTACTTTTTATTTTTTACTAAACTACCATAAAGTTAGATCATAAACCTTTAAAAAGGGAAGGCTTTTACTGGGCCTGAAGGTAAATTTAAAGCTGCGGACATTAAAGTGCCGTTATTAATTTCAAATGTAAGTACAGATACAAGTGTAGAAGACATTATCAGTTATATCAAAGATAAAACAAATGAGACTGTGACGTTAAAACAGATAAACATGAAATCTGTTCGAAAATACAACGCTTTTAAACTATATGTGTCTAGAAGCCAAGTAAACATGTTTTTAAATGATGAATTATGGCCGGATGGTATTGTTTTTAGGCGCTTTGTACATTTTATGTATAGTGCAAAGCCTCGCGAAAGTGATGTTAAAGTTGTTTAATTTAATTTATGGGTAAAGGGATAAATAACGCATGTATCAAGCTTACTACTTTTAATTGTAAGTCGGCTAAACGATCCATTGATAACATAAGGGATATATGTGGTTGGTCTGATATAGTGGCCCTACAGGAGACATGGCTGCTTCCTCATGACATTACTCAGTTGGGTACCATTAATTCTAATTTTGAGTACACGGGTAAGTCAGCTGTTGATCTTACTCAGGGTTTGTTGAGAGGGAGACCTCATGGAGGAGTGGCTATTCTCTGGAGGAAGGGTATTTTTGAATCTGTCTCGATTGTTAACTGTAACAGCCCGCGATTGGCGGCAATAACGGCTACGTCAGGTGGTCGTTCTATTATTGTGTTCTCTGTGTACATGCCTACAAATTGTATAGACAACTTGCCAATGTTTACTGAAGTTTTAAGTGAAATAAGTGCTACCATTGAGAGTTGTAACATAGAAAATGTTTTTATATTGGGAGATTTTAATGCCCACCCGCATGAATTGTTTTATAATGAGTTATTAAATTTTTGTATTGACCAGTCCTGGATATGTGCGGATATAGAAAGGTTGGGACTGAACAGTAATACATACACGTTTATTAGTGATGTATATGGATCTACAAGGTGATTGGACCACTGTGTACTATCTGTCGCAGCCTGGCATACAATGTTGAATGTTGGTGTCTGTGAGGATGTATATGTGTCTGATCACCTGCCTGTCTATTTAGAATGCAATTTGGAGGTGGTGAGGTGTAAGTTAACAACTCGAAGTGCCGGTCATAGTAACGTTGTTTGGGGGGAAAGAACTAAGGCGGAAACGGAGACATACCATAATCTTTGTAATAACATGTTAAGAGAAGTCGATTTCCCTCACGACTTCCAGAGTTGTAGTGACAGGTCGTGTAACTTAGCTGAACATAAAGCCGTGCTGGATAATTTGTATGAACGGATTGTGGAGGTATTGTGTGCGGCGGCTGCTCGGTCGAAAGTGACGCGACATGGAGTAAAGAGAAGTGGTAAACGTGTGTGTGGGTGGAATGATTATGTAAAGGACGCCCACAGAGATGCTAGACATAGTTTTCAGGCTTGGGTGAGCAGAAATCGTCCCACTTCGGGTTCTGTCTATGATGAAATGTATGAGAAGCGTAAAATATTTAAAAGTAAATTAAAATATTGCCAAAATAATGCTGAATAAATCGTTATGGATAGAATAGCTGAACAACGAGCTAAAAACAATTTTAGTGAATTTTGGAAGGCCACTGGTAGGTTGGATGCGAGGCCGGGACTATCTGCAAGCGTCGGAGGATTGAGTGACTCTCTAGGAATTGCTAATTTATTCAAGGATCACTTTAAAGTGCAGTCCTCACTCGGTTCTTCAAAGCTAATAAATGATGAAACATCCAGTAAAAGGGATGAACCTCTTATGCATTTTACATCTAAGCAGGTGCGTGCTGTTATCAGTGGTATGAGTCGGGGTAAATCGCCTGGGCACGATGGGCTGAGCATTGAGCACTTAAAATATGGAGGCGTCCATCTGCCGAGAGTTCTGTCTATGTTCTTCTCATTGTGTATCAGTCACGCGTACTTGCCTCCGGGCCTAATGCGGACTATTGTGGTTCCTATTGTGAAGAGCAAGACAGGTGACATTGCGGATAAAAATAATTACCGACCCATTTCGCTGGCGACTGTTATGGCAAAGGTATTGGATGGCTTGCTTGATTCTTGTTTGGATGACTACATACATCTTCATGACGCGCAATTCGGATTTAGACCTGGACTTTCGACTGAGGCTGCTATTCTGAGTCTCAAGCATGTGGTTCAGTATTATGTTGGCCGAGGGACGCCGGTGTATACTTGTTTTTTGGATCTCTCGCGAGCGTTCGATCTTGTGTCGTATGACGTATTGTGGGGGAAGATGAGAAGCAGGGGTATACCCGCAGAGGTGTGTGGGTTATTTAGATACTGGTATAGGAATCAGGCCAATCATGTGAGATGGAATGGCACCCTCTCGGAACCTTACAGGTTAGAATGTGGCGTAAGACAGGGAGGCCTAACGTCACCCAAGCTTTTTAATTTATATATGGATGACCTCATAGTCTCACTCAGCAGAGCTCGTGCTGGATGTAGCGTTGGTGGGGTGAGTTTTAATAATATTAGTTATGCAGACGACATGGTTCTTTTGGGTCCATCGGCGGGAGCAATCACTCAGTTGCTTCAGATATGTGAGGAGTACGCTGCCGCACACGGCCTAAGTTACAATGTTAAGAAATGTGAGTACATGGTTTTTGGGGTTGGCGGCAAGTGTCGTGACATGGAGTTTGAAATAGCGCTGAATAAAATCCCAATAAAGCGAGTTAGCAGCTTTAAATATCTGGGACATTTTCTTGCTGACAACCTTAGAGATGACATGGATATTGAGAGGGAACGTAGGTCTCTGGCGGTAAGGTGTAATATGCTGGCACGTAGATTTTACCGCTGTACCGAACAAGTTAAAATCACATTATTTAAGGCGTATTGCCAAAGTATGTACACGGGTGGTCTATGGGTCAACCATACCAAAAAATCGCTAGATGTCCTACGCGTCCAGTACAATAACGCTTTCAGGATGTTGTTGAGATTGCCCCCCTATTGCAGTGCTTCGGAGATGTTCGCGAAAGCTCGTACTGACGGATTTCACGCAATACTGCGGAAAAAAACAGCGTCACTATTAAGAAGGTTGAGAGATAGTCAAAACAGCATCCTGAGAACCGTAGCTGAGAGTATGCACTCTCCAATAATTAAAAGATGTGTACAAAGGGTGATTGGTACTAACAATAGTTTGTAAGTTTTCTATGTAATACTAACATTCGATGGACTTTGTCTGAAATAAATGCCTTATTATTATTATTTAATTTTTAAGTCATTAGAGGATCAATAAAAATAGACCGTTTCATAAATATTTATTAATCTGCAATAGTCACTAGTTAGTACATACTTAGGTACTTCTATTTTGTTTATGGCCACCTTTTATGAATATTCGTTTGAATTCAAACAAGACCTTGCCCATAAAATATATTGGTCTTAAACAATTAATTAACGGTTACTTAATTAACATTAAACAAACAGATTCACATCTTGTGTTAGTTAAACAAACCAAACTATAAAAATATACCCACGACATAGATAAATTTATTGGTATCTTCAGTTTTCATATAGAAATCTGGATATTTTTAAAAATTAGTAACAAAATTTTGATATAAATGAAGCACGTACAACAGTGGTATTTTCTATACTGGTGGCAATTGGTATCCAATAGTTTAAAATCAGTTTAATTGGGCTGATCTTTATTTTGCGGCGAAAACCTTCACCATTTACTAACACATTCTATTTTACCTAAATTAAGAACTCAACACTGACTGCCTCATTAGCCGAGTGGTCGCACGTGTGGCTTGATTTCCGCGTCGGGCAAAGTATTACTGGGTATTTTAAATAATTCTCAGTAGTAGCACAGAGTCTGGAATTGTGCCGGATATGTGGCAGTAGGGCCACCCCCTATTACATGAGACTCATAACATATACAGTGAGAAGTGGGCGTTATCTGCATTGTGCAGTGGCATTAACCTTCAAGCGGGCGCGCATAGTCGAATCGAACGCGGTTAACATAATATTTTCGTTCGTATTTTTATTGTTAGTTGCCACATGCATTTCTAATTTCTAGTAGCGTGTCGCTATCTTTTTAGGAGTAAAATAAAAACTATTCTGTTGCTTGAAGCGCTCTCTCCACTCCATAAATTACAATTTTTCAGGCTCCGGCGCAGTGGTTGAAAAGACTACACGCACCTGTCGTCGAATAGGTTACGCGCGACGCTCAACCCGACATATACATGCCAATATTATCTAATTCAGCTTGGAGTTTTGGTGTTTTAAAGCGTTTTTTTTAACAAGTCGTTTATGGTTATCGCAAATTTGAGCAACCAAGGGTCTGAAACTTCTCATCACATAGTTTTAGAAGAACATCTATCTGATGTGATAATTATCATCCTTGTCGGACTTAGATTAGAATAATTTGTAGCTTTCGGAAATAAATAGCTGTTTCACAGGACGCGATAAAGTTACGAAGTAGCAAAAATCTGAACAATTACAAGAATACTGACTCTGACGAAAATAAAATCAAAGTTAATGGGTTATTATCCTTACTTTTTATTTATTTTTGGTCTACTTATATAAACCAACCTAACATATGTAAACGGGTGTTAATTTTTATTTTGATCCGAAGAATATTTGAGTTACGTTAGGTGACTTAATAATTGCTTCTTTTTCATAATTTTTATTATTAGTTGTACTTGTAAAGACAATGATAATGTATCTTAGCACAAATTAATAAATGATTATCCCATAATTATTGCTTTCTTCTTCTTATTTATCCCATAGGTCTATTCGGTTGCGCGCGCCCGCTTCCGTTACAAAAGACTGCGCGCCCACTTAAAGGTTAAGTGCTATAATGTGCACTATCTTATATTAACTTAACACCATCATTTGCAAGTGACAGTTTTATTAATTCCTTAGAATATAATACCATCTTTACCCAACTAGCGTGACAGATAAAAGTCGGTCAAGGTGAAGGGGTTTGATTGACGCAGCCATTATTTTATATTTATCATATTACAGTGTAATGTTATGAACAAGGCCTTATTGTAAATTATATTCTAAACAATCCTTACATTGTTGTTAACAAAGAACCATACCTATAAATTATAATCTAATCAATCCTTACATTGTTGCTAACAAATGTCGATAACAAAGACCTATACTTTTAAATTGGGGCGCGGTGCCATAAGACCTCCCTGTGGTGCACCCTGGGTGCGGGCGACAGTCTACCTAGCGGGGGTGATAGGGTTGGAGTGACTGTCGCCCGCAGCAGACATTTGGACTGGGCGGGCGAACCCGACAGGGTTCTGGAGGCGGCGGGCTGTGTACTCATGGCCCGCGCTTCCGTGGGGCGTTTCTCCACCTGTCTCTCTGAACTTAGCAGAGAGCGTGGGGGAGAGGCAAGGGCGGTGCTCGTTGTGCACTCACCCTGCTAGCGAGCAGCATCGGGACACAAGCTGTCCCCGATTGCAGCCGTCGATATCGTAATCCGTAAGGAGGTCACGGTCATGTTTTGTGACTCTGAACGGGACGAGGGTCTTGGCTTGGTCGCCCGGACCGCGAGGAAGATAACCTCTATAAAAAATTCCTCCAATACTAAGTTCTGGTGCGCGGCGAGAGTATGCATGGCTGAGGAGTAGTGTCAGTCGCGAGCGCACCCCCAGCTAGGGGACCAGTGGAACCTCTAGTTGGGAAACAAATGAACACTTACCCAGGTACAGGGGGCACTGCCTGGGTGGACCGTTATTTCCCCCATACTCGTAGGAACTTTATGGAGTTGAACAAACAAATATAAAAAAAAACCACAAGACGAGGAGAAGAGTGCGGGTGAGCTTGGCTCACCTGTAGAGGCAGTAGGAGAGAGTCCAAGGGGCTCTGGGACTCGTGGTGAGGCGCTGGAGTTGTCCAGTGAGCCCCGCACACGGAGTCCAATTCGGATGGGGTCGGACACAGAGTCCGACACATCGCTAGCGGAGCGGTTGAGCGTGAGCTCTAAAAGCTCACGCCGCCGCGCGACGGGGACGTTTAAACGCCCCAGGCTGGAGGAGGACACTTTAATATTATAGATTATTTCTCCACGGACTCTAGGTCCGTGCCCTTGTCATACAGTTTTTTAATTATAATACATCTAGTCGATTTTTATAATGTAAAGAGGGAACCTAGTTACACACTACAATTAACTACATCTATAATTATTACCAAAAGTATAGGTTACATAATAATTAGGCACTATTTATTTATTTCTATTTCAAAGGCTTTATGAAACCAGCCCACCAACAAGATGGGAGAGCCGACCTGACCCAGCAGAAGGCACCCGTTCACGAGTATGACGTGTGTGTCAGCAATTGGTCCGGTCAACCTTTTTATTGGGAACAGAACAACCCAACACACAGCGCCACCGACTGTAGGACATTTATGTGTGCATGACGCCTCAACCCTTGCCACATGGGCCGATTCCAATAAAGCGTACAATAGTCCAAAGTCAATTGGTTATACTCTATTTCTACATGTTTCTGCACACACATTTCCTCATGTTGCATTCGTTTCATCACAAGCAACACTCCCCGCCCAAGAGAGCACCCATGACTGCCGCGTCCCTGTGTTTGATAGCCATTTTCAGGTTGTAGTCCTTAATACCTTGCTCACCCTTATCAGCCGCCTTCCTGATTAGTTTGCTTATCGCGTCTTCACTGTTGTCTGTGTAATAGATGCAACCATGCGTGTGACGCGATATTGCTACTACCGCGTGTGGTACGCTGTCATGTATTTGATGTTTCTTTGTTGCTGTGTTGACAACAATCACATTCGCACACGAAAGTCCCTGTGCCTCGTGTATCGTGAGCACGCGTGATCCCACGGTCGACCCGTATCCCTGGTTCTTAAGGGATTCCTTCTCTACCTGAGTGTGTACCAGGTATAAAGTGTCGGGGAGTGACTTTGGAATCATCGCCCCCGAGAACCTTTTTATCTCGAGGGATCTCACGAACGACCTGGACGAGTATATGCCACTGTAAACTGTGCTGAGGGCATACGCCACATCCATTGGATTTCTGTGGGTACACATCAATTCCTGGCTTATGGGCGTGATATATGTAGGGCGGCTGTAGAGTAGAGGGAAGAGGTTATCACGATCTATAAACGGAAGCTGATTTATGTCACCAATTAGAAGGACTTCCTTGGCTCGAGTTATTCGGGCGGTCATCACAACGGCTCCAAAGTGGTTCATGAGAGCCTCATCTACCATTAGTCGATGGCAGCTCTCTCGCTCCCCCAAGCCGTTTACTAGGATGGACGCCATTGTTCGAACCCTAGATTTGATGAGTCCTCCGATTCGGCAGGATAGTTTGCCTCTGAGGTCATTTGCTGCTTCGGTTGTCGTGGTGACAATTAGATCTTTGCCCGCTTCAAATTGATCTACTATCCATGTCGTTTTTCCGCAACCAGGGACGCCATTTGTCCAGCGAAACGTCGGAGTATGCCAGTCTCCAAAAACTTCGCCGTCTGATCCAGAATCAGAAATGGATCCTGCCATCTCTAATATTCTATCGTCCAGCATAATTCTGGTGCATTTGGCAACCACTACTAGGGAATCCCCTGGAGGAGTTTTAAACTTTAACACTCCGCATCGATCGGATTCCCTCTCGTCCAGAGACACAAATCCTGCAGTTGCGTTATAAGCAGCCATACTTCGAGTTATAGAGGTTCCTCTCAGTACCCTCGAGGTGTTGTTGTCGTATATGACTGCTTCTGCTGCTTCGAGTCTATCGTTCAGTATTAGCTCGTTTCCTTGCAGGTAAGTCTGCAGAATGGATTCGCATTTCCGCATGTTGACCTGCCTGGTTGCCTCCACCACTGCGGTAAACTCGAGAAAAGCATTTACGACATGGTCTCTGGTAGTGGACGCTTGTCGAAGCCTCGGCGGACAAACGTGACCCATAGCTGCTCTTGTTGGTGATGACCTGGGGGGAGGAGACTGTATTTGTGCGCCTCCTGATCCTTGAGCAGATTTAACCACATTTTTTCTGAAGGGTGACGAAATCAGTCCGGTTACTGAGCATATGCTCAGTAACCGGACTGATTTCGGCCGCTGTTATTGCCCACACTCTACCTCGTGATTCTAATTTTTTATTTTCCCTCTCGGTGTTTTGTTGGTGTTGTTGCAGAGCGCTTTGTTGCCTATATCTTTGTTGTAGACGCTCTGAGCCGCTTGGAGAATCCACCCTTAGCGCGTATCGAACTGGCTTTTTGAGGAAACTCAAGTCCTCACCCCTGTTCTCGTACACGATGACTTCATGATGTTCTGAAGCCCTGACGCATCCTATAAGGTCTGCCGTTCTCCCCTTCTCATAAGCTACCACGGCAGCGTCCACACTAATTATTCTGGGACTCATACCCTCGACCTCTCCCCGCCCACCCATGTCCGACAGCACACCGCAAGCTTGTTCAAAACAAGTCATTGAGTCGACGCTGGAGAACATTGCAATTGTTTTATTGCGTGTTCGCAGTAGTCGACAGCTCCGACCCAACAGTTGCATTTCTGGCATCGTATGTTTTGCGCCGCATACTTGTCTTGGATGTGCTGCCATTCATTAGGGAGGCTAAGCCGGGTGAAATAGTAAGCCATTTGCTGTTCTTGCTTTCGCAGAAGGCTATCCCTAGCCTTTCGCTGCTGGTGTTCATGAACAGAGCTACACTTCGTAGCCGTATTCCTTTGGAGCCGCATTCTCCATGCAAGAGTATTTGCCTCTCATTGATGGTGAGCGGTTCAGTGGTACGGGCGATCTCGGATACTGCCATGGAAGTATTTGGTTGATTCTCCAAGTTGGCCATTCGATTTGTATTATTTAATGTGCTGTTTCTTTCAGCCGCCCTGTTGAAGATGGTTTCAATGTAGCTCAGAAAATGCGGTCTTTTGGTTTTATCAGCCAGAATGGCACTCAGATTTGAGGAATCCAGATTTGCGTCTATTACATTTTCTAAGTTGGTTCTGGCGGCTAGAAAACGAGGACACTCTAGAATAATGTGCCATACAGACTCACTGATAGTTGAATCGCATTCGCAACCTGCACTTTCTTTTAGTTTAAATCGATGCAGATATTCAGCGATCCCTCCATGTCCAGTCAGCGCCTGAACTTGGGCAGGTGTCAACTTTGTTGATCTCACTATTCGATATGCCTCATAGACATCTGGGAGAAACGTTTTAGTCACCTGCCCAGTAGTTGAGGTGGTATACCTGTCCTGCCACTTACGGATAGTTTCGTCCCTAATTTTCTTTTTGACATAGGACATGGGTATTCTACAGTAGTCTGCCGTGGTGTTATTTTTCTGTTTGGCAGCGGTTTTAGCTAATTCGTCTGCCCTCTCATTTCCAGACGTTCCAACATGGGCCCTCAGCCAGTAGAATCGAATCTCTCTTCCCTGTTCCGTTATGGTCTCCAAACACTGCTTTATCTCCTTGGCCAAACAGTGGGTAATCCTGGGATTCTTCAAAACATCGAGGGAGGACCTAGAGTCACTAAATATGTTTACTCTAGTCGCTCCATTGTCGAGAACCATTTTAGCCGCTCTGTTCAAAGCGTATAGTTCAGATTGGAAAACCGTGCAGGAAGGGTCTAAACTAAAAGTGGAAAACATGGACTCACGACCGCCCTCCCACCAAGTCAAGGCAGAACCAACGCCTCCGTTAATTCTGCTGCCATCTGTGTATAATTGAGGGCCGGCAATATTTTGGACGAGAGAAGATCCAGAGTCATCGTTCTCCAGGAGCTCATAGTTGATAGACATTAATTTTGAGGGATGTGGCTGGTCCAGGTAATGGACCCGCTTTTCAAGCTCCTTTTGAGGTGGTAAGTAGTCCAGAGAGAATCCTCTTTTAATTCGATACAAACTGGCAAATTCCTGGACTCTCAGATCGAGTGGGAGAGTTCCGGACAAGATTGTTGCTGATGTGAGCGACACTGTACGATAAGCTCTACAGATTTTTTGTGTGAATCCCCTTTGAAGAGCATTTAACTGTTTTTTGATCACCTGTAGCTCCGTCACTGGGGCCCACACGTTTGCGGCGTAAAGTACAATCGGCTCAATGACCGCGACGTATATTGTTCTCGTTATTTCCCCGTTGAGACCCCACGTCACCTTGGCTGCGCGTGCTAGCTGTTTGTAAATGTCTGCAGCTTTCTTGCATATGGCAGATATATGTGACCTGAAGGTGAGTTTTCTGTCTATAGTGAGGCCTAAGAGCTTTACCTCTTCTACGAGATTTATTCTGGTGCCTGCCATAAACAGGTCTGGGGGCTCAAAAACATGCCTTCTTGTCAGCAGCATAGCGTTCGTTTTACTTGCCCCGAATCTGAGCTTGTTGCTGACCCCCCAGGCTGCTACTAGTTCCAAGGCACCATTTACCGATTGCTCCAATGCACTCACTTTATAGTTCGAGAACAAGTGAACCACGTCGTCCGCAAAAGCCTGGCAGTAAACTCCCTCTCCTGTGAGTCTGTGTAGCAACGGATCGAGGACAAGGTTCCAAAAAGTAGGTCCACCTACGGACCCTTGAACGCAACCCTTATTAGTCCTCTTTTCGCTGCTAGCTCTGGCAAAATTTACTTTCACTTTCCGTTCGTTGAGGTAGGAGTTCACCATAGCGTACAGGTTTCTCGGACACTTTCTGGCTATGAGCTGATGTTTCAGGGCTGGCCACCAGGCATTGTCAAAGGCACCCTCTATGTCCAGCGACACCAGGACGACGGTCTTTTTTTCGTTCATTTCAGTTTTTATGCGGTCAACCAGATCATAGAGTGCGTCCTCCGTTCCACGTTGAGGTAGGAATCCATACTGGTTCTTGTGAAGAGTTGGAAGGATGTGCCATTGGATTCTGCCTATCATCAATTTCTCGACTATTTTCCCAAAAACAGACAGAAGTCCAATTGGTCTGTAGGACTTTGGATGGGTATAGTCTTCTTTGCCTGGTTTCCGAAGAATTATAACATGCGCAGACTTCCATTGCTTCGGGAAGTATGCCCACTCCAAGCATGAATTCGCTATAGCAAGAAACACCTCCCGCCCACAATGGATTGCCTCTGCGCATATATCAGCTGTCAGACCGTCGGCTCCGGGGGCCTTTTTAGAGTTGGTCGCATTTAAAACCAAATCCAATTCAGCCTGAGTAAAGTGGGGGTCATTATCTGACAGCTCGTCGATCTCATCCAGGCACCTTCCCTCAGTTAGAGCACGAAGTCAGCATGGCCGGAATTGTCTGTTGTTATAGTGTCATCAGGATAAAAGTTTTAGCCAGCAATTCTGCTGACTTGTCTGGGTTTAGTGTCAGACCCTCAGAATCTCTGAGCAGCGTATCCTCCCTGTATTTTGTTGTTTTCCTGATGACTCTGTATATCCCGTCCCACATGCTTTCCCTCTTCTGAGCCGAGCAGAACTCCTTCCAACTCTTTGTCTGTTCTTCGCCTGCTTTCGACGTGTACGCTTCTTTTGCCTGTAAGTATTCGTTAATGATGAACTGTTTGCGAGAGGGAGCTGCGTTCCTTATTCTCCTTTTTTTTCGAAGCACATCATTTTTGAGATCCTCTAAAGAGCTTGTCCACCAAGGGGGTTTTGATTTCCCTTTTTTTGGCTTATTTTTAGGGATTGTGATATTGCATACCTCCGTGATTGTGTTTGTGTATGCTGTTATCATGGCTTCTAGTTCCTCAGAGGACCGGACATTCCTGATGTTTTGTGGAGTTATTTGCTTCTTTGCTAGGGAATCTCGAAGGTGTGATCTAAATTTGGTCCAGTTAGCAATTTTAGTGTTGTAGACTCGCGTTGTTGTGGGCTTTGGGGGGTCTAGTGCTTTTTCTAACTGCAAGTCAAACGTAATGGCATTGTGGTCAGAGGTTGTAAGGTCTCTATTCACCATCCAGTTTTGGATTTTTGCTAGTAAGGGTGTACTGCAGGCCGTAACGTCCACTATACTTGCAAAAAATCGATCCCTTCTGAGTGCTTCAAAAGTTGGTGTATCCCCAGTGTTGAGAATGTGGAGGTCCATTTCATTTAGGAACGAATTGTAGTCCGCTCCTCTCTGGTTCTCCGAGGCACTGCCCCACCATGGGCTCCAGGCATTCACGTCTCCAGCTACGATAATATTTTTGGTTGTAAGTTTTGGTATGGACTCCTTTAAGCGCACCAGATTGAGGTTTATGTCTTGGTCCCCCTCAAGGTAAACCGATATCACTCCAAGCTGCAGGCTACCTGACACAAGCAGTACGGCTGCTTCAGTTTCCGTTACAAGCTGAGGATCATGTATGATCTCCAGCTGATCCGAGAAAACCATAACGGCCGCCTTTACTGGCTTTTGGCGATTTAAAGTGCACTGTATTATTTTTGTGCCAGGGTATTGTTGCATTTCGCCGGTGTTCCCTACATAGGGTTCCTGAACCAAAGCTATCGAAATACCCTTTCTCTCCGCTACTTGTGCCAGTTCTATGGTCGCTAGCTTTGAGCGATGCAGGTTAGCTTGGATGACACGAATCCTGCCAATGTTCACCCTTGAAGGAGTTCCGTCCCGGTTTGCCCGGTCAACCTTAGCAATATGATATGCGAGAGCGTGCTATAGCATCCCATTTTTGCCGTTCTCGACAGACGTCGCTGAAGGCGTTGTGTGTTATGTCTGAGCCGACACCCTGCGCCCTCAAGCAATTCCTGCACACTGGCGGTTTGTGCGAAAGCCTAATTGGGCACTTCTCCCAAGTGTGCTTCTCCCAAGCTTCTCACTGCGCAGCCACTGCGGAGAGGAGGACACTTTGTCCCCGTCCTCCGGCGCGCAGGAGGCGCCTCCCCCTAAAGTCCCCACGGCGGCGCGGGGTAGGGGCGGCAAGGGCAGAGGTCGCCGGAAAGCGGGAACCGCTGTCTGCGCGGAGCCAGCTGGGCAATTGGCTGCGGAGGGTAAGGGCCCTTTCGAGCGCTGCCTGCTCAGAGCCCTCTGCATTAGAGATGTCCGGCGTGGAGGTGTCGGAGGGCGAGCGCGGCTCTGAGAGCGAGAGCGGCTCCGGGGGCCTCCAACAGGCCATCGCGGAGGAGCTCCAAAAGCTGGCAATGGGGAAATCCCAGCCAGTCAAGCTCTCCCTCCTCAGGGCGGCGGTGGCCACAATACCGGAGGCGGCCTTGGAGCAGTGCGCGGTGCCCACTGCAAACAAGGTGCACTCCGAGCTGGCCGAAATGCGGCGGGAGTTGGCGCGCTTGGCGGCCTCCAATGCGGCTCTAGAGGCTGAGCTGCGGACGGCCAGGGCCGAGCTCGCCGCTGCTCGCGGCAGTCGCCCCCAGCCCCCGGCGGAGGCCGACGTGGTCGGACTGCTGCGAGAGGAGATGGATGCCTTCCAGCGACGTTTCGACGTGCTGGAGGGCAGGCTCTTGCGGCCCCCGCTCGCGGCGAGTCAGGTCGCCCCCGCGGTCCCGGTCGTACGCGGCCGCTGCGGCCAAGCCTTCGACCTCGGGTCAGGCTAGCCGCAGCTCCCAACCGCCGGCAAAGGCGCGACCGGCTGCCCCAGCGAGGGCCTCAGCGCCCCCGCCGACGCAGACCCCAGCTGCGCCGACAGCGCCTGCACCCGCTGGGCGCAAAAAGAGGACAGGCACTCCAGCCCGACCGGCTGGAGTTGCGGCAGCGGTGGTGGAACCCGGCCCGCGAGCGGAGGACGGCGGCGGGTGGCAAATCGCGCGCGAGGCGAGGAGAGTCGCCAGGGAGGGCCGGAAGCGCCGCAAGAAGGCGCAGCGGCAGCGACGGCAGCAGCAGCGCAGGGAGAAACGCGCTGCTGCCTTGCTCCTCGCCCCTAAAACCGCGGCTGTAGTGATTACGCTGCAGCCCAAGGCGGTTAATAGGGGCGTCACTTACGGCGACGTCCTCGCCAAATTGAAG
Organism: Spodoptera picta; assembly: GCA_038387885.1. Classification (NCBI taxonomy): domain Eukaryota; kingdom Metazoa; phylum Arthropoda; class Insecta; order Lepidoptera; family Noctuidae; genus Spodoptera; species Spodoptera picta. The sequence goes on along the minus strand of JAZHFQ010000233.1, from coordinate 50,962 downwards.
GGGGCGGTAACTCCTGCGGAGTTCGGGGCGCCAGACGGGTTCGCGGTCAAGGTGACCGCTACCGGAGCCCGTCTTTTGGAGGTCCCCGGCACGACCAGCGGCCCATCGGCCGACGCCCTGGCCGAGAGGCTTAGGCCTGGATGTCAGGATTTTGGGCCTGGACGACTCCGTCACGGAGAGTGAGGTGGTGGCCGCTGTGGCCAGGACGGGAGGGTGCCCTGTTGACCAGGTCAAGGCGGACACCATCCGTCCGGATAACTCGGGGCTGCGCACAGTGGTGGTCAGCTGCCCCGTCACAGCGGCCAAAAAGCTAAAGGAGGGCAAATGGCGAAGAACGAATGGAAGGCCTCTGAGGTGCTACCGTTGTCACGTGGGGGAGCACGTGAGCGCCAAATGCACCTCGGAGGTGGACCGCAACGACTGTTGCTTCCGCTGCGGTCGGCCCGATCACAGGGCCGGCTCCTGCACTGCCCCGCTGCACTGCAACGCATGTGCGGCGGCTGGCAAGCCGGCCAATCACCGGGTCGGGAGTAAGGGCTGCTCCCCTCCCGCCAAATCCAAGGCCCCCGTCGTTTCGGCCGCCGCCGCCACTGCCGCCGCAGTCGCCGCTGCCGCCACTGAGGAGGTCGGGATGGACTGCCAATAATGGCTCCATTTCGCCTCCTCCAGGCAAACATCAACCACTGCGCCGCTGCTCAGGATCTCCTGCTCCAGAGCATGGCGCAGTGGTCGATCAATGTCGCCGTGGTCTCCGAGCCGTACTTTGTCCCGCCCAGGGATCACTGGCCGCCGCCGGTACCCCGACTCTTGAGGCTGCTCAAAGAGTTCGGGGTTGTGTCGCAGCACGGTTCGGAGAGCTCGCTGTGGTGGGCGTGTACTTCTCTCCGAACCGAACTCTCGCCGAGTTCCACAACTCCTTGAGGGAGTTGGTCACCGTCGTCGTCGGGTTCCGTTCCCTCCCCGTGCTCGTCCTCGGGGACTTCAATGCCAAAAACTTGGCTTGGGGTTCCCGGTTCACCGACGTCCGGGGTAGGATGGTGGAAGACTGGGCCCTTGAGACAGGCCTAGTCGTCCTGAACCGGGATTCTGTCCCCACGTGCGTGCGGATGCAGGGCGAGTCGGTGGTGGACATTTCGTTCGCCAGCCCTGCTCTGTCACCGCGTAATGTTGACTGGCGCGTCATGGAGGAGGTGGAGACGTACTCTGACCACCGGTATATCCGGTTCGACGTCTCCGCCGAGTCCGCAGACCCGCCGGTCAGACAGGCCCCATGTGGCCCGCGTTGGGCGCTGAAACAGCTGGACCGGGAGCTGCTCCTGGAAGCCGCCATCGTGCAGGCCTGGGTGATACCACCGGTCAGGCCTGCCGACATAGACGATGAGGCCAAGTGGCTCCAGGACGCCATGTCCAGGATTTGTGACGTGGCGATGCCCCGGATCCGATCGAGTGTACTGGTGGTCGCAAGAGCTGGCAGCTCTACGCAAGGCGTGCACTGCTGCGCGACGCCAGTACACTAGGCACCGCAGGCGCCGCATCCGTCCTCCGAATGCGGAGGCGAGAGAGGCGGAGTTGTACGAGGGATACAGGGCGGCCAAGGCCCTCCTCAAGGTGGAGATATTGCGGGCCAAGGAGGAGGCCCGCCGAGAGATGCTGGGGACTCTGGACAGAGATCCGTGGGGACGCCCGTACCGGATGGTACGCGACAAGCTCCGCGCTTGGGCTCCCCCGCTCACCCAGAGTCTCCGGCCAGAAGTCTTGGAGGAGGTTATTGGCGCCCTGTTCCCCCGACTGTGGAGGGGGTTCACCCCTCCGTATATGACTCCGCCCCCTGCGGTGCCCGACGCGGGCTATAGCGACGACGACGACGACATCGTCCCAGAGGTGACCGAGGCAGAACTGAGAGCGGCGGTGCGCCGGATGGGCGCCAAGAACACCGCCCCAGGACCCGACGGCTTGCATGGCAAAGCATGGGTCCTGGCCTCAGAGGCTCTCGGGCCTCGATTAATCGGTCTCTACAGCGCATGCTTGGAGAGAGGCCAGTTCCCGCTTCTCTGGAAAGCGGGCAAACTGGTCCTCGTGCGGAAGACGGGGCGCCCTGCGGACTCTCCGTCCGCATACCGGCCCATAGTGCTGCTCGACGTGGTGGGGAAAGTCTTCGAAAGAATCATTTCGAATCGCTTCGTCGCGCACCTGACGGACATTGGGCCGGACCTGTCGGACGGCCAGTTCGGCTTCCACGGTGGACGCCATCAAGCGCGTTAGGGACCGGACGACGGGGACTGCAGTGTCCAGGGGTAAGGTCGTAGTGGCGGTGTCTCTGGACATCGCCAACGCCTTCAACTCCCTGCCCTAGAGCTGCATCCTGGAGGCACTCCGATATCATCGGGTGCCTACCTACCTCCGTCGTGTAATCGAGGCATACGTGACGGACAGGTCCGTCATTTACCCCGATCACCGGGGCGAGTGGAGCCGGCGAGAGATGTCACGCGGTGTTCCACAGGGTTCGGTTCTGGGGCCGCTCCTGTGGAACATCGGTTATGACTGGGTGCTGCGCACCGACCTCCCGAACGGCGTTAGCATAATATGCTACGCCGACGACACGCTGGTGCTAGCGCACGGGAGGTCACACCAGGTGGCGGCCGACTTAATGGCGACAGCGGTTGCGACAGTCGTTGAGAGAATCCGGCAGTTGGGACTCGAGGTGGCGCTCCACAAGTCCGAGGCCATGTGTTTTCATGGCCGCGGGAACGCGCCACCTCCAGGTGGGTCCCACATAACGGCGGGAGGAGTTACCATCGGCGTCGAGACGACGATGAAGTACCTAGGACTCGCCTCGACAGTCGGTGGAACTTCATTGAGCATTTCCGACGTTTGGCTCCAAAGTTGGAGAGGATGGGGGCTGCGTTCAAACGCATCCTCCCCAACCTCGGGGGGCCAAACGCCTCCTGCCGGAGGTTATACGCCGGGGTCGTGCGGTCCATGGCCCTCTACGGCGCCCCTGTTTGGGCGCCAAACCTGTTGCGGCGTCCCGCTCGGACGCTGCTTATGGCACAGAGGGTCATGGCGATCCGAATGATCCGCGGATACCGCACGATCTCTGGGGAGTCGGCGCACCTCCTTGCCGGATTACCGCCGTGGGATCTGGAGGCGAAGGTGCTCGCGCGCGTGTACAGCATGCGCGCGGAGACACGTCGCCGGGGCGAAACTCCGCTGCCGCGCCAGATAAGTGCGTGGCGGGATGAGCTCCGGCGGGATCTCATGGCGGAATGGCAGCAACGACTGTCGCAACCGAGGGCTGGGCTCCCTGCCATCGCAGCGGTAAGTCCCCTCTTTGAGGAGTGGCTTGAGAGACGCTACGGCGTCCTCACCTACCGCCTGACGCAGGTCCTCTCCGGACATGGAAGTTTCGGGAGGTACCTGTGTCTGATGGGGCGGGAGGAAACGCCCGGGTGTCATCACTGCGAGGACCGCCCTGAGGACACGGTGGAACACACTGTCGCGGAATGCCCTGCGTGGGCTGAGCACCGCCGTGTCCTCAGGGAAGTGATCGGCGATGGCGACCTCTCGCGTCCGGGCCTAGTGCAGGCCATGATGTGGAGCGAGGGGGACTGGGATGCCATCTCCTCCTTTTGCGAAGCTTTTACTGACTAAAAACCACCCCGTTCATTCATAAAATAATAATGACGTTACTTAAAAAATAAATCAACATTAACTATTACTTGGTGTCGGTACATTGGAAGTGTCGTGGTGGCCCGGAGGTTTAAGACGCCCGCTTCTCATGCATGAGGGTGCGGGTTCGAAACCTACCAACGGCAAGTACCAATGTGACTTTTTCCGAGTTATATCTACTTTCTAAGATTATTTAGACACCAGTGACAAACAGTGAAGGAAAAACATCGTGAGGAAACCTGAACTTATAATTTCTAATTATAAGTTTGAAATCGCCAACCCGCATTGAGCAAGCGTGGTGATTAATGCTCAAACCTTCTCCGTGCGAGAAGAGGCTTTGCTCAGCAGTGGGCATTTATAGGCTGTTGTTGATTGAGGGCCGATGCCGATTCGGAGTCGCGGAGAACAAAAACGGGTAACCGGGGCTCCGGCTCGACGTGGCTCGGGTGGTTTTTAGTCAGTAAGAGTCTGACACTCCCTCCCGCCTCACTCGGGCGGCAGAAGTCATTAGATGATTTTCCCCCCTCAAAAAAAGGCTTCAAATTACATGCATTATTACAACGTTCGTTTGCTCGATAGATATATACTTCACCATAATGGACATGGTTGAGATTTTTTGCTGCTTATTATTATAGTTTTTGGTCTGTATGTTTGAAACGAAAACTACAAATAAATGGTTTACTAGAGGTATATATTAACTTCCACAATATTTATGAGACTCATAACATAAATAGTGAAAAGTGGGTGTTACATTGTACAGTGGCAAAAAGTGCCGTAATGTGCACCTCTGCCTAGGGTTAGGCACCCCTTCGGGGATAAAAGGCGTGTTATTATGTAATGTTACTTCCACAATACATCTTCTATATATGTATATAGAATATAACCTGTATATAAAAATGAATTGCAGTTCGTTAGTCTCGCTAAAATTCGAAAACGGCTGGACCGATTTGGCTAATTTTGGTCTTGCTTTTTTTGGGGGGTCCAGTAAACCCGTAGTACTTATTTAAAAGAATAAAACAATTTTGTTTCCTTAGAAAGAGTGATTATGTAAAGTGGTACGAAATCTACTGGGTCAGATAGTTATATACAATGAATGTACCTATTGTAAAAAAAGTGTGAAGTAAAATACATTTTAAATTAATATTGGCCATTATAATAATATATTCTATCTCGTATATCAGACACCACATTATACTAATTAAAATGTTAAACAAAGTATAATTTTGGTTTTTATGCTACCTATCTATCTATCTCGGAGAAGCACGTGGATGTGAAATTCTTATTTGATAAATCCTAATGATAATATTATAAAACGTTAACATGTTTTAATTCAAACCAATTCTCACGAACCTAATTAATATTAAAATAATTTGGTCACACACCTGTCTGTCAAGACATCCACGAGTTACATTCATTATACTTAATATAACCATCAAAATACGAAACACTTTAAATACCGGCTCAATAAAGTCAACAGATTGTTTTGAAATCAAATTAATTTAGATAAGATTTTTGAAAATATCAAGGCTATTGAAATAATAGCTTCTTAATTTGGAAACTACACGTGAAAAGTGTTAGTAAAATATTCCTAGTCTGGTATTAAAATTATTGGGATCCGCGAGCATTTTGTATACGAATTAGAACTTCGTATCCAATTAGATACTATTATAAATGTGAGAGATGTATGTACGTTTATTATCCTCTTTCACGAAAAAATATGCTAGACGGATTTGGGTGAATTTTGTAGAGACATCCCGGGAACGTGGGTGAAGTCGCTGGTAGAAGGCAGTAGTGTATCTTAGACAAGTTACACATTTATGGTGTGCATTCATTCATAACCCATTACCACGCAACAATAGAATTAATTAAAACCGAACATAGAGTGAACAGGACGCGGAAGTATCTACCAGTTATCTACCATCTATTGTAACATACCTACATTGAAAAAATAAATAGTATTTGTATATTTCTATAATTGTATATTTGTAAGGCCTAACTGGTTGTCGGGGCTCCGGCTCGAAGAGCAGCAGTAGGAACGGGTTAGTTTTAGACAGTAAGAGTCTGACACTCCCTCTCGCCTAACCAAAGGCGAGAGAAATCATTTTATTTTTATTTATTTTATTTTTTTATTTTATTTATTTTAAGAAGGCTTACAGACTAATACATAGAAAATGATTTTTTAAGAGTATAATATTCACAAATTGCCAATTACAAGCCTCCACATATAGATAAAAGAAAAAAAAACAAAAAGGTACAAAAAACAGAGTACAGAAGGCAATTAATTACGAACAAATATTAATTGTTAGAAGAATAATTAGAAAAAGAAGTTAACCATGGAAGAAGTTTTGTACGATTTGATGTCGCAAGGATACTGTCAAATTCCTTAGACAGTCTATTAAAATCAAGTGCACTTCTTATTGAAAAAACGTTTTTCGTGTAGTTAGTCGGTGTGAAGGGTACACTTAATATAGGTCGCTGACGTAATCCCATTAGGTTCGCGCGCAATGCTAATTTTGCAACAAGTTCAGGACAGTCAATATGGCCATTTGCGATACGCATAAGCATAGTTATGTCTCCAATACGACGCCTCACGTCCAGAGGAAGGAAGTGGTATCGTTTACAGCGGTGGTTATAGTCAACTGAGTATTGCCGCGCTCTATTCTAGAAATTTTCTTTGGACGCCCTCAATACGGGACTTATAAACCTCATACTGCGGGTTCCAAACCTGTGATGCGTATTCTAAGTGGCTACGTACGAAAGAGCAATACAAATTTTTTACCGGTTTAAGAGATCGGATACAGGCCGTAGTGCGGAGTATAAATCCCAGAGCCTTGGATGCCTTTGTTACCATACCATTCACATGTTGGTCAAACAATAGCTTGTTGTCTACGATCACTCCTAAATCTCTTATGCTATTCACCCTGCTAATCAATTCCGAGTTGATGACATAATTAAAATTGATCAAAGACGTGCGTCGTGAGAATGTTAGGACGAAACACTTAGAGACATTTAATTGGAGTTTGTTACGTTTGCAATACATCTCAAATCTGTGCAGGTCCTCTTGCAATTGATATGCATCAGACATGTCTCTTACAACTTTGTGAATTTTCATGTCATCAGCATAGAGAAGAATATATGAATGATGAAAGCATTGCTTGATATCTGTAATGAACAATATGAATAACAAAGGACCCAGAATGGAACCTTGGGGCACTCCTGACGGGACAGAATTCCAACCCGAGGTGTAGCCATGAAGCACGACGGCCTGCGTTCTGTTCTCTATATAGGATGAGAACCATCGGTACAAGTCTCCATGGATTCCGGCGAGAAACAGCTTTTCTAGTAGCATGCGGTGATCAATACGGTCGAAGCATTTGCTGTAGTCCGTATAAATTACGTCAACTTGACGCTGCGCCATGCCATTCGTAATAAATTCCTGTGATAGAAGTAAGTTAGACGTAGTCGAGCGGTTCCTAATAAAACCGTGCTGTTCATCAACAAAAACAGTCTTAAAAGCCGCGTAGACATCTGTATAAACTATACGTTCTAGAACTTTCGAAAAGAGGCAGATTTTAGAAATGGGACGGTAGTTTTCAACATTTGATTTATCCCCTTTTTTGAAAACGGGGGTGACGAAGGCAGACTTCCAGATCTTTGGAACTCTACCTTCAGAAAGAGACCGCTTGAATAGGATAGTTATGGGTTCAGCAAGACTTTCAGCACAATTAACAATGAACAACGGAGGTATTAGATCTGGTCCACCTGATTTGGTAAGGTCCAAGGACTTCAGCAGCTTCAAGACACGTGCGTGGTTTAAGTCGACTGTGCTGACAGACATAGCAGTATTACTACATCGCTCACCAGAAGTACTCTCACCAACAGCCGTTGTTGTTTCGGGTTCTAAAAATATGGACTGGAAATAGCTAGCGAAAAGGTCGCTAATATCTTGTCCTGTGTTTACAGAGGCCTCGTGGTAGTACATCTCACAAGGGAATGACCCAGCCCTCCGCTTGCTTTTGACAAACGTCCAGAAAGCTTTTGGATTTTTTATAATTGAAGCCTCAATGTTAGTCATATATTTTTCATAACATGTGTTTTCCATCTCAATAATTCTACTACGCAATAATGAAAAAGAATGATAATCAGATGTATTATTGTATTTCTTATATTTCTTATGATATTTATGTTTTTCTCTAATCATTTTTACTAGTGCTGGGGTATACCAAGTAGGATAAGAGGATTGTTTTACTGATTTTACAGGTACATGTACATCCCGAAGCTCATACAGTTTATTATAAAATTTAGTGACCGCATCTTCTAAGCTTATTGACGATAGAAACTGAGACCAGTTAATTATAATTAGATCAAGTTCAGATTTTATAGCGTCGTAATTACCCTTTAAGAAAATGTAACATTGCTTAGGTTTATCGATGACATTCCCCGTTAAAAAAAAAATTGGATGACTTTCCCCGTCAAAAAAAAAGATTGACCTTGAAAATCTTTAGAAATGTTATGAAGCGAGTTATATAGAACCTACTTATATGTAGGTAGTTAATATGATAAGCGGAAGCAAAGCCTCGGGCAATGACGAGTCTTCGGTAAAGTGTTCATAATTGAATTGAAGTAGATCATAAATTGTGTTTACGTTATCTTAAACAGAAATCTATTGGTCGTATTTCATTTTGATTGTTTATAGCTCTGATGGGATGTCATCCGTATAATACATTATTTAGCTTTTAAATTTATTTAATTTTATTCATCAATTTTTTTCATTTGTTTGTTGCTAACTTAACTATTAATAAACATGTTTTTACGTCAGTGAGTGGAAAATATTTGTTTGTAATATGAAAGAAAGTCTCTCAAAGAAAAATTGTAGTAACAAGATTGGATCGAACGGAATATTTTTATAAGCGATTTGAGTGAGGTAGGGGTGATCGACTGAACTAAAATCAGTCTTCATAGGACTACAAAAAAGTACGAAAATGCTCGAAAACACTCCGGGAATCAATCGGTGACTTTTTGTTAACTTCGCTGGACGCCTGTAAGCAAAACCTGTAAGTATTTGATTATGTGCCATATGTTGTCAAATAACCGTGACATTGCAAATCATTTTGCTTAAACCAGAGATGGCTTAAACACACATTTGTAAGCATCTTCGTCCTCCAAACAACAACCGTTCCGCATTCTTTTCAAGATCACAAAACTATTGTGAAATACTGACATTATAAAAATACCACAGTAACATTAACGCAGCAACTAGTTTTTAACTAATTAAATAAATAACCACGATGATAGGTCGGGTTCTTGGCGATAAACAATTTTTTATTCAAATGATCAATTAGAGTGACATTAGTCGTTATTTATAGCGTACGCAACAGATGTTGAATAGTAGGTACAAACATGAAGACGGACTCATAAATTTTCTTATTTTGATTTATTGGATTATTAATATAATAAAATCCTAATATTGTAATAATACAATATTTGGATGTTATGTCGAGGTTCCTATAACAGTTTTGCTAAAGATTAAAGTTTCCGTAAATTAGTTGCCTTGTTTTGAGAAAGTTTAACCGCCTAACTGGTAGCGTCAATTCGTCAAACTTTTATAAGTGCCGAAAAAATTTTAGTCAATCCTAGTAGCATGAACTGAAAATGTTGTTCTCTATCACTAGGCGTAAAATTTTGTTATATAGCATTGAAGCCAAGAAGGAATATCGTTGATCGGTTAAGTTTAAAAAATCTTCCTCCATAACAGGTCGACGACGCGACGTCTCATTCGCAGAAACAAATTGTCTCGAATATTAAAATTATAAAAGTTACCTACATTTATAAAAACCTCGACCCTGAGTCGGTTTCAATGTTACCTCTATGCGTATAATGTTACTAAGTAAGGAACCACAGCTATCTGGTTTATTAATAGTATAATATTCATCTGATAACATTGTATTATAGTTCTAATAAATAAAACTGTAGAGTCTAAATTTACTTGGACAGTTAGGTTGGTTTACTAGGTTAGTTTGTTAGAAAATACGAAGTTGTCTTATGTCTTGTAGTAAGCCAAGTTACTGAACATGCGGTTCTGTCATTGATCTCCGAGTTATCGGTCGGGGTAAAGATAACGTGTCTGATAAATAATGAAATTGAAAGAATAGACCTGGCTCTTACTAGAGATATTTTACTAGCTGTTGCACGCCGACTTCGTTCCGTGCTGATTTCATCCGCGTAGAATATGATTCCTGTTTTATTCCATGAGAGCATTATCGGGGAAAAAGGTATTCTAGATATCCACCTAAGTCGGACTATAATCTGTCTATATACCACATTTCAAGAAAATCCGTTCAGTAGTTTCAGTGTTATTGATGGACAAACATCCAAACATCCAAATAAATAAACTTTCATATTTATAATATTAGTGTTATGTGTCTGTACCTGTCTAGGACAAAAGTAGGTTGTATGTACAAAATATTGATACGTTCGTAGAAATAGTAGACACACATCTTGCTGATTTGATGCAACAATGACGAAATTGCACTTTTTAAAATAAACAAGTTTAAAAACACTACGTATTTACTTCGAGAGAAACATCGACTCAGTTAAAATTAGATACATTACTATGTAATAACGTTATGATTGCACCAAACGAGCAATTAAGGCTTTTCCCTGAAGTCATTAACAGGTACTTACCTACAATTTTTAGGTTATAATAATGTTCATGACAGAACAGGAGTCAAATGCTGTCGTAAAATTGTATTATCATCATCGTATTGTACATAACTCTTCTTGGCGTGGTGAAGGTATAATTTATTCCACCAGCTAAGTAGGTATTTATCTACCTCTAATTTGGAGGCGGCAACTAGAGCCTCTAATAATAATTAATAAACAACAAGTTTTATAACATACTTAATATTGTAATATAGAGTTAAAGATTATACCTACCGAATAATATACACATAATTATATACGGGGCGTTATGGTGTGGTATCTTTTTCAAAACCGTAATTTAATCATAGTAACTTTGTTTTGACCTAAGTAGTAAGCACACCTTAGTTCAAAATCTAATTTTATCTTACGAATTTTTCAAAATTTTGGGCAAGTATGAATTTTGTATTAAAATTGAAGCCTTGAAGAAAGTTTGCTCGACTGTACAATCCCATTGTACTAGAAATGTAAATAATGTTACCGATATATGTGGTAGCAAATATTGTGTATTATTATTAAACAAAATACTGGAAATTGTACTTACAAAGAGAACGAGCACCATGGTAGTCAGTGGTACAGTGAGTGCTACCAGCGCAGCCTGTCTCCACGGTAGCACTGTCCCCAGCAAGTACGCAACGAACATACCCGTCGAAGTGAACCCGTTCGTCAGGGTTGTCAGGATACCTCGCACTGATGGATCACTGCAATTACATAAACGATTATAGATTAATACTTATATTTTCACATGTCGAGCTGTAAAATATATAAGACTAGCGACCCGCCCCGGTTTTGCACGGGTGCAATACGCTTGTATCATACATATAAAGCTTTCTTAAGAATCACGCTATCTATTAAAAAAAACCGCATCAAAATCAGTTGCGTAGTTTTAAAGATCTAAGCATACATAGCGACAGACAGACGCGAACAGCGACTTTGTTTTATATACTATGTAGTGATAGCCAATTTCCTAAAAGTCGACGTATTCAAATAACGATTGATTGTCGAACACATTCCAGGTTTTATTTTTTTATTACGTTTAGTTTAGTACCTACGTTAGGTGAGAATCTATTATTTACCCTGGAGATGATTCTCTTGCATTACTTTTAAAGAATATACAGAATAATAGGTACCTACATTATGTTACAGGTGCAATAAAATAAGCCATCTCAAACTTTCATAATATCTCGTAATAAGGCATTACTGCTTACATCAGCATCATTTGTCGTTTAAAAAGGCTACTAAATAAGTAAGGCAAGAAATGGTGCCTTTTTGGTAAAAATTTTATTAAGGCATGATATTTTTTTATGTCTGTTACGCTATTTTACGCAAAAATAGGCACAGTATATCAGGATTTTGGCTCCATACCGTCTGGTATTAATATATTCTGAATACAGCTTTTAATATAAGTAATGGCGACGTGCGATAATATTTTTTGTTTTAAAGATTAGATAAGATTTATAAATGTGACATTTTTATTGATTCATTTAGACTTGATTTGCTGTTTTGATTGCTAGTAGCATTTTTGGAGTAGGTAGTTAACTGAGTTAATATGCGTCATTTATACATTCATATTAGGTAGGTAGCATTTAATATTTAATTATGGTTAATTAATTTATTTATGAATATATCGACCGAAATGCAATTTTCATGCAGAAATAAATTTGCTTATCTTTCGAAGATATGTTGATATTCTAGAAGATTATCTAAATTTGTACTTAATAATAGATGTAACCGAATATGTAGCTATCTTTACCTGATCCACAATCCATATTAGATAATTCAATAAATTGACCATTATTTCGGAAAGTTACAAAAGAATATGTAGCAGATGTTCGGTTATCTACGAATATAAATTAAAAATTAACATATTTTTGTATTTAAAACTGTTCTAATTAAACGATTTTCTTTGATGAACAGATATTAATGTAGGTATTTTTTTAATTTTAGAAAAAAATTGTTGTAGAAAATAGTATTTTCTTTTATCTAGTCCTTTAGTTTATTTTAAAGTCAGACACAATTATTTTAAAGAAAACTTTTTCGTTGATGTATCAAAATTATTAACACGACAAATTAATGTTTTTCATTAGATACATAACTAATTATAACCCAAAATCGATGTAGATATACAACTAACTAACCTTCCAAAATTGAATTTTATCGTAGCAGGTAAAGAAGAAAGTAATATTTTATTGACATCGATTTAAATTTCGATCATAAATCTGTGTTAATTTGATTTACTTCCCTAGTCCCATAACATAAGAGGGGAATGTCAATCAATTGTCTGACATTTTGAACGATAACAATATCCCAACTTTATCGAAGTTAATTATTGAATTTCTCACCTTATCTCACCAACATAAGTTACGGATGGGGCTTCCATGATCCCAGTTCCTATACCGAGCAAGGCATTTCCAATGAAGAGTGATGGTACATCCCACGCGTAGTACATAAGTAGCCAGGCAACCACGTGAGGTATGTTCACCAGGAACAGCGCCTTCTTGCGACCCAAGTGGTCGAGAAGTGGTCCTGAGAATATGCTGCCAAGTGGCTGACACAGAAACGCCATACTGCCTGTAGAGAAGGAATACATTAGTTTTATTAACAGCTTTTTAATTTAGGTAACTGAAGTCTAGTTTTCAATCTATGAATAGGTACCTATAGCAGGAAATATATGAGAATGAAGAATGTATGAGAAGTGAATTAGACTTCATAATTATGCACCATTTAGGTGATGTATGTTGTAGCAATGGAGAGAGTAATCGTATGTAGTATGTACCTTTATTTGCTGTAATCACTCCTGAATAAAAATTGTTAAGAATTTGTCTCATTGAGAGTTCACGGCAAAAAAGAAATGCAAATCTGACCAATGATTTTAAAATTACTGTTTTATATTTAATAATTTCAAAACATCAGTATTCACATTTGGTTCACACATAATCTAGTAACTTCGATAGATTTTTTGTAGCTTATCGCGACTTCTGTTGCAATTTGCAGCAGTTGAATAACTAATGGGAATATAAAAAGTGCATTATTTATATCATCGCGATATGTCTTCATTTCTTAAACATTTCTAATGCACGTTTACCACATAATTATAATGACATACATAATTTAACACAGAATGATCTAGGCTGCCAACAATAATCTAGAATAAATATTATGTTAGACTCTGTTTATTTAGGAAAAGATCTATCTAGAATAATTGTTCATTGTTAAATGTTTATATAAGAAAAATTTCAAACAATAATAATTGTTACGCTTCTGATTACACTTTATGAAAATGGGAAAACTATGTGTCGCAGGTATATAATAGAGGTAAATACAAGACAAAATTCAAATGCCTTCAAAAAATTCAAAATATCATTACATATTATTATCAAAATATTTTTACAAGGTAAATTATAATACAAGGTATATTATAGTACATATATATTCGTATATACAAATATCGTATTTATATATAGGAAAATTCTTATAAAACTTTACGGTATAGGTAATACGTATCATACAGATATATCAGACCACAGATATACCAGATGAAAAAGAGTAACCTATGGAGTTTCTTGCTCGTTCTTCTCCATAGGAATTTACACGTTGGAATGAGCAACTAGCTTCACTTCTAATTTTTTGTTTTTGACGTTCAAAACTGCCTTCCTGCAGCTGTAGCCAAACGCCATTTAGCGCTTGTCTACATGTACGTACATTATATGGAATTGACGTAAATTTTGACACTTGTCAGTGTCATCCCCATACATTTTGATTTCTACTCTCTCTGTAGACAAGCGCTAAAGTGGCATTTGGCTAAAGGCACCTAGTCTAATTGAAATAAATGATTTTAACTTTGACTTTGACTTTAGACCTATGGAAACGAATTCTTGATTTTAATAAAATTTTGTACACTCATTATTCTTTATCTAAATGTGGTCTTTGTTTGCGACTTGAAACATATGTATATAATAATATGTATGCGATATATACATACCTACATAATAATACATATGTAATTTGTTCAAAAATTTTTAATAAAATTAATATACCAAATAAATGTTTCTTCTAGAAAAAAACTCAATAAAATATGATATTAATTTTAAATTAGACCGTATTTTTATAAGTTTGTATAAAAATTGTGAAATGTAAGCAGCTATTGAAGTAAAATTTACGACATATAGAGGTAATACTTAATCATTTTGTATAACATGCAACATATTCAATTTGCGATACCTACCTTCTATATTAAAGTTTAATCATTATGCAAAAGGTGTGGACCAATATTTAGTAAAAAAAACATACGTACGTATAAAACATAATAATAATTTAAGGTGTAAAAAATTCTATATATCAAAATATACAGGTGGTCTTAAGCATATTGTATTCCCGACCCAATGATCGGATTATGAAAGTGAGGAAAAATAATTCATCAAAACAAAATACCAAATAGTGAAGGTACCTACTACACTACACACTTAAAAATATTATTAATGTGTAGTTTGCTGGTCTAACTCAGTCGACTGTCTTAAAGTTCAATAATTTACTTATAATTACATATACGTAGTTATATATACATACATATAACTGTAACTTCTAAAAATAAAAGCCAGTTTTCACCCAACTAATTAATATTCACTTCAAATATTTTTTCCTTACCAATTAATTCGCGTTGACAGATTTATCAAGGTATACAGGGCCCAAACATATGGCCTTCTGAATAAAAACAAGAAAATGGGTACCCCATTGAACTAAGCTAGTTATAATTTACATATCATTAATTATGTGGTATTTTTTGCAAGTGCACTTTTTTGCTACATTACTGGTAACTGACCTCAAGTAACCGGCCTTCTATTACAGCTAACCAAGCATTAAATAATGTTGCGAAATTATTTAAAATCGGCCTATGTGTCTTTTCTTCCGCTAAACATTGTGGTACTGTTAACTTACTAAGCTGTTTTCAACACGTAAAACGTAGACAAGCACTTCTTTAATTTATTTTAACACATTAACTAACATTTGCATTTTCGTTATACAGGATGTAAACGGAAAGCTCCCGAGAATGCTGATAGATGATGGTAAAAAACAAGTTTTATTGTCATAAAAATAAACAATCAAATGTTTCATTTTATCTAATAAGAGTTGTAATCAACTACTCAAGGTATGAAAACAAAAAATATTAAAATTGTAGAAACAATTTCTTTTTAACGTTTCGACAGCGTTCGGTTTACATCGTGTATATTAAAAATAATTATACAGAGATAAAGACTTTTGTTATAAAGGAAAAACAATAACAAATAACTTAGTTGAGTTTCTGAAGTTATTTCTTGAAAGTTTTCTCTGATAGTGTAGGTAAGCAGTTTTGTTGAGAAAAACATTAATTAAAATTGTTGTTGAACTCGTTGGATCATTTATTTAGAAAGGAGTTTGTAAGGTTTCTGATAAACTTGAAGAGGAAGTATACGAAGACAGAGTTGCAAAGCAAATTTTCGCGAGCAAAAGTTCGAGACCAATTTCCTCATAAAATTGTAACAAAATTTTGTATACACCAAATCAGATTTAAATTAACGTTATCTCGATGTCTTTAATTAGTAAAAAATACAGATTAAAATGCAAAAATAACTTTTAAATAAATGACCAGGATGCAAAAAGCCATTATGTTAATAAAGCTAGTTTTCATTTAAATTCAAAATGTGATGCAGTTCAGAAAAAGTTTAAGGTTAAAGTTATTTTCAAATGGAAAGAAGTAAATAAGAACCATGTTGTTCAAAACCAAAAAATAGAGAAAATAGTGAGGATTCCTATTAATATCTATTAACATTATTGTTTTTTACCAGTACAAATTGATCGTCAAAACAGATCTGAGATTTTCATAAATTTTGATACAGAAGTATATTTGAATACATCTTTGATATGTTCGTAGTAAGCTAAATTAATGAGATAAGTAAGTACATGCATACATAACCTCACGCCTGTCTCCCATGGGGGTGGGCAGAGACTTTGGAACGCCAATTGCTATGATTCTAATATACCTCATTCGTTTTTGTAATACCTATCGTGAGACCTAGTAAATTAACTAAAAATCGCGGGTTACTCACTTAAATATATACTAGTTTCGAATCACAGAGCTTTTCTCAGTATATTCACGTGAGTAACCCGCGATTTTTAGTTAATACCTCTTTCGCTTCATCAACAGTCGTCAGTCCTTTTAATTTGGTCCTAATGAGTAAATACTAAAACTTGACAGGGGCTTTCAGGGGTTTGGGTCGATAGTTAAAATACGACTTAAGATAAGATAATAAAGTTAAAAAGAAAAATGCACTTACCGAACCATGATGCCTGGTTTTTAGTGATTGAAAGTCCTTCTTTAGCGTCAAGTACCTCAGGTAACACCATTGTAACGAAACTGATGGACAGGCCCAGCCCAATCAGTAAGAAGTCCAGTGCGAGACATGCTAGTACCTGCGAAGGAAAAAGAAACCATACGTTAATAGGCATGGCGACTATTTTTTAATTTTTTGTCTGTCTTTTAGATATTTTAAAAATCTTCGATACGTATTTTTTCTTTTTTCTCGTATCCAAAAAAACATGTAGATATTTTGAGTTAAAATGACGCGTGACGTCACAATTAGGTACGATTTCTCCGTAAGTGTGACGTCAACACCCCCCACTCCCTAACTTTAATGCGGAATAACTACGTATTCTTCTGTTAATTTGATAAAACAAAAAATACGTGTCTGATATTTTCGTGCGATCTTAATGACGGACTAATTACTTTTTTGTTTTTTTTACCCTGTCGACACGCCTATTCTTAATAGGTGCGTTTTACATTACAAGTCTATTTTAGAAGCCTTTAATTAGGGAATAAAGACCTTTTTTAAAGTGGAAGGAAACCAAATAAGTGGATGTAGGGATCGTGTAATCCCTCAGGAATGTGATCGGCGACGGCGACCTCTCGCGTCCGGCTCTGGTTCAGACCATGGTACGGAGCGAGGGGCACTGGGATGCCGTCTCCTCCTTCTGCGAAGCAGTCATGCTAGCTAAGGAGGAGGCGGAGCGCGTGAGGGAACGAACCTCCTCACGACCCGGCCGTCGCGAGAGACACTGCGGGCGTCGGGGATCGCGAGACGATCTCCGGCCACCGTAAGCACGGGCCTGAGGACGGCGAGCACGGGTGACTCGCCGCCCGACCAGAACCAGGCCCGAGCGTACGGCGCGTCGCGTTCCGCGCGCGCCTCAAGGAGCCATCAGACCACCACAGATGGGGCTTTACAGGGCTGACGCCGATACGGAGCCGCGGAAGACTTAACGGGTTGCCGGGGCTCCGGCTCGAAGTGCAGGAGTGGGAACGGGGTGGTTTTTAGTCAGTAAGAGTCTGACACTCCCTCCCGCCTCACCCGGGCGGGAGAAGTCATTGGATGATTTTCCCCCCTCAAAAAAAAAAAAAAAAAAAGGTATCGTGTAATCACTCTATTCTATGGTTTCTACCGACCCCTATGGCATTGCATGCACGTGGAAAACAAAGTTTAAATGAGCTTATTTCATTTCAATGTTAGGTACATAAAATACTAGAATAAAACATTAAGGTGATATAAAAATCCACATATTATTATTATATTACATGATAAATTAATGATTTTGTAATACGAATGCTACAAATTTATGATTCCTAACGATTCCTCACGTGATTTGTGTTTTTATTTTACAATAAATGAATATAAACGACTGATAAATACAAAATAAATTGTAGGTATGTATTTTTTCATATTCTGCACGATTTCGGTATTTCACGGTTTATTAAAAATACTTACGATTTAAAAAAGACTAAGTATTTCAATGTGAGGTGTGCTAAGGACTACAGCATAAATAAAATTTAAAACACCGGTTTTTACATTTCATTTATGTCCTAAACATTAGGTAATTTGCTACCAATGTCTGCCTGTTTAGATCGTAAAAGAATAGTTAAAGTAAGTTATTCTCAGAATTCTGTGGATATGAAATTAATATATGAAGAATCGATCCTAGAGAGAGTATTATACATTTTCATATTTATTCATTCATTTAATTTAAATCTTAACTGAGGTACTACTACTAGAGGTAGTGGAATATTGTTACCTACGTTTTGTATATTTGTTTATTTGACGTGTGATTACATAATACTGCGTACATAAAACAAGCTCTTTCGATTTTGTATCCAATTAATTTTCTTTAATAATAGTTTATTACTATAACTACTACTACTATACTAAAAATCATTCCACCTCTAAAAGAATAAAATCTTCGGAAGAAACGGATTTTTTTATTCAAAGGAGAATGCCCACGGCACTATGGACAAATGTACTGAATTCAACATTGTTGTGTCTCCATGAAATAATCTTTAAAATATTCGATGGCATGTCCAAATACTACCTCAAAAGATTTAACACAAAATACATTGGCATTTTCGAGATATTCACAAAATAAAATTACTATTTTGAGGTTATGTCCGATCAATAATTAACTGAAAAAAGCTAGAATGGGTTTTTATGGCTTGGTATCTTTGAAGCATACTTATTTGTGTAAAATCTGTAACGTGTTAGCTATGTCAGGTGGCCAGTTACTGGTGGACACATGTGTCTACCTCACCGAGTCTTATTGATTCAGATTTTGCGCATTTTTAAATCTAACGCCCGCGTTTCATGAAATTGCAAAGCATGGAAGGAACCGTTACTAAAATAGTCAATAGCTCAGTGTTATATCTAGGTCCTACTCAAATCATAGATGTGGTAGGTATCATGACATGGCCTTTATAAATACCTACAGAGGAAAGGAAAATAAACAAAAACAAATACAATAAATAAAATAATGATTATTTCTTATTATTATTTTATTAGCCGAGTGGTCGCAAGTGCGAATACCGGGCAAAGGGTCTCAGGTTCGATTCCTGGGTCGGGCAAAGTATTACTGGGTTCTGAAAAAATTCTCAGTACCGGGTAGTAGCACGGAGTCTGGAGTTGTGCCCGGTATATGGCAATAGGCTCACCCCCTATTACATGGGACTCATAACATAAATAGTGAAAAGTGGGTGTTACATTGTACAGTGGCATAATGTGCACCTCTGCCTACCCCTTCGGGGATAAAAGGCGTGATGTTATGTTATGTTATTACTATTTTTTTCTTGTGAGCAGTTGAGACATTGCATCACAGTCGCACTCGGCATGATCGTAACTCAAAAAGTCCAGTTATTAGTGATAAACAACACACACGGTGCTGCGGCGTTAAAAGTATGTTTATTTTCAATGGATTAACAGGAATTACGGAGGAACTAAAAGGCTCGACTCGACGCAGAACATACCAAAATCAGCAGAAATAACAGTATTGTATTGCAAAAATATGACAGACGCGCAATAAACGTCAAATAAGCTTCTACCCATAATGATGAAAGATCGATTTTTTTTCTATTTCCGTAAACCAGCCAGTGGTATTTCACAAATATAACATGGTGCTGATGCCGCCGTTTACAGTGAATGTTGTTACTTTATAATAATAGATTGAACAATCAATACAAAAAATAGAATACAATAAAAACAATAACATTTAGGGAACGGAGAGTAGTTCCCTAAGATCGAAAAAGGAGGATCGTTCATCGATAGTCTATGTGCGTAAACTGCCATGCTGTCATTTGACATGTGTCGGCACGGACATACCTATAAATGGCGTACTATAACTTCGGAAACATAAAATTACTAATTAATTTTCAAAAAACTATCCCAATGTAAATATCATTCAAAGTCTGTTTAAAAATATATTTTTATTTTAGATGTTTCATGCCGTTAGAGATTTTGAGACACAAGTAATTTATCAAGAGTACTGTCCATGGGCATTCTCCTTTAAACTCGCTCTCTATGAAAAGGTAAAAATTCATAGATGTAATGTACAAATTAACTTAGTTTTAGTACTGAAGAGTTTTACGCGACATTAGAATTTACTATTGTAATTCGGTATTGTTTTAAAACATAACATATTAAGTTTCAATGAATATAATAAAAAAAATTATAGAATGTACCTTGCCAAAATTTTTATGACTATATAGTTTTAAAACCATGGTTTTATAGATTGTATATTGAGTTTACGGAATGAATATTCATTTGTTTTTTGTTAACTTAAAGAAATATTTTCGTAATGTTTATCGTTTTATGACGTTTAATTGCGTACGTGTAATAAAACGTTATATGTTTTAACTTACTGATACAAACAACACTCCAAAGAGGAGTCGGAATTTTTGGAAGTTGATTTCATAGACTCATAAGTTTTAAATTTACTTTATTCCGAGAGAAATCGTATTTATGTTGAGCATATTATTTAAGATTATCCATTTAAGTATATCATGTCATGTAAAAAGTAGATATTACATTTACATAGAAATCGGCCTCGTGCTACATTTTCCAATACTTATACAGGTAATAAGACTTAAAATACTTATATATAATGGTATATAGATACATAAAACAGATGTACTTAATTCAGATTAAACGACTAGGGCTAGTGACAAGCGTATTTCACTCCACCATTGCTATACAACTAAATAAAAAGTAAGAAATAAAAAAAATACTCTAGGAACCGGTTATTTATTATCTATTACCATATGACGGATTATATTATTGAATTGACACCAATTTGTTACGATAACGGTTTTATGCCATGGACCATAAACATACATGCAACAACGCAACCATAACATATATGCAACATAAGAAATACATAGATACAGGTTCACAGTACATACCTACTTGCGGTTAATGACTGATAATTTAAAATTTTGGTAGTTTGATAGCTTAATGGACTGTTAAGGCGTTCGTATTATATTAATATACTCTATTTATTAGCACAAACAAACAAAATTTAGCTACAGATAATTCGTATTATATTTCTTATTATATCAATTATTATAGGTATGTGTTTCTTATGTTCAATGCTTCTAAAGAAGGCTTAAGAATGAGTTAATAGTTGCAAAGTATTGTTCCTTTTGAAGCAAAAACATTGAGAAATTCTTCCTTGTTTGAATAAGGGTATAAGTCACTTAGGTTCCGCAAATGTTATATATTTATGCATCATTATTTTATTAAGGCCTCTATACATACAAAACCATTACGGATGGGGTATAAATGTTTCGGAACGTACTGACTATGAACTGACAAACCTTTGCAAATTTTGATTTAGTGTTATGCGTCAATAAATATTATTACCTAAGTATTAATAAAAGATTTATGTAGAGAGAGAATTTATAATAAAAACTTTTTTGTCAACATTATGTACTTTTTTGTTTATATTAATTTTATCAATATTTTTCGTAGCATAAGCCGGTCATCGAGCAGACGGATAACCTGATGGTAAGCAATCGGCGTCGCCCATGGACACATGGAACACCAGAGGTGTTACAAGTGCCGGCCTTTTCGGGTTAAGAGTTTGAAAGGGTCGTCGGAGAATCAGGGGGATTCAGATTGGAGAAGGGGGGGTAATTGGGCCTCCGGTCCCTCACTCACAGGCCGAAACACAACGCAAGCGTTGCTTTACGTCGGTTTTCTGTGAGGCAGTATCACTCCAGTTAAACCGGCCCATTCGTGTAAAAAAATTTATGACAATATTTTTATATATAGATCAGAGGCGCTCATACGTAGGTACATAGATGCAGCATTGATTAATTGTGTACTTACAATAAGGTAAGTTATCGTATATACAATAGTATCTATAATACAATAGGTATCAACTGTTAGAATACGATGCACCTAGATAAAAATACGAGTATTTCTTTGTTGGCATTATTCTAAAAAAAAAACACTCAATGTATTTGTCATCTATTAAATTGATTGGATGATAGATTACCTACAAGTTGACGATATTGCGACATGAATGGAACCCCCAGTAGAAAGAAATATTAGTATAAAATGTAATTCGATATTTTTATGTAACTCGATATTAGAGGTACATATAAATATATTATCTTGCTTTAAATCCATATCTAGAATTTTAGACGTTTAATATTTACATAGTGCAAAATTTAGATTTTAACTACGTATAGTTCTAATGATCGTAATCATTAGTCCAACGATGTATGCGGCTAGAGAACGGGATAGAAATGGTTAACTGTAAATTTAATTTTAGAAAATAACACTTGTCTAGAAAAACCCCCTCCTCATTAAATATTTTATGTAACAAAAGTATGTAGGCGTGACGAATCGCTATGTGGTTTATAAATGCTAAAAATCACTTATAATAGGTTATAAGTCGCCTAAATGTCAGTGACCTCAAATTGATGTCTGAGTCTCTTGCAAGTTAATAAAAATATAATGGTTACATGCTACGCCTGTTATATGAAAAGCAATCATAAAATGGCCATATAAATTGAATATGAACCTCAATGCGTGGCGAGAGACGCAGGATGCCCGCCAATTTTGTTCATTGAATGAAATATTGAACTGATTGTCACTGTTCTGACATTTTGTGAATAACTTTAAATAATTCATTGTGCTATATCCAATATCCATTCATTCATGTTTTTCTATTTGTTAAAAATATATTGAAAACAAAAGACTACCTATTCGATTCCTAATATTTTTTATCTTGTGACATTCCAATTTTTGTAACCGGCCAGTATTATCAGTCAGACTGTATGAAAACTTTTTTTTACTGCTAAATGCTTTCATAAATATTCATTATTATTAAATTTGTATCATTAGAAATACCAGATTTTAAAAAGTTATTTTGAAATAATATTTTATAAAAAATTAAATTAAAAAATCTTACCTGAGACAATATAACTCGTGATCGGCTGATTGACTTTTTTTCTTCGATTGTAGTCATTTTTTTTTTATTAAAAAGTATGGCACACTTTTCTTCAGATACAATGATGAAAACACAACAATCGCAGTGTAGGAAATTATTGACACTGCTCGAGCGTAATATTTGTTAAAGATTTATTAGTCCTTTATGATAACATTACCTAGATAATGTTTCATATTGCGTTACTATAAATATTAAAACCTTAGTAAATTAGAATAAAATCTAGTAAACACTTTTTTATTTACAACTTAAAATATTGCTGTTACACTGATCCTTTATTTTATTATTATTTATTTAATTTTCGTCAAAGGGATAGCTGTGCAGGCTTCCATCGCGCGTCAATACTCAGGTCGAACTGCACTGATTTCGTTTTTTCTTCCGTATCATTGTAATTACTAATATATTTAATGAGTGTTAATGAGTCTTTTTCATCATACAATAAGTCTATACCACATTTCCATGACGCATTCAAAGTATATTAAATAATAATAATAATAACCATAATAATTTTATTCAATATTCAAAACTGCCTCGTTGGCCGAGTATTCGCAAGTGCGACTGCCGGGCAAGGGGTCTCGGTTTCGATTCCCGGGTCGGGCAAAGTATTACTGGGTTTTTTAAAATTCTCAGTAGTAGCACGGAGTCTGGAAATGTGCCCGGTATATGGCAATAGGCTCACCCCCTATTACATGGGACTCATAACAACTAGTGAAAAGTGGGTGTTACATTGTACTGTGGTAGAATGTGCACCTCTGCCTACCCCTTCGGGGATAAAAGGCGTGATGTTATGTATGTATGTCAATATTCAAAAAAATGCAAAATACAAAACATATCGTTAATACGTACAATTGTCCTCACAATGTTAAATGCCTGCACTAGGACAATCCTGTATCGCAGACGAGAGGAGTTCTAAATATAATTCTTATAGTAACACATTTAATTTCTACAGAGCCATATACTTAACATTATACAACAGAAAACAATATCATTATTTTAATATACATACATACATATAAAACTAATCCTCATATAAAATATACTATAATATACCTAATAAATATATTAAAATAACAACTAAATAATCGTCATTTATTTCACATTGGTTAATATGATGACTAAAGATAAAATTATTATTTGACATATTATTATCATAGATATCTTTAAAAGCTTTTGCTAATTTAGCACAGTAGGTACTAATAATGTTATATACTAATTGATTTATTTTATTTATTGTGACATTTTCATGCGACCTTTATTATTATTTATATAAAATATTTATGTTTTATGCATGATCGTTGATGTGAAACACGTCTATACGAGAATGATATTATTATGTGTGTTGGTTTTTGTTGAAACTTGAAACTGCTGAATGAATTAAATATTTTTTCATATCTTATCTATTTTTAAAAAAGACTTCATTGAGCACTAATAACAGCCATCGATGTCTGCATATCTAAAAATATAACATAGCATCACGCCTTTTATCCCCGAAGGGGTAGGCAGAGGTGCACACAGTAGTAACACCCAGTTTTCACTATTTATGTTATGAGTCCCATGTAATAGGGGTGAGCCTATTGCCATATACCGGGCACAATTCCAGACTCCGTGCTACTACTGAGATTTTTTTAAACCCAGTAATACTTTGCCCTATCTCGGGTTCGATCCCCGACCCCTCGCCCGGCGGTCGAACTTGCGACCACACGGTCAACGAGGTGGTCAGTATCTAAAACTTTTATGGTAAAAGTGTGTCTCATTAACTATGGTAAGCAAGCCTGAACGGTTTAGGGATGGAACGCCGATTTTGTTTCTAAGTATCACTCAATAACTGCATATTAAATCCATTTCGGATTCCTTTTCTTCTCACGTTATTCAATGAAGTAAAATAAACGAGTTTCGATGTCTTTTTAACGGCTAGCTTTAAACGTGACAAAACTGGTTAACTAATTTAAAAAATAAAAAATGGTTCTAAATGGGAACGTTATGCTTTATCTCTGGTATGTTATGGACATTCAATTGAAAAATCATATTTTTTTAATGTAAACTGGAAAGTGATGCATTCGGTAATTTTTTTACTTTATAACGAACCACATAAGCATAAGGTTAGCAAATTTTTGAAGGATTTTATTATTTTTTATACCTATACTCCTGGTGTTTTTTCCGAGTTTGGTCCGAGCGGACCAAACGATAAAAAACACCACCACAAAAGAGAGTTCTTTTGTCGGTCTTTGGTATGGAAATCCACTCTCAACCTTTAGGGATCGATTATGAACTACCTATGTTTAGAGGTGAAGAGGACGCCAATGAACAAATCTTTTTTTAGGGGCCGAGAAACCGAGAGCGGAATTAACGTAAATTATTAAGGTACACAAGTTCTGCAAAAATGCTGGTAATGATGATCTACGGAAGAATTTTGACAGATCTCTTTGAATTGTAACAGACGGGTCATTCCACAGTAACAAGCTATTTAGTATATCGAAGTATTAACGTTTATAAGTAGAATGTTACCTATCTTAAAAGTCAAGATGTCATCGAAGTAATCTATATCTACCTTTATATATAAAAACCCGTTTCCCGTTGCTGAGAAGGTTGCTTGACCGATTGAAACCGAGACCGATTTGAAAAAATCCTGAAAATCCTACCGGGACGGGAAAAACGAGTCGCGGACAGAAGCTAGTTTAGTATATCGAAGTACGAACAGTTTATAAGTAAGTATGTTACCTATCTTAGAAGTAAAGATATCATCGAAATAATAGGTTAATACCTACGACTGTTTTAAGTTTGTATCTACAATAGCCTCTGCAACTTCGTCAATTTTATCTAATAATGGGAACTCAACTAATAACGTGCTATGATGAAATAAAATGCTCATTTGGACGCTTCTTTTAGTAATTGAACTTATCATCAACAAACACGAACTTGATCGATTTCCAACGAAACGATGATCAAATCGTATTTTGATTATAAACATCATCACTGTTTAAAACGTCAAAATCATTTAAAAAAGTATGTAATTTCGTTTTTATCAGTAAAATGAGTTTTATTTAACTTCTATCTATTCAATGTTGTGATTTTTTTCCTACCATTAAATTACTTAAGTAATTAAGTTAAAGAGTATGTGATATTTCTTTTCTAAGAAATATAAATGATTTTAGTGTAGGTAGCCAATAAAAATATATAATTTAAACCTTAATAATCATTATCTTCTACTTCGTAAGGTAAGTTCGCCTGTTCGTGTCCACCCACTTCAGTTTACAGATTTCCATGAATGTAAAATATTGAAAACGTCATTATATATGAGGTCAAATAAATGCGTAGTAACTTCTAGAAAATAATTTATAGTATTTTTAATGGGCGTAAATCAGTTATAGCACTTCACTGCTGAACATGGCATGATGGTTATAGATATTGAAAAGAGGTAAATTTATAGGTGTCTTTATAGAGCTAAGTTTCTAGATATGGCCACAGGTGGCGTTTTGGTTCTCTTTGTCTTTCTTTTTGTTCCTCCATTTTGATTTGTATTAGCTGTTGTTTTTCTGTTATAATAAATGTGTTGAAAGAAATCTTATTCAAATTATTTGAAACCACTCAATACTGAATAGGTTATGGGCCCAGGAGCGCAAGAATTGAATAAAGAGCAGTATAATAGAAATAGAGAATAACCGGCACGCGGAAAACATAACCTTTGATAAATTTTTTTCACTATGGAAGTCACGAATTCGATGAAAGTAGAAAAGTTTGACGGGAAGAACTTTAAGCAATGGAAGTTTCAGATTAAATGCGCTTTGCGAGCAAAAGGATTGGATTTAAATAACCCAAGACCCACTAATATTGCAGAGCTAGCTCAATGGAACAAACAAGATGGAATGGCCATGTTCATTTTGACATCTTCAATGGATCTGAACCAAATTTCTCTGATAGAAACATGCGAAACGGCGAAAGAAGTAATGAACAAATTAGAAGCTATTTACGAACACAAATCCGAGTTCAACAAAATGATAGTGCACGAACAGTTCTATCAATATACATATTGTTCAAATGATACAATGGCGCAGCATGTCTCAAAAGTTGAAGGTTTAGCGGAGCAACTGAGAGAATGTGGTGAAAAGTTGAGTGATACAGCAGTGATGACCAAAATATTGAGCACGCTGCCACCTTCATATCGTTCCCTACGGCAAGCGTGGTTGTCACTAGATCCAGGTAATCAGACTATACAAAACTTAACATCACGTTTGATCGATGAAGAGGCAAGCTTGATGAATGATACCAATAGTGAGTCAGCATTAGTGATGTCAAAGAAAAACTCAAAGCAAGTTGGGCACAATGTGAAGTCAAGCAATTTTACGAGTAATGCAAATCAAAGTCATAGGTTTATTTGCTACAACTGTAACAAGAGAGGTCATTTTGCAAGGGAATGTAGAGCACCTAAGAAATCTGTTTATAAGAAACAAGAGCAGCAAAATATGTTAGCATTTAGTGCAGAAAAGTATTCGTTATCTACGAGCGACGATGATGTGTGGATATTGGACAGCGGAGCATCCATGCACATGACATACAGGCGAGAATTTTTTGAATGTTTTCACATTCAATAAAATTATGAAAAAATTCATTTTATTTAAACCATGATTGTGACAGACCTGTCAAATTAGGAAACAAACAGAATATTAAAGTTTGTGGAGAAGGTTCAATATTAATTAAAAGAAGAAATAATGGCCAGTGGGAGGAGAGCATATTAGAGAACGTAATTTATGTTCCTGAGCTGCGAAGAAACCTTTTTTCTGAGGGTGGCGGCAACCAGAAGATGCTATATTATTGTGAAAAATAATTTACGTGCCAAAATAATGAAGAACAATTCGGTGGTTATGCATGCATATTTAAAAGACAATAATTTGTATGAATTAGAGATGAAAACAGTTATTGAAGAAAATTGTAACATCGTTCAAACTGATATTAAAGTATGGCATCAACGTCTAGGACACCTTAATGTTAAAGAACTTCAGAAAATGAGCAAAAATGGAATAATTCCTGTAACATTGACAGGTAATGATAATTTTATTTATGAGGCTTGTCAATATGGCAAGCAAGCAAGATTACCATTTTATAAGTCAACAAGGGGTCCAACACAGGCTGGTGATATAGTCTACAGTGACGTTTGCGGACCCATTGAGGAACCATCTGTGTCAGATAAACGTTACTTCGTTTTGTTTAATGATAGTGCCACAGGTTATCGCCATGTGTATTTCCTGAAGTGCAAGAATGAAGCACTAGAGTATTTCAAGAAATATAATGCTTTAGTAAATAATCAATTTCAACACGATGTGCGCATCCTACACACAGACAATGGTGGGGAATATGTAAACAACGATTTTAAAGAGTACTTAGAAAGAAAAGGGATAGTTCACGAATGTACAGCCCCTTACACCCCGCAGCAAAATGGCAGGGCAGAGAGGGAATTACGTACAATAATGGAAAGTGCAAGGTCAATGCTTTATGCAAAAGATGTTCCTTTAAACTTGTGGGCTGAGGCAGTAAGCTGTGCTGTCTATTTATTAAACAGGAGCTCATCTAGCCAAACTGTTGATATTTCACCCTATGAACTGTGGCATAATCAAAAACCAAATTTGTCACATGTTAAGATATTTGGATCTGTTGGGTATGTGCACATTCCTAAAGAAAGAAGAAAGAAATTAGATAAGAAAAGTACAAAAATGATACTAGTGGGATATGAGCAAGAAAACTATAGAATGTATAATCAACAGACTAAAAGTATAGTTATCTCAAGAGATGTGAAGTTTGATGAGAACAGTAGTGTAATGGAACAAAAACAAAATTCTATTGAAATCAACATTGATAAACTAAATGTGGATGACCAAAACAATGTGACTCCGGAAATGAATCCGTCACGAAGCTCAGATCATAATGAAACATCATCAGATGATAGTATGGAGAGTACAGAAGATCATGATGTGTCTTATCATCCACCTAGAAACATAACTTTTGGTCAACCCATTGATCTGAATCTACGATCTCGAAGGAATAGAAACATAGAATTGAACCTGACAGAGATAGACATACCAAATACATATGAAGAAGCAATGACTTATTTAAGAATTATTTGAAACCACTCAATACCTGAATAATAGAGGTATATTGGTAAGTTCATTCGCAACACAATTTGTTATCGTCGTCTCATCTTCTAAGGATCTATCTACCAACATTATGTCAAACATCAGGTTAACTATTTTGTACATTTGGCAATAGATTAAGCGTTTAATAATTATATTGCACTTCTAGAACATTGACCTGCAGACCCTTGATAAATATGAACGATAGGGAATTACAATGTAGTAAGCATTATGCCTAAAATTATAATAAGGACAATTAATTTATAATTTTAACGGTAATGATCCTTATTGACACCCTTATACGGATACTTTAGAGCTATTTTACAAGTATCCTAAGCTGTTTTAGTTACGCATCGTCTAAAGTAATTAAATATTAAATAACATTGTTTTATTTTTACATTATTGTGCACCTACCATGGTATTCCCAAATTATTTTCAAAAATTCCATCCAAAGGTTGTACTCTAATTACTATTATAACGTACCTAGACTTTTCTGTGTGTGTGCAGTAAAATATATAATAAATAAAAAGTAAGACATTACGTGAAAGATAGTGTAAATTTAAACTAACTTCTCATTACTTGACTAGGGTCTGCTAGATTATCGTAAGATGTCAATTTGAAATCTCGAAGTGAGCTCAACCGCGGTCCGCCATGGTTGTGAGAATAATCTCGACCAGTGACGGGCGAGAATAGCTTAGTAGCTTTTTAATTGGGTTTTTTTGGCTCTTAACCTTTCGTGTCTAACACGTGAATCCACGGGAGACATAATGTATATTCTATTGTGTCTCATATCGGTGCATTCAAAAGATTAAGAGACAAAAACTATTCCAACCCTTGTGCCTTTCCTGTTAATTGCAGGGTCAAGAAAATTCACCTACAAGCTTTTTTCTTCTTCTTAAAGAAACGTTGCTCCACACTAATTTTTCCTGTGTCGTGGGAGCGTTTACAAACACACAAAGTTCACATAGGTACTTATACTTCATGTGTAAAAGCAGTGAATTCTGAAGTGTCAATGGTAATGCATTTATTACAATGTCTGTTCCTGTTTAAAGTTGAGACAATGTAAAGACACGTGTTTTTCATCACGTTGTTTTGTAAAACACACGTGGGCTACAGCCCATGTGGTACATACTTTTGATATTGAATTACATTGGAGGCAGCAAAACCCGTTGGTTGTGTCTTTTTGCGTAAATAAGTACCTACATTCCAATTTGTGTCGCAAAAAATAATGTAGTTGATTGTCTAGTTGGTTCAGTTGGTTGACTAGTTCGAAAGCGCGTTATTTTGGGCTCGATACCAGCACCAGAAAAAATATTATCTGTTACACGTTTATAATACCTAAAATATGACGTTTTGTGGTTTTTTTAAGGGGGGCCAATCATCGAATGCTCCCGCCTGGGTGAGGCGGGAGGGAGTGTCAGACTCTTACTGACTAAAAACCACCCCGTTGCTTCTCCTGCACGTCGAGTCGGAGCCCCGGTTACCCGTTAGGTTCTCCGCGACACGTTTTGTGGTTTAGATCGCTATTTAAAAAAAGATACTGTCGATTTGTTTAAAATCACTGTATCATCCAGAAATATTTATACCTAGGTACTATTTAATATAAATATCTATATAGATTAAATTTTGATTCAGTAGCTATTTATTTATAATGAAATTAACATTTAATTAATGATTATAAGCCTATTGAGCAACTTGAGGTCATATAAAACCATGAATACTAATATATACCCCTGGTTTTGCTTAAGTCCATATAAGAAGAACTATTTCCGAAATAATTTTTACCAGTCAGGATTTCTTTCAAAAAACTCTTCGCCAATTTAATCTATTTCTGTACCAAAACTCATAATAAAAAAAAAGCGGTTTACAAGTAAAGTTGGGACAAAAAACAAACATTTGCATTAATAATATTGAAGGGAAAACATGCCTTCTTAAAATAGTTTTAAATGGTTTCTATTAAGGTGTAAACACGTTTATTTATCAAAGCTTTCAACGAAATGGGACATTAAATTACCATAAGTACTTAACACAAGTTTTTAAATTGTTTAAAAAGAAGCCGTTGTTTTGGAAGATATTAGTAGATAGAGGTACAATATATAATGTGGCTTTTTAATCTTTAAGATTCCACCAATTTACTTGTAAGTCATAACATCACGCCTTTTATCCCCGAAGGGGTAGGCAGTGGTGCACATTACGCCACTTAATCCCACTGTACAATGTAACAATATTGTATTTCTTTATTTTATTTGTTTATTACTTTTTAAATGGGTTAAATATGCTTGAAATAATGAAATAATAATAATAAGGGTTAGATCCATTATCATTTCTGCCGCTTACATATCTACTCGTGAAACAACTAGCTAGAAGACATTACAGACCTAACAATTACCTCTAGATACTGATTCTTTATATTTAAACAGTTCTAAGAATTTAGTGAACCCTGATATCCTAAAAATATACATAACGATCTTTTTCTAAAAGTAAATATAAGAAAGAGATGAAAGATATTTAGAGCTACCAAACCTGTTCATTCAGAAATAAATACTTCAATGTAGAACATGTTGTTGTTAGAGAAGCTTTAGGTACCTATATTACAATCCGAATGTAACGTCGTTTACTTGTTTGGAAATTACACAATTACTGGAGCTAGGGTCTTCATCTTGAAAAGCATTGGATATTTGGTAAAATATGATGTGGTTGAAAACTATTAGGGTGCGTCCACACCTGGCTCACATGCTTCCCAAATGCGCAGTATTCAAGCCGATCGCGAGCAGCACGCGAGCTGCGCGCGTGCATTTAAATGAATCTTGTCTGAATTAATATATCTGTGGTACGCGCAGATCGCGGGCAGCCCGCAAACGGCTGGCGACCGACACATTCGCCAGGCGTGGACGCACCATTACCTAGCTATTGCATTTTGCATCTGATAGTAGGTACTATTACAAACAAAACAATGTATGGCCGTTGTTTCTAGCTACCTATACGAATATTCTCTAAGCACCCGTATTGAATTACAAAAATTAAAATAAACATTGCGATGCTATATTGGAATCCATTCATTTGCATATTCCAACATTGTTTATGAATTCATAACTACCTAGGTAGCCGAAATCTGAACCATATTCCATAGGTGTGTCAGTGGGATAGGTAAGTACTTGAATACACACTTGTAAATATTTATTGTCAGCATAACAATATGTATGATATAAGTTCCAAGGGCTTAAGATGTGCATGTACATATGAGTCGCAGTGAGATAGATAAAGCCGTAATATTCCTAAGCATATAATTATGTCGCGGAGAACCTAACGGGTAACCGGGGCTCCGGCTCGACGTGCAGGAGAAGGAACGGGGTGGTTTTTAGTCAGTAAGAGTCTGACACTCCCTCCCGCCTCACCCAGGCGGGAGCAGTCATTCGATGATTTTCCACCCTTAAAAATAAAAAAAGGCATTTAATTCATAATTCTAACATAGTTATATGCAAGCGATTCATTACTATTTCACGACTACTACTCACTAGGAATATACCTCTAATTATTAAATAGCCCATGTTTAGTTATATACTAATACATAACATATAACGTCACCTTTTATCCCAGAAGGGGTAGGCAGAGGTATACTTATATTATGCCACTGTACAATGTAACACCTACTTTTCACTAGTCTTTTTATTTATTTATTTATGATTTACCAACATTTGTTTACACCAATACAATTGTCGAGATACAAATGTGAGTTCTTAACAGTAAGTGTAACAAATACTTATAGGTAAATACAGCATTTACAAAATTATTATCCTACATCTAAAACAAACTTGATATGATTTTTTTAAAAAACTAAGTATGTAAAAACTAATTTTAAACACGAAAACAAGTAACAAAAGAAACAATATAAAAAAAAACAGTAAATTTTTCTCATGCGTGTAACGACTTTTATACACTCGTAGATTTAGACACCATCAGTCAACTCTTTGTTGATAAGTGCTTCAACAGCGCAGACCGGAACCCAACCAACGATGACGCGTGAATATCCACTAAGTCACTGCAGTCGTTTAGCAATCTACTCAGCCTTGGTAATGGAGAATTAGCGCCCAATACAGTCTTGCGACGAGGTGGATACAGAAGCGCGATACGGTTACGCGGGTATTTGGCAGGCACTCGGTATTTGACTTTTTTCAGAAGGGTTGGGCAATCTATTATGTTATTTATTAATTTACCTCTATACATGAATAAGCAGTCAGTGATTTCCCTACGACTGCTTAGTGATATCATTCGATGTAACGTTAATTTACTTTTGTACGATATTGTTTTTTATTATTTTTAGCCAAATGCCACATAAATCGCTTCTGTATTCTTTCCAGTCTAAGTGAGTGTGTAGCAAAATGAGGCCTCCACACAACACTACAGTAATCCAAAATACTGCGTACAAGGCTGTTAAACAGTAATATTTTTGGACGACTACTGCGAAATACCTTTGTATTTCGCAGAATAAATCCCAACATTCTGGAAGCATTGCCTTTTATCATCTCTAATTGGGGTAGAAAGTTTTTTTATCGAAAACAACGCCTAAGTCCCTTATTTGATCCACTTCCCGGATCTTTTGCTGATCTATATGGTAGCCTGAGTCTATTGGGTGTGTTTTCCTGGTGAATTTAATGTGAAAGCACTTTTTTATATTCAATTGCATGCCATTTCGGTCACACCACTGGACCAGACTGTCAATGTCACTTTGAATACAAATACAATCTTGAAATGATTCTACTGTTCTTCCGAATTTCAAATCATCCGCATACATAAATTTCTCCGAAAACTGGAAACACTTCGGTGGATCGTTAACAAAAAGGTTGAACAGGACTGGGCCCAGATGTGAGCCCTGAGGTACTCCAGATGTAATATCTCGAGAGTCAGACCCAAATCCATTGACCACAACAAAAAAACTGCGTTCTTCGAGGTATGACTGCAACCACTTTAATAACGTCCCAGAAACTCCGTATGCTGATAGCTTAAACAAAAGTACTCTATGCGACACGCGGTCAAATGCTTTGCTGAAGTCGGTGTAAATTACGTCATACTGTTTGTTGGCATCTAAGGCCTGAGTAATTGTTTGAAAGAAAGAAGAGAGATTGCTTGCACAAATCTCGAGAAAGTCACCAGATTTGTGCAAGTTGATCTTGATTTAACAAAACCGTGCTGGCTCTCGTCGAGGTACAATTTCAAGTGATTTTGTATGTACGGACATAGTAATGACTCGAAAACCTTCGCGAAAGCAGACAAGATTGAGATAGGCCTGTAGTTATTAACTATTTTGTCGCAATCACCTTTGTGAATCGGTACAACCTTAACTACTTTCCAGTACGCTGGAAATAACCCTGTTTTAAGGGACTTGTTAAATATTAAAGAGAGTGGCGCAGCCAGTGTTTTAGCACAAGCTGCTATAAACATAGGAGGGATCCCGTCCGGACCAGCATCCTTTGTACCATCTAACTTTTTCAATTTGGCTAATAAAGTATTGTTATCAATCATTGGCGACGTCAAGCTTAGACTGTGCCTGTGCATATTCATCAAAAAGTCAGAGATGCTGTCAGTCTCCTGCTTACTAATTTGGCCATATACAGAAGAAAAATAGTTAGCAAACATTTCTGACATGCTTTGTCCATTTGAAGCTATGGTATTCCCATCGGTTAACGATACTGGATACGAGCTTGAGCCTCCACGTTTTGTTTTTATATATGACCAGAAAAATTTGAAGTTTCTAGTTATCTTATTCTCTAGATCCTTGACGTATTGGTTATAACAAGTTCTCGCCATACCCAAGCAACGCTTACTTAATAATTTTAATTCTAATTCGTCTAGTGGATTCTTGTATTTTTTAAAGCGACATCTCAATTTATTCTTTTCCTTCAATATTCTTATCAATTTACGATCAAACCATGGGGGATATTTACTGCGTTTATTGCTACACTTGGGTACGAATCTTTTAATAGCTGTCCAAATAACATTGTAGAATATTGTTACAGTTTCATCGACATCATTCGTGTCATTAAAAACCTCAGTCCAGTCCTGCTCCGATAGATATTTAGTTATATCTGCGTAATTTGCCTTATAGAAGCTATATCTTATGTTGCCAGTGTTATAAGAACGTTTTGCATCACTCGATAATGGGATCCGTATCTCCAGTGGTGGATGCAACTTGTCTACTGTACTCAGGATAATATTGGACTCTTCAACACTACAAGATGAAAAACTCGTCAGCACCAAATCAAGTACGCGGCCTGATTTATTGGTTCACCCCATTTAAATTTATGAAGTCAATCAACGTCTGACTTATTGTGGGCATTTGACACTCAACAACCCCACCGCCTATCAGGCTCCAGTCTATGTTTCCCTGATTAAAATTACCGATAATACAGGTATTAGCTACATCCGAGTTCTCGAAAACTACATTAGGTACAATGATCCAGAAAATTGTCCAACATTGTAAAATTCAGTGGTGGAGGTAAGTAAATCGCGCAAAGAGCTACCCGACTCACAGTGCCAGCGGTGGGTATTTCAACTGTGACTCAAAGGTCCTCACACTTACTGTCCCATTTACACATGCGTTCCGACTTAATTTTTTTGGAGATAGCAATTAAAACTCCTCCACCGTCTTTTGTATTATGAAAACCAGTGTCTTCCGTATCTCTTCTATAAACGTTATTAACGTTCTATTTACGAATTGGCTGGCAACACCGGCGCAACGTAAACATTGCACCGCGAAACTAAATTAATTAAAATTAGAATATTTGAGCAAAAATACATAAATCGCTATTTAGAATGCTTCTATTGTGTGAATAACCAATCAGTAGTGTTATCTCCCTAAAAAGTGCGCTTGATTTTAATATAAAAACAGAATCAGTCCCAGTGATCGGGTATACGTGTTTTCGTAACGTTTCGTCATAAAAACTTACAGTGAACTAAACAGTGAGCAAACCAACAGCGGAAACAGAGCAACAAGCGGTTATATTGCGACGTTACGGAATGAAAACAGGTGATTTTTTGTGGAAACAAGACATGACAAACCGATTAATGTCGACCAATAAGAAGGCGACAAATAAATCTAGCATAATAAGCGTACCTTAACTTAGATACTGGTGCCATTACACCTAGAAATCATCTACACACCATAGCTAAAAGTCATACACAGGACAAAGAAAAAACGATCACTAGAGGGTAGAGGCAAAAATATTTAGAATGGACTCGTTCAACGATAATATTACATTTCGTAAAACTGGTAGGTCAAGTTCGTTAACTAACTTATCCAGTACTATGAATGATAGTGACAAATCCATAGTCGATACAACAATGCTGAGCATTCCAGATAGCTTAACCGATAATAGTAACGTAATAAAAGACCTGAATGAACAAATAAAAACTCTTAAGAAAGAATTATCCAGTGCTCATCAAGAAATTGTAAACTTAAACATGGAAAATTTTAGACTAAAAACGGACTTACAGAACATGATAAAAACAAGTAACACATTCAAAATATGTTCAACCCCTACCAGAAAAAACATGTCACCATTACAGAAAATTAAAACGCCTAACAAATATAAAAAACATTGCTGTGAAGGTTTCAACGATACATTGAATAAATCACCATTGACCAATGTAACAAATGTTTCCAACAAAATGATGCTAAGTAAAGGAACTCAAACTATTACCACTGAGAAGTCACCACAGATCAACAAGAACATGAATATAACGCCATCTATCAACAGGACGTCTAACAATGAACCGGCTAATTACACAGAGGGCGCCACTTATCTTAAAAATAAAGACATATCGATGAAAGACTGCAAAAATAAAACATACCGAAATAAATTATGCGTGCTAAGTCATAATAACAAAAATAATATTTTAGAAAATGCGACAAATATTTTTCCCAACTCTGATATCTGTCACTACCAAATGCGAACACAGTTGAACTTTTGTCAACACTTGATATAAAACTTACAAACTATACTCTGAAAGATTACTGTATAATTTTTCTAGGAGAAAGAGATTTTGAAGTCTCTCGTGCCTATAAAGATCTCGTTAATTACTTAAAATCGAGAGTGGATAAAATCACTCATACTAATATAATTTTATGTGTCCCAAATTTTAAACTCCATAACATTGTTTTATTTAAACTGTCAAACACCAAGCGGTCACCGGTGACCGCAACCTATTGTTCTATAATTGTGTCTACAAAACCGGTACTCGACGAGTTAATAGAAGAATAGAAGCCTTCAACCAATTGTTGTGTGAGTAATTTTAAAAATACCTACTTTTTTGATACAAATAAATGTATAGAATAATCATATAATATGTTCTGTAAATACACTGGCAAAATAAATAATAACGGCTTGTTTAATATATTTAACAATTTGAAACAATACATTACTTCTATCGAATCTTTGCCACCACACTCAAACACTAATGGTAACCGTGTTAGCAACTATAAGCCTGGTACCATACCATATTACTTTAAAAAAATAACAAATCAAAAATGTATTAGTAAAGATAACGCATGTTCGGAACGAATCAGCGACCTTTTTCGTGTGCAATAATCTGTATATTTTACACCAGAATATTAATGGACTTTTAGCAAAGATGGATTTATTGTCAATATCTCTAGATAAACTTGAAAAAGAAACATTTCTGATTGATGTTTTGTGTGTGACTGAGCACAACCAGATAACTAGTGACATGAAGCTATTAACTCTTCCCAACTACTCACTGGCCTCCTGTTTTACACGTCAAACTAGACGCGGCGGGAGCTGTATCTTAGTCCGTAATGCCCATAAATTTAAAGTTGTCAATGGTCTAAAAAGTATGTGCATTGAGGGTATAATCGAGGTTTCTGGAGTGCAACTTGTTGATCATAAAATTCTTGTGCTATGCGTATATAGACCACCTAAACCTAATCATGAAGACATAAAAATGTTCTTCGAAAAATTTAATTTATTGCTAAGCCAATTTTGCCGACCTAAATGTTAAGTTATAATTTGTGGGGACTTTAATATTGACATTCTGAAAAAGAATAGATTATCATCTGATTTTCTACTCACTGTATCAAGTTATAATCTAAAGTGGGCTTTTACTGAAGCTATTCGTACAATAAGCGGTACGTGTATTGATAATTTTCTTCACTCCATCCATGGTTGCAAATTTAAAATACTTGAGTTTGCTCTCTCAGACCATACGGCTCAATTACTCACTTGCCCAGTAAAGCGTAAATGTATTTTAGCAAATTGGTTTATAGAGAAACGAGATTACAGCCAGGAAAATATTCGTAAATTCAAAGAATGCATAAATTCCCTCTCTTTTAATGAAGTTTTTGAAGAAAATGACGCACTTAAAGCATTTAGTATTTTTTATGAAACTTTCACTCTCTTCTATTATTTTTGTTTTCCACTCTCCTTTGTTAAAATAAATGCTCAAAAACGTCCAAAGTGGATAACAAAGGGTATTAAACTTTGCTGTAAACGCAAACGAGAATATTTGTGGCAATACCGAAGGTCGCGTACTTTAACAAACAAAACAAATTTTAAAACCTTAGCGGCTAGGTTAGACAGGATAATAAAATCCACAAAGAAGTCTCAAAACGATGAATATATACGCACCTCTAGTAACAAGTGCAAAGCGACTTGGAGAATTATTAATAATATGCAATACAATGCACCTA
The DNA here is from genome assembly GCA_038387885.1 of Spodoptera picta. Lineage (NCBI taxonomy): Eukaryota > Metazoa > Arthropoda > Insecta > Lepidoptera > Noctuidae > Spodoptera > Spodoptera picta. Next base: position 11,965 of record JAZHFQ010000233.1, on the reverse strand, counting down.
CAAATCAAATAACTGACATTAAAATTGACAATTCACTTATTATAACAAATCCTAAGACTATAGCAAATTCTTTTAATAATTATTTTATTGACCAGGTAACACAGTTTAATTCCAATGATAATAGTAATAATATTTATCCACGAAATATCCCAAATTCATTATATATGACACCTACATTCCCAAGGGAAGTGTTTGACATGATTACCAGTCTAAAGAACACCAACAGTACAGGTTATGATGACGTATCCACAGAGATATTAAAATACGTATCGTCTAAAATATCGAATGCACTGAGCTATATAATCAACTTATGCATTGCAGATGGAGTCTTCCCTGATAAATTAAAAATAACAATTATAAAACCTCTTTTTAAGAAAGATCAATGACCTGTTATAGACCCATTGCGTTGATTCCCACTATCTCTAAGATCTTTGAGAAGGTTATACATGACAGACTTTACACTTTCTTTGAGAAGCATAACATACTTTCCAAAGAGCAATATGGTTTTAGGAAGAATAAATGCATAAATGCTGCAATTTATAATTTCCTCGAAAAGATTATTGCCTACGTTGATAAGAAGACACCCGTTTGTGTGCTTTATATGGATCTCTCAAAGGCATTTGATTGTGTAGATCATCAAATTCTTCTTAATAAACTACAACCATGCGGCGTGAGAGGAAATGAATCTTGTCAAATCGTATCTTGATGGTCGAAAACAATGCACCAGAATAAGCCGTTTAAACGAAAATTTAAGAATAGAGAAACAACACTCATCCGCTTATAGAGAGGTTAAAGTGGGTATTCCACAAGGTAGTGTATTAGGGCCACTACTGTTTAATATTTATATAAATGATTTACCACAAATATCCACCCAACCTAGCATATTGTTTGCGGATGACAGTACATTTATTTTTGCTAGTAGGGATATACACGCACTTAAACTTGACATAATTAATACTCTTAATAATATAATACTATGGCTGACGTCCAATAATTTAAAAATAAATCTAAACAAAACACACCTAATGACATTTAGAAATCGAAAACCAATGCTTACTAATCTTAATATTAACTATATGGGAACAGAAATTACAGAAGTAGACACAACAAAATTTTTAGGACTGACAATAGATTGTACCTTAAATTGGAAAGATCACATTGATAACCTTTGCCAGAAACTTTACCAACAATCCTATGCTTTACGAATGCTCTCAAAAGTAGCTAGTCAATCAACGGTACTTACGGCCTACCATGGATATGTGGGATCTATATTGAGGTACGGTGTCCTCTTCTGGGGTAACTCGACAGATAAACAACGTGTGTTTCTAGCGCAGAAAAAGTGTGTTAGGAGTATTTGCAAAATAAAACAGTCTGATAGCTGTAAGCCCCATTTCAAAAACCTTAAAATTTTAACGCTGCCTAGTTTATAAAGTATGTTAGGTTAAACGAGGGACATATTCAAACCCATAATAGTGTATACTCACATGAACCTAACAAACATATAAACAAAACGAAAACACTAATAAATAACAGACAGAACCATAAAAACGCTTCCGCTTACGCTTACGGGTTACGGCTTAGCGGGCTTAAGCGCACTCTATCCTTTTCGGCAAGATCGGCGCATGTTTTGCAACGCGACTTACTTTATGTAAGTACTGTTTCTGTTTACAAGTTCACTTATTGCGCGCTCAGTGTTCATGATGATTTTTTTTATTGGACAATTACTTCAAAAATTTTGGTTATAGGTTTTTTACATATTCGGGACGAGAATCGAATACTGAATACGCTCCCTCAATAAGTCCCTCGTTTAACTTAACACACTGTATATTTGTGAGGTAATTAACTACATTAGGACTAATTTAAATAGGTATAATAATTTCAAAAGTAAGCGTCACACTAACAAAATCAATTGTCCTATACATAGCACAATGATGTTCAATAAAAGTGTATTCTGCATGGGACCACGAATTTATAATCACTTACCAGAGCACATAGTAGAGATCAAGAATAATGACTTACTCAAACGCAAGATTAAAGATATCATGCTAAGCAAGGCCTATTACAGTGTTGATACCTACAAGATAAATCCATCTAGCAAATAATTAACGCACACCTACTCATTTATACTTAGGTTATGAATTTATTGTATAGTAATATTATATAGTATTGAATATAAGAATTAATATTGACATAAATGTAAGGTGACTGTGAACTGATATTTGTAGTGTTCATAGATTTCTCTGTTTGACATTATTAATTATATATATTGTTATCATTTAGTCCATTTATATTGTTTTTCTCACTAATGAAATTAAATCTGACATTTTCTTAATTGCATGCCGACAGGCGAAACATAGCGCACTATTATTATATATGCTTCATCCTGTATTATGTACTTATTACATCATATAACATCATGCCTTTTATCCCCGAAGGGGTAGGCAGAGGTGCACATTCTACCACAGTACAATGTAACACCCACTGTTCACTAGTTGTTATGAGTCCCATGTAATAGGGGGTGAGCCTATTGCCATATACCGGGCACATTTCCAGACTCCGTGCTACTACTGAGAATTTTAAAAAAACCCAGTAATACTTTGCCCGACCCGGGAATCGAACCCGAGACCCCTTGCCCGGCAGTCGCACTTGCGACTACTCGGCCAACGAAGCAGTCTTGTACTTATTACCTATGTTTGCAATAAATAACTTTGACTTTGACTTTGACTTATATCTGTCGTCGAATAGCTCACTACTCAAAACACCGCCATTCAGCCATGTCTCCGTTAAAACCACTATATCATAATCACAACAACCCAACTGACAGTAAAAATCATGAGTCTTAGTTCGTAAACCACGAGTGTTTTGGTAATAAATAGTAAACCAGAACTCTGATAACCTATAATACTAATACATCAAAAAGAAAAAAGAGGGAAAGTGAAGACAACATATATACTAAACAATATTTTCCAAATTTGACATATTTCTCACCAAGACATACTCGTCTCCATCAGACTTCCTTACAAAAATCCTTCCCTTTCGCACCCAAACGTGTTTATATCCACGGAGATCCTTGGCTCTCACTCTAGCAGTAGCATGCAGAGATTTATTAGCCGGAGATAGGTGTTCAGTCACGAAGATAGGAGTCGTTTTACCAGCAAGGCCCAGCAGCAAGCTGTTCACTTTGTTGGCAGGATTAGTTTTGTTGTAGTTTGAAGTCGATGCAAGGATCCGATCTCTGATTCTAAGCGACCCCAGTTATACAACTATTGATCGAGGACGTGCCGATTTCTGGTCTTGCTTGAAAGTGCGGGTACAATTCAGGATATCTTTTTCTTGGATATCGCAACCCACTACATTACCCAGTTTGGTGACTATCTGATAGAGATTCTCCTTCTTATTCTCCGGTACGCACTGTAATTCCAAGTTACAAGACCTGGCGTGTTGTTCCAGCTGGCTCAAGCGCGTGCCAAAGTCGTCAAAAGAGGTTTTCATTTTCGAACTATCCGCTATCAGGTTCTTTATATTCCGCTTAGACTCCTCAAACTCCCTAACGATGTCCTCGCAACGTTGGTTCAAAAAACTCATGGAGGCCGCCATTTCCGACATTTCCTCCTTAATAGGCTTAAGTTGCCGGTTAATAGTATCGGATATGGTTTTGTTAATTTTAAGGAACAGATCGTTCATATGCTTTGAAATTGCTTCTTCTATTGTTCTACCAATGTGTTCTCGTTCAATTGATAAAGTCGAGTACGGTTGCGGCGGGGACGCCGGTCTTTTATTTGCTCTGGTAGCACTGGTGTTACGTATGGGAGTATGATCATTTACCTTCGGCTTAGGCTTGAGGATCGTGCATGCTGGGCAAATCCATGACTTCTGTTTATCCACAGACATTGAATTTTCTTCAATTAACAGGCAGACATAATGAAAAGCTTTGCGGGATTTAGAACACTTTATAAAGTGTTCTTCTAAAAGCTCTTCTCCGCAACACCCCCACGAAATGGTTTTATTCAACTCTTCAGTCATTGCAGTCGTTAATAATCGTTAAGTTGTTGTTATTAAATCTTTGCACGTCCACTCAATCAATCCAAGCTTGTGCCGCCGTTCGGAACTAAATAATTATAAGAATCCAGTTTATTGCCGCCGTTGTCGCTTGTCCAGCGCGGATTGCCCTAGGTCAGTGCCGATTTTAATTTATGTAGGTGTTATGATTTAATCCTCATTCACTTTTATATTATCTTCGGTAATTAATATAACGAATCGTTCACTTTCTTTTAAGTTTACATTGTACATGAAGCAGACAAGCACACACAAGAACACATTTCACTTTCCCAGCCTTAATGTTTATTTTAGCGCAAGATTATGAATTAATTTGTGAGAACGCTAGTAAAACACGTCTGTAATACTATACCGTCACACAACACATCTCTCTTCGTCTCGAGTCTTTGTTTATCTACTAATATACTTATATTAGTAGATTAAGTTCAGTGTTATAAATATATACTTGATTAAGCTAATTGTGGTGAATACATTGATAAAAATGTGAACTGACCCGGACAAAGTCACGAGCAAAGTGTAGTCTAGTGGGTCGCATATATTTGCACTCAATAGCATAGCTACAAGGTTCATCAACATCATCATCACAAATAAATGTTTGATTTCATTTCATTCACAAAGAGGTTTTTGTCCGATAAATGTCATTTCGTAGAAGTCGTAACTATGCATTGTTCTAACATGCTACTATAAATCAGGGACTGAATAACCGAAAAATTACGATACCTTTAAATTGCGGTATGACGTCATACCGTAAAATAACGGTTACCGCTTAATTTCTTATTTTTGGGTATGAAATGAAAACCGGTATATTTCGGTACCGGTATCCTAACCTGAATAATAAAGGTATGAGAGAGATATTGACCGCGCTAGTTCATGTTAATTTGTGTATCAAAACGTAACTCTGTTTTTTAATGTTGGCAATATTTTAATAAAGTCTGTCTTCTTTTTCTAACCGCGTAAAAGGTTGTTTAATTATAGGTTATGGGCCCAGACCCAATTTTTTATTAAATAGTCTAGTAATTTCGCAGTGAAATGGCAGGAAACTATCTAATAAACGTCCCTAAACTCAGGGGGCGTGAAAATTATGATGAGTGGGCTTTCGCGGCAGAAAATTTTTTGATATTGGAGGGTGTCGACATCAACCATCGAACAAAGGAAGACGACGCCATTGTTATTCAAAAAGCAAAAGCTAAGCTGGTAATGACGATCGATCCCAGTTTATATGTACACATCAAATGTGAAACAACAGTGTATGATGTATGGAAGAAACTCAAAAATCTCTTTGATGACACCGGCTTCACGCGAAGAATTAGCCTACTAAGAAGTCTAATTTCAATACGTCTAGAAAGCAGTGACTCGATGACCTCATACGTCTCTCAGTTGGTGGACACAGCGCAAAAATTAAAAGGAACCGGATTCGCAATCAATGACGAATGGATCGGATCCCTTTTGCTCGCTGGATTACCCGAAAAATTTTCACCAATGATCATGGCAATTGAGCATTTAGGTATGTCAATCACAGCAGACGCCATTAAAACAAAACTTCTTGATATGAGTTATGATGTTGGCAGCAATGAACCGGAAACCGCATTTATTTCCAAAAACAAATATGGAAATAGACAGAAGAAAGGGATAAAAAGTGGCAACACTTTTGACGCATCAACGTCAAGTAAGTCAAATGTCAAAATCGTAAAATGTTACAAATGTAAACAGACTGGACATTACAAAAACCAATGTCCTTTACTGAAAGACAAACAAGTAAATGCGTTCAGTGCGGTGTTTTTAAACGGCCAGTTCAGTCAACGCGACTGGTACGTAGATTCCGGTGCCAGCACACACATGATTGCCAGCGAAAAAGACGTGATAAACAAGTCGCATAACCTAACAACGAAAGAAATAATAGTCGCAAATCAAGTGAGTGTACCAGTTTTGTGTACAGGAGACACACTGATTACTACCATAGTGAATAATACAGAGCATGAAATTGTTGTTAAGAATGTTCTATGCGTACCCAACCTCACGACGAATCTGTTGTCAGTAAGTCGACTGATTGAGAATGGTAACAAAGTAAGTTTCCAGAAAGGATATTGTTATATTAGAAATCAGCAGAAAAGACTTCTCGGCGTAGCTGAACTGGTGAATGGTGTGTACCGGTTAAACATCAAGTCTGACAGTTTGTTAGCAGCTACAGCAGCAACATCGAGTATGGTTTGGCACAGGAGGCTAGGGCATATTAACAGCAAGCATCTGGAGATTATGAAAAATGGTGCTGTAGTAGGACTATCATACAATGATAAGGCAGACGCCAGTAAATCAAATTGTACAGTATGTTGCGAAGGTAAGCAATCTCGGCTACCTTTTCCACAGAGCAGTAATAGAAGTGACGCACTTTTGCAAGTTGTGCATGTGGATGTGTGTGGACCAATGGAGAACAAGTCAATTGGGCAGTCTAGATACTTCTTGCTACTGGTAGACGACTACAGCAGGATGACTTTTGTTTATTTTCTAAAAAACAAGAGTGAGGTCTTCAACAAGTTCAAGTTGTTTAAGAAGATGGTTGAGACTCAGACTAACAAAATCATAAAGGTACTAAGAAGTGACAATGGGAGAGAGTTTTGCTCAAATGAGATGTCAGATTTCTTGAAGGCAAGTGGGATATTACATCAAAGGACAAATCCCTATACACCTGAGCAAAATGGGCTATGTGAACGTTTCAATAGGACTATAGTTGAAAAAGCCCGATGTCTACTGTTTGATGCAAAACTACATAAACAATTTTGGGCAGAAGCGGTTCATACGGCTGTATACTTAAAAAACAGGACACCAGCTGCTAGTTTAAATGAAAAGACACCGTACGAACTGTGGACCGGTAAGAAGCCAGACATTAGCCATGTGCGAATATTCGGAAGTAAGGTAATGGTACATGTACCCAAAGAGAGAAGATTGAAATGGGACAAGAAAGCTACAGAGCATTACCTACTGGGATATGGAGACAATGTTAAAGGTTACCGGCTGTATAATCCTGTAACAAGGAAAATTATCACAAGCAGAGATGTCACCATCATGGAATCCAATACGTCAGACTTAGTACAAGCAATTGTGGATGAAAGAATACAGTCATCAAACAGTGAAAGTGATAGTGTGAGCGAAAATAAAAATAACACAAACACAGATTTATCACAGACCACGGTCATGAGCGATGACAGCACATATTTTCTGGAAGACACAACAATCAACTCATCAGAGGAGTTTTATGATGTGTCAAATAATGATGAATCACCTAATATCACTTTACCTGATCCTGTGATACCTCAAAAGAAAACGTACCAGAAAACATCCAGATAGATACGGTTATAGCCAGGTGTGTGTCGGAGTTAATGTTAATTCTTGTGATGACCAGATAACACTTGAATCAGCTATGAATGGACCAGAATCTGTGGAGTGGAACAAAGCTATGCAGGAGGAACTACAATCTTTTGAAGATACTAATGCGTGGGAATTGGTCGATATTCCAGTGAGTGGTACCGTAGTGAAGTGTAAGTGGGTATTGAAAAAGAAATTTGACAGTGACAATAAAGTGTGTTACCGTGCAAGGCTTGTAGCCAAAGGATTCATGCAAAAGAAGGGTGTAGATTACGATGAAACGTTTTCACCAGTAGTGCGTCATGCCACACTTAGACTGCTATTTGCATTGACTGTGAAATTAAACTTAGATATAACACATCTTGATGTTACAACTGCTTTTTTGAATGGGGACCTTGAGGAAACTATATTCATGCAAAAACCAGAAGGTTTCCCTGAGTCTCAAGGAAACGGTAAAGTCTTAAAACTTAAAAAGGCAATTTATGGCCTTAAGCAATCCTCAAGGGCCTGGTACAAGAAGGTGGATGACTGTTTGCTGGGTATGGGTTATAAACGTCTTGAAATAGAGTCTTGTTTATATATTAGAAATAATAATGGATATAAAACAATTGTTACTCTGTATGTCGATGATTTCTTTGTTTTTTCTAATGATGTTTCAGAAACAGAAAATTTAAAACAGCTCTTATCTTCTAATTTTAAACTCAAAGATATGGGAGTTGTAAAGCAATGTCTAGGTATGAGTGTAAATGTAAATAAAAACAAAGGTGTTATTACACTAAGTCAGGAAAGTTATATAAACCAATTGTTAATAAAGTTTAATATGACTGACAGTAAAACATTTGATACTCCAATGGAGGATAAGCTTCATATTGTTAAAGAAGAAAATTGTAACTTGAAAGTTCCTTATCAACAGTTGATTGGTAGTCTTATGTATCTAGCCGTGTTGACAAGACCTGATATTATGTATTCAGTTAGTTTCCTTAGTCAGTTTAATAATAGTTTTAATAGTAAACATTGGATGTATGCAAAAAGAATTTTAAAATATCTAAAGAAGACAAAGAGCTTTGGTTTAACATATACTAGGGAAGGTAACTCTGAACTTGTGGGATATGTTGATGCTGACTGGGGAAATGATATTGTTGATAGAAGGTCATACTCTGGTGTGTGCTTTGTGCTCTGTGGTGGTGCCATTTCATGGTCTTCTAGAAAGCAAAAATCTGTTGCTTTATCAAGCACAGAAGCAGAGTACATGGCTATCACTGAGGCATGTACTGAAGCAATTTACTTGCGTAATATTTTATTAGAAATATCTGATAATATTTATACTGTTAACATTTTAAATGATAACCAGGGAGCATTAAAACTGTCTGCGAATAGTGTGTTTCACAACCGTACCAAACACATTGATGTACGTTATCATTTTTGCCGTGATTGTGTGAACAATAAAATTGTAAACTTAAAATACTTAGAGACAGCCAGAATGCCAGCTGATATGTTGAAAAAAAGTTTAGGTTGTGTCAAACATTACATGTTTATGGAAATGTTAGGAATAAAAATTGTAACTTAAAGATAAATAATTATTATATGAGAATAACATTTTTATATTACATAATAATGGTTGGTTTGTAACTTTGTTTTGATAGGTCTGGGTGTTAATTTGTGTATCAAAACGTAACTCTGTTTTTTAATGTTGGCAATATTTTAATAAAGTCTGTCTTCTTTTTCTAACCGCGTAAAAGGTTGTTTAATTATAGTTCATCTATCCTATTTCATCGCATTGCATTAGTTTGGCTTGTTCTCTGGACACAATCACATACGGCTCGCGTTATATTTTATGGTGTGCTGAGTTGAATTGAGATAACAATTATTAACAATGTCAAATAACGCACGAAAACTTATAATAACAGAAATAAGTAAGTATATGTACTTATTACTACTTATGTAATCTGATAATAACATACTTCTAGTTGACACGTAACGAGTACTTAGTACTAGTATCTTACCTACTCGTTGTCGATGCGTACGGCACGCGGCGGCGATGTAACGCCAGTAGACACGCTCACACACAGACGCTGCGTGCGTACTATTTTATTACACTTTTTATGTTATTACACTATAGCTCATTACTATAGTTTATTATAACGTAGTGTGTTATAATATTTTTTTTACCTTATAGGTATATATTTTCACGACATTTTTGTCAAAAATTGGTTAAATGCCTAAAGTTTTTTTATTTCTACCGCGTCGGGCGCGGATTTCCAGAATTCTTGTTTTGATTTAAAGGGTATACTCCCGAGATGGTCCTTTTCATTGAGGTCAGGATCTGATAATGGAAGCCTAGGAAAACCGAGGAGAACTTTCGAAAATTGTAGGGGCGTGTAATATGTCTATTGTTATTCAATTAGGATTTTTAAACTCTACCCCACGAGGGTACCAGCTCCGCTGGAGAATCCCTCCCTGAGCATGATTGCTCAGGCAGCCCCGTCGTATCTTGGCAAATTCCCAACGGCGACGTGCTCTGCCACACGTCACGTTTTGTCTCCCGTGCGTAGGCAGAAAGCGGGCTGAGGATTGCCTTTTTGCTACACTGAATGTGTGTGGAGGCGAGGTGTTAGAAATATGTGATGATGAATACAAGAAAGATTGATTTGTTAGGGATGAGCGAGACGAAAAGAAAGGGTTGTATGACTACCACACATGGCCAATATATTGCTTACTGGTCTGGTGTTGCAAGTTCCCAAAGAGGCAGCCAGGGCGTGGGGGTCATACAATCTGAAAGGATGAATGAATGTGTGAAAGAGTATGAATGTGTGAGTCCCAGGATACTTTGGATCTGTCTTAAAATTGGCTTGACCAAATTATTTGTCATCTGTGCTTATGCCCCGGACATCTCAAAGTGAATGTAAAGAGAATGAAAGTATAATTATGCTTGGAGATTTTAATGGATGCGTTGCTTTATTTTTACCATTGACAGAGCTTTACTACTAATTATACCTCTAGTATTGGAGGTATAATACTGTACAGTACGACTTATATGCTAATGCGCAAAATATATAAGTAACTATATACCTCTATATGTATATAATATACATAATGATATACATATATAATAGATACACAGATAGGTAACCTGTGTGTCTACGTAGTGTATTTTTACGTTTGCAACTTTTAATCCCTGAAAAGATAATCTAATCAAATCACTTTAATGCATCTATAGTATGCTAGCTAAGGAGGAGGCGGGGCGCGTGAGGCAGCGAAGCGCTGCCTCCTCAAAACCCAGCCATCGCGAAGGACTCTCCGGGCATCAGAGATCGCGGGACGATCTCCGGCCACCATAAGCGCGGGTCTGCGGACGGCAAGCATGGGTGGCTCGCCGGGGGCTCCGGCTCGAAGGGCAGGAGTAGGAACGGGGTGGTTTTTAGTCAGTAAGAGTCTGACACTCCCCTCACAAAAAATCTTAATCTTTTTTAGATATTATACTCTTGAATTAACAGATAAATGTATTTTGACTGATCCTTCATCAATTGCATTCATCAGTTTGAGCCAAATTAACATGCATAGTTTATTATTTTCAAAAATGATTATCTACAATTAAATTTATTCTTAAAGCTTACTGAAATACAGTTTTTTTTTTATTGTGTACCTATATAAGGTCTAACAAAAATAGTGCACAATATTTTAACAGGTGATATAGTACATGATAAGGATTATGTTTACCTAAAAAAAATGTAAACAACAACATGTTTAATTAAATTTAGCATCACATTTGCAAAATTGTTGTTGTGTTTTTACGCATAACGCCAGCCGTATGGATGCGCGCGGACATTTTATCTTACAGATCAACGACCGAGCTTTTCGAATAGGTACATTCATATTGCAGGATGGCATAAAAAGCAATGAAAATAATAAATGAATAATTGAATTATTAAAATTAATTGATAAGTTTTTATAAAATATTTTCATAAAAAAAATGATGTTTATTACATACTAATTGACCTACTTAAATATTGAGCCTGAAGATGTCCAACATTTGCTGATGGAGTGTGCTCGGAATGGAGAAGAACGTGAGATATTCGTGAAGGATTTTAATATAAATAAATTTGATGTAGGCATTATACTTACAATCCATTTTATCTGTACCATCTTCAGCGATTATGAAAAAGTTGTGCTATTTGATTTTGGTCCTCCACGAATAACAATTAATCAAGTGAGTCAATGTTAAGTACGTAAAGTAATGTAAAGGGTACGATGGGGCTGACATATCTGTGATAAAAGCCCCTAAATAGTTTGTTAGAATTAAAAAAAAAAAAAAATATTGAGCACTATTTTTGTTACACCTTATATAGATAGGTACAACCTTAATTTAGCAGTAAACGAACAGACGGATCACCTGACGGCAAGCAATCCTAATAGGTAGATGCTTAAGTACTTATATGGTCGGTGTTTGTCATTTAATCACGCAAGTAAAACCACGGTTGAGTATTAGTTTCCATTATAAAACGAAGACTAAGGTATCATATTGGTTAATATTTTATTAAAATAGTTATGA